>JAYKYS010000023.1:0-1200000 GCA_036924285.1 Asterella californica | reverse complement strand
GTACATCCACTGTTACTCGTAAAGTTTCATTGCACTCAGATCTATCTATCTTCTGTTTCTTTCTGGTTGTCTTACCTGTGATGTGGATCCTTCACCTTTATCTCTGAATTTTGTCCGGTCAGATCGTGAGGTACACCATAATGTCGCCTTAAGATCGAATAGTCTTTCACAGAAACACGCGAGTTACGTACTTCCCAATAGTATCCAGAGGCTACCTCCATATTCGAAATGATGCTTGTCTTCAGCCAAGACGTCAAACACACTGACAAGTTACCGGAGTTTAAAGTCTGCAACTCATGCATACAACTCCCGTCTGAAAGATGAACTTTCAGTCGGAAAAACACAAACCTGTCTTTGTCATCCTCATCTCCGAAACATTCTTTCACAACATCAATCATTTCTGAATGATCACACTCCATTGTCACTATGAAAGCGTTATCATCATCAATCTCATTCTCCAAGTCCGCTTCGCATGTAGTAGTACTGAGGTTAGCTTTGTTGTAACACTTGTTACATTGTTTGAACACAGCTAAATCAAGAGGATTATGTCCTTTGCGAGCACGCGTGAATGTGCTGATTGACAATATTCGATTGCATTGATTGCAATAAACCATCTCCATGATAAGCACTCTAAAGCAGACAGCAGTACAAGCACAACGAAGACTCAGCTCTCTCGAAAAATCTGTCACCAAGCGAAATTTGATTCAGTCGTGTCACAATTCAGTAGTGAGGAGTGCGGACGCCGCACAATTCAGCAGTGAGTCACAATTCAGTAGTGAGGACCAAGGACGCCGCATAATTCAGTAGTGAGGACGCTTGGAGTCTTCAATGCCGCCGTCCCAGATTAATTATGGACAACGGACTTACAACCAACGGACGGAACGGCTTTCATCTCATAGTTACGACTGCAGTTCAAAACTGTGACACTGACTGCAATTAAGATCACGATTGCAGTTCGAGGCTCGCAGTCACAGTTCGAGGCTTGGCTACTGCGGCAATGAGCATAAACCCGGTTATAGGCATTTCGCCCGACCACGAATCTGGGGTCCATCTTTAATAAATTCATACGTATAAACCGAGACGTAATTAGCGGAACTGTGCCACAGCTGCGGGCTTGCAATAAAACTAGATGTGTGTAAACTTCATGCACCTTGAAATTGAAGAACGGTGTAAATTTATGGCGTGACCGTTTTATTACCGTAACATTAGTTATACGTACGTTTAATGACTAGCCGGTATTTTGTCATAGGGAGAAAGTCAGTCAGAAACGAATAACCGAAACACGAAATATAGTTACGAAAATGTCAACGCAATCCTCAAACCGCCCCAGTGCGAATGCGGCTTTATCTGCCGTCGACTACTCCTCTTCCAGATCTCGCCCCAACTCTTGCCTCTTCTTTTAACGGTGTGTGCGAAACGGCTCATTAGTTTTCTGTACGAGCCTGGTACCGAAGCAGATGGATCCACGTCCAAAACCTGTAACCTATTTCTTTTGTCTTAACGTGCTAGTCGATTTAACAAGAGTCATTTTCACATGGCAAGTGTCATCACTGCATTTTGGTGATAGTCGCGATCGAGAAGTCACGAGTGATAGTCGCGATCTTTATTACACAAGAACAGTAATGAATATGTATATATTTGATGGCTCAACTCGAAAGCACTGTGTATACACAAAATACGATTCAGTATCTAACCATTTTGTTTGCAAGAAATTAGGTAATAAATTAGTGTCTACCATAATTTAATATCCATTCGATCCTAGGGTCTAGGTCTTATAGTTTCAGAAGCGTTTGTTCATAGGTTATGGGTTATATTTGGATTTGCTCGTATCTCCCGGTTCACCAATGATTTAATACTCATAAGAAATTTGATATTCAGTAATTAGTCTAGCTTCGTATAGAATTAGTATATAACATTTATATATTTTAGATAAAAAAAAGTTTTTCGAAGTTTAATGCATGCTTGATAGGAATATTAGGGAGATCTTGCCAAAATATAACAAAAATGCATATTTTCTTTCGAGAAGAAATATTTTTTCAGAAGGGACCTGCAATATTAACAAAAGTAAACGTAAATGTTCGAAAGTGTTCTGTTTAGCTGTTCACTAAACGGATCTTCAAGAGCTACTTCTGAGAGGAGCGGCTTCAGATAGCTTGGTTCATACCCATCCAACGAGAACTTGTACGCAATCCTCGTGGCTTTAGAAGGGTATGAACCCTTCACTGTGACACTTAGCACGAGGATAAGGTAAGTGAAACAATTACCCGGAAAAGGATTGCAAATTAGCTGGAAACCGAGAGGAGAAAAGAGGGCCTTGGAGCATGAGTGGTTCACTGTCATAGACAACCAGAACAGTGTAGCACTCTTAGAATGCAAGAAAGACGAGGCACTTCAGCTGTAAGAGAAAAAGAGCTGTCACGTCAGTTTGGGCCCCTCGGCTAGGTTGACCGAGTGCGAAGTGACGCATCCCGGTAAGGCCGTTAGTGCCGTTAGGGCGAGTTGGGGAGAGAGCCCATTAGGGGTAAACTTCGCAGGTAGGGCTTGGAGGCCTTAGTTCTTTGAGTTGAGCCTTCAAGCTCCAGGCTATGGTGGATAGTCTAGTTGAGTGTAACCCGGATTCTCTTCGCGTTTAGAGTGGGTTTGGCTTGACCGTTTGTGAGTAATCCTTGTGGTGGTGTTGGAGATGGTAATCTCTGTATTCAGATTACTCAAAGAACTGAGTGCAGGTCGAGGCGGAGTTCAGTAAGAGCTCGCAGATCTGAAATCGGAAATCGTCCGCTGGTATCTTCGGGCGTTGTTGTTCGTGGTTGATTGTTTGGAGCTGTGATCGAGGTGTGTGGGCGCCGTGCTACATTGCTGTCGCAGATCGATTTGCTGTTGTTGGGGTCGAGTGGAGATTTCTGTCATGCAGAAGCGCTGCAGAAATTTTGCGGAATGTTCTTGAAGTGTGTCGTTGGAGCCGGATTGCGCGTTTGGGCGTAGCAGCTGAAATACTTGTCAATGTCGGGCCGGAGTGGACTCTTTGGAAGCGCATTGGAGAGACGATTCTAGCGCACTAAGTTTCGTGGAGTTTGGCCAAGGATTGAAGAAGTTATGGCATGTCGAAGTTCGCTGCCGTGAAACCCGCAAGCACTAAAAGGCTAGTTACGTCAGATTTTGGCTCAATTTCGTGAGGAAACTCGAGTTTAGTAGTTGTTTTGTGTGTGTGTGCATCCGCGAAGTGTGTGTGGTGCATTTGCGAATCTGTTTTGGTGGTGTTCGGGTTGGATTTGGAGGTTCTTGCTGTTTTACGTCAGATTTTGGTCACCCGTGTACACCCGCAAGCTGTTTTCGCTGTTTTGGTGCAATCTTCTGCAATTCGAGCCTCTTCTGGTGTGTGTGTACCTGTTCTACTCTACTTCAAGCGGAGCGGAGCGGAGAGTGCATTTAGAGGCTTCGAGGAGCAGAGGTGCGTGAGTGCGGAGGCGTGAGAGCGGAGTGCGAGAGTGCGGAGGCGGAGCGGAGCTGAGCCTGAGCCTGAGCCCGAGCCCGCGCCCGCCGCAAGCCAGCTTGCTGGCGTGCGTGAGAGAGGTATCCAAGCTTCAGGTGTGTGGGAAGGGTAAAACCAGCTGGTCACCCATCCCAACACTGTTCCTGGACCTGGACTCCTGACTCTGTAGTCTTAGCTTTGGCTTTACCACTAGACCAATAGCTCTTGGTGTCCTACAGGGATGCGTGCAAGTACTTATGGACTTGTATAAGGTAGTAGGAGACCTTCTCGCACGTCCCTAGAGGAGTGGTAGGGCGACCCCACAGTGTTAGGGGGAAGCTCTAGTTGTGGTAGTGTTTGCCTACACCGTAGAGGCGCGTATGGAGGCAATTGGTGGCAGTTGTCTTGGGTGAGCTAGTAGAGCTACCACGTGGATGTTTTTGGAGCTACTAGAGGTGTGGACATCTAGTTAGTGACCTCCAGTGTCAGTTACGACTGTTGGTGATCATATATTGTGCATGTGGTCACCGACAAGGAGTCGTCAGTCCGGGTGGGACTGGGTTTCTCTTAATGTGAATGTTTGAGTGTGGAGGGTTATCGTTTGGACTTCTTGTGGTTGGAACCCCTCCATACTCTGCTTCCTGTTTGTGCGCCGCGTTTGCTTGTGTTGGCGCTTGATTTCCGGAGTGAGTTCACTCCAGTGTGCTGTCGATAGTGAGGCTGGAGTTGCGGACCAGTCAGACTATCTTTGTCTCTCTCACGGTGCGGTTGGAGTGACGACCAACAGACCGTGAGAGGCTGCCTGTGGTGATGGCAGGTACAGGTTGCCCTTACCTTGACCGTCCTAGTAGGGGATAGGTGAGCTCAGTAGGAGCGGGGTTAGGCAAGTGGTGGTTACGGTGGTGACGGAGATTGCGACATTCCGGTTGGGGAGTGTCTTAGCAGGATTCTCTCATCACGGAGTTCTCGGGAGGTTCTGGTGGGGACTTCTCGGACAGTGGGTATACACGGAGTGGGGTGAGGTACCGACTACCTACACCATTACCGTCGGTTGTTCCAGAGGACGAGTCAGACGCAGACAGCGCGTTTTCTGGTGGTGAGTCTAGTGTCGCAACACCGTTGTTGTGGGACATGGACGAGATCTATGGGGCCACGAAGGGGCCTCGACGTTACTCGGGTATAGTTGGTACCATTGAGTTGGATGACTTCATCCAGGAGTTCGACAGTTGGTGCGATCTGCAGCAGATGCGGAACCCACAGCTGTTTACACCCTTCATGGCGTGGAAGGGTTTGTTCCAGCACTTGGAGGGACCGCCGATGGACGATTATCATGAGTTCAGGCGAGATTACAGTGTTGAGATCGAGTTGTGGAGACAACATTGGTCTCCCAACTACGTTTCTATCACTACTGGTGCAGTTTCGGGAGGCGTAGCACCTGCGAGTTCGGGTGCCAGTAGCAGTGGTGCAGCCACAGGTGGCGGAGTACCTACTACCGGTGCATCCACAAGTAGTGGAGCAGGTGGTAGTGTGAGCGGGATACCACCAGGGTTTAACCCTGTGGTTCAGTTCTTCCAATGTTTGAGGAAGAACTATCAGGGTGTGCGGACCGACAAGTTGAGGAGTCTGCAGGAGTTCCAGCGGAAGACTGGAGAGAGCCTACGCGAGGCGTTTACTCGCATGAGGCGGTTGATCAGCGTTACCCAAGGGGTGACGGAAGCACAGGTAGTCCAGTTCTGGTATGGGATACTAGACCGGGAGCTGCGTAGGAGAGTTAGAGATGCTACTCTTCTTAGAGATACCGCTCCGACGTTGGCGGTTGTCTTTAGTCTGGCTGAGCGGATTGAGCTCAACATGGTGGAGGAGAGGGTGGTGGTTGCTGGGTTCAGCAAGGAGACACCACATGGAGCGACCACCTCTTCTCAAGGATCACAGGCTACGCAACAGCGTGGTGGTGGTGGTGGTAAGGATCGTGCAGAGCAGTCACGATCGCAGGGAGGTGTAGGAGGATCTGGTGGGCAGAAGCCCATGCCGTCCTTCTCTAGTCAGCAGCAAGCGGGTCCTTGCTGGACGTGTGATGGTCCTCATCAGCAGAGGGACTGTCCACAGAGGAGAGGTTATGAGACGTCAGGGACATCAGGGACGTCTCAAGCAGTACCTAGGCAATGTGAGCATTGCGGACGACCTGGTCACAGTAGTGACCGTTGTTTTGATCTCCATCTCGAGTTGCGGCAAGGGAAGGCTGATCGTGGACGAGGCGGAGGAGCTCAGGGAGGCCGTGGTGGTCGAGCTGGAGGTAGAGGTCCAGCACCTGGGAGAGGACCGGTCGGTCCACCGCCTGCTACAACGTCGGAAGCAGGTATGGCTGCTCGGATTGAGCAGTTGGAGCAGAGGATAGCTAGTATGGCTATGGCTCAGCGGAGATCAGGTGGAACAGAGGCTTCCACGTCTTATGGAAGAGAAGGAGGTGACTTCGACTTCATGGCTGGTGTGGCGCAGATTGAGGCATCTGCAGCAGTGCCTAGAGGTGCAGTGCGTGCCTCTGAGCCACGAGGTGCGTCAGTGGAGTTGGATCCACAACGCGGGGAGGCTGGTAGACAAGCCAGGCTTCCCCAATCGTTCACGTTATCGGAGGCGTTGAGAACCACATCTATGGTTCCTAAACGACCTACCGATGGTGCAGTAGAGTTGGAGGCATCGACATCCAGGAGTGGGTGTGATGTGAGTCCACCTTCGACGTCTGTGGATGCGACGTCGAACCCGATGTTGGGGGCGGCTACAGCAGTTTTGCGAGCCCCACTATTCTCAGCCACAGATATGAGGGCATTGGGAGTCAACTTGGCTCCAGTGTTCCAGTTGGCGGCCACGCTCAGTGAGAGCGAGGATGTAGTTACCTCTAGTGCTGAAGTAGTTCAGCGAGAGGCGGTAGACGTGTCCATGGAGTCGAGGATCAGGACAGCTACCAGTGGTACTTGGCAAGCGGCGGCTGCTAGGTTAGATGAGTTACCAGCTAGGCCGGCGATTGACCGTGCTAGTTTGGCACCAGGTGTGGTGTTGTTGGACAACAGAAGTGGTATCTTCTGTTTGGTGACACCTTCAGGAAAAGTGTATCGACCCCAGAAGGTCTTGTTAGACTCTGGAGCCCAACCGTTAATGTTGGGAAAGGCGGCGTGTATTGGTTTGGGTCTGAAGAAGTCCGAGATAGAGAGATGTCCATTCCAGTTGCAGACATCTCTAGGGGGATCAGGAGGTACGGCTCTACGCATGACACGGGAGATGTTGACGGTGAGAGTTCGGCCAGATCACCCCACGGATGGCTCTATAGTGAAGGCCAAGGCCATTGTTACAGCCGCAGAGTCTTATGATGTATTGGTGGGAGGTGCTGTGTTGTACCCTATGGGGTTCGTGATTGACTATTGGGCAGAGACAGCATCTTACAGACCAGGTTGGCAGTCCGGTGAGGGACGAGTGAGCCGCTTACCAGTGCGGTTCAGTGCTAGAGTTGGGACGACGGAGCCTACACCAAGAACGATGGCATCCGTTGCAGGGTTCAGTTCGATCATCACTTGGCCGGACGAGTTGTTGGAGGGTAATGCCCATGCGGAGGATACTCCGATCTATGAGGAGGTGGAGGACATGCCTAGCATGTCTACGTTAATACCATCTGCCTTGGATGTGCCACTCTGGAGTTCGAGTGGAGAGTTGCAGCAGTATGCTGATCAGTTGGTGCAGCAGGCTTGGAGTGAAGCTTTTGTATCACCAGTAGAGGAACAAAGGGTTGTTCCTGCTACTGACCATGTGACCTTATCACCGTTGGATACGACTCCCATTGTGTGGCAGTATCCAGAGGAAGGTGTATGTGTGCTGGAGCTGTTTGGAGGGATCAGCACAGGTTTGGCTGCGGTATTGCAGGCAGGTATACAAGTACAGCGATACTTGTATGTGGAGAGAGATGAGATTGCGAGACGTATCTCATGGCGACATGTGGCACGTTTGGTGCAGAGATATCCTGAGTTGTTGCCCATATCAGCTGTTAGAGGATATCAGCAAGCATTACCGTCGGATATTTCGCTGCTGGGGGCGCAGGATCTTACGTTTGTGGGCACCATTCACTTGGTGATAGCCGGATGGCCATGTCAAGGTCACACGCGTGCAGGGAGAGGTCAGGGTTTACATGACCCGCGATCTAGGATGTTCTGGGAGATGTTACGGATCTTACGACATCTCCAGATGCATCAGATGGATTCTCCAGCGTACATCTTGGAGAACGTTCCTTTGTTGGGTGATGCTCGTACACAGATGATGGCGAGTGTGCACCAAGTGCGGTCTTGGATTGGACCAGCAGTGTTGTTGGATGCAGCGAGAGTAGGATCTCGTGCACATCGTCCACGGTTGTGGTGGACGAACTTGTTACCGAGAGAGGTGCTTAAGCGAGCACACGATGGAGTGAGACGACCAGCACATCTCACTGTTGATAGCATCTTGGATGCAGGACGACGATCTCAAGTAGTGAGAGTCGTCGATAGGTCACCCATGGCAGTGGTGAACCTAGTGGGACGATCCATGGTAGCGTTACCCACATTGGTAAGCTTCCCAGCGTCACATGCTTACAAAGATGGAGGACCTGGGCTTGTGTGGGATGCTCAATTACGGCAGTTGGTGGAGCCCAATGCCGATGAGAGAGAGCGAACGATGGGTTTCACTACGGGTACGACGGCAGTAGCTTCGGTGTCGGAGGCTGCACGTCGTCAAGTATTGGGTCAAGCAATGGACTTGAATTGCTTGACATGGATTGTTAGCCTTGGATTGGCTGAGCAGCGTCGGATGCGATCGACGGGTGTTACTGCTCGAGCACTCTTGAGCTCTTTGCCTACCGGGTCGGTGGAGGCAAAGACTGGGGGCGAGGCACGTGGAGTTCGTCATCCTTGGACATCATGGGATGTCATAGGAGAGAGTGTGGAGTTTGCAGCTAGAACTGCAGAAGTTTTACACACAGTAGCGGTGGAGGTTGTTGGTGGTGAGCAGAAGGAAACTGCTCCAGAGGCTGCAAGATAGCAGTCAACGACTTCGTCTTCTACCTCTAGCATGGTGACAGAGGATACTTGGGAGCTGGAGATCAGACCCAAGCTTATAGGAGAGGAGAGACGAAGAGTCCAAAGATTCCTGAAGAGCTACAGGAATTGTTTTGCCTTCAGTATGAAGGATTTGGGTACCTTGAAGGGACCTGGTATACGGATCGACTTGGCTAATGACACGCCAATCTTTCGACGTCCTTACAGGTACAATGACATGGAGAGAGCCTTGATCCAGAGTCGGACTCAAGACTTGTTGGAGGCTGGGTTGGTGGAGATGTCGCATGGAGAGTATGCATCTGCCACAGTTATGCCAGCCAAGAAGGATATGTATGGCAACTACACGGATAGGCGGATGTGTGGAGACTACCGTCCTATCAATCGGCAGACGAAGTCCGATAAGTATGCCATGCCAACACCTGAGGAGATCTTTGATGCAGTGGAGCATGTGAAGGTCTTCAGTACTTTGGATCTTCGAGCAGGGTATCATCAGTTGCCAGTGAGAGAAGAAGATAAGTCCAAGACAGCATTTTGGGGAATTGACTCTCACGGCAAGGATTGTTTGTATCAGTGGCGGTTCTTACCATTTGGGTTGAAGAACGCCCCTGCTGAGTTCCAAAAGGTGATGGACAGAATCCTAGCAGGATTGGATTTTGTCAGATGTTATATTGACGACATCTTAGTCTATAGTGCTACAGTGGAGGAGCACGAGAGACACTTACGGGATGTGTTTGAGCGGTTGAGAGCTCATGGGTTGAAGTTACACCCTGGGAAGTGTAAGTTCTTCCAGGAGTTGGTAGAGTATCTGGGCCACACCATCTATCCAGGTGGATTGGGTGTTCAACAGACGAAGGTTGAGGCTATTGCACGTATCCCACGCCCCACAGATGTGAGTCGAGTTCGAGCATTTGTTGGTTTGGCGAACTTCTATCGTCGATACGTGAAAGGGTTTAGTGCAATTGCGAAGCCGTTGACCAAGCTGATGAAGGTGGACCAGGAGTGGCAGTGGGGAGATGAGCAGGAGCGAGCTTTTGTAGAGCTCAAGGATAAGTTGACATCTGCTCCCATCTTGAGGAGACCCGTTAGGGGGCGTCCTTTCCAACTGCACACCGATTGGAGTATGTTGGGACTTGGAGCAGTGCTGACTCAGCATGATGATGAGAAAAAGAAGTTCGTGGTGGCGTATGCCAGTCGCTCCAATAATTCAGCGGAGGCGAGGTATAGTTCGTATGAGGGAGAGTGTTTGGCGGCAGTGTGGGCTGTTGCACACTTTCGATGTTATCTGTTTGGGAACCCCTTTACTCTCATCACTGATCACCAGCCGCTCAAGTGGTTGATGGAGTCCGATAAGCTTACAGGGAAGCTTGCACGATGGGCTCTGATCTTACAGGAGTATGACTTCCAGGTAGTACATAGAGTTGGAAACCTAGATGCCGATGGGTTGAGTCGCAACCCGTGCACGAGTCAGCAGGATCAGACTGGGGCTCGATGGCATGACGAGGTTGATGAGGAGATAGTGCCAGGGTGGCATGCATCTGCCTTTCTTTGTGTGTTGGCCATGAACTCTAGTATGGAGGGCCAAGTCGTATCTTTCTCTGGTCAGAGAATAGATGACGAGTCTCCAGATCCTGAAGGTGGAGATGGTGTTCCAGATCAGCGGGATATCCATGATGATGTGACCGTGATGGAGTATCTACGCACTGGTGTGGTAGTAGGCACAGTAAGTGCCAAGGAGCGGGATCGTGTTCTTCAACGAGCGAAGAGATTTCGACGAGAAGGACGACATGTACTTCGAGCGTGGGGTGATGGAAGGGTACGAATAGTGCCACATCCATCCCAGAGGGCACAGTTAGTACGACATGCCCATGAGGAGTTGGGACATTTTGGAGTGAAGCGTACACATAGCTTACTCCAAGGACAGTATTGGTGGCGTGGTATGCACATCGATGTGCAACAGTTTGTTGCACGATGTGTGGTTTGTGATCGAGTACGAGCATCATTTAATGCTCCTACTCCACAGTTACACCCCTTACCGATTATGGGGTTGGGTTACCGTTGGAGTTTGGATTTTGCGGGACCCTTACCGTTGACCGTACGTCACCACCGGTATGTGTTGGTGATGGTGGAGCACTTCTCCAAGTGGATTGAGTTGGTGGCATTACCAGACAAGGCGAGTGAAGGGACAACGTATGCGTTCTTAGATCGAGTGCTGAGTCGTTTTGGAGCACCAGCTGAAGTGCTGACAGATCAAGGTACAGAGTTCCTTGGTGAGTTTCAGGCCTTGTGTGATCAGGCGCTGATTGATCATCGGACTACATCTCGAGATCATCCTGAGGCGGATGGTTTGGCGGAGAGGGTAGTTCAGACGGTGAAGAGAGGATTGCGCAAGTATGGCTTGCAGAAGGGCCACTTGGGAGACTGGGATGTGCAGTTACCATGGTTGGCTATGGGCTACCGTTTTAGCCGACAAGCGTCTTTGGCTTCCTTCTCACCGTATTTCTTATTGTATGGCCGAGATCCAGATCTACCTTCGGCCATTCGTCGTGATTCTGCTGAGGTGCTGGACCTTGATGACCCGGATATGTGGGTGAGAGCATGTTCTCAACGAGCAGAGACATTTCGGAGAGTTATGCCTATCGCTTTTGAGAACCTAGCGATTGCCCAGCATAGAGACACGTTGCGGTATGCGACTATCCGAGGAGGAGGTTATCGGCCGTCGATTCGCAGGTTTCATCCTGGCGATTATATCTATCTACAGCAGACTGCACCGACGACGTTGGACGTGACCGCAGGGCGCACTATTTTACGAGTGCGTGAGGTGTTACCTTCTGGAGTACTCATGTTAGAGGGCCGTGATGGTGTTGTGTGGAAGGACCATGTGCGTAATTGCGCGCCATGTCATCTTCCCAACATTGATGGTACCGTTGACCCAAGCTTAGCAGTTGTACGCGCGGGCTTGAGGTGTATGTTGTGTGGGTCTGCTGGTGGAGCAGCCCGTATGTTGGTGTGTGATGGTTGTTCGAGAGGTTGGCACATGTCATGTTTGACTCCACCTCTCAGTGTAGTTCCTACTGGACGGTGGGTTTGTCCTCGATGTATATAGCGGAGATAGTCGATTAGATCTTTGCGTGGTATGGATTGCAGACAGGCGACTAACGATGGGGCAATGTAGCACCCGGCCTCCTGATCCTTGCACCCATGAAGGTGTGTATCACGTAGTTGGGATATGGAGCTATCTGGAGTTAGAGGGACCTAACCGCCAGTTAGGGGGGCGATTGTGGTACACTTGTGTATGTGTATGACATCGTCCATGTGTTATGTGTATGTGTGGTGTACCTCTGACAGCGATGTATGTTGTGTAGCGATGTGTATGCGCACGACAGCTGTCACGTCAGTTTGGGCCCCTCGGCTAGGTTGACCGAGTGCGAAGTGGCGCATCCCGGTAAGGCCGTTAGTGCCGTTAGGGCGAGTTGGGGAGAGAGCCCACTAGGGGTAAACTTCACAGGTAGGGCTTGGAGGCCTTAGTTCTTTGAGTTGAGCCTTCAAGCTCCAGGCTATGGTGGATAGTCTAGTTGAGTGTAACCCGGATTCTCTTCGCGTTTAGAGTGGGTTTGGCTTGACCGTTTGTGAGTAATCCTTGTGGTGGTGTTGGAGATGGTAATCTCTGTATTCAGATTCAAGAAGCCAAGAAGCGTAATACAGGATCCATACTATCGTGCCCTGAAAGTTCTTTCGCAATAACGCATTGCAGGACGGGATTAACCTCTGACTTCTCCCTTTCAGCTATGAACGCTCAAGCGAGTAAGGAGAATAACGGACTGCAGTGGACACGGTTTCTCGGACGTACAGAAATGCAGGAAGAAATATACTGTGAACGAGATTTGGCATTACAACAATGAGTTCCAACAATGTTTCGAGCAACTTTCTCCAGCTATCAAAGCTAGAAGATCACCTCTCGCCAACATCTGACTCTACTTTGCTACTGACCCTCGTGATGAAACACTGGTTCATCCTTCCTCTTCTGTCAACTGCGCTTGAAAAGCTATGAGGAAGGTTTGTGATCTTAGTCGTTTCTCTGCTTCCATGACTGGACTGTTGAATGGTGTGAAGAAAAGAGCTAACCAAAATTATGCTGGCTGCCATTTCCACTTTATTGTGCTCTAAGATCTTCTTGTGTCAATTTGACTATCAATGATCGACGTTCGTAAAGTTTCACACGGTCGCTCGTCTAGCTCTAATGCAGTGGTGGAATACTCTTTCCCATCACTAACAGCAGAGAGAAATATAGTCAATTCTTTCTATTCTCGTTTCTCTCTCTCAGATCTTCTCTCGAAATTTGAGACAAGAGCGACCAAACAAGGAGGTTTGATCTGCGATGCTTTTCTCTTTTGTAGTCTTCGAAAACAAAATCAAAATGATCTAGACCCTCTTGAGCCAAACAAAGGCACTGCACTGTCGAATGATACAATTTATCATAATTATTCTGCTTGGGAAAAAAACGCGTCTAATGCATCTGATGGTTCTTTCAAAGGTACGAAAAATGATGACTGGTTCAAGAATTCGCTGGAGACAACGGAGATCAGTCTAGGTATCTTGCAGCCGGTCACGATGTCGTAGCGTCTTGCTAGATCACTTTTCTACTGTTCAATGACGGGTTCTGGTCGGGTGGTTGCTCCGCAAGCTTTCGGGTTGAATCTGGCAGCCCAGATTGATGAACGCGACGGGCAAGCACGTAAAACTCCTCACAATCACAAGGTGTTACCCATGCAATGGAATTGCAAGGGCTCCTCACAAGCTCCAACAGTCGTTTCAGAGACAAACATTACACTTAGAGAGCTTGGTAATCACCTGAGAGAAAATTGTTGAAACAGCACTCGATACGCGCATCTCACATCAGACTTCTCGTTTTACTCTCTCGTTCTGAGAATCATGTTCGATGTTTTACAACATCTTACGCATTTCACATCCGCCTTGGAGACGACCGTTGAGGAAGTTGCGAACTATCTTAACGAATAGACACCATGTGAAAAAAGACGTCCGTTGAGGAAGTTTTGAACTACCATGTTTCATTCCACACGATGGTTCTTAATCAAGGAGAGAGAAAAATAGCTATTTTTCAAGATTTTACAAAATTTAGAAATCTATAGTAAACTATACGCGAACGCATAGCAAAAACACAATAAACTTTTTTCACCTATCCCGGAGCTCGTCTTCTTATATGCAATTTTTCCTCGTGCGTTTTGGATGCATACATATATATGCGTCTCAATTACAACTGAAATAGTCACATGACCACCTAAATCCCTTGATAAAATTTATGAACAAATTTGAAAGTAATGCACGAACTGTGAATTGAAGGTAGTGCAGTAACTTGAGAAAAATGACCCTCCCACCGTCTAGCGAGGATGGCTGAGAATCAACGCTCGAGGCTCATCGGCATTCTTTTTCTAACTGACTGGAATTCTGAAAAGTTAAGTTTAAATGGTGTACAGCAGGATTCTCTGTCGGCTAAAATTTTACAAGACTACAAATTAATTGTTAAAAAAACCAGAGAAACCAATAAATGATTTTCGGTTCTAGAAAACTTTTACCCCGACCACTGCTGAGAACTGACTATGAGCACTGCAAAATCCTCCACGTGTCAAACTTCAACCTCAGATAATATTCTCCTTTTCCTGGCAGTGTACTTTGAGTTTGAGGAAAATTTTTTATTTTCAAGAAACTCTAAAATTTTCATTTTAACGTTTCTCTATTAATATTGAGCCGTTTGTTTTGAGATGAATCAGAACTTGTAAAGCTAGTGAAGAGTTTTAATTTTAATTTTATTGATTTTATGCTCAAACGAAGAATGTAATCATCAAATTTCTGAGTGCTCTGAAATAGACTCGCAAAAAGAGATGCTCGGGGTCACTAAGAATACTTGTATGCATACCGGGTGTTTAAACCTCGAATATGCGTATAAAATCATGAGAAAAGATATTAATTTTTCGTTCTAATGTATTTTGAGTGTAGAAAATAGATTTTCTTTTACTCCAAAAAACCTAAAAATATCTATTTTAACATTTCTCTGTCAGTGCTCACTAGTTTGTTTCAAGATGAATCATAAGTTGTAAACTCGTGAATAGCTTTAAATTGATTCTTTATTTTAAGATTCCAAATTAAGATTATCTCACCACCTATTTTTTGCACGATTAAATTTCTCAGTTCTTTGAAAATAAATCCACAAAATAATATCTTCTAGGTCACCTTGAGCACTTGTAATAATACTAGAGCTTTAACGAAAATATACTAACAAACAACTAAGCTATTGTGCCTATTGCGTAATTAGAGTTTTCACTCATAAACTAGTCTAAGCGGTAGGCAATAATAAAATAGAGTGTACGTAGCACTCTATTATTACCAACCCTAGAGTTCCAGAAAGGTAAGATCTGAACCCTAATCCTAACCCCTCCTTGACTACCTTAGAAGTTTTCACCGCAAGCCCGAATCCGGAGTTCGTTCCTTCGACAATCTTATCCGTCAACAACCGCTGCGACTCTCCTCCTGCCGCAGTTTCCCCCACTGTTCCGGAAACACCTGCAGAAGTTCCGTCGGCCATGTCGTCGTCTCCTTTTGGGCCCAAATGTCGCCTCGTAGCTGCTCGTAACATCCCGCGAATCATGTCCCATGTGGCATCTATTACCGGCTTTAAACACAGTCTCGTGACGAGTCAAGGGACTGTTCGTAAAGACTCGCGAATTGTTTAGTCCGACAGACACTTGTCGAAGGTGTCCGTCGTTCCATCACAGACTCAGTCGTTTAGTTGAGTCGTTTAGTTTATAGTCCTGCGAAGTCCCGTTAATATGTCCGAGAGCGATGGACCTTCTCGCGGAGAATCAGTCTGTGTATGATGGACCCCTATGTTTGAAACTCCTAGTCTTCACCCCGGCAGGCACATCCGACGCGATCCGCCACGGCCTCATCCGATCCGATCAGTCCCCCGAATCTCCCCTCCTTCGTTCGGGAGGGCACAATGGAAATCGAAGCTATCTGTTCTTAGAATGAATGAACTGAAAACAGACCTGAGGTCCAAAATGCGAACACAGTATTTCACTAAGTCTAACTTCCTTGCATATTTCATCTGTGGATAACATACAGTAATTAAAAAGTTACTGTATGTTATCCACATGGAGAATTCAAAAGAAATACAGAAATAATCCATACAACAAGTCTACTCACAAGCCATTTCAAAAGTATAAGTTCGAGACCTTGGTACAAAATAGTCCTGATTTAAATCTAACATTAATTTATTAATTAACTTATTACCTACCTAACTTATTAGGTAATAAACTAATTCATTATCCGCTCTCCTATCCGAAAATAAAGGAGTGATGGTGCAAGGAAATTAAACATGTGAAATACAACAATGGAACAGAGTGGAGATGATGGTTAAATATGCAGAGCAGTACGTGATAGTTTCGATAATTTTCAAGGAAGAGAAAGAATTGTGTGTCACAAACACCCTCATCTCCCTACAAGTGGAGGTTCTTCAAGTGTACAACTATATTGCAAAATATATCGGAACCTTTTTCTTGCAGTTGGTTCGTATCGTGCACATCTTCTATGAAACAAATGTGGTACTTTTGAGGTTCTAGGCATGGATAGTCACATCTTCCATTCTGATGAAAGAGGGAAGCATGCTCGATTCATTATTTCACCCTTCCCTCGGGAAGAGTGGTGATGTAATAAATGGATGTTTATGGCCGTTTCCAAGATCGAGAGGGTGTTTAGGAATTTATGCTCGTTTCTAAGATCGAGAGGGTTTTTCTTCCACCTCCTAATGTAACAGTGTGGATGATCCTCATTCTGCATAGTCATCGAGGTGCTGCAACTTGTCAATATCCGGAGTAGAAACAAACCCACAGTTTCTCTGCTCTCGCTTAAAACACACATTCCGACCCTGGCTAGAATAGAAGCTGTACGCGACAGACAAACCATTCTGCAGACCTACAGACTCCGCAGAGTTTTAACTCTTCACAGCATGGTCCTTAACTTATACACCGTTTCTATGCAAACTGCACCATCTGACTCTAATCGACGGAAACGAAACGAAGTATTGCCGGGGTCTCTTGTTGCAAAACCACTTTCGTCTGAAACTTCACACTGAATTACTAAACGCGCGATACCACCAAAAGAAGCTAAAGTAAATGAAGCATATCAATCCACTGTCGCTGAAACTGAACAAGGTCACAATGAATTTCAACCGACTGGTGCCCTGAATACTTTCATACATCAACCACGAGAAAATTTGCAACGAAACTCGAAGCCATGAACAAGAAGACGACTTTGTCATAACAAGAAGGTTTTACCTTCCTATTACGATGAATTTCATCTGGCGAAGGTCTTGAATATATATCCAGGGGCTTTATCCCCATAAGATTACCTCTACAGATCGCTGCACACTTCACCACAACTCTTGTATTTTCAGCGAAACAAACCAGATACTTGGTGACCATAAAGAAGGTCACGCAGCAATCCGTCTATGGAGGTAAAGGCGAATCAAAACTGGAACTGGAACTGGAACTTTACAGTACAGAAACACGGTAACACTCATCCTAACTTTTCATCTACAACATTCCCGGGCTATACAATTTGACCGAAGGAGTGGACAAATCCACGTTCAGATCGAATCCTCTCAATCTCTCAAAGGGGTGAAGCCGTGGTCCTGTAACAGACCTGCTGCTAGCTTCATCCAAAAGTCTAAATCGGTCCTCCATTTAGACCGATGGATCACTACTTTGGTGGCCACTCACTCCTGTAAAAACTAGACGGGTGCAGGAAATGGCCTGCACCACCAACATATCCCTATTTTCTAGTCCAGCATTTGTGGGGCGAGTTCCAGCAAAGGATCCAAAGCACTGGGAGAAAACTTGCGCGCAAAGAAATAGCAGGGTTGATTCGACGCTTCGTAGAGGACACATTTCTGATCATCTTGGATCCTTCTTATGAGTTCTGGTCTTATGTCGTTCTTGTTGAACATGGCCGGGTGAGCGCCACCGCGGGACCAGTCTACAGAGGTTATGCTCCGATTGGCGATCTCGCCTCTGAACTCGATGAACATCATGGTGGTGATGTAGTGCTCGTCCACGTAGCAGTTCGGCTTACAAAAATCACGAAACTTGGGATAATACTTGGTGTCGGAAACAATGTGGACCGCATGTTTTCGGTTCACTTCGAACCACTGGGCACCTTTGCGCCACTGTTCGATCAAGACTTCTGGCGCCATTTCGGGATTGTATCTACCCCTCCCGAAGGGGCCGGGATCATCAAATGCGCCCACGAAGCTGGCTCTGGAGTTGATCACATGATCGTACAAGGTCGTCAAGTTACGAATAGGTATGCAGCTTTCTGAGACAAGAACAAACCGCTCGTTGGAGAAGTCCAACAGAGCATTGGCCAGCAAACGCCTCTCGGCATCACACATCGACATTTCACCCCATCGTGCGACCTGCAAATATTTCCCAGAACAACTTCAGCTACAGCCCTCTTGGAGTTCGGCCCTGAATTTGGAAGACACTAAAACTTGGACAAAGGATGCCCTAATCACGAAAGAATATACAAAGGAAAGCACCCGGACAAAATATACTCTAGTTCAGTGGACAGATTCTTCAGAATAAAACGTGTTGTCACTGAAAAGCTGGATCCAGTCTCGCAGTCAAAAGGAATGCAGACGAAGTAAGAAAAGACTTAATGGCTATTCAGCAAAATTCGCTAGTACGCACCCGTCGATGCAATAAGGGCTCTGAAGAAAGCAAACTATCAAATGACTCCAAACGATCAGGCACCTTGAAGAACAAAAACGCAAGTGCTACTAACGGAGAGACTGAACAACAAACCTGGCTTGGTATCTGCCTGCCGTAAAAGACTGACGAGCGGGGAACTTCCAACTGAAATCCTGGTGGCGCATGAACATAGATGGAAAAGAGCTCTCTGTGGCCTTTGAAGTACCTTTCCCACAGTTTCACTAACGGTAATGGTCCTTTTGTCAAAAACATGAAAGCAATTTTCGGAGTTCGCTTGATGGGCATGCCTGCCCTTTGTGGAGCCACTGAAGCTCTCCACAACAGTTCTTCGTCCGACATGTCGTGCTTTAAGCTCGAGGGAAGAAGCCAATCCTGCGTGGGGTTGCTGGGCATCCAATTGTGGAAACCACCGCGACAGTGGCTCGTTACCACATTCCCCTCAAAATAGCCCAGCATATGAAGGCTGGCCACCACCCCCAGAAGAACACCAGAACCAAAGAGGATGAAGAAAAATAACAAACTCGTCAGCCTGGGAAAGCATTCCCGCTTCCGCCCTTGCTCTTTCGGTTGACCGGACAACCTCGAAGTCCCATTCTCCTCAGCGATCAACAAATTCGAAGACGCTGAACGGTTGTTCATGTTGATCTACGCTCTCAGCGGCCTCCCTCGCAGTCTGCACCGGCTCCGAATCAGTACCTGCAATCCTTATGGAGTAACACTGACTACAAGAAATCAGTGTCGCCTAATTTGCCGCATGCTTCCACAGCTCCGAACTCCTTAATTCAACTCGATGATTACCAGTATCAACTCCTGTCTCAAATCAAACCTGCCAAAACCTTCTGAACCCCGATGTCCTCTGTTTTTTCCTTAGATACCCCACAATCTACCGAACACGCTTCACTCCTTTTCCACAGTCCTGTTTCCAGATCAAAACCCGTCCTACCTCCACCAACAGCCCAACCTGACAAGGAGATGTCGCTCCTGTGAACAATCAGCTTCTTCACTCTTTTGCTGCTGATTCCATGGTACAAAATGTACAGGCTATTACGCACTTCACTCCAACATCAACCAAAGCCGAAGAGAACCCACTCCCCTCCTCGCAGGGACCTTCGTGACTGGGGTTTCGAAACACCAGAGAAAAGCTATCCTCGAAAATTCTGCACAAGGCAAAGTCGCTCGTAAGACAGTGAACTGATGCCCTGCCGCTGCACATGAGATTCAGCTAGAAGAAAAATCTTCGCAGCAGCACTTGAGATTGCCCACTCCTGACCACCGCGTTTCGTCCTGAAAACCTCTACGGGATGGAACTTCCCTAAACATCAACGAGCTCAGCCAAGAGACAAACAAAGAGCAAGGGCTAGAACAATCGCCATCTCCCTGACTGGAGACAGACGATCCAGAGGAGAGAAACCGTACTGATCGCAACTTCAGCGGAGTGTTACACCATCCCAAAACCACCTCGCGCCATGCCAGATACGAACCAACTGACTAATCAGCTGAAAAACCAAATGGATATCAACGTCCCTTGGAACCGAACCCGATCCGTTTGGTGTTCACGCCCGCTTGCAACACAAGCATATAATCACCTCTTTTCTGCCAACGAACCTTCTCTCCCAGAAGATGAACCTTCTAAAGAGGAAAAAGCTTACACGAGGAAGATGCCGCGTCAGTCAAGCTCTCGCTCGCCACGGACAACTCAACACTCCTGAAAAGTCCTCACTTCCTTTTTGAATCCCGCAGCCGAAAGTCCTCACTCCTCACTATTCTCCGCTTTTATCAGCGTCAGAAATAGCCCTCGCGAAGAACGGGGGAGGAAACGCCATGGCACAGCGAGCCGAGCGAGCGATGAACGAGAGAACCGCTCGACTCCCTACAGCCAATCACTCAAACCTGACCGGCCGATCGACATCCTGCCCACGAATTTTTTGAGGAACACAGCAACTAAATCTTGGAGCCTTAGTCCACTCGGCGCCCGACCAACAAAAGGAAAGATGTATATTTATGAATTCACGCTCTCCTCTCCGTTCGCAAAAGGACAGCCAGCTGCCACCGATCAGTCGACTACAGAGTATGATGAGTGGAGTTCTATCGACTCTTCTTTCCTTCCTTCGTTTCTTCTGCGAACTTGGAGTCGTGAATTTCGCACGTCCGATGCGAATAAAGACACGAAAGTGGAGATCCCTCGTCACTCCCCAGTCGCCGCCTGAGCACGCAGCGCTAGTTCGAGCCACGAATGAGACACTCAACTGTTACAGCAGCAGCGACTGATAACAACTGACTGTCTGACGGTCGCGTAAGGACCTCGCCTTTCCTCCGCCTTTCACACTGCAAAGTGTGGAAGGTACGTTCCGCTGCCCGACCTGCTTCGAGAATTAAGACGGTTCGACTATTCCCATTACTGCTGCTTCCGCTACTTGTAGGGTGCCTGCAAACCTACTCCGTAAACCCGTTACCATCTTTAGCTTATCCCTAAACCGTCCCCCATCTTTAGCTAATCCCACCGTTCTCCGCACTCACAGCGCTTTTCGCTTCGAGTGCATTGTTGTTGCTATCCGTCGATTGTAAAAACCCGGAAAGAAAGGGGAATACTTTTATTTTCTAGTGCAAGTTGTTGAATTAGTTGGAATTAGAGAAGAGAGGAGGGAGGAAAGACTGAGGAGCCGAATTATCCCAAGGGGTTGTTACATGAACTTGGGGAGGAGGTCGCTTGAGTGCAGATATGTTTTCTTAATGTTTATTTCCGCTTTATAAGACTTCTCTACTATCAAACATGGTATGGATGTTATAATTGTTGTGGTTGTGTTATTAATTTTCTAGGATAGGAACATCGACAGGATTTGCACGGTGATATTAATTATAATCATTGGGTGTACTTTGGTCAGGACGATCATTTCTTTGCATATGACAAACTGCTCATTACCTAACATTTTGCCTGGTATCATAAGTGGTCACGTTTGGCTCAAGTTTATGTAAAAACATTTTAGATCCGGATTGCAAACGTAGAACTTTGTTACTATGTTTATAAACCCCCTCCTGGTATAAAAGGGTACCAAATAGAATATTATTTCTAGATTCCTCTTGAATTCAAAATCCCTCTTGAATTCAAAATCCCTCTCCGAATGTCTGGAATACAAAAAGCTTAGAATTTAACAAACTGGGTTCTGATAATGCTTAGATGAAAATCAAAGATCGTTTTTGTAAAAATGTAGCGCTTTCTAGTCGCTTTTCAACACTATCTATCACGTGAACAACGGAGGTCAGACTCAAACATTATGAAAAAGTGCAGTTTGCTCTTGATAACCCAGAGGTCTCTTTTCATCTCCGCGCACATAAAAAAATGAAGAGTCTGAGTAACCCATAACCTAAATATCAGGAGCGGAGGTTTAAGCTCAAATTGCTCAATTTTCCTCTCTTCTCTTCTGCAAAATGTTAAGACATTCAGACTCCTTTTTGCAGATTGAATTCTCTTTACACACGCTTGAATCACTATAGAATTAAGTTTGAATTTTACTTTTGGTTTCATCTCGTGAGTGTTTTTGCTCTGCGTTAGCATAGCTATACGTATAGCAACCGGAAGGAAGAGAGATCTTTTTCAGATGGAGTAGTTGTGAAAACTAAAAATAAAAAGAAATAGAGAATAGATCCGGATAAATCGCTAAGCATATAGTCTTGCAATTCCATTGCAAATGTAAATCTTTGTTAATATCACCTATTTTCATCGAGTTAGAGAAGGAAGCCCTCGGTTGTCCTTTTATATGGTGAACTATTTTTTACTTTTGCTACAAATAGTTCGATGTAGAAGGAAGCTTTCGGTTGTATTTTTACACGGTGAGTTACAAGTAATACGCTTAAGAAGTCCACCGAATATATATATGTGTGCATGCAAGGTCAACTTATCCAGTTGTTGTTATCAGAAAAATATTAATATTATGAGAAAATTCTATATCAAACAAATACTTACTTCTGAAACTACATATCCAGGAAACTGGTAAAACGTATAATCCATGAGGGGAAAAACTTCTATAACTGAAAAGAGAAATCGACTTTATTTCTAAATATTAAGTGATAGTTAGACCTGGAAATGAGAGAGAGACATATACAACTCACAAAGGGAGAGTGAACATATGCACTTCTGAAACTATGTATCCAGGAAGCTGGTCACAAACGCATCACACTTAATTATATTTTAAACTTATCACTTTAAGTTATAGTAAACACATCACATCCTATTATTACTTTAGTTATGAACAAATCCATCCCATTGCAGTCTGAGCTTAGATAAAAACAAAATATTTGTTTTTATATAATATAATATAATATAATATAATATAATATAATTCATTAATTAAATAATAATTTGATGGGGGAATACGCAAGGATACGCCGCCCCGCTCGCGAGCACCCGACGATGATTCCTCCCAAACCAACCCTAAACCCTCGACTTGTCAGGCCGGGGTCCAGACCAGCACGCCGTCTCTCACACAAGTATGGTCTTTATCACTTTCTTATCATTGAGAATGATAAATGACAATGTCTCATACCCATCGTTTGCAAACAACAGCAGTCAACAAAGTCCCTTGACTTAGATACGCAAAAGTCTTGACCCCCCAGAATAATCTATTCATGCTCAATAAATTTATGAGAACTTTTGTTTGCTTGCTGCTGTTATCGGGGAAATATGTAAACGTTAAAAAATAATATATTAAGTAAATATATTTTATAAATATTGACTACTAATATATACCTAGAAACAACGGAAGACCTGAGTAGACTATCGTGCTTCCAAATATACAAGTCCAAGAACCAGGTACTATTAATATATTAATTCAATTTATTATCTAACCCTTCTTGCCGGAAAGGTTAGGTAATAAATTAAACGCTTAGATGTGATGGAAAGATGGAGGAGGTGAAAAGAAAAGTATCTCCGTGGGACCCTCCTGGAAAGAAATATTTATTGTAAAGTACGTATGCATATTATTCACCTTCTCTGTCTGAAAAGATCGCATGCATATTTGTTCACCCCATCTGTCTGAAACGGTCACATGTTCATTAATTTATCATTTAACTTTTTTATAAAATCTTTAATAGTAAATTAATATTTAATATAAACTAATGTCTCTTTGAGATCAACATCCAAGTCCTATAGTTTCGGCAGTACGTGCTCTGCTTATGAGTGAAGTTTGGATCATGCCGTAACTGTCAATTCATCTAGTTGAGAATTTTGTGTAGTATGTAGATTTCCTTTTTATAACAGAAAGAAATTAAAAAACAAAAACAAAAACATATTATCAAAAAGTAAAAAGTAAAAACCACTCTCTACGTATGCCACCAGAGATCCAGTCCACTTTCTTGATTTCCCACTGTTATCATGCTTGTCCTTTTCTTGATTTACTTTGGACAAGGCACTTGGATGCATTCCCCCTAAAAGTCTAACTTTTTACATATTCATTCTCTTCTTTGGGAAGAGGGGGTAATTTAATGTATGTTCTAATACAGTTTTAGAAATATTAGGTCATAATTAAAATTCGAAATGAATTAAATTATTCATCGAGCAGAGTTGTTCATGCCAATATGGAGTCCCTTTGCATATTGCACTTATGACTTTGTTGTAACAAGTGTAATAAAGTGAACAACGTGCTTATGGCAAGATGAGAGTCCCGTTGCCTATTGCTTACGGCTTCTCTGTTTTCTGTAACAAGTGTAGCACTGCATGTTCACAGTTAAACTTAAATTTAAAATATATAAGTTTATATATTTATTCCAAAGTAATATTTGTTACGATTTATATTACATTCCGTATTCTGTTTAATGTATTTTCCACGACAAGTAAACTTCCGTAAAAACTAGTTTCCAGCCAACTAGTTTGAATATTTGAATATCTCTAGTTTCTGATACTTTTTAATCTTATATAAGCATTTGTCTTCTTTTTTTTCTCTGGCGAGAAGTGCATGTTGCATGTATATTTATTATCGCGATAAATTGTTTTTGATATCTAAAGCTTTGGAATTTTCAAGGCTAACTGTACAATTTGTAATATGTTCAACTTTTATTTCACCAATGGATGCAAATTAGAAGGGAAAATTAATTTTACCACCAATTTTTCGGCGAGGAAGGGCTTAGTCATAAAATCAATGGGAAAATATAGAGTTTAGGCTATGTAGTATTGTTTATTCCCTTCTGTCTCTTATTTCGGCTAGGTCTTCGTCTCTGCTCATTTCCAGGCCCTTCTTTCTGCTCATTGGTACGCTCTCTAACGGACAGCCGGAACTTGTGATGTAGAATATCTTCTGCTTCTTCCGTTTACGTGCCAGCGTGCCGAAATGGCTCCATCCTCCCGGTTACGCCAATCACAAGGGAGGAGAAGCCCAGTTGAGATCCTGGAAGTTGCAGAGAGAGAGAGAAGTCCAGGGCTACGTCAGCTCTATGTAGTGACTCTGTCCAAGAATTTACGGACGAGCTGCAGCAATTTGCTTGATCACACCCCCAGTAGGTTCCTTGAGCTTGATCGTACCCTTGACGAGTTATTGACAATAAAACCAGTATTTTTATTTTTTGGTTTATTATTTTAATACTTTTAATGTTGACTAAATATCACTGTAATTCAAAATATTTAATATTATTCAAAATAATTAAACTATACATGCTCTGAAATTTAATATATGCAGTCTCACATGTGAGTAACATCACAAAGTGACTGGTTTTACAGACAACAGCCAGTCAGAGGTGTGATCAATCCATACAGGGGAGAACGCAATCAATCCATACATAGTAAGAGGGGCGTGATCAAGCTCAAGGAACCTACTTGGGGGTGTGATCAAGCAAATTCCTGGGGAACTCGTCAAAGGCTACAGTGTTACAAAACTGAGAACTGTACTCCCAAGTCTCTCAGAATACAGAATTTATCTCCCACAACAGAATGCTATCAGCCTATTAGAACTGATAACAGATCAGCCTGTTAAAACTAATCAGAAGGAGAACTGAACAGAAATATTCCGAGATGATATGTGCACAGCTTTACTTAGACTTCAGAACTGGTACAGACAGAAAGGGCTTCCGACTCATACTACTCTACAGGGAATGTGAGTTAATATACTAATGATACATAACTGCTGTCACCTCAAAGTGACTTACCTAACTGCTGTCACAGTGCTTCTCACGTCACAAGTCATGTCACAAGTCACCTCTTCCTTTTTTTTTACTTTTGTCTTTTTACCTTCCGCAGAGTTTAGATGTGACCTCTAATGATATTTAACACCCTCCTTCATTAGAGCATCACTTCTTTCATACCTAGTAAATCTCTGATATGTATAAACCTTAGCTTTGGTAAAGCTTTGGTAAAAATATCAGCTAACTGATCTTCCGATGGACAATATTCAAGCTTGACTATTTTAGCTTCAATTTTCTCCCTTATATGATGTAACCTTGTCTCCAAACCTTTTGTTCTTTCTCTGATAACTCTATTGTTAACCAAGAACATTGCACTCTGATTATCCACATGTAATACTGCAGGTCCAGATGTATTTTCTCTCATCTCCTGCAATAAATTCCTTAACCATATCAAGGTTATAGAACCATCACTAAGAACAATATATTCAGTTTCCGTTGAAGATCTTGCTGCTGTATTCTGCTTCTTGCTGCTCCAACTGATAATTCCATCAATTAATTTCTTATACAGATATTCTTCAATGCTATTGTCAGCTGTTGTCTCCTCAAAATCACTTTCTTGATCCATAAGTGTTGCTGATGACTTGCAATCTTCCATCTGAAACTCTCCAAGTATAGACTTTATGTATGCTTGTTGAGAAAGCATAATACAGTCATCCATCTGAAAGTAACAACTATAGTTGCTATCTTGCTGAAATGATGAGTCCAAAAAAGCCCCAGAAACTAAATATCAGATTATCAGAATCTTAAAACCTTAGCTTGAGCAACCTGAGCTCTGATACCATGTTACAAAACTGAGAACTATACTCCCAAGTCTCTCAGAATACAGAATTTATCTCCCACAACAGAATGCTATCAGCCTATTAGAACTGATAACAGATCAGCCTGTTAAAACTAATCAGAAGGAGAACTGAACAGAAATATTCCGAGATGATAATGTGCACAGCTTTACTTAGACTTCAGAACTGGTACAGACAGAAAGGGCTTCCCACTCATACTACTCTACACGGAATGTGAGTTAATATACTAATGATACATAACTGCTGTCACCTCAAAGTGACTTACCTAACTGCTGTCACAGTGCTTCTCACGTCACAAGTCATGTCACAAGTCACCTCTTCCTTTTTTTTTACTTTTGTCTTTTTACCTTCCGCAGAGTTTAGATGTGACCTCTAATGATATTTAACATACAGTATCGTCAGGACGTGAGCTCCGCAAGGCTCGTCGTATGTATAGGTCACCAAAATCTCCCTTTCTTGGCGTCTGCCTACTCTGACTCCAGGATTGATCATATCGTCTTCTAGACAGCTTTCGACGTAACCTCCGGCGGTGAGAAGCACGGCAGAAAGAAAGAGTCAAACTCTTTTTCTCGTCTTTACAACCACCATTTTATTTTAGTCTCTTTTTCTTTTCTTTACAACCACCATTTGATTCGAACGTCGATAGTGAAAAAAAAAGGGAGGCACCCGTGCATATTATTCACCTCCTTTATTTCTTTATAGAGGAGGTAAATATACCAAGGTTTAATTTATTATTTAATTTTTATTGAAATAATTGAAATAATTAAGTAAAAATAATATAACATATCTGGTGCTTGGATACGAAATAGAATACCCTTTGGCAGTCTCGACGGTGATCATTCACTCATCAAAGTTATCGTTTATCAATTGCATGCATAAGTAAATATATCATCTCACACAATGGAGTATCGGTATCCTGACTCCAGGGTTTCAGCTGTGTTCTCTATTAGAACTACTCAACTTTTCAAATTGAACTAACATTTTATATAACGACATATGGAGTTAATATCAATGATTAATTAGGTCCAAGCGTTAAACGAGTACCAGTTGCAGTTCTCATTTTTCTCATTCTTCTGATCACGGTTCTATTCTAGTCTTCTCTCCAGGGGAATTCCGACGTCCAAGTCTCGTGTTTGGGGGTTGGGTACGTTGTTGTTCTGTCGAGTCCAGATAAATTTCAGTATTGGTTTCTTGTAAGTAAAAATTATCGATCGTCCGCACACTTTAGTTCTTACGTTTTGTGTGTGGAGGTTAGGTACACTTTACTACTCTGTTGTGCAAGGTCCAGAGAAATTCTAGTATTGCTTTTTCCTCAGCAAAAATACTCGATCGTCCGCTCATCTTGGGTCTTGCTCTGATGTTTATTTTTTCGTTAGATATATGTATCTCTTTAATTTCTCTGTGTAGAATCACCAAGTGTGCACACCTTAGATCTTGCTGTGATGCTTGCTATCTCTTTAAATATGTGTGTCTTTTGATCTCAGAGTAATAAAATCCATGATATCCTTCAACAAAAAGTTAAAATTTCTATAATTCTCTATGTCTTCGAACTTGGTGTGCTCACGGAACACTGAATTCAAACTATTTCTATTGTCTATCATTCTCCATGTCCTATACCCTTTTACCAAGTGCAATAACTGTATATATATAAAACGAACACGAGTGTATTTGGAACTCTTACTCAATCTAAGGTTAGTGTACTCACGGATTAACTGAAGCTAGTTTTACTGCACCTCCTCCACTTTTCGTACATGTAAAGAATCATGCTTGAGGATAAACTACAAACATCAGACGCTACGCTGCATGGATCGAAGCTTCAGATTATCGGCACTGGTTACGAGGTGGAACACAACAGCGCAGCCAAATCTGTGTGTAAAAAAGGTTACGAGTTGGATCATTAGTTCGAGCTCGAGTCACAGCGGGATGAACACCGTTGGGATTCAGAGGCAGAATGAGCGCCAGCATGAAACCAACCGATCTGTATCTGCTCTGTGTGTTGCAAATCAATGAAATATTCTTATGTGAATGCTGAACCAGGAAACGGGTCTTACAAAAAGCGAGGAGGCATGAGGACGAAGGACACTCATAGCGAACATACTATCATGGATGAAGGTCGGACTTTTATACTTGTCGCCACCATTGAGGTCACCCGGAATGCAGGGTCGCCGGCAGCCGCTGCTCTCGTCCCTTCATTTCTTCATTCTAGGCGCTTCGAACCACGTGATGCTGACGAGTTCCATAAAGGTGCTTGCTACCCAAATGGCCCTAGAACCGAAGAATGAATGCAAAAACTGCAAGATGGAGGCAACTCGAGCTCCCGACCTTCGTTTAACTTAAGATTACAGTTAACAAAGTTTCAGGTCACCGCACCACCGTCCTCACAGGTAATATTACCATCATCAAACCATGAAACATTTTATAAGTCGAGGCAACTTGTGCTAGATAGCCTAGCCAGCAGAGGCAAAAAGCCTCCATCGGGTGATTGGCACAATGACTTCGTGGAAATTACTTCATATGTGATGGAGTCCATCATGTGCATGAATTCCTTGATTCTGGTTCGAGTTTTCTTATCCCGTCAAGCTTGAGTATTGGAATCATGAACATAACCTACCTAAGTCGAGGTCACGTTGTTAAAGAATGTCCCTTTCTAGTTGATCAAATTGGTCATGTATAACTGCATATGCTTTCGACTAAGACGAACCAAAAAACTCGTCATACCTATGCATATGTCACCCTTGATTTTAAAAGAATGCTCGGTACATGTGGTTCACTAGTGTCCATAGTGTATTTGGTTATCTGACTCAGAGATCCCATATTTAAAATGTTTTGAAATTGCTCATACATGAAGTTCCCTTCAGTTAACTTTGCGAAGATGTGTTTATCAACAGAGCAGGACCAATCTTCCTGTAACCGAGGAATCGCAAAACGTATTGCAAAAACTCGAAAGGGAAGAGTTGAATAATATAAGAGTCGGATAAGATGGATAAGAGTGCAATGGATCCACGACCGGACAAGAGTGTGTGTGGATCCACGACCGGATTCTTCAAGAACGTGAATCTTATGATTTGTTTGGGATTCTTTTATGAAAATCATCCTCACTTAAAGCGTATTCTAATGGTCACTGCACGAAGGCAGCGCAGAGGCTGTAAACGAGAGAGAAAAGGTTATGTCCGCACAAATCTTATGGTAGTTGGTAAAAAGAGAGGAGAGGGAAAAGAGTGTAGGTTGAGAGGGTGGAGTGTGTGGGGGTGGGTTAGTGCAGGTTTGTTTACATAAATTTTTTTTGTTTTTTTGTCTAGAATTGATATATTTCGTGAAGAAATGAGTGAGTATTAAATACTTTTCAGTCTTTTATGGTTACATAGTCTTTTGTTTAGAGTTTTTGAGAGTTTTTGAGGACTTTCTTGCTACATATAGTGTTTTTTTATCCTTAGAGAATTATGGTTTTATATTTGAGAGTATATTTTTGTGATGTTTTCATTAAGAGTACCGTTTAGTTAGATATAGTCCTTTTTCTAGCTAGGGGTACTCTCTCTTCCATGAGATCCAGATTGATCCGAGACACATCATGTTCGCTGTATGATCAGTTATTTAAGATCAGAATTTATCTCGCAAGAGATAAAATCTCATGTGGGAAGAATGCACAAGAATTATGATTGGACCACATGAGATGCTCAGGTGAGCCGAGAGCGGAGGTCTACATGTGCAGTCATTATGGCACCATTAGCTCTTCTTCTTAGAGGTCCTCTTGAGTCGTGAGAGTGGTTGAGTGTCCACACGGACACTATTCTAGGATTGTTCGAGATGAGTTTTTCTTCTCCGTGTTGTTTTGTCCGCTACTCCGTGCTCCATATGACGAGGTGAGGCAAACATTCCATCTACCTCTCGACATGTTGACTCAGAACATCAAAGATGAGACAGTGTGGTTATTATTCCTCTTACTACCTCGTTGGTGTCTCTATTGTACTAGAGGTGGTAGACATCGGGAGATAATGGATCTTTGGAGATTTTGTGCTGGTGATTGGGCGGTCTTATAAGAAGAATCAGTACGTGCTGCATAAGGTAGGAGAGAGTTTGTCTCTACACGTGACTTCTCATCTTTCGTTTGCATACGACGTTGTAGGATGTTGGGTAAGGTTGTAGAGTATAGTAGAGCTGCTAGAACATTCTTTGTCAATGACATGTCATACTGAGGAGACGATCACTTCATTGCATTTTCTCACCCCCATCGGATGATCCATCACCACTTGAGGTTCAGGACTATCAGCTTGAGGAACCATTATGTCTTGATAGATCTTTGTTTGCTCAAGCCTTGTGTACAACTCCACGTCTATCTTTTGGAGGTCTATCTAGGATGATCTACAAGCACCTACTGGATTTTTTTCAGACAGACGACTTTCTAGTGGTTTTATGAAGCTTTTTCAGATAGCAACAATAGTAGCTCAAGGACATATTCCTCATTATATAGCTCAGGTACTGGAGGCAGCTAGACTTTTGGCTATGATGAAGGATGACGGAGAGATTCGATCAATAGTCATATCATTCTTCGAAATACTTTTCAGGATCATCTTTGTCCACATTAGTTCGAAGTTGCAACACCTAGAGGTTGTGAGACTATGTCCTTTGACATTAAGGCTCTCTTGGCATCCATCTCGATTGGATTGTTCTACAGGTGGACGTGAAAAATGTCTTTAATAGTGTTTCATGTGCTTCCATCTTTAGAGAGCTCATGGCTGGTGGTGGACCTCTGACGAATATCGTTCTCTTCGTGCGATCGTTTTATGGTTCTTCCTCTTCTCTTTATTACAAGCATGGTCCTTCGATAGAGAGATGACAGTCATCGACTCCGCTGCATGTACTTGTCAAGAAGACTCTTTGGGTGGACCTCTCTTTGCCTTAGCTCAATATAGAGTTCTCTTGGCCATCGCCTTGGTTGCTCCACGTTGTGTTATTTCATCTCTAGCTGATGACGCACATATCATAGGTCCGACAGACCAACTCTGTGATATCTTTTATCACCTAGTCTCTCAATTGACTTTGGTAGCATTGTGAGTGAAGGTGTCAAAGTGCAAGGCTTGGTCTTTCATAGGTATTCCGTCAAACTTCTAACTCTTAGAGAGATTTGTTACACTTAGAGATGGTTTACGTATCCTCGGAGGACTGATCTGTTCAAAGGACTACGTCTTCCGATTATTAGATATTGCTCTAGCGGATGACATTTTGCATATTGAAGATCTCTTTAGGTTAGAGGACCCTCATGTTACCTTTGATATATTTTTCTCTTCCATTCTACGTCGTTCGGGTTACTTATTTCGCACAATATTTCCATCTCGCGCATAAGAGAGTTTGATTGGAGGATCATAGGAATCTTTGACGACATCTTAGGACCGAGGACCTTTGGGTGCGTGACAAGATCTCTCGCACGTAGGCAGACATCATTGCTGATATCATGTGGCGGGGAGACTGCTCCTACAGTCTTTGGGGTAGTTCGGTCGTCTCAACATCTTGGCACTGTTGTTGTTTTCTCGTGCGAGATAGACCTATTCTGGAGAACTATGTGACGGATGTGGAAGATGGTTCTTACCCACTACCGACCTGATATTGTTCCTTGAGTTGTCAAATCGTCGGCACTAGAGCCGGAATATCTATTCAAAACTAGAGTATTTGAAAAAAAAAAAAAAACGTTTGACAAGCCGGAGTCCGCAACTATTAATTACATTAGTGAAAAGATCGAGCCCTTCGGGCCTCTCTCTCTTCACAGATGTGTCTCCATGAGACAAGAGATATTTTGACTCTTGAGACACGTGAGACACATCTTTGATATGATATCTTAGCTATCAATGGATCTAGTGGATTACATTCTTATCTGACGAGACACCACTTCCAGCAAGTTCTTCATGTGCTCTTAGTTGATCATTCCATCTCACGGGATACTAGAGCTCGACTATGCTCTTGTTCGGACAGGACGCAGATTCTTGATACATAGCTCGACCTTGCGTTAGAGCGTTTCGACTCACACTGACTATTTTCTCTACAGCTACGAGGTTCTATCTAAGCGTGGTCCAACTTGTTGCTTCGGCACTATCCACCTGCGAGTGAGGACATCTCGGATTGACACTTTGCTCGCTGTCCTCATGGTGGAGTACGGATAGCTACTCTTGATGTCATTAAGGACGTTATGTTTACTATAGCACAGGAGAGCAGTTACATGACGTGGCGAGAGCGTTGGTATGTCCTTCAGACGGGAGGGTCAGTTAGAGCTGACATGTACATGATGAGAGAGGATCAAGTCTCAATGACAGATGTGATTGTCATTGATCCGATAGAAGACTCGATGATAGAACAAGTGATCACGCATCCTTCAGGATGGACTGCAAGCATAACGACAAGTATAAGAGTAGACAGGAGACCTCGTTTCATCCCTTAGCCTTGGAGATATATGGATTGACAGCTCCGGAGTTTAACGTTCTTATTCAAGATTGTGCCAGAGCTTACCATGAGAGACGTCAAGGATACCATTTTCTCTTTCTTTTTGCACTATGTTTTTTAGACAATGAACTTCCATTGCTCTGCAGAGAGCTTTAGCAGGCACGGTCTAGAAGAGAACAATTGCAATAGGCGATTCTACTTCATGTACACATGTTGTATGCAAGAGTTTTGAAATACCTCTATATGATATTTTACAGGCACGGTCCAGAAGACAGCAATTGCAATAGACGATGGTACTTCATGTATACCTGTTGTATGCAAGAGTTTTTGATTTACCGCTGTGTGATATTTTAAGAAAGACATGCCACCTTAGAGCTACTAAGAGCGATGCTTAGTCCCACTCTTCCTTCCTTCGGTGCGTTGCAGTGGCACAATGTACAGTGAAGAAAAACCAGACGAGATTTACAACAGCACCTCGCAAGTGATAGTGAATACAGAAAGAGACTCTTACAGTCCACACTAGGACTACTACCAAAGCTATGTAAGTAGATAAACAACGAGATCTATATACTACAGCAAGAAGAATACACGCTGAGATAAATATTTCTTCAGCATGTACGATTAAGATATGCTGTCATCTCTTTTAATAAGATCAGATATCGCTACATACTAGTCCATCGTCAACAAAAATTGTTGTAATGATCTTTGGACTTTCTGCTTTAACATACAAGCAAGAGTCTGCAATAGTGGGTGTAAGGTTATACTTCACCAAGAACTGATGGAATTTCTTATTCCAAGTACGGCTAGCCTGATTCAAGCCATACAACGCCTTCTTCAAACGACATACATCTCTTCTGCTCCCTTCTTCGTATCCAACTGGTTGCTCCATATAAATTTTTTCTTGGAAGTCTCTGTTGAGAAAAGCAGTTTGTACATCAAACTGTGTCATCTCCAAGTCTTATGCTGCCACGATTGAAAGAACTGTACAAATAGATTCAAATTTCACACTGGTCAAATTTCCTCGAAATCCACACCAAGGACCTGAGAAAAACCTTTGGCGACAAGCCTGGCTTTATACTTGTCTACCTCCTCAGTTGATTTCAATTTAGTCTTGAAAATCCAACGATATTTTACTACACGACGACCGGATGATAACTGGCATAAACTCCATGTGTCATTTTTTACCAGTGCTACGTGTTCCTCTTCCATGGCTACACCCAACCTAGGATCTTGGCACGCATCTTCAAAGCGAAAGAGATCCTCAACTGAACTTGTGGTTATCTCTAAAGCTGTGCTAAACCAAGCATTAGAGATCTTTTGTGTATCATACTCCCACTCTCCATATGTTGTGGCTTTCTCTTCTCCGTTCTGAGACTCCTTCGATGTGATTCTCCTCTCATTGGATTGTCAACATCTTGACTATTCTGTCCTTGACTTATTCCATTTTGGCATCGGAGCTTGACTTACATCTGAAATAGGATCAGAATTGGTTGTCGTTATCTCATGATCAATAACATGTACATCATGTGTTTGCTGACTAGAAATATCAGCCTCATTGCTGCTTGTGATGTCAGAGTCTCCCGGTAACCCATGTTCTAGAGAAATACTTTCTGCCTGATTAGTAGCAATCACCGGCACCACCAAATCTTCATCGTTCTCTATCCTGAAGTCATCAAACTTACTATTGGATGAAGATATAAATTTCTTCCGAAGTTGATCCGGTACTAGGACAAAAGCGTCACACCCAAACATACGAAGGTGAGAAACTACAAGATTTCTCTTTTTCAAATGCTCAAAAGGAGTACACACACCTCTCGTACCTCTTTAGGAGTTCGATTGAGAACATAAACAGCTGTATTTACAGCTTCGGCCTAGAGTCTCAACAGGAGTTGTGCTGCAGTCAACATGCATTGAACACTTTCCATGATGAGATGATTGTCATGTTCGACTCGTCCATTCTGCTCAGGTGAATACGGCGCTGTCACTTCAGGCTTGACTCCAACATCTTCCAAATAAGCCGCAAAGAGCTTATTCACGAATTCACCGCCTTAATCTGTTCTCAAAACATGTACAGTTGTTCCAACATCTCTTAAGATCTGTTTCTCCACCTTCTTGTAACACAAAATGTATTTGTTTTGTTGGCAATAAAATAAACAAAATGATATCCGCTGAAATCATCTTTGAACAAGACAAAATATCTGACACATCCCACTGAGTTAACACTCATTGGTCCACACAAGTCGGCATGTAGAAATTCTCCGGGACGTGTTGCACGTTCTCGTACTATTACTGTAGGGAACGATCATCGATGCTACTTCCTCACAGTACATGCTTCACAGAAAAGGTCGTCAGGCTGAATAAATGAATTTGGTAATCTTTCTACCATCTTCTTTGTCTTCATCTTTAAGATTGTCATGCGATTAATACGACCAAAATGGTAATGCCAAAGAAGTATGTTATCGTTCTTCCTCCTGCCATTGTCGAAGTTACAGCATTCGCATTCAGCACATGTTCCTTAGAAGCAATATGGCTTCGGCAACTCTTAGCTGATGCAAGATTAGCTGCGAATGAGGCTACCAGTTTGTATTGTGATAACCAGAGTGCAATAGCACTCGTAGAAACATCCAAGTACCATGACAGGAAGAAACATATAGATATTAGATACCACTTCATTAAGGACCAAGTTATATCCAAGACAACTGAAGTGAAGTACTGCCCTACTCATGAGATGGTAGCAGATGTCTTAACTAAGGACTTACCGGCTCCAAATTTGGAGTACCTTCTAGCAAGACTAGGATTAAAACTTTAGTCTACAACAACTAATCGCTGAGTGGGAGTGTTGGAATTAGGCTGTCTAAGTGTGAACTTAAGTACAGCAACTAGTTCAGGATATTTGGGCTCATGTCCTTTGGCAGGTCTAGCATGTCCTTGTACCAAAGTATAAATATCTGACCTGTGGACCTCCTACCTTATTATTTAGTAGACAACTAGTTTTATTGAAAGTCAATAGAGTTATCGACTCACTGTGATTACAATATCTTATTTAGTCCAGTAGTGCATAGAATAGGTTCCTCTCTATTGATTCACATGCCTTGCCGTTTTCGGTTCATGTGCATTTTTCTGGATATAGTCATCGCACATGCTGAAGAAATATTTATCTCAGCATGTATTCCTCTTGCTGTAGTATATAGATCTAATTGTTTATCTACTTACAGAGCTTTGGTAGTAGTCCTAGTGTGGATTGTGAGAGTCTCTTTCTGTATTCACTACCATCTACGAGGTGTTGTTGTAAATCTCATCTGGGTTTTCTTCACTTACATTGTGCCACTGCGATTGATTAGAAGTTGCTTCCGCAGCATAGTCTCATTATTCTCAACAGGTTATGGATCCACGCTCACAAATCTTAAGCTTATCAGTCTTAGCAATTAGATATTCTTCAGCAAAAGAAATCTATAGAACAGATTGAGTGTGTAGCCATTTGAGATGGATAGCAAGCCTGATCCGAAGGACGTAGGTCATATCTCTAAGTTTCAAGGTCAAAATTTCTTGAAATTTCATATGTGGAGTAGTTTGAGTATTCTTCATGAACAGAACGCCTTGGAGAACAAGCATATCCTCCAACAACAGTTAAGCAGAATTAGAAGCACTGGCCAAGCGACTCAATGATTTAGGAGATCCACGTCTTCTTCTGCTGTTATTACTAAAATCATATGCAGTTTGTCTTCTACATACCGAAATGTACTTGCAGCGTGGGATAACGTACCGTACGACGAACAAACGTTGAAAAAGCTCACCACGCAGTTGTTGAAGGAAGAAGACATCTACATCAACAATGAAGCGCTGCCATTGATAATAGTAAAGCTCTGCTGAGTCAAAATCAGCGAATTCTCATGCCATTTGAGAAGTCGTCCAAAAATATCAAGATCGATGAGTTGAAGCGCAAATATCCTTGTCGTAACTATGGCAAGCGTTGTCGCGCTACTTGGCGGTTACATGTTATATTTCTACTCCGACGCTTGAGTTTAGTAGTTCTAGAAGTTAGCTTATATTACTTCTAGTCGTTTATGTATATGTTTGACACCTTTGCATACGGTGTTAACACTATTTTGAGTCTTAGTAGGTTGATTACCATGTTGATAGGGCTTAAGCTCATGGGTTGTATTTGCGTGTCGCCCATGCATGCTTTCTAGCTGATTTAAGTTATTTTTCGGGGCTCCGTGTCGTTTTAAGTAATTTAAGTTTTACGCTGGCACTCTAGGGGGCTTGACGTGGTAGCCTATGAGTAAAACTAAGTTGCCACGTGGTTTAGGGTACTAAAGGAACACCAAGTGGAGCTATGAACTCCCATTGGTCCGTTTTTGTCTTTTGTTAAACTCTAAATTTAGAAACAGAGCTCTAGAGTGGAGTTCGAGCATTTGGTGAGGGATCTTCGAAATCTGAGAGCACAGGGAGAGAGGGCTCGTCATGCCAAGCACTTCCAGTGAAATTTTCGATCGATTTGAGTCAATAAAGACGAAGTTATGATCAATTGAAGTTCGAATTGTGCCAGAATTGAATCACTTTTGTTGAATTTAGGGTTTTCAGTGTCACTTGCAGCAGATTTGAGGAAATTGCTTCAAAACTTCGAGGTTGCGTTCTCTGCCAGCAGGGCTACAATTTCCCAAAAAGTTTTGCATCGATTGAGTGACTGAGTAATTCAGGGCGGCCGCTGAAGTTGGAGGGGTCTGGAAAGCTCTTAATCTAGAGCAGCGACTTCAGAGGAGGAGTTCTGGAGTTCTGTGTACATTCAGGAGTCCCAACTTCACAGGGAGGTTCAGCACCCTGTAGACTTCAAATACTTTGAGAATATTTGATTTTGATCGAGCCAATCTTCTGTTCTAGGTTGAAATAGCCAGCTGGGTACCAGAAATTACCGCAATTTTCTTACTCAGAACTTTTCTGTTCATATCTCCGTGTCAGAATTTGATCTCAGGCTGAAATTTCGTCTGTGAGTTCAGTAGTACCTCATTTGCATGTAGGGGAAGTTTAGAGGTCTAAACCTTCATAGTTTTCCTCTCCGTGAGTGTCAAAGTTCACCGCCGGATCTTATTAATGCCAGCTAGACCTGAATTTCGCCTTCTAGGTATATTACTAGATCTTACACATCTGTGTGAGTGTTTATAGCCTCTGTTGTAACCTGAAAACCAACCTCTTGAGTGAACAACCACAGCCAGAAGCCCGGCGCTTTCCTAGGTAGACGGATTACACTCCGACATACTCTCTTTTTGGTGAACTCGACGTGAAACACCTAGGGTGGGAGTTTTCTTGAGAGTGCTACAGGATCAGGTATCATGGCCAACCAAGGATCATCAAGTGGAGGTGCTTCTGCTGCTCAGCAACCTGTTCAGTTGGATGCTGCTACGATGAAGATGTTCCAAGCCTTTTCCATGTTTATGCAGCAGCAGCAGAGCACAGAGAGGAAGGAGGTATTAGCAACCAAGGCGTTGCAATCTGTGGTGCATCAGATGGATCAGTTCAAGGGGACAGATATTTCCAAGTACGTGCGGTACTATGCTAGGGAGATGGAGGTGAACAAGGTACCTGAGAAGGAGATGGTGGAGAACTCTGAACTTGCTGTTGTCCCTGAGATTCGTGGGCGTGTGAAGGAGCTCAAGCAACAGCAAGGACAGAGTTGGGTGAGCTTTATGCGTGCTTTGAAGGAGGAGTACTACACTGAAGATTCAGAGAGGGTGACCAAGAGAACGTTCTTGGAGTGGGTGGTTAAGCCTAACAAAGGTTTGTCTGTAAATGAGTTGTTAAGGGAGTTTGATCGTCAGTATGCTCAACTTTCTAGGACAGAGAAGCTTACACTAGAGGTGGAGAAGACCGAGCTTTTCCTACAAGCAGCGGACGTGACTATTCAAGAGAAGCTTGAGCTGTTGCTGGAAGACAAGAGTGAGGAGAGAGGATTGAAGACTGATTGGAAGGAGGTTGAAGAGGCTGTTTCTTTGCTGACCAAGAGACAGAGAAGAAGGGACAAGGTGGTGGTAAGTGAAGCAGCATCTCTGATAATTCCTGTCAAGCAGTTGCCTACTAAGCTTGCTTTGGTAATTGCTAGAGAGGAAGACTCACCGTTTGATGAGTTGATTAAGGGTATGAAGGAGCTTAAGCTTAAGCTCACTAGGTTAGAAGAGAAGGAGCAGAATGTACAGCCTGCTATGCAGAGACCTCAGATGAGAGAAGGCTTTGTTCATCGTTGTATAGGGTGTGATAACCTAGACCATGTAAGAAGAGATTGTGGGGAGTTTTCAGATGCATTGAGGAAGGATCTGATCTTCTTCAAAGATGGTAAGATCCATCTGAGAGAGACTGGGATGATGTTGGGAACCAACTTTGGCAAGGGTGGTATGAAGAGACTTGTGAATGAGATATCAGCATCACATGCTGTTTCTCTTGTGAATGCTGCTACCTGTGGAGTGAAAGTGGAGATGGAGAGAGAGAAAGGGACTACTGGGTTGTGGTCAGATGTAGTGCGGTCCGTAGCTAGAACAGAGCTAGACAAGGATGTGCTACGAAAGGTTGGCAACTCAATTAGAGAAACCACAGGATGGAATGACCCTGTGGATACTAGTACAGCACGAAGCTATACTAGAAGAAAAACGCAGAAGGGAGGATGCAGGTGAGGCTTCTATAGCCAAACGACCTGCTACAAGGAGTGAAAGGGCTAGACCAGAGGCAAGGCAAGAGACAACACCTACTCGGGAGGAAACTATGGAGGATTTACCATCTACAACACCAAAGGAGAAGGAGAGAAGCAAGGAGAAGGGTAAGATGCCTGCATACAAACTTCAGTCTGACATTGAGATTGCTACAGACTTGAAGCAAGTGTTAGAGAATCGTATCTTGAATGGGAAGGTTGAGTTTACTTTGGGTGAGATTCTTGGGATTGCAAAGCGTGAGTTCCATGAGGTTATCATAGATATCATCAAGAGAAAACGTCAGATTTTGGATGAAGCAGCTACGCTTAACGCTCTAGGGACCAAACTGTCGGAGGATGAGGAAGATGAGATTGCTGGTTACTGCTCTCAAGTATCAGAAGGGAGATCGTATCAGCACGTGAGGTTTGAAGATGAGGTGGAAGCATCGCAGAAGAGCCATTACTCTCACAACCATTGGGCAAGAGCAACCACAGAGACCTTGGTGAAGTTGGGAGATCTGGAAGAACCTGTGGTGGCATTGATTGATCACGGCTCAGAGATTAATCTGATGTCTAAGGAGCTGTACAAGCGTGGGAGGTGGCCTATAGACACCGACCATGGATGGCTTATCCGCGCTGCCAACAACCAGAGGGGAGAACTCTATGGTGCTTGTCCCAACATCAAGGTAACTGTGGGTGACATCAGTGATGTTCAGAATTTCTTTGTACAAGACATGTCAACCTATCCTATCATTCTAGGGCAGCCTTACATTACTGCTGTTAGAATGGAGACACGAGTTATGGATGACGGTTCAACCTATGCTAGGATACGTAGTAGAGATGGCAAAAGAGCTGTTCAGTTTTTGACCGTTGCTGCAGAACATGAGAGGAATCGTGATAGCTTGAGAGATCGTCCACTACCTAAGATTACTCAGGAGTTTAGAGAGTCTAGGGGTTTTGGCAGAGTACCATTGAAGAGCGAGACTTCAACGGTACAGTAGAGATAGGATTCTCGCCTGATCCAGTAGAGCAGGAAGCTTTATCCACTAGCTTCTTAGGACTGACATCATGTGGATCAGTGTGTTATAGGAAGGTTGAGAATCTGAAGAGGTTTGAGAGACAACACGTGAAGTATGTACAGCAGTCTTTGAGAGATAGTGGAGAGTTAGCCGGAGATGAATACATATCTGGAGTGTTTGAAGAACAGTATTTGGTAGATACTATAAGGGAGTTGAAATCTATAGTAGGAAGTTCTATAGATGGTGTAGATAGAGTGGTGAGAGTGAGCTCCAAGGAGCTTTATGATGTAATTGATAAATTTATAGATCGACAAGAGGTGTATGTGGAGACCAAGTACAAGTCAGTGGCAAAGAAGTTAAACCAGTGGCTTTGCCTTTACCACTTGATTACAATCAGAAGATGGAGCAAGCTGCACGAGAACCGACGCTCAGAGGACCGAGAAGAATTGGGCACCAGTTCACAGAAACAACACTGAAGGAGTTGAGGATTGGAGGTGATGGATTTCTTACTGAGCAAGAGAAGAAGAGCTTCAGGGAGATGCTATCTAGGCATGGTAAGGCGTTTGCGTTTGAGTCACATGAAGTAGGATGTGTAGATCCAAGTGTAGTTGCACCTATGGTAATCTTTACTATACCGCATGTGCCTTGGAATCTACGTCCTATCCCTGTACCTAGAGCTCATCTACCAAAGCTGATAGACTTGCTCAATGAGAGGATTAGGATGGGTATCTTGGAACCATCTATAGCTCCCTACTCTAGCAGATGGTTTATTGTTCCGAAGAAGAGTGGAGCTTTGAGATTTATCCAAGATATGTAGCCAGTTAACAAGGTGACTATCAGGAATATGGGTATAGGACCTATTGTAGACGAGTTTGCAGAGGCTTTTGCTGGTCGTGCTATCTATTCAATGGGTGACTTATATTCAAGGTACGATCAGTTTCAGTTATCCTCGGAGAGTAGAGACTTGACTACAATGAGGACACCTTTGGGGTTACTAAGGATGTGCACCTTGCCACAAGGTGCTACCAATTCTGTAGCACATATGATGAATGACATGAATAAAGTTTTGAGGTATTTCATTTCTGAAAAAACTATGTCATTCCTTGATGATGTGCCGATCAAAGGATGTGCTGAGGAGGAGAAGAATGAGGTAATTGATCAGAGGGGGTGCCGTAAGTTTGTTGCAGATCACATAGCCGACTGTGATAAGATATTGAGTCGGCTGGAGGAGGTTCGTTTGACTTTATCAGGAGCAAAGTCTGTATTTGGAGAACAAGAGGTGTTGATTGTGGGACACCTATGTGGATCTTATGGCGGAAACCTTGTCCAAACAAGGTTGATGCCATTCGAAGGATGAAGGAGACATGTGGGTCAGTTACCGAGGTGAGAAGGTTTCTAGGTGCATGTGTGTTTTATCATATATGAATTCCACACTTTGCTCATGTAGCAGATCCGTTGTACAAGTTGTTGAAAAGGGGCAAAGATTTCAGTGGCAAGAGGAGCAAAGCGAGTCTATGAGGAAGTTGAAAGATCTTTTGGCTTCACCACCAACTCTACGGAAGGTAAAATATGAGTTGGGTAGATCTGTTATCCTTACTGTTGATACTAGTCCTATTGGCATTGGATGGGCTGTAGGACAAGACGATGAGGATGGAAATAGATATGTGGTGCGTTTTGGAGCTAAGGTATTAAGTTCACGTCAGAGAGACTACCCTCAGGTCAAGCGAGAGCTATGGGGAGTAGTTACTGCGATGAAGAGTGACAAGGAATACTTGATAGGAGCACCTGTGGTTGTGAAGACTGATTGTTTACCTCTCTTGGGAATGATCACTAGCTGTACAACTCCAGATATTGCTATGTTGAGGTGGATAGCATATATCAAGTCCTTGAACCCAGAGTTTAGACATATTGCAGGGAAGGACAATCCTGTGGCAGATATGTTATCAAGGGCTAGGTATTACGATGAGAAAGAAATGATAGATGATCAGGAGGATGTGGGAACAGAGTTCTATTCTAGTGCTCTTGCTAGAAGAGATAGAAGTTGTTTTGCAGCCTCGTTGGAGTTTTTTGAGGAAACTATGTATGATGGCGAGTGGTTGGATCTTGAACGCTATTTGAGTTCATTGGAAAGGCAAGAAGGCTGGTCTGATGCAGATTTCAAGAGGATCCGTAGAACAGCTTATGGGTACTTTTTATATGGAGGATATCTATGGAAGCGCCCTAAGATACAAGGAGGTGTACCACAGCGGGTGGTATGTGATCTGGAATTGCAGCAGAAGCTGATCAAGGAGTTCCATGAGAGTCTATGGGCCGGTCATAGAGGAGTTTGGGCTACATTTGCCAAGATGAAGGAGAAGTATTGGTGGAAGGGTATGTATAAGGATGTAGTACAGTTTGTTTCATCCTGTGTACCTTGCCAGATGTATTCCAACGTACGTCATCGTGATGGATTGCATCCTACTTATCCTTTAGCCATTCATTACAAATGGGTAGTGGATCTGGTAACTATGTCATTTGGGCTTGGACAAATGAGGTATCTAGTCTTGGCTAGAGAAGATCTATCTAACCAAGTTGAAGGCCGTGCCTTGAGGACGAAGACCACTGCTAGTGTCTGCCGCTTTCTACTTGAAGATGTTATTTGTAGGTATGGGTGTGTGGGAAAGATCACTGCAGATAGGGGCGAGCTGGATTCACAGGAAGCAGTTGAGTTCTTCAAGCGATTGGGAATCAAGTTGGCGTTAACCACTGCTTACAATCCTGAAGGGAATGGCAAGAGCGAACGAGGTCATCCGCCAATCATCAAAGCTTTGGTAAAAGCTTGCAAGGGTAAGATCCGTGAATGGCCTAGACTGCTACCATTTGCTTTGTGGGCAGATCGTACAACTCATAGTACCGTTACAGGTTACATGCCAGCAGAGTTGATACTAGGGCAAAAACCTGTGATGCCGATTGAGGAGGTTGTGCCTACTTGGAATGTTTTGTCATGGGAAGATGGTAGAAGTACGGAGGATCTTCTTGCATTAAGGATCCAACAGTTAGAACAGAGACCTGAGGATGTTGCCAAAGCTGTGGAAAGGTTGAAGATTGCTAGAGAGAGAAACAAAGGCAGATTTGATAGAACGCATAGATTACGACCCAAACCAGTTAAAGAAGGTGATTGGGTGTTAGTCTATGATAGTAGTCTTGATAATCAGCATAGCACCATCAGAAAGTTTTCCAAGAGATGGTTCGGACCTTATGTGGTGTTAGAGGTTCATGACAATGTCACATACTCTTTGAGAGAGTTAGATGGTGCAGTGCTCAAGATACCAGTCGCAGGGAAGAGAATCAAGCTCTTTAGAAGGAGAGGGGAGGACCAGAACATTGCAGAGCTTACTGAGGATGAAGCTGAAGACTCAATGGAGGTTCAAGATGAATTTGAAGCTGAAGCTGAAGAGTCTTGATCTGGATCTGGCACATACCGGAGGATGTGCAGGTTCAGAGGGGGTGGATGTCGTGCTACTTGGCGGTTACATGTTATATTTCTACTCCGACGCTTGAGTTTAGTAGTTCTAGAAGTTAGCTTATATTACTTCTAGTCGTTTATGTATATGTTTGACACCTTTGCATACGGTGTTAACACTATTTTGAGTCTTAGTAGGTTGATTACCATGTTGATAGGGCTTAAGCTCATGGGTTGTATTTGCGTGTCGCCCATGCACGCTTTCTAGCTGATTTAAGTTATTTTTCGGGGCTGCGTGTCGTTTTAAATAATTTAAGTTTTACGCTGGTACTCTAGGGGGCTTGACGTGGTAGCCTATGAGTAAAACTAAGTTGCCACGTGGTTTAGGGTACTAAAGGAACACCAAGTGGAGCTATGAACTCCCATTGGTCCGTTTTTGTCTTTTGTTAAACTCTAAATTTAGAAACAGAGCTCTAGAGTGGAGTTCGAGCATTTGGTGAGGCATCTTCGAAATCTGAGAGCACAGAGAGAGAGAGGGCTCGTCATGCCAAGCACTTCCAGTGAAATTTTCGATCGATTTGAGTCAATAAAGACGAAGTTATGATCAATTGAAGTTCGAATTGTGCCAGAATTGAATCACTTTTGTTGAATTTAGGGTTTTCAGTGTCACTTGCAGCAGATTTGAGGAAATTGCTTCAAAACTTCGAGGTTGCGTTCTCTGCCAGCAGGGCTACAATTTCCCAAAAAGTTTTGCATCGATTGAGTGACTGAGTAATTCAGGGCGGCCTCTGAAGTTGGTGGGGTTTGGAAAGCTCTTAATCTAGAGCAGCGACTTCAGAGGAGGAGTTCTGGAGTTCTGTGTACATTCAGGAGTCCCAACTTCACAGGGAGGTTCAGCACCTTGTAGACTTCAAACACTGTGAGAATATTTGATTTTGATCGAGCCAATCTTCTGTTCTAGGTTGAAATAGCCAGCTGGGTATCAGAAATTGCCGCAATTTTCTTACTCAGAACTTTTCTGTTCATATCTCCGTGTCAAAATTTGATCTCAGGCTGAAATTTCGTCTGTGAGTTCAGTAGTACCTCATTTGCATGTAGGGGAAGTTTAGAGGTCTAAACCTTCATAGTTCTCCTCTCCGTGAGTGTAAAAGTTCACCGCCGGATCCTGTTACTGCCAGCTAGACCTGAATTTCGCCTTCTAGGTATATTACTAGATCTTACACATCTGTGTGAGTGTTTATAGCCTCTGTTGTAACCTGAAAGCCAACCTCTTGAGTGAACAAGCACAGCCAGAAGTCCGGCGCTTTCTTAGGTAGACGGATTACACTCCGACAGCGTGGCCATTGGGTCAAAGAATGCAGAAATAAAAAAAAGTTCTATAAGGAACTTCATGTGAATCTTCGGCTAGTACAGCAAATCTCTCCACCTGTGTAGCATTTGTAATTGAATCGTCATCTCAAAATTGAGATGCACACGTGGTATGTCGACAGTGTGGTGCTAGCGAACACATGATAGCTCAAAGATAATGGTTTAGCACTTTTAGATCTTTTCCATCCAAAGCATGGCTAGTACAGGTTGCAGATGATTGTGAACTCTGAGTTGAAGGCGTTGGTAATATCCTCATCATGACATTTGCTGGAGATGTTACATTCAATGGCACGCTCCACGATGTCGTGACTAGATGTGACTTTCCCAATCATCATCAGTGTAACCAAATAGAGAGACTGGTTGAGACGAGTGTTTGTTTTCTAAATACTGGTCTAAAGTACTCTTGATTAACAAAATGTGTGCTTTATGACGGTGATGTGTTTTGGTCTTGGGTTAGCCATATATTGAGATAATACACTAATGCTAATGACTGAATCAAGACGAGCGCAAACGGCGGCCCAGTTGGTAGAGCCTATTGCGCTCTGGTACAGATAAGAAGCACACTGTATCTTCTCTTCATTAGAAGTGGAGCAATCTTCAGTTGAGAACTTTTCTCTTGAGGTCAAAGGTGTACTAACAGGGTGGCAATTCAGTAAGCCAACTGGAATAACTTTTGGGTGAGATATAAGATTTGACTGAGTCTGATCCATCCTTCAATTTTGTTTCGGTTAATTTCTATACTCAAGCAATGGTGGATATTATCGATGTCACTTATCTTGAATCTTACGCTGAGGTTGCTTTGGTTGTATGTCAGTAATCTTGCGATGCTGCTTGCTATGATTGTGTGGTCAACATAAATGTTAGCATGACAAACTGATTATCGTTATGAATGTAGTACACGTTATCATCAGCTCTTGACTTACTGAACCCAAGAGAAAGTAAGAACTTATCTATGATCAAATATCATTCTCTAGAAGATTGCTTAAATCCATAAAGTGTACAAAGTAGCCTGCATACTTTACCGGTTCTTGGAGCGTTGACGCTGTCAAGGATAGCCATGCATATCTCTTCGTTCAACGTCCCATGTACGAATGTTGACTTCACATCCATCTAGTGGACATGAAGGTTGTGCTAAGCTGCGATTGCTAGTATCATTCTCATTCATTGCACAAGGAGCACCGAGAAGAAGGTGCCCGTGTAGTCGAGCTTGTACACTTGAGTGAATCCTTGGATCACCAATCGGACGATGGATCCATCTGAATTCAGCTTCCACTTGAATGCTTATGGGCCTTCATCCGTGTGATAAGTCCGTGAATGTCCACATACCATTCTCCTTGTGAGACTTGAGTTCTTGAATGTGATAATGACTTGGACAATCGAGCAACGTCTGGAGATGACAGAACTTCTTGGTAGGAGTTTGCTATATCGAGACTGGTCTCAAAGTCATTATTAGAGCATGCTTCTTATTGATGCGTGTCTTCAAGATCAAGATTGTAGTATCATAACCTTTTGCTTCATCACGGTTAAGAGGGTTTGATTGACGTATTGATCGCTGGAGTCGTGGTGGTGCTTGGATCTCGATGAGAGAAGAGGACACCGCAATCTCAATCTCACTTGAGTGTGATGATGGAGACTACAGTAGTGAACTATGTAGGTATGGATGTAGTGTGCTCATACATCAATTAGAGGATGATGTCTGGTTCGGACAAGAGAAGATAAATGCATAGTAGAATAAGTTGAAAAAAGATATCAATTGTGCGACTGTGGACTACTGATAGATGAACTAGCCACAGACTGAGTTGGTGTGTGATGTACACCTCCGTCAACTTCTCCTCCTCTAGATCCTATTGAGAAGGAGGAGAAACGAGATCCGGACCAATGCTAATGCTTGAAGAATGATTGAGATCAAGGTCGACAAAAAGACCAAAGGCGGGAGGTGGAATAAAGAGATAAAACAAATGGACCCAGAGGGAGAAGACTAGCTCCAACTGAGAGAATGGCAGAATCCGAAGAAGGAGGATGATGATAGAAGAAGTGCACATCATTTTGAATTGCATCTTCGGTGATAGCAGTGAAGGTGAGGTCGAGATGAAAGAGAGGGAAAAATGAAGTCGATGTGAAGAAAGATTCAACAAATATAACATCGAGAGAAACAAAAATATGACCTTCAGATTTGCACTGAAGACGCTATGTCTTACTTTTGACTATCATAACCAAGGAAGATGCACTCGTGAGAATGACTATCTAGCTTGGAGCGTTGAATCTCGTGAATGGTTGCAAAAGTTATACAGTAAAAAACTTGAAGATATGAAATGGAGGGCTTGTGGCCATATCATAGCTCAAAGAGAGTAGTGGCCGGAATCGGGTCTCTTTCCATGCGAACTCTGCATACTGCAGTGCATGGAACAAAACTTGAGATTATGGTTTCTTGTGTATGCATCTCGTTCAGGGCCATAAGCTTCCAGTTCCGTCCTCTGAGTTCCATATATGTACGAGGCTCTTGAGGTTTCAACATATTGGCTGACACTTGTTGCTCACGGCAAATGGCTGTAAGATTTAAAGGACAGTCTGATATTTACAAATCAAGAAACAGTCGGCCGGCAGACTAAGTAAATGGTGACATATTACTGTCTGCAAGGGATGATGCTCACACTTCTTGCCGGATCGATCGAAATGCACTTATATACAGTAAGAACTCCAGCAGCGCTAACTAGCACGCTTATGATTATCACTCTCAGACTCCTTTAATTTTCAGGCATTCTATCGACAAAATATTGACAAAGGCAACAAGTAGACAGGGACTTCCATGGCTCGCTCGGGACTGTGATCAGATCACCATCATCCGCCAGGCACTCGAGAGGACTGTCGAGCTTTGAGCTCAGCCTGCAACGCTGTCATGAAATCGTAGAAGAATTTCTTGAAGGCACAGACCCGATAATCAGTACCCGACCCGAAGGTGAAGAAGAGACTGCTGGTCTGCTCTGCGGCGGAGGATATCGACAGAAGTAGAATCGTGGAAGGTGGTCTCCCCGGATACGATAGCAGTCCATTCAACGTGCTCTCCTTCGTCAGCACTCGAGGCACCGATGGAGTCGGGCAGTTGTCCTTGCGCGTGAACAGACGGTCGATCGGAGTGTCTACGTTCTCCTTGAGCGTCATCACTGCGAACACCAGCGGGCTTGCAGCGTTGGCGATGTTGTGGGTCGCATCGGCGGTGTTCAATCCGGCGTCGGCGTTCCTGAGACAGAAGGCGTAGGTCGCGTCCTGAGCTTTCTCCCCCTCGTTCCGGCGGCCGGGGGCGAATGCATCGAGAATGTTGGTTTGCAGCATCTTCCTCGCCTCACTCACCACTTCTGGAGTGATCGAGCCTTTCGCTTGCTCTGACATGAAGCGGGTGTTGACAATCTGGGCGACCGTGACGGCGATGGCTTCCTCAGACTCGTTTCTCGTCAACTGATCGGCCAGACCTTTCACATCCGCGTCTTGAAAGCCCTCACTGAGTCTCTCCACGATGAGATTTCTTCTCTCGTCGTAATGCGTGGACTCGCTTTTCGGCTCGAAGGCCAGAAACCATTTGTCGTGGCTCCTGTTGTGGAATCGAGTGGCCGAAAAGTACCATCGAACCCAAAAGGGAAGCTTCTCCGTGGGATAAGAGTGCAGTCGATCCACGTCCGGATTCCCAGCTATACTCAGAAGCTGTGCTGCATCTGTCACGACGACCACGTCGATGGGTACGAATGGCAGAGGCAGATCGATCCTAAGAGGTATGTTCTGTCTCAGGACGTACTTTTGTGTCACGTTCACGACAGTACGAATGATTCCTATCGGTAGCGATACGATCACTCCCATTTTTGCTTCCTCCAGATCTTTCGTCTTTCGTGCTTAATTTAACTCCTTGTCGCTGCAACTTCTTTTTCGAATCACGAGCTTGATTTCATCTCGAACTCAGATTAAACACAGAGAGACACGAAATCGAAAGAATATCAGTTTCTACAGGGCCTCAAAAGAGCTACTGGAATTTCTGTGCTCCATCGAGGGCCGAAAACTTTGAGAACTGACTTTTATGCCGACTCTCGTAGCGAGTTTCAGGAATTTCTTCCAATAGAACTCCGTCATGATGGGAAGGAGTGTGTCTCACGGCCCTTGCTGCAAGGGGTAGTAGGCACATGTTTGTTGAACACGAGAAAACACATAGAGATGAAATCTTTAGTCCTACTCGTGGGTGTCAATCCTGCAGGCATCTCACGTGACAGAAGAGGTGCAGGTGACATCATTTCTACGTTAAGCGTCCGAGAGTCCTCTTACGGTTGCTCCCAAGTAGATCTCGCCCTTACTGCACTGAGATGACATTCAAAACATAAATCCCTCCCTTGTCATTAAACTGATAAACGTGCAAACGTGCACACTACTAAATGGGGAAATGATTCATCCCCAGCTGTGAGTACATGGCTTCGCCTTCGTTTTTCGCTGATCAGCCTTATTGTAAGGTCCAACGAGAAGAAAGGCGTCCTCGTAGAACTTGTGCTGACCAAGACTTTACAGTGGCTGCTCGTGACTCAGCACGTGACCTCTCCTGTCTGCATGGTGCAGGAACAACTCCGCTTAATTGTAGGCCGCAGTGACGGAGTAACAAGTGGATCAAGTCTCCCACGGAGAGACTCTGTATGATCGACTGCTCCGAACCTTACGAGTTCACATGCAAGAATCCTGGGATTCGTCCCTAAGAACTCTTTAGCAAACACAAACTCTGCAACACTATTTCCATCATCAAACCTTGAAGACAGGGAGGGATACACTTTTAGATCAAAGGACTTTATTTTCCTTCGTCTTCTTTGTTACTATATAAGGCAGCAAGAACATAATTCATAGCACCACTCCAACAGGTGAGGAAAACCTTCAAACAAGAAAGGAGGCTCTCGCAGTCTTCACAAGAGAAAAAAGAAAGAACAGAGTATCATTAAAGAGACTTGCTTGGGGACAGAGCCCCTTCTCAATATATAGAGAGAGTAAAAAGACTTTTGGGGTTGGATCTCTGTAACACTTTTGAGGTTGGGTCTCTGTAACATAGTTGTGTACAAAGTCTTACAAGACTTGTGCACAAAGTCCTACAAGACTTCATGAGCTTGTCTTACTCCGCATTTCAACATTCTTCCAGTCCATGCTGTTCTATTCCTCTGTCTCCTCTGTGCTAATTCTGGGTAGTAGCTCCGAACGTCACGAGTTCACATGCAAGAATCCTGGGATTCCTCCCTACATCACAACCATCCTCGGCTCACGAGATAGGACTGATTCCGATCATGCTCCATTAATCGCGCTCCCTCCGAGAAAGGCTACGAACTCTTTAGAAAACACAAACTCTGCAACACTATTTCCATCATCATCAAACGGTGAAGACAGGGAGGGATACACTTTTCGGTCAAACGACTTTATTTGCCTTGCTCTTCTTCCAATCCATGCTGTTCTATCCCTGGAGATTCCTCTGTCTCCTCTGTGCTAATTCTGGGTAGTAGCTCCTTGCCTAGAATATGTACAACAAACTTTCGAGACTGGCGATCATGTGCACAAACTGCTCCGTTTTGTTTCGTTTCGTTTCGGCTCACACGAGCCACCGGTTTTTCTAACTCCCTCTGGGCACTGTATGTACAGATCGGTGCTCACAGAGAAAGAGGATCACAAAGTATAGAAGTTTTAACATACAGATCGGTGGTCACAGTGATCGACGCTCGCAGGATATGACCACCCAGTCACCAGCTGCTTTACCTAATCCGACTTTTCAACTCGGACTCCCATGGACAAAACTCAAGGTACGAGGATGATAGTCCTGAGGCTTCGAGGCAAAACAACCACCTGCTGCCGCTATTGCTAATGGCATGTAACAGTAGAGAGTATGATTAAGCTTGACCTTCTCTCAAGCTGCTTTGTACTGTCGAGCTTTGAGCTCAGCCTGCAGGGCTGTCATGAAGTCGACGAAGATTTGCTTGAAAGGGCAGACCCGGTAATCACCTCCCGATCCGAAGGTGAAGAAGAGGCTGTTGGTCTGCTCTGCGGCGTCGGAGATGGACAGAAACACGATGGTGGAGGTGGGTCTTCCAGGGTACGACAGCAATCCGTTCAGAGTGCTCTCCTTGACGACGACTCTAGGCGCAGACGGAGTCGGACAGTTGGGCTTTCTCGTGAAGAGAGTGTCGATGGGAGTGTCGATATTCTCCTTGAGGATGTTGATTGCGAACACCATGTTGTGTGATACGCTGGCCACATTGTGGGTTCCGTCCATGACGTTCAGTTCAGGGATGGAATTCTTCTCGCAGAAGGCGTAGGTCGCCTCCTGAGCTTTCTCTCCCTCGCTCTGACGGCCAGGGCGCAGAGCATCGCCGATGTTCGACTTGAGAACCTTCCTCGCGGTCTTCACCACTTCTGCGGGAATGGGAGTCGAGGAAGAGTCTTGCCCCGCCGCGATGAACCTCCCGTCGAGGACCTGCGCCATGGTGAAAGCGATTTGCTCGTCGGAGTCGTTTCTCATCACCTGGTCGGCAACTTGCTTCACGTCGTCCTCCTTGAAGCCGGAGCTCAGTTTGTCCCAGATGATGTCTCTCCTCTGCTCGTACTGCACGGCGGCAGTCGGAGGCTCGAAGGCCAGAAACCATTTGTCGTGGCTCTTGTTGTAGAATCGAGTGGCAGAAAAGTACCATCGAATCCAAGCGGGGAGCTTCTGCGTGGGCTGCGAGTGCAGTCGGTCGACATCCGTGTTCTTGTTTATAGACACGATCTGCGCTGCGTCCGTGACTAGAACGAGGTCGATGGGTATGAACGGTAGTGGCAGGTCGATCCGAAGGGGCTTGTTCTGCCTCAGAACGTACTTCTGCACCACTCCCACGACTGTTCGACTCGCTCCCACAGGCAGCGAAATCAACGCTCCCATTTCTTCTGCTTCCTGTTCCTTCTTCTCGTCCTCCTCTCTTCCTCCTCTCTGGTTGTTCTCGTAAGACTGCTACAGCAAGACTGAATTCAGTCACGAGTGAATCTCTAGTTCAGTAATTGAATACTGACTAGTACTACATTGAACGTCAATCTGTGGAGGATTTGAGAAGAGTGACAGACGTTCGGGACAGTCCCTGACGATTAAACAAGCGTTTACGTATGGGAGAGAAATTGCTGAAGTTTCGGGATTTTTGAGGGGAATTAGGACTCGTAGGGAGTCCCAGCCATCACCACACTTTTGGTCTCCCCGCTCGTGGCAGATTTGTCCAGTCATACATGCAGTGGGAGCTTATATCGATGGGGGTGGGCCCGCGCGTGACTCGAGAGCAAAATACCGTCAGGGGAACTCTCTCCAGGTGCGTCCAACTGTGTCCAACACTGCCGATCTAGACAAAAGTTCTTAATGGTCGTGGTTATGATGTCTGTAACGCAATGTCACGTCCTTAGTTTACGTCACGCCCTGCCGTATATGTTAGTAACAACGATTTTCAAGTCTAATCGGACTCTCCCTTCTCCTATCGATACTGTATCTTCCCAAGTTCTCGCGTGGTTACGGTTTATCGCACGGTTAGGATGCTTGAGAAATCTGGACGTGGTGATGCTTCTGTAATCAGGACTTTGCTGCTACTTCTGTAGCAGGTCATTTTCTAACCATCACCGGCAATTCGAGGTCCAACTATAGCACGGGAGATTTCTCTTTGAGTACTGATTGCAGTTCCATCATTCGATGCCAGTTCCGGAATCGGAGACTTTGTGCGATGATCACTCTGTCCCATCAAGACACCCTTTCAAGGATATATCCTTACTAAGGTTCGGCTCCAAAGTTGAGGTAAAACGCTTCCGCAGTGAATAGCCAACGGATGGGAAGACCCATCAATCCTGACAAGGGAAAAACGGATGGGAAGACTCATTAATTCTGACAAGGGAAAGAAGGACCCGAAGGGCCAAGCAACGAACGCTCCGAAGGGAGGAAGCCCCGCCATCAGCAGCTCTAAGGTCTTCTAACGTTTTTAGATATCACACACAGTTAAATCAAAATCCTTGCATACAATAGATGCACATGAAGAAGCATCATTTACTGTAATTACTCGTGTGGAATTACTCATGTGGATCGTGTTTGCTAAAGCTCTTTCATTTGGATCGTGTTTGCTAAAGCTCTTTCATTGTTACAATGAAAAGTTGCTGTCTCAAACATGTAGTCCAAAAAGTAGTGCTCCAAGTTTGGAAGTTCGGTTCCGGTTCTATTCTAATTGGTTCTGGTTCAGACAGGTCGGTTTTAGTTCAGTTTTACTGATAAGTAATTCAGTTCGATAGAACAAGATATATTTGATAAAAGAAGAAGATATGGAAGAAGATTAATAGACTTTTGATAATTCTCCTTAAATAATCACCACAGGATGTCGGTTTCATGGTTCCGAATAGTGTGGTTGGTTTTGTTCTAAAGGTTGGAAAACGGTTTGGTTTTACACAGTTGGGTTCCAACGATTCGGTTCCACTTTGAAAGGTTCGGTTAGATATGCTAGATATTACCCCTGCTGGGATTACGTAGTTATTTATTACCTAACCTTCCTAACGGTAAACTGATGCCCCGCCGCTGCAGATGAGATTCAGCTAGAAGAAAAATCTTCGCAGCAGCACTTGAGATTGCCCACTCCTGACCACCGCGTTTCGTCCTAAAAACCTGTACGGGATGGAACTTCCCTAAACATCAACGAGCTCAGCCAAGAGACAAACAAAGAGCAAGGGCTAGAACAATCGCCATCTCCCTGACTGGAGACAGACGATCCAGAGGAGAGAAACCGTACTGATCGCAACTTCAGCGGAGTGTTACCCGATCCCAAAACCACCTCGTGCCATGCCAGATACGAACCAACTCACTAATCAGCTGAAAAAAACCAGATGGATATCTACGTCCCTTGGAACCGAACCCGATCCGTTTGGTGTTCACGCCCGCTTGCAACACAAGCATATAATCACCTCTTTTCTGCCAACGAACCTTCTCTCCCAGAAGATGAACCTTCTAAAGAGGAAAAAGCTTACACGAGGAAGATGCCGCGTCAGTCAAGCTCTCGCTGGCCACGGACAACTCAACACTCCTAAAAAGTCCTCACTTCCTTTTTGAATCCCGCAGCCGAAAGTCCTCACTCCTCACTATTTTCCGCTTTTATCAGCGTCAGAAATCGCCCTCGCGAAGAACGGGGGAGGAAACGCCATGGCACAGCGAGCCGAGCGAGCGATGAACCGAACTAGAGAGAACCGCTCGACTCCCTACAGCCAATCACTCAAACCTGACCGGCCGATCGACATCCTGCCCACGGATTTTTTAAGGAACACAGCAACTAAATCTTGGAGCCTTAGTCCACTCGGCGCCCGAGCAACAAAAGGAAAGATGTATATTTATGAATTCACGCTCTCCTCTCCGTTCGCAAAAGGACAGCCAGCTGCCACCGATCAGTCGACTACAGAGTATGATGAGTGGAGTTCTATCGACTCTTCTTTCCTTCCTTCGTTTCTTCTGCGAACTTGGAGTCGTGAATTTCGCATTCCGATGCGAATAAAGACACGAAAAGTGGAGATCCTTTTGGACGTTTTGTTCTCTTTAAAATATCAGAAATGTTATAAGTGTTATATAAATATTTTAAATTAAATAAAAATTAAAATTAAAATAATATTTAAATGTTAACTATTACGTGCTCTAATAACGTTAGAAATCTCTTTAGAAAACCCATAAGTAGAGTGTATAATTTGCGCTTCACAAAGTACAAGTGCGGGAGGGTATTACAATGTATTTATGAATATATAAATACATTAATTTATTACCTAACCCTTCCCGTCGGAAGGGTTAGGTAATAAATTAAGGTTGAATAAGCAACGTAAGTGAATATGGAGTCCCTTTGCATATTGCACTTATGACTTTGTTGTAACAAGTGTAATACAGTGAACAACGTGCTTATGGCAAGATGAGAGTCCCGTTGCCTATTGCTTAGGGCTTCTCTGTTTTCTGCATGTTCACAGTTAAACTTAAATTTAAAATATATAAGTTTATATATTCATTCCAAAGTAATATTTGTTACGATTTATATTATATTCCGTATTCTGTTTAATGTATTTTCCACGACAAGTAAACTTCCGTAAAAACTAGTTTCCAGCAACTAGTTTGAATATTTGAATATCTCTAGTTTCTGATACTTTTTTGTCTTATATAAGCATTTGTCTTCTTTTTTTTTCTTTTGACAGAAATGCATATTGTATGTATATTTATTTATCGCGATAAATTTTTTTTTATATCTAAAGCTTTGGAATTTTCAAGGCTAAACGTTCAACTTTTATTTCACCAATGGATGCAAATTAGAAGGGAAAATTAATTTTATTACCAATTTTTCGGTGAGGAAGGGCTTAGTCATAAAATCAATGGGAAAATATAGAGTTTAGGCTATGTAGTATTGTTTATTCCCTTCTGTCTCTTATTTCGGCTAGGTCTTCGTCTCTGCTCATTTCCAGGCCCTTCTTTCTGCTCATTGGTACGCTCTCTAACGGACAGCCGGAACTTGTGATGTAGAATATCTTCTGCTTCTTCCGTTTACGTGCCAGCGTGCCGAAATGGCTCCATCCTCCCGGTTACGCCAATCACAAGGGAGCAGAAGCCCAGTTGAGATCCTGGAAGTTACAGAGAGAGAAGTCCAGGGCTACGTCAGCTCTATGTAGTGACTCTGCCCAAGAATTTACGGACGAGCTGCAGCAATTTGCTTGATCACACCCCCAGTAGGTTCTTTAAGCTTGATCATCCTTGAGCTTGACGGGTTATTGACAGTAGAACCAGTAATTTTATTTTTTAGTTCATTATTTTAATATTTTCAACCTTGACTAAATATTACTGTAATTCAAACTATTTAATATTATTCAAAATAGTTAGATTATACATACTCTGAAATTTAATATGTGCAATCTCACATGTGAGTAACATCACAAAGTGACTGGTTTTACAGGCAACAGCCAGTCAGAGGTACGATCAAGCCATACATCGTAAGAGGGGTGTGATCAAGCTCAAGGAACCTACTGGGGGTGTGATCAAGCAAATTCCTGGGGAACTCGTCAAAGGCTATCGTATCGTCAGGACGTGAGCTCCGCAAGGCTCGCCGTATGTATAGGTCACCAAAATTTCCCTTTCTTGGCTTCTGCCTACTCTGACTCTAGGATTGATCATATCGTCTTCTAGACAGCTTCTCGCTTCGACGTAACCTCCGGCGGTGAGAAGCACGGCAGAAAGAATGAGTCAAACTCTTTTTCTCGTCTTTACAGTCACCATTTTATTTTTGTCTCTTTTTCTTTTCTTTACAACCACCATTTGATTCGAACGTCGATATTATTCACCTCCTTTATTTCTTTATAGAGGAGGTAAATATACCAAGGTTTAATTTATTATTTAATTATTATTGAAATAATTAAGTAAAAATAATATAACATATCTGGTGCTTGGATACGAAATAGAAGACCCTTTGGCAGTATCGACGGTGATCATTCACTCATCAAAGTTATCGTTTATCAATTGCATGCATAAGTAAATATATCATCTCACAAAATGGAGTTTCGTTATCCTGACTCCAGGCTTTCAGCTGTGTTCTCTATTAGAACTACTCAACTTTTTCAGTTTCATGAAATGAGAAAAAGTTTTCAACTTTGCAAATTGGACTAACTTTTTATATAACGACATATGGAGTTAATATCAATGATTAATTAGGTCCAAGCGTTAAACGAGTACCTGTTGCAGTTCTCATTCTTCTCATCACGGTTCTATTCTAGTCTTCTCCCCAGGGGAAGACTTTAGTTCTTACGTTTTGTGTGTGGAGGTTAGGTGCACTTTTCTACTCTGTTGTGCAAGGTCCAGAGAAATTCTAGTATTGCTTTTTCCTCAGAAAAATACTCGATCGTCCGCTCATCTTGGGTCTTGCTCTGATGTTTACTTTTTCATTAGATATATGTGTCTCTTTGATTTCTCTGTGTAGAATCACCAAGTGTGCACACCTTAGATCTTGCTGTGATGCTTGCTCTCTCTTTAAATATGTGTGTCTTTTGATCTCAGAGTAATGAAATCCATATTATCCTTCAACAAAAAATTAAATTTTCTATAATTATCTATGTATTCTAACTTGGTGTGCTCACGGAACACTGAATCCAAACTATTTCTATTGTCTATCATTCTCCATGTCCTATACCCTTTTACCAAGTGCAATAACTGTAATATATAAAACGATTAATAATACATGGATGAATGGTTAAAGAACACGAGTGTATTTGGAACTCTTACTCAATATAAGGTTAGTGTACTCACGGATTAACTGAAGCTAGTTTTACTGCACCTCCTCCACTTTTCGTACATGTAAAGAATCATGCTTGAGGATAAACTACAAACATCAGACGCTACGCTGCATGGATCGAAGCTTCAGATTATCGGCACTGGTTACGAGGTGGAACACAACAGCGCAGCCAAATCTGTGTGTAGAAAAGGTTACGAGTTGGATCATTAGTTCGAGCTCGAGTCACAGCGGGATGAACACCGTTGGGATTCAGAGGCAAAATGAGCGTCAGCATGAAACCAACCGATCGGTATCTGCTCTGTGTGTTGCAAATCAATGAAATATTCTTATGTGAATGATGAACCAGGACAAATCTGGCAAAACGGGTCTTACAAAAAGCGAGGAGGCATGAGGACGAAGGACACTCATAGCGAACATACTATCATGGATGAAGGTCGGACTTTTATACTTGTCGCCACCATTGAGGTCACCCGGAATGCAGGGTCGCCGGCAGCCGCTGCTCTCGTCCCTTCATTTCTTGATTCTAGGCGCTTCTTACCACGTGATGCTGACGAGTTCCATAAAGGTGCTTGCTACCCAAATGGCCCTAGAACCGAAGAATGAATGCCAAAACTGCAAGATGGAGGCAACTCGAGCTCCCGACCTTCGTTTAACTTAAGATTACAGTTATCAAAGTTTTAGGTCACTGCACCACCGTCCTCACAGGTAATATCACCACCATCAAACCATGAAACATTTATAAGTCGAGGCAACTTGTGCTAGAAAGCCTAGCCAGCAGAGAGCAAAAAGCCTCCATCGGGTGATTGGCACAATGACTTCGTGGAAATTACCTCATATGTTATGGAGTCCATCATGTGCATGAATTCCTTGATTCTGGTTCGAGTTTTCTTATCCCGTCAAGCTTGAGTATTGGAATCATGAACATCACCTACATAAGTCGAGGTCACGTTGTTAAAGAATGTCCCTTTCTAGTTGATCAAATTGGTCATGTATAACTGCATATGCTTTCGACTAAGACGAACCAAAAAACTCGTCATACCTATGCATATCACCCTTGATTTTAAAAGAACGCTCGGTACATGTGGTTCACTTGTGTCCATAGTGTATTTGGTTATCTGACTCAGAGATCCCATATTTAAAATGTTTTGAAATTGCTCATACATGAAGTTCCCTTCAGTTAACTTTGCGAAGTTCTGGCTGTTGGTCAACCTCATGTGTTTAATCAACAGAGCAGGACCAATCTTCCTGTAACCGAGGAATCGCAAAACGTATTGCAAAAACTCGAAAGGGAAGAGTTGAATAATATAAGAGTCGGATAAGATGGATAAGAGTGCAATGGATCCACGACCGGATAAGAGTGTGTGTGGATCCACGACCGGATTCTTCAAGAACGTGAATCTTATGATTTGTTTGGGATTCTTTTATGAAAATCATCCTCACTTAAAGCGTATTCTAATGGTCATTGCACGAAGGAAGCGCAGAGGCAGTAAACGAGAGAGAAAAGGTTATTTCCGCAGAAATCTTATGGTAGTGGGTAAAAAGAGAGGAGAGGAGAGGGAAACGAGTGTAGGTTGAGAGGGTGGAGTGTGTCCGGGTGGGTTAGTGCAGATTTATTTAAATAATTTTCTTTTATTTTTTTCTAGAATTGATATATTTCGTGAAAAAATGAGTGAGTATTAAATACTTTTCAGTCTTTTATGGTTACATAGTCTTGTTTAGAATTTTTTAGAGTTTTTTGAGGGCTTTCTTGCTACATATAGTGTTTCTTTATCCTTAGAGAATTATGGTTTTATATTTGAGAGTATATATTTGAGATATTTTCATTAAGAGTACCGTTTAGTTAGATATAGTCTCTTTTCTAGCTATGGGTACTCTCTCTTCCGTTAGATCCATATTGATCCGAGACACATCATGTTTGGAAGGATTGTTTGTATCAGTGGCGGTTCTTATCATTTGGGTTGAAGAATGCCCCTGCTGAGTTCCAAAGGGTGATGGACAGAATCCTGGCAGGATCGGATTTTGTCAGATGTTATATTGACGACATCTTAGTCTATAGTGCTACAGTGGAGGAGCACGAGAGACACTTACGGGATGTGTTTGAGCGGTTGAGAGCTCATGGATTGAAGTTACACCCTGGGAAGTGTAAGTTCTTCCAGGAGTTGGTAGAGTGTCTAGGCCACACCATCTATCCAGGTGGATTGGGTGTTCAACAGATGAAGGTTGAGACTATTGCACGTATTCCACGCCCCACAGATGTGAGTCGAGTTTGAGCATTTGTTGGTTTGGCGAACTTCTATCGTCGATACGTGAAAGGATTTAGTGCAATTGCGAAGCCGTTGACCAAGCTGATGAAGGTGGACCAGGAGTGGCAGTGGGGAGATGAGCAAGAGCGAGCTTTTATAGAGCTCAAGGATAGGTTGATATCGGCTCCCATCTTGAGGAGACCCGTTAGGGGGCGTCCTTTCCAACTGCACACAGATTGGAGTATGTTGGGACTTGGAGCAGTGCTGACTCAGCATGATGATGAGAAAAAGGAGTTCATGGTGGCGTATGTCAGTCGCTCTAACAATTCAGCGGAGGCAAGGTATAGTTCGTATGAGGGAGAGTGTTTGGCAGCAGTGTGGGCTGTTGCACACTTTCGATGTTATCTGTTTGGGAACCCCTTTACTCTCATCACTGATCACCAGCCGCTCAAGTGGTTGATGGAGTCCGACAAGCTTACAGGGAAGCTTGCACGATGGGCTCTGGTCTTACAAGAGTATGACTTCCAGGTAGTACATAGACCTGGAGTTGCAAACCTAGATGCCGATGGGTTGAGTCGCAACCCATGCACGAGTCAGCAGGATCAGATTGGGGCTCGCTGGCATGACGAGGTTGATGAGGAGATAATGCCAGGATGACATGCATCTGCCTTTCTTTGTGTGTTGGCCATGAACTCTAGTATGGAGGGCCAAGTCGTATCTTTCTCTGGTCAGAGAGTAGATGCCGAGTCTCCAGATCCTGAGGGTGGAGATGATGTTCCAAATCAGCGAGATATCCATGATGATGTGACCGTGATGGAGTATCTACGTACTGGTGTGGTAGTAGGCACAGTAAGTGCCAAGGAGCGAGATCGTATTCTTCAACGAGCGAAGAGATTTCGACGAGAAGGACGACATGTACTTCGAGTGTGGGGTGATGGGAGGGTACGGATAGTGCCACACCCATCCCAGAGGGCATAGTTAGTACGACATGCCCATGAGGAGTTGGGACATTTTGGAGTGAAGCGTACACATAGCTTACTCCAAGGACAATATTGGTGGCGTGATATGCACATCGATGTGCAACAGTTTGTCGCACGATGTGTGGTTTGTGATCGAGTACGAGCTTCGTTTAATGCTCCTACTCCACAGTTACACCCCTTACCGATTATGGGGTTGGATTACCGTTGGAGTTTGGATTTTACAGGACCCTTACCGTTGACCGTACGTCACCACCGGTATGTGTTGGTGATGGTGGAGCACTTCTCCAAGTGGATTGAGTTGGTGGCATTATCAGACAAGACGAGTGAAGGGACAGCATACGCGTTCTTAGATCGAGTGCTGAGTCGGTTTGGAGCACCAGCTGAAGTGCTGACAGACCAAGGTATAGAGTTCCTTGGTGAGTTTCAGGCCTTGTGTGATCAGGCGCTGATTGATCATCGGACTACATCTCGAGATCATCCTGAGGCGGATGGTTTGGCGGAGAGGGTAGTTTAGACGGTGAAGAGAGGATTGCGCAAGTATGGCTTGCAGAAGGGTCACTTGGGAGATTGAGATGTGCAGTTACCATGGTTGGCTATGGGTTACCGTTTCAGCCGACAAGCGTCTTTGGCTTCCTTCTCACCGTATTTTCTATTGTATGGTCGAGATCCAGATCTACCTTCGGCCATTCGTCGTGATTCTGCTGAGGTGCTAGACCTTTATGACCTGGATATGTGGGTGAGAGCATGTTCTCAACGAGCAGAGACATTTCGGAGAGTTATGCCTATGGCTTTTGAGAACCTAGCGATTGCCCAGCATAGAGACACGTTGCGATATGCGACTATCCGAGGAGGAAGTTATCGGTCGTCGATTCGCAGGTTTCATCCTGGTGATTATATCTATTTACAGTAGACTGCACCGACGACGTTGGACGTGACCGCAGGGCGCACTATTTTACGAGTGCGTGAGGTGTTACCTTCTGGAGTACTCATGTTAGAGGGTCGTGATGGTGTTGTGTGGAAGGACCATGTGCGTAATTGCGCGCCATGTCATCTTCCCAACATTGATGGTACCGTTGACCCAAGCTTAGCAGTTGTACGCGCGGGCTTGAGGTGTATGTTGTGTGGGTCTGCTAGTGGAGCAGCCCATATGTTGGTGTGTGATGGTTGTTCGAGAGGTTGGCACATGTCATGTTTGACTCCACCTCTCAGTGTAGTTCCTACTGGACGGTGGGTTTGTCCTCGATGTATATAGCGGAGATAGTCGATTAGATCTTTGCGTGGTATGGATTGCAGACAGGCGACTAACGATGGGGCAATGTAGCACCCGGCCTTCTGATCCTTGCACCCATGAAGGTGTGTATCACGTAGTTGGGATATGGAGCTATCTGGAGTTAGAGGGACCTAACCGCCAGTTAGGGGGGCGATTGTGGTACACTTGTGTATGTGTATGACATCGTCCATGTGTTATGTGTATGTGTGGTGTACCTCTGACAGCGATGTATGTTGTGTAGCGATGTGTATGCGCACGACAGCTGTCACGTCAGTTTGGGCACCTCGGCTAGGTTGACCGAGTGCGAAGTGGCGCATCCCGGTAAGGCCGTTAGTGCCGTTAGGGCGAGTTGGTGGGAGAGCCCACTAGGGGTAAACTTTGCAGGTAGGGCTTGGAGACCTTAGTTCTTCAAGTTGAGCCTTCAAGCTCCAGGTTGGTGGATAGTCTAGTTGAGTGTAACCCGGATTCTCTTCGCGTTTAGAGTGGGTTTGGCTTGACCGTTTGTGAGTAATCTTTGTTGTAGTGTTGGAGATGGTAACTTCTCAATGCAGATTATTGTGGTACACTTGTGTATGTGTATGACATCGTCCATGTGTTATGTGTATGTGTGGTGTACCTCTGACAGCGATGTATGTTGTGTAGCGATGTGTATGCGCACGACATGGGTGCCAGAGGAAGATCTCGCACACGCGAGCAAAGTATTCGACCTCTTCAAAAGACGACAAGGACAACAAGGGCGTTAACAAGATGACCTTCCAGCGAGGAGTGAAGGAACGTCGAACCATACGAGTAGCAACTTGAGGCGATTTGAGCCGATGGATTTTGTAGCTTTGTCTTGTATTTGGAAATAAAGACTTTGTTTCTTGAAATTTTGTCTAAGTGTATTGGTAGTGCATGGCTATGACTAGTTTTGATCAGATGCCTAGGATGTTGTCAAGAGGAGGAACGAAGCACACTCAAAGGAAGCGAGCTGGTTTGGATAAGCATCTAAATCAAGACTTAGGTTTGCCGTAGCGTTGGCAAAGCAAGTATGACATTTCATACTTGTCTTGGAGCTTGGGGTGATCTTGCTTTACGATTTTTTAACTGCAAAGTAAACTTAGTCGCGCGTCTAAGTCAAATTAGATTGCGACCGAAAAGTGAGTTTCGGGGGACCTTGTAAGTAGGTGTGAATACTTATAGTTAGCAAGTTAGAGTCTTAAATAGAATGTTTAGAAACTGTCAACTAGTTTTGTTTAGGATAAGCCAAAAAGGTAAGACTTTTCCCGAGGCTAGTTGAAATTTTCTAAGGGTTCTAGCGACAACTTAAGACTCAAGCCAAGAAGGGAATTGCGGGTTAGCTACCAGAACGCAATTCTGATCCAAGGGATTGGCTACCCATTTTGAACTTGGTGTTAACTTTAAGATCATTGTTGATGAGGGCATCAACCTCCAAAGTGGGGGTGAGTGTCGGGACCCTCATTCTCAAGATCGGGCGCAGACGCGAACAACAGAACCCTAGCGGACTTGCGCTAGGTTGTGAGCGTTGCGAGTAGGACTTAACGGCTTGACCGGGAAGTCAAGATCAGATGAACCCTAAGTGGTTCTCTGAACCAAGGTTGGAACCTTGGGTTAGGACCTAAGGGCCTATCCCAAGAGGACCCACCCGACCCCAGGGTTCGTTTTGTGCACCTACCGCCTTGTTGCGCCAGCGGAAGCTCTAGCTCAGTAGGTCGTAAACTTTACACCGCTAACCTGCAAACACAATCACAAGTTAACGTCCATGCACCACTTACCTTAGTTCTGTTTGGTCCGGACCGGAGCCGGACCGTCTCCCTAACCATCAAGCTCAGCAATCCTAAGTCCCAACTTAGATCTGCCTAAGTCGGTCCCAAACATGAGCAAGTCACAATATGACTTGGGGCGGACTTCCCATAAAGTCCAAGGTCTTAAACGGTGCCTCCAGCACACCTAGCGGCCCAACCGCCCGTGATGTCCGTCTAGATCTAGGTTCCCGAATGGTGGTCTAACCCTCTGACTCGTTCCCTAGTCTTGCCCCAGCCCTTACATCGTTCCTAAGTCCAGACATCCAAGTCTAGATCCGAACGTGCCTTGGAACCGGCCCAGCCATCACCTCATGCCCCCAGAGTCCGCTCGCCGAACCCTGGGGTCGGGTGACTCGTCCTGGCCCACCCAAGCATCGAGCCCCCCTCATATATACTTCTGGGGATCGGCGGCCCCGCCCTCCTCTTTGGTCTTTGAAAATTATACCATAACCCGATTGTGGTTTGGCCATAACTTCCAGCTCGGAGGTCAGATCAAGGAGTGTTATATATCACTGGAAAGCTCTTGACGAGACCTTTCCAATGATACCTCACTCGCCTCGAGATCTTATGTGAAGCTCCGTCCACGACCTAAAACGTCGCTGGAGCTCCAACACTTAGTCATTTTTCCGAAAACCTGTGGTTCAGACCCAGACTCGAACCCTGTGGTTCGTCTGCGTCTCGGACTCACGTCTCGGTCCCACGTCTCAGACCTATGTCTGAGACTCATGTTTCAGTGCGTTCCCAGACTCGCCCCCTTAGGTCAGCGTTCGTCTAGGGCCCTCTTGGGGTAGGCCCTTATGTCCTAACCCAAGGTTCTAACCTTGGTTCAGAGAACCACTTAGGGTTCATCTGATCCTGACTTGCCGGCCAAGCCGTTAAGTCCTACTCGCAGCGTTCACAACCTAGCGCAAGTCTGCTAGGGTTCTGTTGTTCGCGTCTGCGCTCGATCTTGAGAATGAGGGGCGCGACACTCACCCCCTACTTTGGAGATTGATGCCTCCATCAACAATGATCCTTTAAGTTAACACCAAGTTCAAAATGGGTAGCCAACCCCTTGGCGTCAGAATTACGTTCTGGTAGCTAACCCGCAATTCTCTTCTTGGCTTGAGTCTTAAGTTGTCGCTAGAACACTTAGAAAATTTCAACTAGTCTCGGGAAAAGCCTTACCTTTTTGGCTTACCCTTAACAAAACTAATTGACAACTTCTAAACATTCTACTTAAGACTCTAACTTGCAAACTATAAGTATTCACACCTACTTACGAGGTCCCCCGAAACTCACTTTCCGGTCGCAACCTGATTTGACTTAGACGCGAGACTAAGTTTACTTTGTAGAAAACCACAAAGCAAGATCACCCCAAGCCCCAAGACAAGTATGAAATTTCATACTTGCTTTTCCAACGCTACGGCAAACCTCAGTCTTGACATCAAGACTTAGTCTTGATTTAGATGCTTATCCAAACCAGCTCGCTTCCTTTGAGTGTGCTTCGTTCCTCCTCTTGACAACATCCTAGGCATCTGATCAGAACTAGTCATAGCCATGCACTACCAATACACTTAGACAAATTTTCAAGAAACAAAATCTTTATTTCCAAACACAAGTCAAAGCTACAAAGTCCATCGGCCCAAATCGTCTCAAGTTGCTACTCGTATGGTTCGTCGTTTCTTCACCCCTCGCTGGAAAGAGATGTCCTCATCTTGCTAACGCCCTTGTTGTCCTTGTCGTCATTTGAAGAGGTCTAATACTTCGCTCGCATGTGCGAGATCTTCCTCTGGCACCCAAGTTGCTTCCTTCAAATGGTAACCACGCCATTTGACCAAGTACTCCATCCGGTTTGATTTGCGCCGAGATCACAAAATGGACTCCACCTCATATTCTGCTTCGCCTTGCACGACATCAGGTTGAGGCCTGAGAACCTTTTTGCGCTCCGGTCGCAAATCATCTTTGAAGTATTTCTTTAATAAAGAAACATGGAAAGTCGGATGCAACTGCCACTCACGAGGAAGGTCTAATGTATAGACATCTTCATGCGGATTCTTGACAATGATAAAAGGTCCCGCGAACTTTGATGAAAACTTCGTCGATATTTCCTTTGGAAGTGTGAAGTTTTTCGTACTTAACCATACTTCTTCGCCCACTTGAAACTTCACTTGCCGCCGATGCTTGTTTACCTGCTTCGTGTATCGTTGATGCGCCTTCTCGAGGTTCTTCTTTACTTGCTCCTCGCGCCGCTGCATTACCGCCACCAACTCTTCAGGTGATGTTTGCCGTGTTCGTGGTCGTGCCGATGTAGAACTCCCTGCAAGAGTCAAGTCAAGAGGCCCTTCTTGCTCACGTTCGTAAGCCAGCAAGAAAGGCGATTCGCCGGTTGCCGAATGCTTCGTGGAATTATAGCAATACTCCGCAAGACTGAGCCACTCCGTCCAATCACTTTGGTCCGCGCTCACATAATTCCTCAAGTATTGATTCAGAACCGAGTTAACTCGTTCTGTTTGCCCATCTGTTTCCGGATGAAAGGCGGTACTAAATTTTAACTTAGTCCCTAATTTTTGGAACAAGTGTTTCCAAAAGACACTTGTGAACTTAGAGTCTCTATCTGAAATAATACTCCGGGGTAATCCATGTGAACGCCACCAAGTATCTAGAAACAACCGAGAAGTCGTGAACGCTGTTGCAGTATCCAAGGTCGGAGCAAACTTCGCTAGTTTGCTAAACCGATCAACTATAACAAAAATCGCGTTGTATCCACTCGAGTCAGGCAGAGAGGTGATGAAGTTCATGCTAATGCTTTCCCAAGGTCTGGTTGGAATCGGCAGAGGATGAAGCAACCCTTGTTTCTTCTCATAAGAAACGCGGTTCGCTTGACAGGTTACACATGTTTTCACAAAGTGGGCAACATCGTCTTTCATGTGGGGCCAATAAGACTTTTTAGCTATCACTGCTAAAGTGGACTTTTCGCCTTTATGGCCTGATAAGGGCGCATCGTGGCATTCTTTTAACAACTTGGTCCTAAGTTTTCCTTGTCCCATATAAACCCGGCTTTGCTTGAACATGAGTAAACCATGTCTTAGCTGCATGGTCTGCAACTTCACTCCTCGCTTGAGCTGTTCCAGATACTCCTTCGCTTGATCGTCGCCCATGTAACCTTCACGTATTCGCCTCTCCAAATCTGACTCCTTAGGATACATAGCTCGCAAAATCTGTGTTGACGATGAAAGATATTCCTCCTTGCGACTCAAGGCGTCAGGAACCACATTGTCCTTTCTCGCTTTGTGGATTAATTCCACGTTCATGAGCGCCAAGGTATCATGCCACCGTAGTTGCTTTGGTGTCACCCGATCTTGTGTCTCAAAGTACTTGAGCGAAATGTTGTCAGTATACACTTGGGTTTTGTGGAGTCCCAAGTAATGCCGCCATTTCCTCAAGCAATGAACCACCGCAAACAGTTCCTTCTCGTGAGTCAGCCATCGACTCTCTGTCCCAGATAGCTTCTTGCTTTCATACGCTACAGGTTTTCCATCCTGCACCAACACTCCGTCAATCGCATAGTCGCTCGCGTCCGTATGCACCTCGAATGGTTTGTCGAACTCCGGCAGCTTCAATACTGGCGCTTTTGACAAAATAGCTTTGATCGTCTGAAACGCATCATCCACCTCCTTGGTCCAACTTACCTGTGCGTCTTTGCCCGTCTAGTCCGTCAGCGGCTTCGCGATCTTTGAAAACCCCTTCACATACTTGCGGTAGAACTGCGCCAATCCTAAAAATCGCCGCATTCCCTTCACTGTAGTCGGAGGCTCCCAAGTCACAATCGCGTCCACCTTCTGCATATCCGGACCGAATCCTTCTGCACTAATTACATGTCCCAAGAAGTTAATGCGCTCCAAACCAAACTCACTCTTGTCAATGTTGGCAAACAGCTTATGCTCCCGCAGCTTCGTCAACACCACCCTTAGCTGCTCCGCGTGCGACTCCAAGGTTTTGGAGTAGATCAAGATGTCCTCGATGTAAACGATGACAAACTCATCCATCTCCTCACAAAAAATTGAGTTCATCAATGTAGTGAACGTCGAAGGGGCGTTGCAGAGTCCAAATGGCATCACCACGAATTCAAACGATCCGTATCTGGTTCGACAAGCGGTCTTCTCAACATCTGGGTTAGCTATCCGGATTTGGTAATATCCTGACTTCAAGTCTATCCTGCTGAAGTACTTTGCGCCCGCTAGCCTATCAAAGAGGTCGTCTATCCTTGGCAAAGGATAATTATTCTTCACCGTCACCTTATTGAGTGCACGATAATCTACGCAGAGTCGTAACTTCCCATCCTTTTTCTTTGCGAAAAGAACTGGGGCTCCATAAGGTGACTTGCTGGTTCGAATATATCCCCGCGCTAATAGCTCGCCGAGTTGTCTTTTCAACTCAAGGAGTTCCACCTGATTGAGTCGGTAAGGGGCTTTGGAAGGTGGTTCCGATCCTGGCAAGACTTCGATTTTGTGATCCACCACCCGCCTTGGAGGTAACTCAGCAGGTAACTCGTCCGTCAAGACATCCTCAAACTTCATAATCACTTCACGAAGCACCTCCGGAAGTTTAGTCACGTCTCCTGATGTTTCCTCTTGTCCGTCACCCGCCATCAAATCTGCAACCCGCATCAAACACATGACCCCGTCGTTGAAGTCCATCTGTTTGCCTTTGATCAAATTCACCGCAAAGTCGTCAATTTTCTGCGTCTTTCGGATCAGTCTCACTCCCAACTTCCGCCCTTTAACTCTGACATTCAACCTCAAAGGTCTCTGTCTAAGTTTCACGTCGAACCATCTAAGAAAGTGTTCCTCAAAACCGCATGGATATCATCCATCTCGCACACCGTGAAGTTCTCTGTGAACTCCAACTTCCCACACGCAAATCGTACGTCCAAGGCCACTTCAGAAGTTTGGTACGTCTTGCCCTTGGCAAAGCGCACCTGAATAGGCTTGTCTGCCTTGGAGATAGACAAGCCCAACTTCTTCACCAACTTTGGACTTATGAAGGAGTGAGTCGCTCCTGTGTCCACAAGAAAAGTAACATCACAGTTAGCAACCTTGGCTTGTAGAAACATCAATCCCGGCGTCTTCTTCGTGGTTCTCAAGGTCACAGTCATCTGGCCCTCCAACAAGTCCTTTGCAACAAATGCATTCATGCTACAGTAACTAACCTTAGGTTTCGTACACCCCTTAGCAATATGGCCCGCCTCGCCACAGTTGTAGCAAGTAAACTTAGCGCCATTGCCCTTCTGAGGTGTTTGCCCCTTAGGTTTTACTCCTGTTTGCTGCCGCTTTGCTGCCGGGGCAGAAGTATCCTTCCGATCCTTCTCATCCCCATCCCATTGTCGTTTGAAGCCCTTGTTCTTCTTTTGGAACTTGTCCGTTGTCGTGTCGTGGACCGGCTCCTACCTGAAATCAAACTTCGATGCTTGTCGCTCCAAAGACACTCATGAGAAGACAAGCTAGGCCCCAGCTTACGGGTTTTTGGCCCAATCTCAGATCTCCATTTTCATCGCATAGATGGGTAGAGCTCCTTGTCAGCTTTTGTGGTGCTCACAAATTACAAGATGCACGAATTTTTGAAATTTTTAAGAATAATGACTTGTTTATATAACTGAAGAAGCGTTGTTACTTAAGGTTACGTCTTCCTTAACAGGAAGATGATCTTAAGAGCTGTTTGTAATAAGAAGTTGACTTCTTCAGAAGACAACCGTCTTCTCAGTTGCGTCTTCAGGAGACAAGAAGATGGCGGAAGATGGGAAGACGGCGGAAGACACCTGTCTTCCGGAAGACAGCGATCACGAAGGCCTGACCACGAGTTTTCGGGTAAACAAGTAGGTGTACCTACTGAGTAAGCACCCAGGTGGTAGGTAGGTCGAAGAAGACACCTAGGGTCGAAACCCCTAATCTGCGGGGAAGATGCGTAAGGAAGCGCATTAGCGCATTCCAACTTCCCGCAGCACAGTGCGCCTGAAGAAGATTGATTGAGAGAGTGAACTTCGAGCTAGCATTGAGAGAGGAATCGAGTAAGACATCGAGGTAGGAGAGAGTAAGTTGGCAGCTTGTCGAAGGGTGAGATCGAATTGCGGGAGCACAAACAGCAGAGAAAGCGAAGGCGCTTCTGTGTAGCTTCCGAGAAGCTGACAGTGAAGAGTGGCAAGTAGAAGCAGAGGTGGAATCGAGGTGTGGACCGAAATTGACAGCAGGCGCAGTCGTGTGGAGTCGCATTGGAAGCTAGGACAAGAGCCAGAAGCGCGCGGAGGTCGAAGGCAACTCGGGGAACCGAAGAAGACTGTAGAGGTTCTTCCCCCTGTTCTTTTCCCCTCCCACTTCTTCTCGCCTTTTCTTGGTACTCCCCGCGCTTCCTTGATTGTGTGCTGTAACGACCTATGTTACACATAGGAAGTGTGTCTATTAGTAAGGTGTTTAGTTCTAACTAAGTGTTGAGAATGTTTATTTGCTGCCAAAGTACTTTTAGGAGGTATCAAGTTAGTCATGACTAGCTAAAAGTTAGTTATGGTTAAACTTAGCTGTACTTTTGGCAGAATTCAGATATTTGCTAAAGAGTGAGCACTACTATCTTGTCATCTTGTCTAAAAGGTAGAAAAGAGGTGGAAAGTATCTCTTATCTCCTTTTTGACTTGATATTAGTGGTTGGATTAAAGTTGTGGACTTTGTGGGCATTAAAAACAAGAAGAGATTCCACATGTTTTCTTTTTAGTGGGTCCTAGTGTAGAGGGGGGGTGGAAATTCGAGATTCTTTGAGAATATTCCAGAATCCTTCTAGAAGTTGTTGACTTTGAAGGAATAAGCCCATGTGAAAAGGTAAAAAGCCCATGTGATTAATGCTTTTACCTTAAGTAATATCTTAGTAAAACCCGGTAAAAGTAGTTACGGCTGAGTTACCGGAGGGTACCAAAGTAAAAACCTAGAATGTATAAATAGAGGAGTAGAGAAGAGCTCCTCATCCTTGTTTTCACATTGTCGTAATGACAACTTGAGTAATATAGAGAGTGTGGGATATGTTTAGCATGTGAGAACTTGAGAGACGTCGTTAGAATGGAGGATTTTAGTGGATGAGTTTATGGAGATTGTTAGTTGATAATTTTGTGGGTGTATGAATGAGTGAACTTAGCATTTTCCCTTCAAGATTCATGGTGTGCTTCCATCAAAGCCATCAGAGGTGACCCCTGAGTGAGAGACAGGCCCGACATGTTGCAGATTCGTGGATGACGATCGTGGAGGTTGAGAGATCGGGGGGTAGTTGATCGTTAGGACCGCGGAGGGTTTACATTTTTGGTTCCGTTGCCGGGACCTCATTTGAAGGGATCATTGAAAATGTTTAGAGTTCATTTCTATATTCGACAAAAGGAGATTATGAGAGAGCACATGGAGAGAACGTTGGGAGGAGAGAGAGCTAACGCGATGTTAGCAACGCTAGAACCTTTCGTGTATCCCGTAGTGATATATGACGCGTTCGAAGTCATTCTTTACATCTTGTTCACTTAGAAAGGGCTTGAGGAGAGTTGAAAGAAGGTGCAACAAGAGTTGTAGAGAAAGGAGGAGAGAAAATTTATTAGAGGAGAGAAATTTGTGAGTTTAGAAATTCTGCTCTCTGGAAAATTTGTACAGTCGCTGTCAACTTTTCTGTGAATTTTATTTTCCTGAGAAACTTTCCAGTGTTTTAGATTGGCTGATAAGCTATCTAGGACAAAAGAAATCATAGGAAAAGATGGTCTAGAGAGTGAGCAATGATTTTTCAAAGTTGAAGAGGTCTATTCGTGAGAGTTGAGGAATTCTGTTCTCTGGAAAAAGTTTACAGTCAGTGTCAGATTTTCTGTGAATTTTATTTTCCTGAGAAACTTTCCAATGTTTTAGAGTGGCTGATAAGCTATCCAGGACAAAAGAAATCATGAGAAGATGAGGTCTGAAGAGGGAGAAAGAATTTTTCAAAGTGGAGGGGGTTGACAACCATGAGAGAAGTGAAAATATACAAATTTCAGTCTCTGAAAATTTATTCAGTCATCACCATCTCTTCTGATTAGGGAAGTTTCTGTTGAAACTTCATGATTTAGTAGCTTGGAGGTTGAGCTACTGGAGACCACAAAAATCTTGGAGAGATCTCTTACCAACTAAGAGATATACGTTTCGGCATACAAGGAGATCTTGGAGATACTTCATGGGGAATCCAGTTCGAATGACGAGGTGGAAGAAGAGACGTTTAGGAGTTCGAACAGAGACGGAGAAGCCCAAGTTAAGTATAGATGAGTTACGAACACGCATCTATAGCACTTGGGGTGCCCTCTTTACCCTATACGAAGAAGCTTCCGCGACCATTGGCACAGATTTGAAGAAAGCCGAGTTTAAAGCATCATTCAGTGTGGAGGCCACGAATGCTCCTGGTGAACTAGAGTTGGATCCTTACAAGAGTGAGTTCAAGATGTCTGTTGTGATTAGTACAAACGATGGTGAGGAGGATCATATCTTCGATAGTTAATTTTAGATTAGATTTTATTTCGTGTATAGCATGTATAATACACGATTTCTCGATAAAGCTCGGAAGAGTTAAGAAAGTGATGTAGAATTATTTTCCTCTATGATATTTTGTCCACTTAATGGTTGAGAAGGTGCAACATGAGTGGAAATTCAAAAGATTGGAAAGTTAGACTTAGAAACCTTCCTCAAGGTTTAGATGTCATAGTAAGTGTCGGAGAAAGTTCGAGAGAGATTATCGTCGAGTTTGAAAACCCTAGTATTAAACCTCAAGTAGAATCTCCGAGGAGAAGAGTAGAAACCGACTTGTGGTGTTATTTCTGTAGAGGGTTGGGACACAAAGTAGTGAATTGTCCAACTAGAATCAGAACCGAGAGAGCTAAAGGAAAGCGGGAGTTTACTGATTTAAGTCTTCGAGTGGGTCCATCGTCACCAGCGCCAATTCATCTTCTAGGCGAAGATCCTTGTCCAAGTTGTGGAGTGGGTGATCTATCAAGAGGACACAAGTGCGTCGATGTGGCCGCCCTACTTACGTCAGTAGTCGAGAAGTTGGACGAGACTCAAAGAGCTGAGACGGAGAAGTTGTTGACTTCAAAGGAGGACTCGGCTGAGTTGTGATGGAGATCGTCATTCGGATGGTGGAGAAGACGGTGATGCGACTCAGGCTCATGATTACCTTGGGAGAAGAGATGGCACAAGAGGTGTTGTTACAACCATTTCCTTTCATTTTACCTATGGTAGATTATTCGCGAATGGAATTGGTGATGTTCGTACTCTTTTAAGCGAGTAGTTATTGCACAAAAATTAGAAGAGTAGAAAGAGTAGTTACAAGATGGGAAAGCTACCCGTGTTTCATGGGAAGGACAATGAAGATGTAGAACCATTTGTTCGAGACTTCAAAAGGGGTTGCATCGGAAACAATGTGAGAAGGAAGGAAGAATGGGTGTTGTTACTGCCAGAGTTTTTAGAAGATTTTGCTCTTACGTGGTATGAAGACCGAGTGAAGAGCCAGACTCCTGGTGCAGTTGAGGACACATGGGAGACGTTGAGTAATGCACTCATCGAAGAATTTCTTCCAGAAGAGAGTTATGAGAAGCTCATGGTGGAGCTTACTCATTTGAAGCAACGTGACGACGAGAAAGTTCGGCAATATGCCGAAAGGGTGGATAAGTTGGAGCAGCGGTTTCGGACGGTCCTACGGAAGAGTGGAGACAATGTGGAGCTAACGATGGCGGGGATTGGAGCAGTGCTGACCAAGAACTTGGTGGGAGGGCTGAGACCTTCAATTCGAACCCAAGTGAGGTACGAGAAGCCAGCAACCAAAGCGGAGGCCATCAAGATTGCGACAAATATGGAAGAGAGTTTGGATGAAGGAGATATCATCCAACCTCATCATGCTGCTCTGGTGTCGACTTCGACTCCTGGTGTAGTCACAACGATCGCACCTGCACCATCACAATTGGTGATTGCTTCAACGTCAGCTACTACTCCAACGGTGGTGCCAAGACCATTTGTCCCAACAACGATGTCTACTGCCACCTCGGATTTTCATGCTGAGCTGAAGAGCATCACCGATACTCTTGCAGATCTCAAGATAAACGTGGTGCAGTTACGAGAATGGAGGAACAAAGGTGGAGGAGGAGGTCAAAGAGGTTATGACAACAATCCCAACCGAGGAAATCAAGGTAACTTTGGAGGCAACCAAGGTAACTTTGGAGGAATCACTTGTTGGACGTGTGGAGGTTCTCATTTCCAGCGAAATTGTCCTAACAACGGAGCAAGAAGTGCCGAAGTTATCAAAATGAATGTGGGTGGAGGAAATCCATCACAAGGACGAGACAAGGGGGTGGCTACTATCGATGTCGTGCGAGATCCCATCTACGAGAAAGGAGAGAGTTCAAACTCTTCTCATGCACCGGTGGAGCTTTTAGCTCAAGAAAGGAAAAGAACTCGATTTTCTGATGAACCGGTTTTCATGGAGGAGTCAACAAGTAGAAGTACTCGTTCGAGTAATGTTTCGAGTACACCAAGGGAGCCAAGAAGGAAGCTGGGGATGGCGGATTTCACCATTTCATCTTCCCAAGCGGGATATGATGTGGTTGAAGATGTGGGTGCTCAGAAAGCCAACATCACTGTTGGACAACTGATCGCACTTAATCCTAGCTTACGAAGGGAACTCAGAGGAGGACTGAGTTCTAAGAGAAGCAAGAAGAAGAAACCCAAGAGCAAGACATCAAAGTCTGTGGGAGTTGGTGTGGTGGATGTGCATGCTTCAGAGGTATGCACTAGGGCTTCAAAGATTGAAGTCCGGTTGAATGGTCACTACGTCTCTGACGTATTGGTGGATGGAGGGTCGGCTGTAAACGCCATATCGGAGAGGTTGATGAAGAAGTTGGGGATGGAACCAACTCGCCCGGCTAGCATTGTCGTGGGGATGGCTAACAAGCAACGGGTAAGACCTCTGGGTGTGTTAGAGAAGGTGGTCGTGTCTGTGATGGGAGTTCAAACATTGATGTCCTTTCAAGTGTTAAAGGACTCTAGTTATGATTTGCTCCTAGGTAGGCCTTGGTTGAGAGCTGTGCGCACCACTGATAGGTGGCACAAGGGATACTTACGGATTGGGCCTAGAGATCATAGAGTGATAGTTCCTCTCTCGGGTGTTGGAGTTGTGACTTCTGACTCTGATAGACCCACTAGTGACTACTGGGAATCTGATACGGAGGACGATCAGAGTGTCTCAGAAGTAGATACCGGAGATTCTTACGATCAAGAATCCTCGTCTGAGGACGAAGGATTTGGTCGAGATGAATCATTACATCAGCTTAGTGCTATTGACTTGTTGCCTCGACCAGCAGTGGAGAAAGATCCTGACAAAGAAGAATTGAGTGAGACAGAGATTGTGAGAAGACTCTCTACCCTGAAGTTTGGTATCAATGTCACTCAAGAGGAGAAAAGTAGATTCCTAGATATATTTCGAAAATATATCCATGTGTTTGCTTTCAGCTACAAGGATTTGAAGGAGGTGACTCTCGAGACTCATCGAATCGAATTGGAGGAGAACGTAAGACCAGTTCGACAGAAGCAGAGAAGAGTCAATCCTACAACAGCAATGATGGTCAAGGAGGAGATAGACAAGTTGAAGGAGGCGAGTTTCATCTATGAGGTGGAGAACTCAGAATGGGTTTCACCCATTGTGATTGTCAAGAAGAAGAATGGTAAGCTGCGAGTGTGCATAGACTATAAAAAGTTGAATGCAGTTACCAAGAAGGATTATTATCCTCTACCATTTATAGATGAGATTTTGGAGGAAGTTGCTGGTCATGAGTGGTACAGCTTTGGTGATGGTTATAGTGGGTATAACCAGATCAAGATAGCACAGGAGTACCAATAGTTGACTACTTTCACTACTCCTTGGAGAACATTTGCATTTCGGGTGATGCCATTCGGACTGTGTAATGCTCCGGCCACGTTTCAAAGGTTCATGAACAAGGTGTTTGAACCATTCATAGGGAAGTTTGTTCGGGATTTCATTGACGATTTCTGTGTGTACGGAAGAAAGGAGGACCACTTTGATCATGTGATCAAAGTTTTGCAGCGGTTGGAGCAAGCCAACGCTTCTCTAAATCCAGAGAAGTGCATCTTTGGCTGCGAAGAAGGTCTGCTGTTAGGGCACATCATTTCCAAGAATGGGATTGCGGTAGATCCTGAGAAGGTGAAGAAGATTGTGGATCTTCCATTTCCGATCAACTTGACAAAGTTGAGGCAGTTTCTTGGCATGGTTGGATATTATCGTAGGTTTGTGTTTTCCTTCTCAAACAAAGCAATAGCTTTGACTATGTACATGAAGAAGGGAGTTGATTTTGACTTGATAGTGCATGATCAGAAGGCAAAGGAAGCATTTGAGGAGCTGAAAAAGGCATTAGTGACAGCTCCTATACTTGCTAAACCTGAGTGGAGTAAAGCATTTATTCTGTATACGGATGCCTCCAATGTAGCTATCGGGTGTACATTAAGTCAGTTAGATGAAGATGGGCATGATCATCCTATAGCTTATGCTAGTAGGCAGATGGTGTCAACGGAGAAGAATTACTCCGTGACTAAACGAGAAGGATTAGCGGTGATCTTTGGATTGAAGAAATTCCGACATTACTTGCTAGGAGGGAAATTTTCCATAGTCACAGATCACAAGGCTTTAAAGTATATCTTTAATAAGCCTAATGCCGAAGGTCGTATTGCCCGTTGGAAGATCCTTCTAACAGAATACGATTACGTGATCGAAGATAGACCAGGGAAAAAACATGCGAATGCTGATCTTTTGTCGAGGGCTTATGATGATGAGGGAGAAGAACCGTTTGATGATTCATTTCCAGACGAGCATCTGATGACCATCACAAGCATCGAGGAGATACCGGACGAGTACAAGGAAATCTGGAGTTTCCTTGCAGATGGCTCTTTTCCAGAAGGTATGCATACCCGAGAACGTAACGCGTTGATCAAGAGATGCAAACCTTACACCATGGTGGAGGGAATTCTATTTCATCAAGGAGCAGATGGGTTACTAAGGAGAGCAGTTGGTCAGAAGGAGACGTTCAAGCTGATGCACGAGTTTCACGATGGCACTATTTGTGGAGGTCACTTTGCTGGTAAGATAACAGCTTTCAAGATTTTGGATGCGGGTTATCACTGGAGAGGGATTTTCAAGGAGTGTTTAGACTATTGCAAAACTTGCGACGTATGTCAAGCATTTGCTCTGAAGTCTACTAGAACACCGCCGTTAAGATCAATTCCAATATTAGGACCATTTGAGAAGTGGGGTATTGACTTTGTAGGTCCTCTTAATAAGACACCTCGAGGCAATAGATACATTGTAGTCGCCACTGACTATTGTACCAAGTGGGTAGAGGCTAGACCTTTGAGAGAGACCAATGAAACAGAAGTCGGTAGATTTCTATGGGAGAGGATCATCACAAGATTTGGATGTCCGCTAGAGTTGGTCTCAGATAGAGGAGGAGAGTTTGTAGGGAGCATGACTACTGCTATGCTACAACACTTTTCTATCAAGCCACGAGTAACGACCTCATACAACCAAATGCTAATGGTCTTGCGGAGAAGACCAATCTTACACTTTGTATGATGCTCGCCAAAGATGCTGGTGTTGAGACTGCGAAACATACTTGGGATAAGAGACTACATGCCATCTTATGGGAGTACCGAACGACAACAAAGACTTCTACTGGGTACTCTCCATTTCGACTAGTTTATGGAGTGGAGTCCAAGTTGCCGATCCAATTCGAATTGGATACTTTTCAAACCATTCAACGAAAGTTGAAAAGGTCGAGGGGAGAAGACGTGGTCAGATCAAGAAGAGAGCAACTCATGGAGTTGGAAGAGACCCGAGCGGTAGCAATGATCCGGATGGAACGAGCTCAGGCGTATCAAAAGAATAGTTACGACAAACGGTTGGGCAAGAGGGAGGTAAAACCTTTTCAAGTCGGAGATTGGGTTATGTTGTATGATGCTATCAGATTCAAGAGGGCTAGGAAGAAGTTTCTTCCGAGATATTTTGGTCCTTTTGTTGTAGATAAGGTGTGGAGCAACTTCACATATGACCTTCAGGAGTTGGGAGGAAGGAGATTTGATCGGGTCAACCATGACAAGTTGAAGTTGTTTCATCGACGAAAGTTCTCTCTTCACTCCGAGGACGGAGCGAAAATTTAGTCCGGAGGTAAAATGTAACGACCTATGTTACACATAGGAAGTGTGTCTATTAGTAAGGTGTTTAGTTCTAACTAAGTGTTGAGAATGTTTATTTGCTGCCAAAGTACTTTTAGGAGGTATCAAGTTAGTCATGACTAGCTAAAAGTTAGTTATGGTTAAACTTAGCTGTACTTTTGGCAGAATTCAGATATTTGCTAAAGAGTGAGCACTACTATCTTGTCATCTTGTCTAAAAGGTAGAAAAGAGGTGGAAAGTATCTCTTATCTCCTTTTTGACTTGATATTAGTGGTTGGATTAAAGTTGTGGACTTTGTGGGCATTAAAAACAAGAAGAGATTCCACATGTTTTCTTTTTAGTGGGTCCTAGTGTAGAGGGGGGGTGGAAATTCGAGATTCCTTGAGAATATTCCAGAATCCTTCTAGAAGTTGTTGACTTTGAAGGAATAAGCCCATGTGAAAAGGTAAAAAGCCCATGTGATTAATGCTTTTACCTTAAGTAATATCTTAGTAAAACCCGGTAAAAGTAGTTACGACTGAGTTACCGGAGGGTACCAAAGTAAAAACCTAGAATGTATAAATAGAGGAGTAGAGAAGAGCTCCTCATCCTTATTTTCACATTGTCGTAATGACAACTTGAGTAATATAGAGAGTGTGGGATATGTTTAGCATGTGAGAACTTGAGAGACGTCGTTAGAATGGAGGATTTTAGTGGATGAGTTTATGGAGATTGTTAGTTGATAATTTTGTGGGTGTATGAATGAGTGAACTTAGCATTTTCCCTTCAAGATTCATGGTGTGCTTCCATCAAAGCCATCAGAGGTGACCCCTGAGTGAGAGACAGGCCCGACATGTTGCAGATTCGTGGATGACGATCGTGGAGGTTGAGAGATCGGGGGGTAGTTGATCGTTAGGACCGCGGAGGGTTTACAGTGCAGGCAGCCTGATCGATTACCCCACCCCTCATTCTTCCTATTGAGACATTGGGCGCAGAAGCGCTGCCCAATTTCTGTCGAGACATCTCCTTGCTTCTTCCCGGGCACAATTCGAGCTTCCCTACTCCTAGCCCTCAAAGTGAAGACCTCAACTATCAATTTCCCTACCCCCTTACCTCTCTATTCCCGAAACTTGGAATAGAAGACGATTCGGAAGATGGGAACATCTTCGGAAGACGCTTCTTGAACTTGACTGTCTTCGGAAGACATCTTCGGAAGACTGTCTTCGGAAGTCGACTGAACACAATTCGTATCAAGAGTGGATTTGCTTTGCTTTTGTGTTTAGAGTGACTTGGTACGAAGCCTGAGTGGTGTGGTGAGTTCTTGTGTTATTTTGAGAAGTTGGAACTCGGGAACTAGGCCTGTGCCTCCCGATCTTCCAAGCTTCTCAACTCCACATCTTCCTAGAGAGACTAGAAGACTGGAAGGCTGGCAAAAAGAGCGAGAAGACGCGAGGGTCCATTCGAGTCTCTTCTGTCCGACCCATAGCAGCCGTTCCTTCTTCTTCCCGAACTTAGAAGAGAGTTGTGAGAAGTATTGCTGGCAGAATCCGGAGAGAATGGTCGAGGGTCATGTCTTCCCATCATGCAGCAAACTTCTTCTGAGTGCGTATGAGAGGTGAGAAGTCAGAAGAACAGAGTGCACATGTTTTGAGTCTGTTGTGAGGATAGATTGCGCGTAGGAAGAAGAAGACAGGTGAGACCAGTGAAGGGAAGTCTGACTTCGGGAGGTCTTCCGAGAACGACATTGAATCGGAAGCTATCCCAAGTGTCTTCCCAGAGGCCACTGTCATCGCAGGAGCCCGCAACCATCTTCTGAACCTTTCTCATACCCTACTTCTCGCATATCTTGTATCTTCTGATAGGAAGTAGGATGTAATGCAAGGTGGGTTGTCTTCTTGGTAATCCATGCGAGGCCTTGCTTAGATAGGATTGTTTAGATATAGCTCGGAAGACGAGAGCTATTTAGGAAGCACTGTTAGAATCCCGGAAGACGGAGTAGTTGTCTTCTGGAAGACTAGTTTCGTCTTCTGAGAGTGGAAGCTAGACTGTGGGCACTCGGGAAGAACTGAGCCTTCAGCTCATAGTAGGTGCTTGTGGTTTAGTGCAGCAGATCTTCCAGGTATGTCGATGCATCCGCGAGGCTTGGTGTTACCAGCGACAGAATTGGCCGAGGCCACTCCTTTCCTCAAGGAGTTGGGTCTCGACTTCTTCCTGTGGGACTGGAACCTCGCAGATCAAGGGCTTCTGGAGGAGGTATGGGCCGCGTTACCACCGCGTAACCGTGTACCTGCAAAGGCAGGAGTTGCTCGGGGAAGACCATCTTCCTGGACAGAAGACTGGTGGCGTAAGGCGTTTCACAGGCCTGAGACCGAGAACCGAGGATATTGGTACGAGAAGAAGATCTTGCCTAGGATTGTGAGTTCATGGCATGTGCCTGGGAGTACCACCTGCCTTTTCGTGGAAGACAGGCAGGGGAGGAACGGTTGGAAGATAGAGTCTTACCGGGAGCCGAAGAAGCGACTTCTGGCGAAGTTGTTTCTGCATCTTTTCCCCAAGGGAAAAGCGCAGAAGACAAGGTACTTAGGAGATCAGGACGTGGAGTTCCTGGAATCAGTGTGGGATGACAGAGTGCCAATCTACTGAGGCGCGTACATCCACAACTATGTACAGACGGAGCTAGCATACTTGGGTACCCCGGCGGGAGGACATCTGACGCCCTTCTTCTGCTACTTGTATGTAGCCATGGGGGATCTTAGGGAAGATCAGGTGGCAGTGTATGGGCCAACGGAGCGACAGGAGGTGAAGGAGGAAGCCTCGGAAGACGATGACCGAGAGGCAGCAGCAACGCCCCCTCCCACTCTGATGCCACAGCTGAGACCCGGCTCTCACCAGAAGACGCTTCTGGTGAGGGAAGACGAGTCTAGTGGGTCGGAAGACGCCACGCCAGTGAGGAAGATGGGTCACAGAAGTGTACCAAGGACACCCATCTCCCTCATTCATTCAGGATCGGAGTCGGACTCGGAGGAAGACTTGCTGAGTACCCGATCGGAGCAGAAGACAGCTTCTGTAACACCTGGGAGTCTTCCGAAGACTCCAGAAGACGAAGGATGGATGGGTACTCCTACTGCGATGCGAGGAAGCGCAAAGAGGAGAGCCGCTCCTGCCACGAGGAGTCTTCCACCCCGGAAGATGAGAAGAGTAGCTTCTTCTCGTGCACAGAAGATGAAGGCCGTAGTGGTGGAAGAGGCTCCCTTGCCTCTGGAAGACGAAGTCGACACCCTCGAGCGAGTGGTGGAGATGAATTTGTCTTCTGCAGGAAGATGACTGGAGGAGTTCAGTGCCTACTTCCAGAAGGAGATCCAGCCCGCTATGGAGTTGCTGGAAAGGAGAGCGAGGGCACAAGAGAAGCCCTTACAGCTTGGATTCAGCCTGCGCACCTTGCTGCGACAGGAAGACAGCCAGCAGAAGACGGAGTCTCTGGAAGCTAGTCTCCGCACTACGGAGAAGCTTGCAGCCAGGTACAAGGCGGAAGCAGCCGCTTCTGCCAAGGAGTCGATGCAACTTCGGAAGAGCACCCAGGAGTTGCAGACGCGAGTACAGCAGCGTGATCAGGAAGTTCTCCGAGTACGGGAAAAGATCACTGCCCTCGCAGAAGAGCAGACCACTTGGAAGATGCAGCGAGAAGCCGCAGAAGCACGAGCTACAACGGAGAAGACGCAGAGGGAAGCAGCAGAGGCCCGTGCACAGAAGATGTTGGCACAATCGGTGGAAGCGCTTCGGAAGAAGTTCAACTTCACCGCGGGTAAGAAGTTGCTTACCTTAGCTAGGGAATGGGACAGCGAGTCCAAGGCGAGGTTGGTGGAATGCAGAGATAGCATGTTCAGGTACTTGGATCGACAGATCGAAGGAGTGAAGACACTTTATGGTCTTCTCTCGCTTCCGACACCTGCAACTGCATCTTCCCAAGCCCTAGCACCCTCGACTGGATCCGGAATGGAGAAGGAGGAGTTTGATCTCGCTGTACACTTGGTGGTGACAGCGTTGGAAGACGAGAAGACTCCAGAAGACGCCCCGGAAGACATGATGTCTTCTGGAAGACAAAAAGACGATCCGACTTCCCAGGTATTCTGCGTGGAGGAAGCGACTTCCCCGGACCCCTATGAGATCGCCATGGTCCCTAGTACTGCATCTGTGCCTCAGAAGACCGAAGACGCACCATTCGACTCGTCTTCCCAGAAGACCATTCCGTCTTCCGAAGTCGAAGCCGAGGAAGACGCAGCCGCAGAAATAGCAGGGCCAGCGAAGAGCGAGGAGAGGGAAGCTACCTCAGTGGTACCCGAGGTAAGTGCAGGGCTTCCCAACCCATCAGAAGTCGAGGTAGTAGCTCCGGTAGGAGCAGATCAGGTAGAGATTGCCACCGAGCAATCAGAGTAGTTAGCAAACTCAATCGACATTTCCAGATTTAGTAGGATTGGACATGCTATCTTAAGGGTGGCAGTTTTCCATGTAAAAATAGTTAGGACCCCATGTGGCAGCATAGGTAGCGTAGGAGTAACACAGTGGAGGGCTAATTAGGGAAGAGGGACCGCATGCATGTGAGGTGACAACCTCTTGTCAGCGCCTCTCTCTCTCTCCCTGGTGGTCGCCTCCCCTGACTCTCGAGGCAGATGGTTAAGTAGGATAGCAGGGTAGGAGAAAAGCTCTCTGAGAGCTCTGCCAGTTCTGTAGAATTCGGCAGTAACTGAACATACATACCGATTCTACAAGCAGGCGGGCGAGACACATTAGAGCAGAGACAGTCTTAGCGCACTACACCCGTTGTTGGAAACATACGAATAGTCTTGGAATATACAGGAGGGGTCTGCATACTCGCACCAGCAGTGGTTCGAAGATGTAGGTAGAGGTAGTGGACAGTCCAGGAACAGGGAACGGCATCCTCGTGCAGTCTTGTTGGCTGGGCTGGTGTGTCGAGGAGTAGACGCAGGAAGTAGCGGGAGTGAGCTTCCCAATGCCATTGTGACTTCTTCTCGGGGAATAGATTGTGGATTTGAGTGCAGCAGCTTCGCTCATGTCTTCTGGGTGGTGGAATGTATTGAATTCGCTCCCAATTGTGCATGGGAAGTGTTCTTCTTGAGTGGCGGTGAATGTCAACAGTTGTGGAGTGTAGCTTGACTCGTTCAGTAGAGCACTTGGGATCTACGTACGAACGGTCTTCTGGGTAAGTGATCCCAGAAGACAGAGCAGTCAGAGCAGCGAAGTGAAGAAGACAGAAGACTTCTTCCCGCAACAGAAGACGACATCCTCGAGTAAAAGACGGTGCTACAGTACCCATGTTTGTTGTCTTCCTCCCCAAACTATTACAAGCAGGGATGGCTTGTTAGTCAGGATCCGGACTAGAAGCCTGTCGGAATCTTAATTGCCCTTTTTCATCCTGTTTTCTCTTGTTTGGATTTCTTCTTCTTCCCATCTTCCCTCATCTTCCCCGTCTTCTTATCTTCTTCTAGTGAGCTTCCGATACTTCTATTGAGCTTCCGTGAAGATGAATGTCGTTGTAATGCTGTAGGAAGACAACTTCCGTAGGCAGAAGCCTGGGAAGGCTACAGGGGGCATACACCCTGTGATTGATCTAACCCGTTGGAATGTAAGTGTGAGAATAAGGTGTAACGACTGTTACTAGTCGACTTCTGCGAAGCCGGACAGCCTTCTGGAGGTGTGAGAAGACGAGCTAAACCCCCAGAAGACGAGAATCGTTTCGGGAAGACGGTAACGAGAAGACCGGAAGAAGCTACCTGGAAGCAGGAAGATCGTCTTCCCGAGCTTCTCTGTGAATAGTTGTGTGATATTTTAGTTGGTAGTTGTTTGTTTGGGTCCAGAGCACCATTTGGCGTATCAGGAAGACGTGTTGTTTTGTGAGAAGACGGGATTTCTAGGCAAAACCCGTGTGTTTGTGTGTTTGAACAGATCTTAGAACTTAGAGCAGCGTTACTTGTGCAAATCCTCTGTGGGAACGATATCTTGTATACTAAATGGGCAAAAGGAGAAATCTTACGTCACTACAGCTTTCCATAGGCACTTTGTCTACTTCGTTTGGACGCCTAGTGGAGAAGTTACAGGACTCGAAAGATGGAGAAAATAAGCTAGGCCCCAGCTTACGGGTTTTTGGCACCACTTCGGATCTTCGTTTTTATTGCACCAGTGGATAGAGCTCCTTGTCAGCTTTCCATAGGCACTTCATCTACTTCGTTTGGACGCCTAGTGGAAAAGTTACAAGACTCGAAAGATGGAGAAAACAAGCTAGGCCCCAGCTTACGGGCTTTTGGCACAACTTCGGATCTTCACTTTCATCACATAGATGGGTAGAGCTCGTTGTCAGCTTTCCATGGGCATCTTGTTTACTTCGTTTGGACATCCAGAGATGAAGTTATGCGATTCGAAAGAAGGTAAAATCAAGCTAGACCCCTAGTTACTTGCTGATTGGGTATTTAGGGCTTCAAGCATTATATCAAAGACGCAAAGGGCCTGCTTCTTATTATTCAGGAGAGAACTGTACGTACAGAGACTGTTGCAAAGGAGCTGCTTAAGGGGCTTGTTTGTTCCTACGACCTGTCGGTGGATGTTTTGGAGAATAGGGAAGTCCAATACACGCGCGCAAGGTGTCATCGGATTTAGATCTGTGCAGCCTACGCACAGGTTAAGACGGTTCTGGAAGAGACGGATCGGGGGTTGTGTTCTGGAAGAAATTGAGACGCAGGAAGCAGATTTGAGATTTTCAGTTACCTGTGAAGGAGAGTTGGACCGTTCGGGCCGTTCCGGAGTCCAAACTTGCTGTCCTTGGATCCATCTGGATCAGAACAACGAGTTCTTCAAGAATTTGAAGACGATACAAAGTTTCATCGGACGGTTTGGGAGTTGTGAGTGAAATTGGCTCGCAGGGAAACGCTTGCGTCAGGTTTTTCATCGCCTGCGACCTGTGATTGGATTGTTCTTCGCGATAGATGAGCCAAGTTTTTCGTTCTTGGTGCCTACGCGATCAGGGAGTCTTTATGTACGCATAAGAGAAGACTGTACGTAAATTGGATTGTTGGTTTGAGTGTGGTGAGCAAGTTTGAGCCGCAGGGAGCTGATTTACGTCAGTTTTTTGCAACCTGCGACCAAATTTCTTGCACGGTTTTGCAAGAGAAACTCCAAACGACTTGTTTGGAGTCTTGTTGGGTTCAAGGTAGCTAGATCTATCTGCCAGAGAAGACGTATATCAGTTTAGACGATCCGTTTGTGCGGTGTGTGCGGTTTTAAGCCGCAGGGAGGAAATTTTGAAGTTTCGGTCACCTGCGACCGAAAATCGACAATATCTCGGCTGTTAGGAGTCGGATTTGAAGGTTTCTTGGGTTAATGGAGTTTGCGGAGGAGACCTTACCGACATCTGAAGTCCGTTCGGCGAAAGGAGAAAGTTCACAGATAGACCTTTTTCGGTTTCTTCGCTACGGGTTTTACTCTTTTGAGTTCATTAGAGTTCTGGTTGGCTGTATACAGCTTGTGGTAGCTAGCTTTAGCTAAGAGCTTATACATGGATGTGGTTTGGACTTGGGTTTGGATCGCGTGATACTGTTGTGGCTCTGTTTGTTAGCAAAGGGAAGTTTCTCTTGTTTTGAGTTACGCTTCGGTGGTTTTGGGTCAGGGTTGTGATTCAAGGGTTGCTTTTAGGGGCTTTTGAAGCAGGTTACAGACTGCTCTGGTCTGGTTCTCAGTTCTGTGCTCTTAGGAGAAAGAACCGGCAGTTTACATACATTTGGAGTGTATATATCGCAGCGTTTGTTTTCGTGGTTGTTTTTCTCTGTCTCGTCTTGTTTCAGCACACAACATCTCCACAGCCAAGAACCTCGCGTTTTCCTGGACATCCTTCATGCAATATCTGACACGATATCGTGCTGCGTGGTTCAAATGGTTTCTGCTACTGGACTTCGTCGTCTCCAATTCGCTCCGCTAGCTTCAAAAGTTCGGCACTTGTCTCTGATAGCTTTGACATCCGAAAGAGAGCCTTCTCCGAGCTAGAGTTGAGTCCCTCAATGAATATGCATATCTTGGTCTCCTCAGTCCATTTGGAGAACGAATCCAGCTTGGCACTGAACTCGCGCACATAAGCTCTTAAGGTCCCCGTCTACTTCAGTCTCACCAACTCAACACCGTCTCGAATCCTTTGATACTCCGGAGTGAATCGTCCTGCGAGCAACTCCTTGAACTCTTTCCAACCAAGCGCTGAGACGGTCAAGGCATGCTCATCCCTGTATGCAGTCCACCAGAGAAGCGCATGGTCTTTCAGGAACGTAACCGCCGCTCTCACCTTGTCAGACTCCTAAGCCTGTTGCGCCTCAAAGTATAGATCCAACTCAGTTAAGAAATCCTTAATCTTGCGAGCCCGTCTTATACCTGAAAACGGGATCGGCAAATTCATCTTACAAAGCTTCCTGGTAGACGAGGAACTTCCTTGGCCTGCCTCAAGCTCGGCGATAACGTTTATCCCTGGAAACCATACCCTCCTGCATGGTCTTCATCATCTTGATGAGTTCCGCATACAAGGCTCCTTGACTTCTCGCGTCTGAATCGTTGGGCACCGCTGGCAAGACTCCATCTTGCTGCGCCGGTGCCGCAGCTGGTACAGGGCTCCCTTGACGTTGGGGCGAAGGTTGTCGGTTGTCGTCCCCTGACTATGCCTCGAGGCTAGCTCGAGTCGATCTGTTCCCGTTAGCCGCTCCTCGTTTCTTGGTCTTCCTCTTGAAACTCTGTCCGTCGTCGGCCATCGCTCCAAGTGTTCACCTAGAAACGCTAATCCGCTTCGTGTCTCGCGTCTCTCCTCAAGCGTCCAGCCTTCAACCGCTACCTCAAGTTCTCGCTCACCGAAGCGTCGGCTCTGATATCACTTTTCGCGCACCTACCGCCTTGTTGCGCCAGCGGAAGCTCTAGCTCAGTAGGTCGTAAACTTTACACCGCTAACCTGCAAACACAATCACAAGTTAGCGTCCATGCACCACTTACTTTAGTTCTGTTTGGTCCGGACCGGAGCCGGACCGTCTCTCTAACCATCAAGCTCAGCAATCCTAAGTCCCAACTTAGATCCGCCTAAGTCGGTCCCAAACATGAGCAAGTCACAATATGACTTAGGGCGGACTTCCATAAAGTCCAGGGTCCTAAACGGTACCTCCAGCACACCTAGCGGTCCAACCGCCCATGATGTCCGTCTGGGTCTAGGTTCCCGAACGGTGATCTAACCCGCCGACTCGTTCCCTAGTCTTGGCCCAGCCCTTACATCGTTCCTAAGTCCAGACAACCAAGTCTAGATCCGAACGTGCCTTGGAACCGGCCCAGTCATCACCTCATGCCCCTAGAGTCCGCCCGCCGAACCCTAGGGTCTGGTGACTGTCCTGGCCCACCCAGGCATCGAGCCCCCCTCATATATACTTCTGGGGATCGGCGGCCCCGCCCTCCTCTTTGGTCCCTGAAAATTATACCACAACCCGATTATGATTCGGCCATAACTTCCAGCTCGGAGGTCAGATCAAGGAGTGTCATATATCACTGGAAAGCTCTTGACGAGATCTTTCTAATGATACCTCACTAGCCTCGAGATCTTATGTGGAGCTCCGTCCACGACCTAAAACGTCGCTGGAGCTCCAACATGTGGTCCAGACCCAGACTCGAACCCTGTGGTTCGTCTACGTCTCGGACCCACGTCTCGGTCCCACGACTCGGACCCACGTCTCAGACCTATGTCTGAGACTCATGTTTCAGCCCGTTGTCGGAGCGAGAGTCTTTCTTGGGGAGGGCGGACCTCCTGACTGTGATCGATCAAAGAAGAGACCAGAAGAGAAAGACAAGTAGTCGCTGACGATGAGATCTCCAACACCCTGCTTCTTAGTCCACCAATTACAAAAACAAGCACTCAAACACACCTTGGGTACACAGATAGGTCTCTCAAGATTCAATTAACTTTATTACAGTGTCGTCTGCACCACCAATTCCTCCAACTGTACAGAAAATCTCTCTCTTCCTCTCCTGCGCACCTCTCTTCACCCGTCAAGCCAAAAGTCTACCCAGTACGTCTCAATCCGAACCTAATAGAGAAATTCAGGTCCCTGAATCTTATTCCTCTCCTTGCCCCAACTGAAACTCTCAGAAATCTGATCCAACGTCGATCAAAAGTCCCCTGTAGATTTCCAAACGATCTCTCTCAATAGAACTGTCTCCTGAGAGTAGTTTCTCCCCAGAATAGTTTATTTAAACAACGTCCAAGCCTAAAACTCCTGCCTCTCTCTCTTACGATGCTCTCCCCATTCAATCTGTGAGCAATTTGACCTTCTCTGCCTCCTAGCTTCTCCTGCGTGTCCTCAACCCCCAATCCCTAATCCTCCTCCTTTCGCTTCAGTTCTCTCAAAAAACTCCCTTGAAAAGTGTCCCCGATCTTCAGCCGCCGCAGTATTTAACCTAAAGTTTTAAGGCCCCTGCTTAAGCTGCTCCCCTGCTGTCCTTATAAGCGCAGTCACTTATCAGAAGCAGGGCCTTAGCTTAAGCTGCCCCCCTGCTGTCCTTATGCGTACAAAGCTTTATTTACAACTTTGGCCCCTTTTTAATATAAGTTTCACAGTTGTCTCCACAAACTCTACCTCTTCACTAGTAAAGGCTCTCATAGCCTCATTCCCCATCTTAAGCTAACTCGATGGTTATTTAACTAATTAACAAAAGTTTCATGTGCTCTTGATGCCATCCTGAATATACTACAAGCCATCCAATGAAGGCCGAAGCCCCAACACTTATGAGGCTGCCCCACAGGGCTTACAGCCCCCCCATATGCGCACCAGGTATCTCCCATAGTATATTCAGGATGGCATGCGGAGGCTTAGGCCAGGAAGCCCACGATTAAGGGAGATACCGGTCTCCCGCCCCTAGGTATACAGGACATGGCTGCATACCCAACATAGACTCCCATCCGGGAGGCCAACATGCCAGAATAGGAACCAGAGGCCAGGAGGGATTGATCCTGAGACCACTTCCCTCCTAGGCAGGCGCCGTATCACTAAGATGGCCTTTGGTTCCGTTCAAAAAGCTTTTACAGTCTGTACATATGCTTTACTAAGGAAATCTTCTTGTAAAGTTTTTACTAGCTTTCTGTACGCTAACTTCTCTATACAACTCCGTTTTAAACGAGTAAAGAGTCAAAACTATAGTACTTGTGAACACCTACACACCTACGCAATCAGATTCTCAGTTCGAGTCACGAGTCAGAATCGACAGATTTCCCTCTTTTGCATATTTCTCAGTTTAAAAACGTGCTAACTATTACCTAAAGCACTTTCTGTCAAAACTGGAAGCACGAAGTCGCTCTCCTCGTCGAGCTCTGCATTCTGGTGTCTTTCGACTCCTTTAGGGTGATATTCCAACTCAAGTTAGGGGGGCAGCTTGTCAAGCACCACCCAAGCTTAGCTCCTGCCCAGCTTGATAAGCTACAGGGCAGCTTCTTTTACACAACAAAGAAATGATCTCTTTGCAACTAGTTTTCACTGTACAGACCCATGTACAACACGACATTCACCCCCTCCAAACCTGCACATCCTCTGGTATGTGTCAATCCGTCATCGATCGTCGTGGTCCTCCAAATCGTCTTTGCTCTCCTCGACCGTCTCAAAAAGATCTTCATTTGCTCATGTCTGCTATGAACTTAAGAACTCAGCTAGCTCCACAGTCTCCCCTCTCTTTTTGAATAACTTCACTCGTTTCCCAGCAACTGGAAGTCTTAAACGCGTGCCATCTAGCTCTTGCAAGGAATAAGTAGCATTTTGATGTACATCTGAGACAAGGTACGGTCCAAACCACCTTCTCGAAAACTTTCGAACTGTAGAGTGTTGGTTCTCCAATGTGCTGTCGTATACCAACACCCAGTCCCCAACTTGTATCAGTTTTGGCCGAAGTCTATGAGTCTTATCAAACCTCTCCTTGTTCCCAAGTCGAGCCGCCTTCAGCCGTAGCTGCGCTTCAGCGAGATCCTCCTCTCTACAGCTGTCTGATTCGTAGTGAGAGAAGTTGCACACGGTCCACATTGTCCTCCCATGGCAAGGTAGCCCAGGTAAGAAAGTGTTCTTCTGCTGGCATCATCGGTTTCTGCCCTAACATCAACTCAACAGGCATGTACCCTGTAGTAGAACAATGAGTTGTTCTATCTGCCCATAAAGCAAAAAGGAGTAACCTGGGCCACTCTCTATGCTTACCGTCACACGCCTTCACCAAAGCCTGAACTATTGATGGATGTCCTCGCTCGCTCTTGCCAATCCCCTCTGGATTCATCGCAATAGTAAGCTTGAGCTTCACACCATATCGAGCAAAAAACTCTTTTGCTTCTGTACCACGCAGTTCTCCTCTATCTGCCCGTAGCCTTCCTACAGACCCATATCTACAGATAATATCCTCAAGAACAAACTTACATATCCCCTCTGTGGTCTTCATCCTCAAAGCTCGTCCTTCTACAAAGTTGGAGAGATCCTCACGAGCTAAAACTAAATATCGCATGCCCCATAACCCCAGAGGCATCACCACCAAGTCGAGAACCCACTGGAAGTGAATGCAAGGCGGATAAGTTGGCACAAGACCGTCCCTATACCGGATCTTTGAGTAGAATTGACAATGTAGGCAAGAACTGACGTAGTTCACCACATCCTGAAATAGACCTTTCCACCAATACCTTTCCTTCAACTTGACGTAGGTAGCCCAAATCCCTCGATGTCTAGCCCACAAAGTATCATGGAACTCCTTCATTAGTTGTTGCTTAGTCTGCAGATCGTCCACTACTCGTATGAACATTCCATCTCTCCTCTGCGGCCGTCTCCAAAGTACCCATCACGTAGAAGGTAGTTGTAAGCTTGTTTCCTTATCTCTCTGAACTCTACTTTGCTCCACCTCTGCTGCCTCTCCAACAAGCTCAGATAATACCTTATGTCACGAAGTCTGCCTGTGTAAAGCTCCTCTCTAAACATCAACGGCTCCAAGTTTGTAGCACGTCGATTAACCTGACACTGAGCATCCCTTCTCTCTTCTTCCTCAGCTTCTGAAATCATGACATCCTCATCCACAAATCGAGCCCTTGACAACATATCTGCGACCATATTCTCCTTTTCTTTTATATGCTTCAACTCTGGATTCAAGCTTCTAATATAAGCAATCCAACGTAACATTGCTATGTCTGGCGTGGTACAGTTGGATATCATGCCTAGTAGTGATAGACAATCCGTTTCTAGGCCTACATGAGCACCAATCAGAAACTCACGATCTGTCTTCATTGCTGTCACCGCTCTCCACAACTTCGAATTGGATCGGCAACTTGGACTCCACTCCATAAATCAGTCGAAATGGGGAGTACCCAGTAGAAGTCTTTGTTGTCGTTCGGTACTCCCATAAGATGGCATGTAGCCTCTTATCCCAAGTATGTTTCGCAGTCTCAACACCAGCATCTTTGGCGAGCATCATACAAAGTGTAAGATTGGTCTTCTCCGCAAGACCATTAGCATTTGGTTTGTATGAGGTCGTTACTCGTGGCTTGATAGAAAAGTGTTGTAGCATAGTAGTAGTCATGCTCCCTACAAACTCTCCTCCTCTATCTGAGACCAACTCTAACGGACATCCAAATCTGGTGATGATCCTCTCCCATAGGAATCTACCGACTTCTGTTTCATTAGTCTCCTTCAAAGGTCTAGCCTCTACCCACTTGGTACAATAGTCAGTGGCGACTACAATGTATCTATTGCCTCGAGGTGTCTTATTAAGAGGACCTACAAAGTCAATACCCCACTTCTCAAATGGTCCTAATATTGGAATTGATCTTAACGGAGGTGTTCTAGTAGACTTCAGAGCAAATGCTTGACATACGTCGCAAGTTTTGCAATAGTCTAAACACTCCTTGAAAATCCCTCTCCAATGATAACCCGCATCCAAAATCTTGAAAGTTGTTATCTTACCAGCAAAGTGACCTCCGCAAACAGTGCCATCGTGAAACTCGTGCATCAACTTGAACGTCTCCTTCTGACCAACTGCTCTCCTTAGTAACCCATCTGCTCCTTGATGAAATAGAATTCCCTCCACCATGGTGTAAGGTTTGCATCTCTTGATCAACGCGTTACGTTCTCGGGTATGCATACCTTCTAGAAAAGAGCCATCTGCAAGGAAACTCCAGATTTCCTTGTACTCGTCCGGTATCTCCTCGATGCTTGTGATGGTCATCAGATGCTCGTCTGGAAATGAATCATCAAACGGTTCTTCTACCTCATCATCATAAGCCCTCGACAAAAGATCAGCATTCGCATGTTTTTTCCCTGGTCTATCTTCGATCACGTAATCGTATTCTGTTAGAAGGATCTTCCAACGGGCAATACGACCTTCGGCATTAGGCTTATTAAAGATATACTTTAAAGCCTTGTGATCTGTGACTATGGAAAATTTCCCTCCTAGCAAGTAATGTCGGAATTTCTTCAATCCAAAGATCACCGCTAATCCTTCTCGTTCAGTCACGGAGTAATTCTTCTCCGTTGACACCATCTGCCTACTAGCATAAGCTATAGGATGATCATGCCCATCTTCATCTAACTGACTTAATGTACACCCGATAGCTACATTGGAGGCATCCGTATATAGAATAAATGCTTTACTCCACTCAGGTTTAGCAAGTATAGGAGCTGTCACTAATGCCTTTTTCAGCTCCTCAAATGCTTCCTTTGCCTTCTGATCATGCACTATCAAGTCAAAATCAACTCCCTTCTTCATGTACATAGTCAAAGCTATTGCTTTGTTTGAGAAGGAAAACACAAACCTACGATAATATCCAACCATGCCAAGAAACTGCCTCAACTTTGTCAAGTTGATCAGAAATGGAAGATCCACAATCTTCTTCACCTTCTCAGGATCTACCGCAATCCCATTCTTGGAAATGATGTGCCCTAACAGCAGACCTTCTTCGCAGCCAAAGATGCACTTCTCTGGATTTAGAGAAGCGTTGGCTTGCTCCAACCGCTGCAAAACTTTGATCACATGATCAAAGTGGTCCTCCTTTCTTCTGTACACACAGAAATCATCAATGAAATCACGAACAAACTTCCCTATGAATGGTTCGAACACCTTGTTCATGAACCTCTGAAACGTGGCCGGAGCATTACACAGTCCGAATGGCATCACTCGAAATGCAAATGTTCCCCCAAGGAGTAGTGAAAGTAGTCAACTGCTGGTACTCCTGTGCTATCTTGATCTGGTTGTATCCACTATAACCATCACCAAAGCTGTACCACTCATGACCAGCAACTTCCTCCAAAATCTCATCTATAAATGGTAGAGGATAATAATCCTTCTTGGTAACTGCATTCAGCTTCTTATAGTCTATGCACACTCGTAGCTTACCATTCTTTTTCTTGACAATCACAATGGGTGAAACCCATTCTGAGTTCTCCACCTCATAGATGAAACTCGCCTCCCTCAACTTGTCTATCTCCTCCTTGACCATCATTGCTGTTGTAGGATTGACTCTTCTCTGCTTCTGTCGAACTGGTCTTGCGTTCTCCTCCAATTCGATTCGATGAGTCTCGAGAGTCACCTCCTTCAAATCCTTGTAGCTGAAAGCAAACACATGGATATATTTTCGAAATATATCTAGGAATCTACTTTTCTCCTCTTGAGTGACATTGATACCAAACTTCAGGGTAGAGAGTCTTCTCACAATCTCTGCCTCACTCAATTCTTCTTTGTCAGGATCTTTCTCCACTGCTGGTCGAGGCAACAAGTCAATAACACTAAGCTGATGTAATGATTCATCTCGACCAAATCCTTCATCCTCAGACGAGGATTCTTGATCGTAAGAATCTCCGGTATCTACTTCTAAGACACTCTGATCATCTTCCGTATCAGATTCCCAGTAGTCACTAGTGGGTCTATCAGAGTCAGAAGTCACAACTCCAACACCCGAGAGATGAACTATCACTCTATGATCTCTAGACCCAATCCGTAAGTATCTCTTGTGCCACCTATCTGTGGTGCGCACAGCTCTCAACCAAGGCCTACCTAGGAGCAAATCATAACTAGAGTCCTTTAACACTTGAAAGGACATCAATGTTTGAACTCCCATCACAAACACGACCACCTTCTCTAACACACCCAGAGGTCTTACCCGTTGCTTGTTAGCCATCCCCATGACAATGCTAGCCGGACGAGTTGGTTCCATCCCCAACTTCTTCATCAACCTCTCCGATATGGCGTTTACCGCCGACCCTCCATCCACCAATACGTCAGAGACGTAGTGACCATTCAATCGGACTTCAATATTTGAAGCCCTAGTGCATACCTCTGAAGCATGCACATCCACCACACCCACTCCCACTGACTTTGATGTCTTGCTCTTGGGTTTCTTCTTCTTGCTTCTCTTAGAACTCAGTCCTCCTCTGAGTTCCCTTCGTAAGCTGGGATTAAGTGCGATCAGTTGTCCAACAGTGATGTTGGCTTTTTGAGCACCCACATCTTCAACCACATCATATCCCGCTTGGGAAGATGAAATGGTGAAATCCGCCATCCCCAGCTTCCTTCTTGGCTCCCTTGGTGTACTCGAAACATTACTCGAACGAGTACTTCTACTTGCTGACTCCTCCATGAAAACCGGTTCATCAGAAAATCGAGTTCTTTTCCTTTCTTGAGCTAAAAGCTCCACCGGTGCATGAGAAGAGTTTGAACTCTCTCCTTTCTCGTAGATGGGATCTCGCACGACATCGATAGTAGCCACCCCCTTGTCTCGTCCTTGTGATGGATTTCCTCCACCCACATTCATTTTGACAGCTTCGGCACCTCTTGGTCCATTGTTAGGACAATTTCGCTGGAAATGAGAACCTCCACACGTCCAACAAGTGATTCCTCCAAAGTTACCTTGGTTGCCTCCAAAGTTACCTTGATTTCCTCGGTTGGGATTGTTGTCATAATCTCTTTGACCTCCTCCTCCACCTTTGTTCCTCCATTCTCGTAACTGCACCACGTTTATCTTGAGATCCGCAAGAGTATCGGTGATGCTCTTCAGCTCGGCATGAAAATCCGAGGTGGCAGTAGACATCGTTGTTGGGACAAATGGTCTTGGCACCACCGTTGGAATAAGAGCTGACGTTGAAGCAATCACCAATTGTGATGGTGCAGGTGCGATCATTGTGACTACACCAGGAGTCGAAGTCGACACCAGAGCAGCATGATGAGGTTGGATGATATCTCCTTCATCCAAACTCTCTTCCATATTTATCGCAATCTTGATGGCCTCCGCTTTGGTTGTTGGCTTCTCGTACCTCACTTGGGTTCGAATTGAAGGTCTCAGCCCTCCCACCAAGTTCTTGGTCAGCACTGCTCCAATCCCCGCCATCGTTAGCTCCACATTGTCTCCACTCTTCCGTAGGACCGTCCGAAACCGCTGCTCCAACTTATCCACCCTTTCGGCATACTGCCGAACTTTCTCGTCGTCCCGTTCTCTCAAATGAGTAAGCTCCACCATGAGCTTCTCATAACTCTCTTCTGGAAGAAACTCTTCGATGAGAGCGTTACTCAACGTCTCCCATGTGTCCTCAACTACACCAGGTGTCTTGCTCTTCACTCGGTCTTCATACCACGTAAGAGCAAAATCTTCTAAAAACTCTGGCAGTAACAACACCCATTCTTCCTTCCTCCTCACGTTGTTTCCGATGCAACCTCTTTTGAAGTCTCGAACAAACGGTTCTACATCTTCATTGTCCTTTCCATGAAACACGGGTAACTTTCCCATCTTGTAACTACTCTTTCCACCCTTCTAATCGTCGTGCAATAACTACTCGCTAAAAGAGTACGAACATCACCAATTCCATTCGTGAATAATCTACCATAGGTAAAATAAAAGGAAATGGTTGTAACAACACCTCTTGTGCCATCTCTTCTCCCAAGGTAATCATGAGTCTGAGTCGCATCACCGTCTTCTCCACCATTCGAATGACGATCTCCATCACAACTCAGCCGAGTCCTCCTTTGAAGTCGACAACTTCTCCGTCTCAGCTCTTTGAGTCTCGTCCAACTTCTCGACTACTGACGTAAGTAGGGCGGCCACATCGACGCACTTGTGTCCTCTTGATAGATCACCCACTCCACAACTTGGACAAGGATCTTCGCCTAGAAGATGAATTGGCGCTGGTGACGATGGACCCACTCGAAGACTTAAATCAGTAAACTCCCGCTTCCCTTTAGCTCTCTCGGTTCTGATTCTAGTTGGACAATTCACTACTTTGTGTCCCAACCCTCTACAGAAATAACACCACAAGTCGGTTTCTACTCTTCTCCTCGGAGATTCTACTTGAGGTTTAATACTAGGGTTTTCAAACTCGACGATAATCTCTCTCGAACTTTCTCCTACACTTACTATGACATCTAAACCTTGAGGAAGGTTTCTAAGTCTAACTTTCCAATCTTTTGAATTTCCACTCATGTTGCACCTTCTCAACCATTAAGTGGACAAAATATCATAGAGGAAAATAATTCTACATCACTTTCTTAACTCTTTCGAGCTTTATATTGGAAATCGTGTATTATACATGCTATACACGAAATAAAATCTAATCTAAAATTAACTATCGAAGATATGATCCTCCTCACCATCGTTTGTACTAATCACAACAGACATCTTGAACTCACTCTTGTAAGGATCCAACTCTACTTCACCAGGAGCATTCGTGACCTCCACACTGAATGATGATTTAAACTCGACTTTCTTCAAATCTGTGCCAATGGTCGCGGAAGCTTCTTCGTATAGGGTAAAGAGGGCACCCCAAGTGCTATAGATGCGTGTTCGTAACTCATCTATACTTAACTTGGGCTTCTCCGTCTCTGTTCGAACTCCTAAACGTCTCTTCTTCCACCTCGTCATTCGAACTGGATTCCCCATGAAGTATCTCCGAGACCTCCTTGTATGCCGAAACGTATATCTCTTAGTTGGTAAGAGATCTCTCCAAGATTTTTGTGGTCTCCAGTAGCTCCACCTCCAAGCTACTAAATCATGAAGTTTCAACAATAACTTCCCTAATCAGAAGAGATGGTGATGACTGTACAAATTTTCAGAGAACTGAAATTTGTATATTTTCATTTCCCTCATGGTTGTCAACCCCCTCCACTTTGAAAAATTCTTTCTCCCTCTTCAGACCTCATCTTCTCATGATTTCTTTTGTCCTGGATAGCTTATCAGCCACTCTAAAACACTGGAAAGTTTCTCAGGAAAATAAAATTCACAGAAAATCTGACACTGACTGTAAACTTTTTCCAGAGAACAGAATTCCTCAACTCTCATGAATAGACCCCCTCAACTTTGAAAAATCATTGCTCACTCTCTAGACCACCTTTTCCTATGATTTCTTTTGTCTTAGATAGGTTATCAGCCAATCTAAAACACTGGAAAGTTTCTCAGGAAAATAAAATTCACAGAAAATCTGACACTGACTGTAAACGTTTTCCAGAGAACAGAATTTCTAAACTCACAAATTTCTCTTCTCTAATAACTTTTCTCTCCTCCTTTCTCTACAACTCTTGTTGCACCCTCTTTCAACTCTCCTCAAACCCTTTCTAAGTGAACAAGATGTAAAGAATGACTTCGAACGTGTCATATATCACTACGTGATACACGAAAGGTTCTAACGTTGCTAACATCGCGTTAGCTCTCTCTCCTCCCAACGTTCTCTCCATGTGCTCTCTCATAATCTCCTTTTGTCGAATATAGAACTGAACTCTAAACATCGTTCAACGATCCCTTCAAGTGAGGTCCCGGCAACGGAACCAAAAATGTAAACCCTCCGCGGTCCTAACGATCAACTACCCCCCGATCTCTCAACCTCCACGATCGTCATCCACGAATCTGCAACATGTCGGGCCTGTCTCTCACTCAGGGGTCACCTCTGATGGCTTTGATGGAAGCACACCATGAATCTTGAAGGGAAAATGCTAAGTTCACTCATTCATACACCCACAAAATTATCAACTAACAATCTCCATAAACTCATCCACTAAAATCCTCCATTCTAACGACGTCTCTCAAGTTCTCACATGCTAAACATATCCCACACTCTCTATATTACTCAAGTTGTCATTACGACAATGTGAAAACAAGGATGAGGAGCTCTTCTCTACTCCTCTATTTATACATTCTAGGTTTTTACTTTGGTACCCTACGGTAACTCAGCCGTAACTACTTTTACCGGGTTTTACTAAGATATTACTTAAGGTAAAAGCATTAATCACATGGGCTTTTTACCTTTTCACATGGGCTTATTCCTTCAAAGTCAACAACTTCTAGAAGGATTCTGGAATATTCTCAAGGAATCTCGAATTTCTACCCCTCCTCTACACTAGGACCCACTAAAAAGGAAACATGTGGAATCTCTTCTTGTTTTTAATGCCCACAAAGTCCACAACTTTAATCCAACCACTAATATCAAGTCAAAAAGGAGATAAGGGATACTTTCCACCTCCTTTCTACCTTTTAGACAAGATGACAAGATAGTAGTGCTCACTCTTTAACAAATATCTGAATTCTGCCAAAAGTACAGCTAAGTTTAACCATAACTAACTTTTAGCTAGTCATGACTAACTTGATACCTCCTAAAAGTACTTTGGCAGCAAATAAACATTCTCATCACTTAGTTAGAACTAAACACCTTACTAATAGACACACTTCCTATGTGTAACATAGGTCGTTACAGAACGGGCTAAAACATGAGTCTCATACATAGGTCTGAGACGTGGGTCCGAGACGTGAGACCGAGACGCAGACGAACCACAGGGTTCGACCCTGGGTCTGGACCACAGGTTTCGGAAAAACAGCTAAGTGTTGGAGCTCCAGGGACGTTTTAGGTCGTGGACGGAGCTCCACGTAAGATCTCGAGGCGAGTGAGGTATCATTGAAAAGGTCTCGTCGAGAGCTTTCCAGTGATATATAACACTCCTCGATCTGACTTCCGAGCTGGAAGTTATGGCCGAACCACAATCGGGAGCTTGATGAATAGGGAGACGGTCCGGCTCCGGTCCGGACCAAACAGAACTAAGGTAAGTGGTGCATGGACGCTAACTTGTGCTTGTGTTTGCAGGTTAGCGGTGTAAAGTTTGCGACCTACTGAGTTAGAGCTTCCGCTGGCGCAACAAGGCGGTAGGTGCGCGAAAAGTGGTATCAGAGCTCCAACACTTAGCAGGATTGGACGGAGTGGCTCAGTCTTGCGGAGTATTGCTACAATTCCACGAAGCATTCGGCAACCGGTGAATCGCCTTTCTTGCTGGCTTACGGACGTGAGCCAGAAGGGCCTCTTGACTTGACTCTTGCAGGGAGTTCTACATCGGCACGACCAAGAACACGCCAAACATCAGCTGAAGAGTTGGTGGCGGCAATGCAGCGGCGCGAGGAGCAAGCCAAGAAGAACCTCGAGAAGGCGCAGCAACGATACACGAAGCAGGTAAACAAGCATCGGCGGCAAGTGAAGTTTCAAGTGGGCGAAGAAGTATGGTTAAGTACGAAAAACTTCACACTTCCGAAGGAAATATCGGCGAAGTTTTCATCAAAGTTCGCGGGACCTTTTGTCGTTGTCAAAAATCCGCATGAAGATGTCTATACATTAGACCTTCCTCGCGAGTGGCAGTTGCATCCGACTTTCCATGTTTCTTTATTAAAGAAATACTTCAAGGATGATTTGCGGCCGGAGCGCAAACAAGTACTCAGACCTCAACCTGATGTCATGCAAGACGAAGCAGAATATGAGGTGGAGTCCATTTTGCGATCTCGGCGTAAATCAAACCGGATGGAGTACTTGGTCAAATAGCGTGGTTACCATTTGAAGGAAGCAACTTGGGTGCCAGAGGAAGATCTCGCACATGCGAGTGAAGTATTAGACCTCTTTAAACGGCGACAAGGACAACAAAGGCGTTAGCAAGATGAGGACATCTCCTTCCAACGAGGAGTGAAGGAACGACGAACCATACGAGTAGCAACTTGAGGCGATTTGGGCCGATGGACTTCGTACTTGTGTTTGGAAATAAAGATTTTGTTTCTTGAAAATTTGTCTAAGTGTATTGGTAGTGCATGGCTATGACTAGTTCTGATCAGATGCCTAGGATGTTGTCAAGAGGAGGAACGAAGCACACTCAAAGGAAGCGAGCTGGTTTGGCTAAGCATCTAAATCAAGACTAAGTCTTGATGTCAAGACTTAGGTTTGCCGTAGCGTTGGCAAAGCAAGTATGACATTTCATACTTGTCTTGGGGCTTGGGGTGATCTTGCTTTGTGGTTTTCCACAAAGTAAACTTAGTCTCGCGTCTAAGTCAAATCAGGTTGCGACCGGAAAGTGAGTTTCGAAGGACCTCGTAAGTAGGTGTGAATACTTATAGTTTGCAAGTTAGAGTCTTAAGTAGAATGTTTAGAAGTTGCCAACTAGTTTTGTTTAGGGTAAGCCAAAAAGGTAAGGCTTTTCCCAAGACTAGTTGGAATTTTCTAAGTGTTCTAGCGACAACTTAAGACTCAAGCCAAGAAGGGAATTGCGGGTTAGCTACCAGAACGCAATTCTGACGCCAAGGGGTTGGCTACCCATTTTGAACTTGGTGTTAACTTAAAGGATCATTGTTGATGAGGGCATCAACCTCCAAAGTGGAGGTGAGTGTTGCGTCCCTCATTCTCAAGATCGGGCGCAGACGCGAACAACAGAACCCTAGCGGACTTGCGCTAGGTTGTGAACGCTGCGAGTAGGACTTAACGGCTTGGCCGGGAAGTCGAGATCAGATGAACCCTAAGTGGTTCTCTGAACCAAGGTTGGAACCTTGGATTAAGACATGAGGGTCTATCCCGAGAGGGCCTAGACGAACGCGGACCTAAGGGGGCAAGTTTGGGAACGGGCTGAAACATGAGTCTCAGACATAGGTCTGAGACGTGGGTCCGAGACGCAGACGAACCACAGGGTTCGAGTCTGGGTCTAGACCACAGGTTTTTAGAAAAATGACTAAGTGTTGGAGCTCCAGCGACGTTTTAGGTCGTGGACGGAGCTCCACGTAAGATCTCGAGACGAGTGAGGTATCATTGGAAAGGTCTCGTCGAGAGCTTTCCAGTGATATATAACACTCCTCGATCTGACCTCCGAGCTGGAAGTTATGGCCGAACCACAATCAGGTTGTGGTATAATTTTCAGGGACCAAAGAGGAGGGCGGAGCCGCCGATCCCCAGAAGTATATATGAGGGGGGCTCGATGCCTGGGTGGGCCAGGACGAGTCACCCGACCCCAAGGTTCGGCGGACGGACTCTGGGGGCATGAGATGATGGCTAGGTCAGTTCCAAGGCACGTTCCGATCTAGACTTGGACGTCTAGACTTGGGAACGATGTAAGGACTGGGGCAAGACTAGGGAACGAGTCGGCGGGTTAGACCACCGTTCGGGAGCCTAGACCCAGACGGATATCACGGGCGGTTGGGCCGCTAGGTGTGCTGGAGGCATCGTTTAGGACCTTGGACTTTATGGGAAGTCCGCCCCAAGTCATATTGTGACTTGCTCATGTTTGGGACCGACTTAGGCGGATCTAAGTCGGGACTTAGGATTGCTGAGCTTGATGAATAGGGAGACGGTCCGGCTCCGGTCCGGACCAAACAGAACTAAGGTAAGTGGTGCATGGACGCTAACTTGTGCTTGTGTTTGCAGGTTAGCGGTGTAAAGTTTACGACCTTCTGAGTTAGAGCTTCCGCGGGCGCAACAAGGCGGTAGGTGCGCGAAATCTCTCCTCAGGTCTGTCATCTCAACCCTCAAATCTCTCAGCTGTTGAGTGAGTTCTTCTATCGAGTTATGTTGATTTCGGTTCTCCACAGGTCACTGCTGCGGTCTAAGTCCTCTCTGTGCTGGGATAGGCACTGCAGGCACTTGAGGAACCACTTGAGGAACCACTATGGGTGCTTGAGGAATCATTATGGGTGCCTGAGGTATTGTAGGAGGAGCTATATGAACTGGAGGAGCTAGTCTTTGCTCTGGCAAGGTCTCTAGCTGCAACACCATCCTACCACGACGTTGCCTAGCAAGGATGGATACTGCTTCTTCCACTCTCCTCCAATCAGATGTAACTCCCCCTTCAGCCCCTCGATCAGCCAACATGAAACAAAGCCTATCTGCGGTGAACTCATCCAGAGCCCCTAAGAACAACTCTGTCTTCCTAGCATCCAACGTCAACTTCTCTAGACCAGAAAGCTGAGAATACCTCTTCTCAAATTCACGGATCACTTCATTCAATCCCATGGAACGTCTAGGCTGACGCTCTATCCAATCCATTAGAGTTCTTCTGGTGACTCTTTCAGAGTCCTCTTCTAGAAACTCTTCTCTCAGTGCCCGTTCAAATAGAGTCCACCCACCTAAATGTCTTCTCTGTAAACCCCTAACCTTCTCTCTCAGTTCAGGAACAACAGTCAATTCAAAGCTTAGAATTACCTCCACTTCAGGTGCCTTGACCAACTCCATCTCACCTACATACTCCCGCAGGTACCTAGTAACATCTCTCCCATCAAATCGTCCACATCGACCAACAACTGCTTGTAACGCCTTCGTGGATTTTTGCTCACCTCCTCCAACTGCAGACTGTTGTTGAATCAAGGCAGCCAACGCCTGAAGAATCTGAGATGTGTCTATGGCAGGCTTTGCTGCTGCTGTGGGAACCACCGTAGGTCCTCCTTGAGAACCAACTCCATCCTGACCAGGAGTCCCTTGAACATGAGCACCTTGAGCAACAGCCACCCTTTGTACAGCAGCACTTTGATTCATTTTCAACCCAATCTAGCCAATTCTCCAAATCGATCACCCCAATTGCTCTCAGTGGAAGCACCAGATGTCGGAGCGAGAGTCTTTCTTGGGGAGGGCGGACCTCCTGACTGTGATCGATCAAAGAAGAGACCAGAAGAGAAAGACAAGTAGCCGATGACGATGAGATCTCCAAAACCTTGCTTCTTGCGTCCACCAATTACAAAAACAAGCACTCAAACACACCTTGGGTACACAGATAGGTCTCTCAAGATTCAATTAACTTTATTACAGTGTCGTCTGCACCACCAATTCCTCCAACTGTACAGAAAATCTCTCTTCCTCTCCTGCGCACCTCTCTTCACCCGTCAAGCCAAAAGTCTACCCAGTACGTCTCAATCCGAACCTAATAGAGAAATTCAGGTCCCTGAATCTTATTCCTCTCCTTGCCCCAACTGAAACTCTCAGAAATCTGATCCAACGTCAATCAAAAGTCCCCTGTAGATTTCCAAACGATCTCTCTCAATAGAACTGTCTCCTGAGAGTAATTTCTCCCCAGAATAGTTTATTTAAACAACGTCCAAGCCTAAAACTCCTGCCTCTCTCTCTTACGATGCTCTCCCCATTCAATCTGTGAGCAATTTGACCTTCTCCAGCCTCCTAGCTCTCCTGCGTGTCCTCAACCCCCAATCCCTAATCCTCCTCCTTTCGCTTCAGTTCTCTCAGAAAACTCCCTTGAAAAGTGTCCCCGATCTTCAGCCGCCGCAGTATTTAACCTAAAGTTTTAAGGCCCCTGCTTAAGCTGCCCCCCTGCTGTCCTTATAAGCGCAGTCACTTATCAGAAGCAGGGCCCTAGCTTAAGCTGCCCCCCTGCTGTCCTTATGCGTACAAAGCTTTATTTACAACTTTGGCCCCTTTTTAATATAAATTTCACAGTTGTCTCCACAAACTCTACCTCTTCACTAGTAAAGGCTCTCATAGCCTCATTCCCCATCTTAAGCTGACTCGATGGTTATTTAACTAATTAGCCTCATTCCCCATCTTAAGCTGACTTGATGGTTATTTAACTAATTAACAAAAATTTCCTGTGCTCTTGTCAGAATAGGAACCAGAGGCCAGGAGGGATTGATCCTGAGACCACTTCCCTCCTAGGCAGGCACCCTATCACTGGGATGGCCTTTGGTTCCGTTCGAAAAGCTTTTACAGTCTGTACATATGCTTTACTAAGGAAATCTTCTTGTAAAGTTTTTACTAGCTTTCTGTACGCTAACTTCTCTATACAACTCCGTTTTAAACGAGTAAAGAGTCAAAACTATAGTACTTGTGAACACCTACACACCTACGCAATCAGATTCTCAGTTCGAGTCACGAGTCAGAATCGACAGATTTCCCTCTTTTGCATATTTCTCAGCTTAAAACACGTGCTAACTATTACCTAAAGCACTTTCTGTCGAAACTGGAAGCACGAAGTCGCTCTCCTCGTCGAGCTCTGCATTCTGGTGTCTTTCGACTCCTTTAGGGTGATATTCCAACTCAAGCTAGAGGGCAGCTTGTCAAGCACCACCCCAGCTTAGCTCCTGCCCAGCTTGATAAGCTACATGGCAGCTCCTTTTACACAACAAAGAAAAGATCTCTTTGCAACTAGTTTTCACTGTATAGACCCATGTACAACACGACACCGTTCCCAGACTCGTCCCCTTAGGTCAGCGTTCGTCTAGGGCCCTCTTGGGGTAGGCCCTTATGTCCTAACCCAAGGTTCTAACCTTGGTTCAAAGAACCACTTAGGGTTCATCTGATCCCGACTTGCCGGCCAAGCCGTTAAGTCCTACTCGTAGCGTTCACAACCTAGCGCAAGTCCGCTAGGACTTGCGCTAGGTTGTTCACGTCTGCGCCCGAGAGAAAGAGAATGAGAAAGGTGAAAGGAGAAAGGTTGTTCGCGTCTGCGTCCGATCTTGAGAATGAGGAGCGCGACAGTTCGGCGGGCAGACTCTGGGGACATGAGGTGATGGCTGGGCCGGTTCCAAAGCACGTTCCCGTCTATACTTGGACGTCTGGACTTACGAACGCTGTAAGGGCTGGGGCAAGACTAGGGAACGAGTCGGCGGGTTGGACCACGATTCGGGAGCCTAAACCCAGACGAACATCACGGGCGGTTGGACCGCTAGGTGTGCTGGAGGTACCGTTTAGGACCCTGGACTTTATGGGAAGTCCGTCCCAAGTCATGTTTGGGACCGACCTAAACGGGTCTAGGTTGGGACTTAGGGAATGCTGAGCTTGATGATTAGGGAGACGGTCTGGCTCCGATCCGGATCAAACTGAGATAAGGTAAGAGGTGCATGAACGCTAACTTGTGATTGTGTTTGCAGGTTAGCGGTGTAAAGTTTACGACTTACTGAGCAAGAGCTTCCGCTGGCGCAACAAGGCGGTAGGTGTGCGAAACTTTGTTCCTCTACTGGTAGTACAAAGGCTTCACTCCAAACCTGCTGCACCAACTGATCAGCATACTGCTGTAACTCTCCACTCGAACTCCAGAGTGGAACATCCAAGACAGATGGTACTAACGTAGACATGCTAGGCATGTCCTCCACCTCCTCAAAGACCGGAGCATCCTCCGCATGAGCATTGCCCTCCAACAACTCGCCCGGCCAAGTGATGACCGAACTGAACTCTGCAACGGATGCCATCGTCTCTGGTGTAGGCTCCGTAGTCCCAACTCTAGCACTAAACCGCACTGGTAAGCGGCTCACTCGTCCCTCACCGGACTGCCAACCTGGTCTGTAAGATGCTGTCTCCACCCAATAGTCGATCACAAACCCCATAGGGTACAACACAGCACCTCCCACCAATACATCATAAGACTCTGCAGCTGTAACGATGGCCTTGGTCCTCACCATAGAGCCATCCGTGGAATGATCTGGCCGAACCCTCACCGTCAACATCTCACGTGTCATGTGTAGAGCCGTACCTCCTGATCCCCCTAGAGATGTCTGCAACTGGAATGGACATCTCTCCACCTCGGACTTCTTTAGACCCAAACCAATACATGCCGCCTTTCCCAACATCAACGGTTGGGCTCCAGAGTCTAACAAGACCTTTTGAGGTCGATACACTTTCCCTGAAGGTGTCACCAAACAGAAGATACCACTTCTGTTGTCCAACAACACCACACCTGGTGCCAAACCAGCACGGTCAATCGCCGGCCTAGCTGATAACTCATCTAACCTAGCAGCCGCCGCTTGCCAAGTACCACTGGTAGCTGTCCTGATCCTCGACTCCATGGACACGTCTACCGCATCTCGCTGAACTACTTCATCATTAGAGGTAACTACATCCTCGCTCTCACTGAGCGTGGCCGTCAACTGGAACACTAGAGCCAAGTTGACTCCCAATGCCCTCATATCCGTAGCTGAGAATAGTAGGGCTCGCAAAACTACTATAGCCGCCCCCAACATCGAGTTCGACGTCGCATCCACAGACGTCGAGGATGGACTCACATCACATCGACTCTTGGATGTCGATGCCTCCAACTCTACTCCACCATCGGTAGGTCGTTTAGGAACCATAGATGTGGTCCTCAACGCCTCTGATAACATGAACGTCTACCAGTCTCTCCGCGTTGTGGATCCAACTCCACTGACGCACCTCGTGGTTCAGACGCATGTACTGCACCTCTAGTCACTACCGCAGATGCCTCAATCTGTGCCACACCCGCCATGAAGTCGAAGTCACCTCCTTCTCTCCCATAAGACGTGGAAGCCTCTATTCCACCAGATCTCCGTTGAGCCATAGACATACTAGCTATCCTCTGCTTCAACTGCTCAATCCGAGCAGCCATACCAGCTTCTGACGTCGTAGCAGACGGTGGACCGACCGGTCCTCTCCCAGGTGCTGGACCTCTACCTCCAGCTCGACCACCACAGTCTCCTTGAGCTCCTCCGCCTCGTCCACGATCAGCCTTCCCTTGTCGCAACTCGAGATGGAGATCAAAACAACGATCACTACTGTGGCCAGGTCGTCCGCAATGCTCACATTGCCTAGGTATTGGTTGAGACGCCCCCGACGTCTCATAACCTCTCCTCTGCGGACAGTCCTTCTGCTGATGAGGACCATCACACGTCCAGCAAGGACCCGCTTGTTGCTGGCTAGAGAAGGACGGCATGGGCTTCTGCCCACCAGATCCTCCAACACCTCCCTGAGATCGTGACTGCTCTGCCCGATCCTTACCACCACCACCACCACGTTGTTGCGTAGCTTGTGATCCTCGAGAAGAGGTGGTCGCTCCATGTGGTGTCTCCTTGCCGAACTCGACAACCACCACCCTCTCCTCCACCATGTTGAGCTCAATCCGCTCAGCCAGACCTGTAAACCCTCCGCGGTCCTAACGATCAACTACCCCCCGATCTCTCAACCTCCACGATCGTCATCCACGAATCTGCAACTGTCGGGCCTGTCTCTCACTCAGGGGTCACCTCTGATGGCTTTGATGGAAGCACACCATGAATCTTGAAGGGAAAAATGCTAAGTTCACTCTCATTCATACACCCACAAACTTATCAACTAAAATCTCCATAATCTCATCCACTAAAATCCTCCATTCTAACGACGTCTCTCAAGTTCTCACATGCTAAAAATGTCCCACACTCTCTATATTACTCAAGTTGTCATTACGACGATGTGAAAACAAGGATGAGGAGCTCTTCTCTACTCCTCTATTTATACATTCTAGGTTTTTACTTTGGTACCCTCCGGTAACTCAGCCGTAACTACTTTTACCGGGTTTTACTAAAATATTACTTAAGGTAAAAGCATTAATCACATGGGCTTCTTACCTTTTCACATGGGCTTATTCCTTCAAAGTCAACAACTTCTAGAAGGATTCTGGAATATTCTCAAGGAATCTCGAATTTCTACCCCCCCCTCTACACTAGGACCCACTAAAAAGGAAACATGTGGAATCTCTTCTTGTTTTTAATGCCCACAAAGTCCACAACTTTAATCCAACCACTAATATCAAGTCAAAAAGGAGATAAGGGATACTTTCCACCTCCTTTCTACCTTTTAGACAAGATGACAAGATAGTAGTGCTCACTCTTTGGCAAATATCTGAATTCTGCCAAAAGTACAGCTAAGTTTAACCATAACTAACTTTTAACTAGTCATGACTAACTTGATACCTCCTAAAAGTACTTTGGCAGCAAATAAACATTCTCAACACTTAGTTAGAACTAAACACCTTACTAATAGACAAACTTCCTATGTGTAACATAGGTCGTTACATTTTACCCCCGGACTAAATTTTCGCTCCGTCCTCGGAGTGAAGAGAGAACTTTCGTCGATGAAACAACTTCAACTTGTCATGGTTGACCCGATCGAATCTCCTTCCTCCCAACTCCTGAAGGTCATATGTGAAGTTGCTCCACACCTTATCTACAACAAAAGGACCAAAATATCTCGGAAGAAACTTCTTCCTAGCCCTCTTGAATCTGATAGCATCATACAACATAACCCAATCTCCGACTTGAAAAGGTTTTACCTCCCTCTTGCCCAACCGTTTGTCGTAACTCTTCTTTTGATACGCCTGAGCTCGTTCCATCCGGATCATTGCTACCGCTCGGGTTTCTTCCAACTCCATGAGTTGCTCCCTTCTTGATCTGACCACGTCTTCTCCTCTCGACCTCTTCAACTTTCGTTGAATAGTTTGAAAAGTATCCAATTCGAATTGGATCGGCAACTTGGACTCCACTCCATAAACCAGTCAAAATGGGGAGTATCCAGTAGAAGTCTTTATAGTCGTTCGGTACTCCCATAAGATGACATGTAGCCTCTTATCCCAAGTATGTTTCGCAGTTTCAACACCAGCATCTTTGGCGAGCATCATACAAAGTGTAAGATTGGTCTTCTCCGCAAGACCATTAGCATTTGGTTTGTATGAGGTCGTTACTCGTGGCTTGATAGAAAAGTGTTGTAGCATAGCAGTAGTCATGCTCCCTACAAACTCTCCTCCTCTATCTGAGACCAACTCTAACGGACATCCAAATCTTGTGATGATCCTCTCCCATAGAAATCTACCGACTTCTGTTTCATTGGTCTCTCTCAAAGGTCTAGCCTCTACCCACTTGGTACAATAGTCAGTGGCGACTACAATGTATCTATTGCCTCGAGGTGTCTTATTAAGAGGACCTACAAAGTCAATACCCCACTTCTCAAATGGTCCTAATATTGGAATTGATCTTAACGGCGGTGTTCTAGTAGACTTCAGAGCAAATGCTTGACATACGTCGCAAGTTTTGCAATAGTCTAAACACTCCTTGAAAATCCCTCTCCAGTGATAACCCGCATCCACAATCTTGAAAGCTGTTATCTTACCAGCAAAGTGACCTCCACAAATAGTGCCATCGTGAAACTCGTGCATCAGCTTGAACGTCTCCTTCTGACCAACTGCTCTCCTTAGTAACCCATCTGCTCCTTGATGAAATAGAATTCCCTCCACCATGGTGTAAGGTTTGCATCTCTTGATCAACGCGTTACGTTCTCGGGTATGCATACCTTCTAGAAAAGAGCCATCTGCAAGGAAACTCCAGATTTCCTTGTACTCGTCCGGTATCTCCTCGATGCTTGTGATGGTCATCAGATGCTCGTCTGGAAATGAATCATCAAACGGTTCTTCTCCCTCATCATCATAAGTCCTCGACAAAATATCAGCATTCGCATGCTTTTTCCCTGGTCTATCTTCGATCACGTAATCGTATTCTGTTAGAAGGATCTTCCAACGGGCAATACGACCTTCGGCATTAGGCTTATTAAAGATATACTTTAAAGCCTTGTGATCTGTGACTATGGAAAATTTCCCTCCTAGCAAGTAATGTCGGAATTTCTTCAATCCAAAGATCACCGCTAATCCTTCTCGTTCAGTCACGGAGTAATTCTTCTCCGCTGACACCATCTGCCTACTAGCATAAGCTATAGGATGATCATGCCCATCTTCATCTAACTGACTTAATGTACACCCGATAGCTACATTGGAGGTATCCGTATACAGAATAAATGCTTTACTCCACTCAGGTTTAGCAAGTATAGGAGCTGTCACCAATGCCTTTTTTAGCTCCTCAAATGCTTCCTTTGCCTTCTGATCATGCACTATCAAGTCAAAATCAACTCCCTTCTTCATGTACATAGTCAAAGCTATTGCTTTGTTTGAGAAGGAAAACACAAACCTACGATAATATCCAACCATGCCAAGAAACTGCCTCAACTTTGTCAAGTTGATCGGAAATGGAAGATCCACAATCTTCTTCACCTTCTCAGGATCTACCGCAATCCCATTCTTGGAAATGATGTGCCCTAACAGCAGACCTTCTTCGCAGCCAAAGATGCACTTCTCTGGATTTAGAGAAGCGTTGGCTTGCTCCAACCGCTGCAAAACTTTGATCACATGATCAAAGTGGTCCTCCTTTCTTCCGTACACACAGAAATCGTCAATGAAATCCCGAACAAACTTCCCTATGAATGGTTCAAACACCTTGTTCATGAACCTTTGAAACGTGGCCGGAGCATTACACAGTCCGAATGGCATCACCCGAAATGCAAATGTTCCCCAAGGAGTAGTGAAAGTAGTCAACTGTTGGTACTCCTGTGCTATCTTGATCTGGTTATACCCACTATAACCATCATCAAAGCTGTACCACTCATGACCAGCAACTTCCTCCAAAATCTCATCTATAAATGGTAGAGGATAATAATCCTTCTTGGTAACTACATTCAGCTTCTTATAGTCTATGCACACTCGCAGCTTACCATTCTTCTTCTTGACAATCACAATGGGTGAAACCCATTCTGAGTTCTCCACCTCATAGATGAAACTCGCCTCCCTCAACTTGTCTATCTCCTCCTTGACCATCATCGCTATTCTAGGATTGACCCTTCTCTGCTTCTGTCGAACTGGTCTTGCGTTCTCCTCCAATTCGATTCGATGAGTCTCGAGAGTCACCTCCTTCAAATCCTTGTAGCTGAAAGCAAACACATGGATATATTTTCGAAATATATCTAGGAATCTACTTTTCTCCTCTTGAGTGACATTGATACCAAACTTCAGGGTAGAGAGTCTTCTCACAATCTCTGTCTCACTCAATTCTTCTTTGTCAGGATCTTTCTCCACTGCTGGTCGAGGCAACAAGTCAATAGCACTAAGCTGATGTAATGATTCATCTCGACGAAATCCTTCGTCCTCAGACGAGGATTCTTGATCGTAAGAATCTCCGGTATCTACTTCTGAGACACTCTGATCGTCCTCCGTATCAGATTCCCAGTAGTCATTAGTGGGTCTATCAGAGTCAGAAGTCACAACTCCAACACCCGAGAGAGGAACTATCACTCTATGATCTCTAGGCCCAATCCGTAAGTATCCCTTGTGCCACCTATCAGTGGTGCGCACAGCTCTCAACCAAGGACTACCTAGGAGCAAATCATAACTAGAGTCCTTTAACACTTGAAAGGACATCAATGTTTGAACTCCCATCACAGACACGACCACCTTCTCTAACACACCCAGAGGTCTTACCCGTTGCTTGTTAGCCATCCCCACGACAATGCTAGCCGGGCGAGTTGGTTCCATCCCCAACTTCTTCATCAACCTCTCCGATATGGCGTTTACAGCCGACCCTCCATCCACCAATACGTCAGAGACGTAGTGACCATTCAACCGGACTTCAATCTTTGAAGCCCTAGTGCATACCTCTGAAGCATGCACATCCACCACACCCACTCCCACTGACTTTGATGTCTTGCTCTTGGGTTTCTTCTTCTTGCTTCTCTTAGAACTCAGTCCTCCTCTGAGTTCTCTTCGTAAGCTGGGATTAAGTGCGATCAGTTGTCCAACAGTGATGTTGGCTTTCTGAGCACCCACATCTTCAACCACATCATATCCCGCTTGGGAAGATGAAATGGTGAAATCCGCCATCCCCAGCTTCCTTCTTGGCTCCCTTGGTGTACTCGAAACATTACTCGAACGAGTACTTCTACTTGCTGACTCCTCCATGAAAACCGGTTCATCAGAAAATCGAGTTCTTTTCCTTTCTTGAGCTAAAAGCTCCACCGGTGCATGAGAAGAGTTTGAACTCTCTCCTTTCTCGTAGATGGGATCTCGCACGACATCGATAGTAGCCACCCCCTTGTCTCGTCCTTGTGATGGATTTCCTCCACCCACATTCATTTGGACAGCTTCGGCACCTCTTGCTCCGTTGTTAGGACAATTTCGCTGGAAATGAGAACCTCCACACGTCCAACAAGTGATTCCTCCAAAGTTACCTTGGTTGCCTCCAAAGTTACCTTGGTTGCCTCCAAAGTTACCTTGATTTCCTCGGTTGGGATTGTTGTCGTAACCTCTTTGACCTCCTCCTCCACCTTTGTTCCTCCATTCTCGTAACTGCACCACGTTTATCTTGAGATCCGCAAGAGTATCGGTGATGCTCTTCAGCTCGGCATGAAAATCAGAGGTGGCAGTAGACATCGTTGTTGGGACAAACGGTCTTGGCACCACCGTTGGAGTAGGAGCTGACGTTGAAGCAATCACCAATTGTGATGGTGCAGGTGCGATCGTTGTGACTACACCAGGAGTCGAAGTCGACACCAGAGCAGCATGATGAGGTTGGATGATATCTCCTTCATCCAAACTCTCTTCCATATTTGTCGCAATCTTGATGGCCTCCGCTTTGGTTGCTGGCTTTTCGTACCTCACTTGGGTTCGAATTGAAGGTCTCAGCCCTCCCACCAAGTTCTTGGTCAGCACTGCTCCAATCCCCGCCATCGTTAGCTCCACATTGTCTCCACTCTTCCGTAGGACCGTCCGAAACTGCTGCTCCAACTTATCCACCCTTTCGGCATATTGCCGAACTTTCTCGTCGTCACGTTGCTTCAAATGAGTAAGCTCCACCATGAGCTTCTCATAACTCTCTTCTGGAAGAAATTCTTCGATGAGTGCATTACTCAACGTCTCCCATGTGTCCTCAACTGCACCAGGAGTCTGGCTCTTCACTCGGTCTTCATACCACGTAAGAGCAAAATCTTCTAAAAACTATGGCAGTAACAACACCCATTCTTCCTTCCTTCTCACATTGTTTCCGATGCAACCCCTTTTGAAGTCTCGAACAAATGGTTCTACATCTTCATTGTCCTTCCCATGAAACACGGGTAGCTTTCCCATCTTGTAACTACTCTTTCTACTCTTCTAATTTTTGTGCAATAACTACTCGCTTAAAAGAGTACGAACATCACCAATTCCATTCGCGAATAATCTACCATAGGTAAAATGAAAGGAAATGGTTGTAACAACACCTCTTGTGTCATCTCTTCTCCCAAGGTAATCATGAGCCTGAGTCGCATCACCGTCTTCTCCACCATCCGAATGACGATCTCCATCACAACTCAGCCGAGTCCTCCTTTGAAGTCGACAACTTCTCCGTCTCAGCTCTTTGAGTCTCGTCCAACTTCTCGACTACTGACGTAAGTAGGGCGGCCACATCGACGCACTTGTGTCCTCTTGATAGATCACCCACTCCACAACTTGGACAAGGATGTTCGCCTAGAAGATGAATTGGCGCTGGTGACGATGGACCCACTCGAAGACTTAAATCAGTAAACTCCCGCTTCCCTTTAGCTCTCTCGGTTCTGATTCTAGTTGGACAATTCACTACTTTATGTCCCAACCCTCTACAGAAATAACACCACAAGTCGGTTTCTACTCTTCTCCTCGGAGATTCTACTTGAGGTTTTGTACAAGGGTTCTCAAACTCAACTATAATCTCTTTCGAGCTCTCTCCGACGCTTACTATGACATCTAAACCTTGAGGAAGGTTTCTAAGTCTAACTTTCCAATCTTTTGAACTTCCACTCATGTTGCACCTTCTCAACCATTAAGTGGACAAAATATCATAGAGGAAAATAATTCTACATTACTTTCTTAACTCTTCCGAGCTTTATATTGGAAATCGTGTATTATACATGCTATACACGAAATAAAATCTAAAATTAACTATCGAAGATATGATCCTCCTCACCATCGTTTGTACTCATCACAACAGACATCTTGAACTCACTCTTATAAGGATCCAACTCTACTTCACCAGGAGCATTCGTGGCCTCCACACTGAATGATGCTTTAAACTCGACTTTCTTCAATTCTGTGCCAATGGTCGCGGAAGCTTCTTCGTATAGGGTAAAGAGGGCACCCCAAGTGCTATAGATGCGTGTTCGTAACTCATCTATACTTAACTTGGGCTTCTCCGTCTCTGTTCGAACTCCTAAACGTCTCTTCTTCCACCTCGTCATTCGAACTGGATTCCCCATGAAGTATCTACGAGACCTCCTTGTATGCCGAAACGTATATCTCTTAGTTGGTAAGAGATCTCTCCAAGATTTTTGTGGTCTCCAGTAGCTCAACCTCCAAGCTACTAAATCATGAAGTTTCAACAGAAACTTCCCTAATCAGAAGAGATGGTGATGACTGTACAAATTTTTAGAGAATTGAAATTTGTATATTTTCACTTCCCTCATGGTTGTCAACCCCCTCCACTTTGAAAAATTCTTTCTCCCTCTTCAGACCTCATCTTCTCATGATTTCTTTTGTCTTGGATAGCTTATCAGCCACTCTAAAACACTGGAAAGTTTCTCAGGAAAATAAAATTCACAGAAAATCTGACACTGACTGTAAACTTTTTCCAGAGAACAGAATTCCTCAACTCTCACGAATAGACCTCCTCAACTTTGAAAAATCATTGCTCACTCTCTAGACAACCTTTTCCTATGATTTCTTTTGTCTTAGATATGTTATCAGCCAATCTAAAACACTGGAAAGTTTCACAGGAAAATAAAAATCACAGAAAAGTAGACAGCGACTGTACAAATTTTCCAGAGAGCAGAATTTCTAAACTCACAAATTTCTCTCCTCTAATAACTTTTCTCTCCTCCTTTCTCTACAACTCTTATTGCACCTTCTTTCAACTCCCCTCAAACCCTTTCTAAGTGAACAAGATGTAAAGAATGACTTCGAACGCGTCATATATCACTACGGGATACACGAAAGGTTCTAGCGTTGCTAACATCGCGTTAGCTCTCTCTCCTCCCAACGTTCTCTCCATGTGCTCTCTCATAATCTCCTTTTGTCGAATATAGAACTGAACTCTAAACATTTTCAATGATCCCTTCAAGTGAGGTCCCGGCAACGGAACCAAAAATGTAAACCCTCCGCGGTCCTAACGATCAACTACCCCCCGATCTCTCAACCTCCACGATCGTCATCCACGAATCTGCAACTGTCGGGCCTGTCTCTCACTCAGGGGTCACCTCTGATGGCTTTGATGGAAGCACACCATGAATCTTGAAGGGAAAAATGCTAAGTTCACTCTCATTCATACACCCACAAACTTATCAACTAAAATCTCCATAATCTCATCCACTAAAATCTTCCATTCTAACGACGTCTCTCAAGTTCTCACATGCTAAAAATGTCCCACACTCTCTATATTACTCAAGTTGTCATTACGACGATGTGAAAATAAGGATGAGGAGCTCTTCTCTACTCCTCTATTTATACATTCTAGGTTTTTACTTTGGTACCCTCCGGTAACTCAGCCGTAACTACTTTTACCGGGTTTTACTAAGATATTACTTAAGGTAAAAGCATTAATCACATGGGCTTCTTACCTTTTCACATGGGCTTATTCCTTCAAAGTCAACAACTTCTAGAAGGATTCTGGAATATTCTCAAGGAATCTCGAATTTCCACCCCCCCTCTACACTAGGACCCACTAAAAAGGAAACATGTGGAATCTCTTCTTGTTTTTAATGTCCACAAAGTCCACAACTTTAATCCAACCACTAATATCAAGTCAAAAAGGAGATAAGGGATACTTTCCACCTCCTTTCTACCTTTTAGACAAGATGACAAGATAGTAGTGCTCACTCTTTGGCAAATATCTGAATTCTGCCAAAAGTACAGCTAAGTTTAACCATAACTAACTTTTAGCTAGTCATGACTAACTTGATACCTCCTAAAAGTACTTTGGCAGCAAATAAACATTCTCAACACTTAGTTAGAACTAAACACCTTACTAATAGACAAACTTCCTATGTGTAACATAGGTCGTTACAGACCAAAGACAACCGCCAACGTCGGAGCGGTATCTCTAAAGAGAGTAGCATCTCTAACTCTCCTACGCAGCTCCCGGTCTAGTATCCCATACCAGAACTGGACTACCTGTGCTTTTGTCACCCCTTGGATAACGCTGATCAACCGCCTCATGCGAGTAAACGCCTCGTGTAGGCTCTCTCCAGTCTTCCGCTGGAACTCCTGCAGACTCCTCAACTTGTCGGTCCGCACACCCTGGTAATTCTTCCTCAAACATTGGAAGAACTGAACCACAAAGTTAAACCCTGGTGGTATCCCGCTTACACTACCACCTGCTCCACTACTTGTGGACGCACTGCTGGTAGTAGGTACTCCGCCACCTGTGGATGTACCACTGCTACTGGCATCCTAACTCGCAAGTGCTATGCCTCCCGAAACTGCGCCAGTAGTGATAGAAACATAATTGAGAGACCAATGTTGTCTCCACAACTCGATCTCAACATTGTAATCTCGCCTGAATTCATGATAATCGTCCATCGGCGGTCCCTCCAAGTGTTGGAACCAAACCTTCCACGCCATGAAGGATGTAAACAGCTGTGTGTTCCGCATCTGCTGCAGATCGCATCAACTGTCGAACTCCTGGATGAAGTCATCCAGCTCAATGGTACCAACTGTACTCGAGTAACGTCGAGGTTCCTTTGTGGTCATAGATCTCGTTCATGTCCCACAACAACGATGTGGCGACACTAGACTCACCATCAGAAAACGTGCTGTCTGCGTCTGACTCGTCCTCTGGAACAACCGACGGCAATGGTGTAGGTAGTCGGTACCTCACCCCACTCCGTGTATACCCACTGTCAGAGAAGTCCCCATCAGAACCTCTCGAGAACTCCGTGATGAGAGAATCCCGGTAACACACTCCCCAATTGGAATGTCGCAATCTCCGTCACCACCGTAACCACCACCGTAACCCCGCTCCTACTGAGCTCACCTATCCCCTACTAGGACGGTCAAGGTAAGAGCAACTTGTACCTGCCATCACCACAGGCGGCCTCTCACGGTCTGTTGGTCGTCACTCCAACCACACCGTGAGAGAAACAAAGATAGTCTGACTGGTCCGCAACTCCAACCTCACTACCAACAGCACACTGGAGTGAACTCACTCCGGAAATCAAGCGCCAACACAAGCAAACGCGGCGCACAAACAGGAAGCAGAATATGGAGAGGTTCCAACCACAAGAAGTCCACACGATAACCCTCCACACTCAAACATTCACATAAAGAGAAACCCAACCCCACCCAGACTGACGCCTCCTCGTCGGTGACCACATGCACAATATATGGTCACCAACTGTCGTAATTGACACTTGAGATCACTAACTAGATGTCCACACCTCTAGTAGCTCCAAAAATATCCACGTGGTAGCTCTACTAGCTCACCCAAGACAACTGCCTCCGTACGCTTCTCTACGATATAGACAAACACTACCACAACTATAGCTGTGAGGTCATCCTACCACTCCTCTAGGACCGTGCGAGAAGGTCTCTTACTATCTTATACAAGTCCATAAGTACTTGCACGCATCCCTGTAGGACCAAGAGCTATTGGTCTAGTGGTAAAGCCAAAGCTAAGACTACAGAGTTAAGAGTCCAGGTCCAGAAATAGTGTTGGGATGGGTGACCAGCTGGTTTTACACTTCCCACACAACTGGAACTTGGATACCTCTCTCACGCACGCCAGCAAGCTAGCTTGCGGCGGACGCAGGCTCAGGCTCAGGCTCAGGCTCCGCTCCGTCTCCGCACTCTCGCACTCCGCTCTCACGCCTCCGCACTCACGCACCTCTGCTCCTCGAAGCCTCTAAGCCTCTAAGCCTCTAAATGTCTCCTAACACGCACTTCACACCTCGACACTCCCGCTCACTCTCCCCTCTGCTTGAAGTAGAGTACAACGGACACAACACACCAAAAGAGACTCGGCTCCACCTCGAATTGCAGAAGATTGCACCAAAAGAGGCTCCAAAACAGCAAAAACCGCTTGCGGGTGCACACGGGTAACCAAAATCTGACGTAAAACAGCAAGAACATCCAAAGTCAACCCGAACACCACTACAACAGATTCGCAAATGCACCATACACACTTCGTGAATGCACATACACACAAGAAAACTCCTAAACTCGAGTTTCCACACGAAATTGTACAAAAATCTGACGTAACTAGCCTTTTTGCACATTCGGGTGACACGGCAGCAAACTTCGACATGTCATAACTTCTTCAATCTTTGGCCAAACTCCACGAAACTTAGTGCACTAGAATCGTCTCTCCAATGCGCTTCCAATGAGCTCACTCTGGCCTGACATTGACAAGTACTTCGTCTGCCACGTCCAAACGCGCAATCCGGCAAAATCACAAGTCACTTGAAGAACATTCTGCAAAATTTCTGCAGCGCTTCCGCATGACAGAAATCTCCACTAGACCCCAACAACAGCAAATCGATCTGCGATCAGCAATGTAGCATGCGCCCACACACCTCGATCACAGCTCCAACCAATCAAGCACGAACGACAACGCCTGAAGATACCAGCGGACGATTTCAGATCAGCGGGTTCTTACTGAACTCCATCTCGACCTGCACTCAGTTCTTCGAGTAATCTGAATAGAGAATTTATCATCTCCAACACTACAACAAAGATTACTCACAAACGGTCAAGCCAAACCCACTCTAAACACGAAGAGAATCCGGGTTACACTCAGCCTGGAGCTTGAAGGCTCAACTCGAAGAACTAAGGCCTCCAAGCCCTACCTTCAAAGTATACCCCTAGTGGGCTCTCCCACCAACTCGCCCTAACGGCACTAACGGCCTTACCGCGATGCGGCACTTCGCACTCGGTCAACCTAGCTGAGGTGCCAAACTGACGTGACATATTCTACATCACAAGTTCCGGCTGTCCGTTAGAGAGCGTACCAATGAGCAGAAAGAAGGGCCTGGAAATGAGCAGAGACGAAGACCTAGCCGAAATAAGAGACAGAAGGGAATAAATAATACTACATAGCCTAAAGTCTATATTTTCCCATTGATTTTATGACTAAACCCTTCCTCACCGAAAAATTGGTGGTAAAATTAAGTTTCCCTTCTAATTTGCATCCATTGGTGAAATAAAAGGTGAACAAGAAAAGTATATTACAAACTGTACAGTTAGCCTTGAAAAATTCCAACGCTTGAGACAACGAAAATTTATTTTCATAATAAATAAATATCCATGCAACTTGCACTTCTAGACAGAGAAAAAAGAAAGACAAATGCTTATATAAGATAAAAAGGTATCAGAAACTAGAGATATTCAAATATCAAACTAGTTTGCTGGAAACTAGTTTTTACGGAAGTTTACTTGTCATGGAAAATACGTTAACAGAATACGGAATATAATATCAATCGTAATTTGGAATAAATATATAAAATTATATATTTTAAATTTAACTAAACTAAATTTCTAAAAATTAAATTACTAAATTATATCTTTAAATATAACAACTATTTGTGAACATGGAGTGCTACACTTGTTACAGAAAACAGAGAAGCCCTAAGTGCAATAGGCAACGGGACTTTCATCTTGCCTTAAGCACGTTTTTCACTGTATTACACTTGTTACAACAAAGTCATAAGTGCAATATGCAAAGGGACTCCATATTGGCATGAACAACTCTGCTCGATGAATAATTTAATTCATTTCAAATTCATTTCATTTCATTTCATTTAGAATAATATTAGAACATAAATTAAATTACCCCTCTTCCCAACTCAGAAGAGAATGAATATGTAAAAAGTTAGACTTTTAGAGGGAATGCATCCAAGTGCCTTGTCGAAAGTAAATCAAGAAAAAGACAAGCATGGTAACAGTGGGAAATCAAGAAAGTGAACTGGATCTCTGGTGGAATGCGTAGAGAGTGGTTTACTTTTTACTTGTTGGTAATTTGTTTTTGTTTTTGTTTTTTCACTTTCTTTCTGTTATGAAAAAGAAATCTATATACTATACAAAATTCTTAACTAGATGAATTGACAGTTACGGCATGATCCAAACTTAACTCATAAGCAAAAGCACGTGCTGGCGAAACTATAGGACTCGGTTGTTGATCTCAAAGAGACATTAATTTATATTAAATATTAGTTTACTTTTAATGATAAAACTTAAATGATAAATTAGTGAACATGTGACCCTTTCAGGCAGAGGAGGTGAACAAATACGCATGCTCGATGCACTTCTAACCCGAACAAGGAAGAAAACAAACGACAACGTAGTGAAAACATTTTCACACATTTGGTGAAAACATGGTGACCGGTTTGAAATAAATAAATAGAAATGATAGATAAATAAAATAATACATCATATACCGCAGCCCCGCGGAGATACTTTTCTTTTCACCTCTTTCATCTTTCCATCACATCTAAGCGTTTAATTTATTACCTAACCTTCCCGGCAAGAAGGGTTAGATAATAAATTAAACTGTAATTAAACTAATATATTAATAATACTTGGTTCTTGGAATTGTATTTAGAAGCGCGATAGTCTACTCCTGGTCTTCCCATGTTTCTGGGTATATATTACTAACTAATATTTATAAAATCTGTTTATTTTAATATTTACTTAATATATTATTTTTTACGCTTATATATTTCCCCGATAACAGCAGCAAGCGAACAAAGGTTCTCATAAATTTATCGAGCATGAATAGATTATTCTGGGGGTCAAGACTTTTACGTATCTAAGTCAAGGGACTTTGTTGACTGCTCTTGCTTGCAAACAATGGGTATGAGAAATTGTCATTTATCATTCTCAATTTAACAAGAAAGTGATAAAGACCATATCCGTTTGAGAGACGGCGTGCTGGTCTGGACCCCGGCCTGACAAGTCGAGGGTTTAGGATTGGCTTGTGAGGAATCATCGTCGGGTACTCTCGAGCGGCGCGTATCCTGCGTATTCCCTCATCAAATATGCAAAAGTTTAATTTATTATTAAACAATGAATTATTTTATGATTATTTTTTAATTTTTTATGTAAGCACAAACTGCAATGGGATGGATTTGTTCATAAACCAAAGCAATAATAGGATGTGATGTGTTTACTATAACTTATAGTAGTAAGTTTAAAATATAATTAAGTGTGATGCGTTTGTCACCAGCTTCCTGGATATATAGTTTCAGAAATGCATATGTTCACTCTCCCTTTATGAGTTGTATATGTCTCTCTCTCCTTTCCAGGTCTAACTATCACTTAATATTTAGAAATAAATTCGATTTCTTTTATCAATTATAGACTTTCTTTTCCCCTCATGGATTATATGTTTGATCAGCTTCTTGGATATGTAGTTTCAGAAGTAAGTATTAGTTTGATATAGATTTTCTCATAACTTAATATCTTTTCTGATAATAACAAATGGATGAAGTTCTCCAAAGTTTATCTTGCATGCATATATATATTCGGTGGACTTCTTAAGCGTATTACTTGTAACTTGCCATGTAAAAATACAACCGAGAGCTTCCTTCTCCATCGAACTATTTGTAGCAAAAGTAAAAAATAACTCATCATGAAGAAGGACAACCGAGAGCTTCCTTCTCCAATTTGATGGAAATAGATGATCTTAACAAAGATTTACATTTGCAATGGAATTGCAAGACTATATGCTCAGCAATTTATCCGGATTTAAAAAAAAAAATTTAGTTTTCACAACGACTCCATCTGAAAAAATCATTTTTTCTTTCCGGTTGCTATACAAATAAAACACTCACGAGATGAAACCAAAATTACCAAAGCAAAATTTGAATAGTGATTCAAGCGAATGTAAAGGGAATTCAATCTGCAAAGGGGAGTCTGCATGTCTTAACATTATGCAAAAGAGAAGAGAGGAAAATTTAGCAATTTGAGTTTAAACTTCCGCTATTGATATTTAGGGTCTAGGTTACTCAGACTCTTCATTTGTTGACGTGCCCTGACGTGAAAGAGGGATCTCTGGATTACCAGAGCAAACTGCATCTTTTCATAATGTTTGAGTCTGACCTCTATTGTTGACGTGGTAGGCAGCATTAGAAAGCGACTGAAAAGCATTACATTTTTGTAAAAAAAGTTTTTTAATTTTTTCATCTAAATATTATCGGAATTCGGTTTGTTAAATTCTAAGCTTTTCTGTGTTCCAGATTTCGGAGAGAAATTTTGAATTAAAAAAAATCTAGAAGCATCTAGGACCCTTTTATACCAGGAGGTGGGGTTTAAAAACATAGTAACAAAGTTCTACGTTTGTAATCCGGATCTAAAATGTTTTTACATAAACTTGAGCCAAACGTGACCACTTATGATACCAGGCCAGATGTTAGGTCATGAGCAGTTTGTCATATGCAAAGAAATGATCCTCCTGACCAAAGTACACCCGATGATTATAATTAATATTTTCTTTTCCATCCTATACAATTAATAACACAACCACAACAATTAGAACATCCATACCATGTTTGATAGCAGAGAAGTCTTATAAAGCGGAAATAAACATTAAGAAAACATATCTGCACTCAAGCGACCTCCTCCCCAAGTTCATGTAACAACCCCTTGGGAAAATTCGGCTCCTCAGTCTTTCCTCCCTCCTCTCTTCTCTCTTCTCTAATTCCAACTAATTCAACAAATTGCACTAGAAAATAAAAGTATTCCCCCTTTCTTTCCGGGTTTTTACAATCGACGGATAGCAACAACAATGCACTCGAAGCGAAAAGCGCTGTGAGTGCGGAGAACGGTGGGATTAGCTAAAGATGGGGGACGGTTTAGGGATAAGCTAAAGATGGTAACGGGTTTACGGAGTAGGTTTGCAGGCACCCTACAAGTAGCGGAAGCAGCAGTAATGGGAATAGTCGAAACGTCTTAATTTTCGAAGCAGGTCGGGCAGCGGAACGTACCTTCCACACTTTGCAGTGTGAAAGGCGGAGGAAAGGCGAGGTCCTTACGCGACCGTCAGACAGTCAGTTGTTATCAGTAGCTGCTGCTGTAACAGTTGAGTGTCTCATTCGTGGCTCGAACTAGCGCTGCGTGCTCAGGCGGCGACTGGGTAGTGACGGGGGATCTCCACTTTCGTGTCTTTATTCGCATCGGACGTGCGAAATTCACGACTCCAAGTTCGCAGAAGAAACGAAGGAAGGAAAGAAGAGTCGATAGAACTCCACTCATCATACTCTGTAGTCGACTGATCGGTGGCAGCTGGCTGTCCTTTTGCGAACGGAGAGGAGAGCGTGAATTCATAAATATACATCTTTCCTTTTGTTGGTCGGGCGCCGAGTGGAAGGCTCCAAGATTTAGTTGCTGTGTTCCTTAAAAAATCCTTGGGCAGGATGTCGATCGGCCGGTCAGGTTTGAGTGATTGGCTGTAAGGAGTCGAGCGGTTCTCTCTAGTTCGGTTCATCGCTCGCTCGGCTCGCTGTGCCATGGCGTTTCCTCCCCCGTTCTTCGCGAGGGCGATTTCTGACGCTGATAAAAGCGGAAAATAGTGAGGAGTGAGGACTTCCGGCTGCGGGATTCAAAAAGGAAGTGAGGACCTTTTAGGAGTGTTGAGTTGTCCGTGGCCAGCGAGAGGTTGACTGACGCGGCATCTTCCTCGTGTAAGCTTTTTCCTCTTTAGAAGATTCATCTTCTGGGAGAGAAGGTTCGTTGGCAGAATAGAGGTGATTATATGCTTGTGTTGCAAGCGGGCGTGAACACCAAACGGATCGGGTTCGGTTCCAAGGGACGTTGATATCCATCTGGTTTTTTTCAGCTGATTAGTGAGTTGGTTCGTATCTGGCATGGCACGAGGTGGTTTTGGGATCGGGTAACACTCCGCTGAAGTTGCGATCAGTACGGTTTCTCTCCTCTGGATCGTCTGTCTCCAGTCAGGGAGATGGCGATTGTTCTAGCCCTTGCTCTTTGTTTGTCTCTTGGCTGAGCTCGTTGATGTTTAGGGAAGTTCCATCCCGTACAGGTTTTTAGGACGAAACGCGGTGGTCAGGAGTGGGCAATCTCAAGTGCTGCTGCGAAGATTTTTCTTCTAGCTGAATCTCATCTGCAGCGGCGGGGCATCAGTTTACCGTTAGGAAGGTTAGGTAATAAATAACTACGTATCCCAGCAGGGGTAATATCTAGCATCTCTAACCGAACCTTTCAAAGTGGAACCGAATCGTTGGAACCCAACTGTGTAAAACTAAACCGTTTTCCAACCTTTAGAACAAAACCAACCACACTATTCGGGAACCGAACCATGAAACCGACATCCTGTGGTGATTATTTAAGGAGAATTATCAAAAGTCTATTAATCTTCTTCCATATCTTCTTCTATCGAACTGAATTACTTATCAGTAAAACTGAACTAAAACCGACCTGTCTGAACCAGAACCAATTAGAATAGAACCGGAACCGAACTTCCAAACTTGGAGCACTACTTTTTGGACTACATGTTTGAGACAGCCACTTTTCATTGTAACAATGAAAGAGCTTTAGCAAACACGATCCACACGAGTAATTACAGTAAATGATGCTTCTTCATGTGCATCTATTGTATGCCAGGATTTTGATTTAACTGTGTGTTATCTAAAAACGTTAGAAGACCTTAGAGCTGCTGATGGCGGGGCTTCCACCCTTCGGGGCGTTCGTTGCTTGGCCCTTCGGGTCCTTCTTTCCCTTGTCAGAATTAATGAGTCTTCCCATCCGTTTTTCCCTTGTCAGGATTGATGGGTCTTCCCATCCGTTGGCTATTCACTGCGGAAGCGTTTTACCTCAACTTTGGAGCCGAACCTTAGTAAGGATATATCCTTGAAAGGGTGTCTTGATGGGACAGAGTGATCATCGCACAAAGTCTCCGATTCCGGAACTGGCATCGAATGATGGAACTGCAATCAGTACTCAAAGAGAAATCTCCCGTGCTATAGTTGGACCTCGAATTGCCGATGATGGTTAGAAAATGACCTGCTACAGAAGTAGCAAAGTCCTGATTACAGAAGCATCACCACGTCCAGATTTCTCAAGCATCCTAACCGTGCGATAAACCGTAACCACGCGACAACTTGGGAAGATACACTATCGATAGGAGAAGGGAGAGTCCGATTAGACTTGAAAATCGTTGTTACTAACATATACGGCAGGGCGTGACGTAAACTAAGGACGTGACATTGCGTTACAGACATCATAACCACGACCGTTAAGGATTTTTGTCTAGATCGGCAGTGTTGGACACAGTTGGACGCACCTGGAGAGAGTTCCCCTGACGGTATTTTGCTCTCGAGTCACGCGCGGGCCCACCCCCATCGATATAAGCTCCCACTGCATGTATGACTGAACAAATCTGCCACGAGCGGGGAGTCCTAATTCCCTGGGACTCCCTACGAGTCCTAATTCCCCTCAAAAATCCCGAAACTTCAGCAATTTCTCTCTTGTACGTAAACGCTTGTTTAATCGTCAGGGACTGTCCCGAACGTCTGTCACTCTTCTCAAATCCTCCACATATTGACGTTCAATGTAGTACTAGTCAGTATTCGATTACTGAACTAGAGATTCACTCGTGACTGAATTCAGTCTTGCTGTATCAGTCTCACGAGAACAACCAGAGAGGAGGAAGAGAGGAGGACGAGAAGAAGGAACAGGAAGCAGAAGAAATGGGAGCGTTGATTTCGCTGCCTGTGGGAGCGAGTCGAACAGTCGTGGGAGTGGTGCAGAAGTACGTTCTGAGGCAGAACAAGCCCCTTCGGATCGACCTGCCACTACCGTTCATACCCATCGACCTCGTTCTAGTCACGGACGCAGCGCAGATCGTGTCTATAAACAAGAACACGGATGTCGACCGACTGCACTCGCAGCCCACGGAGAAGCTCCCCGCTTGGATTCGATGGTACTTTTCTGCCACTCGATTCCACAACAAGAGCCACGACAAATGGTTTCTGGCCTTCGAGCCTCCGACTGCCGCCGTGCAGTACGAGCAGAGGAGAGACCTCATCTGGGACAAACTGAGCTCCGGCTTCAAGGAGGACGACGTGAAGCAAGTTGCCGACCAGGTGATGAGAAACGACTCCGACGAGCAAATCGCTTTCACCATGGCGCAGGTCCTCGACGGGAGGTTCATCGCGGCGGGGCAAGACTCTTCCTCGACTCCCATTCCCGCAGAAGTGGTGAAGACCGCGAGGAAGGTTCTCAAGTCGAACATCGGCGATGCTCTGCGCCCTGGCCGTCAGAGCGAGGGAGAGAAAGCTCAGGAGGCGACCTACGCCTTCTGCGAGAAGAATTCCATCCCTGAACTGAACGTCATGGACGCAACCCACAATGTGGCCAGCGTATCACACAACATGGTGTTCGCAATCAACATCCTCAAGGAGAATATCGACACTCCCATCGACACTCTCTTCACGAGAAAGCCCAACTGTCCGACTCCGTCTGTGCCTAGAGTCGTCGTCAAGGAGAGCACTCTGAACGGATTGCTGTCGTACCCTGGAAGACCCACCTCCACCATCGTGTTTCTGTCCATCTCCGACGCCGCAGAGCAGACCAACAGCCTCTTCTTCACCTTCGGATCGGGAGGTGATTACCGGGTCTGCCCTTTCAAGCAAATCTTCGTCGACTTCATGACAGCCCTGCAGGCTGCGCTCAAAGCTCGACAGTACAAAGCAGCTTGAGAGAAGGTCAAGCTTAATCATACTCTCTACTGTTACATGCCAGTAGCAATAGCGGCAGCAGGTGGTTGTTTTGCCTCGAAGCCTCAGGACTATCATCCTCGTACCTTGAGTTTTGTCCATGGGAGTCCGAGTTGAAAAGTCGGATTAGGTAAAGCAGCTGGTGACTCGGTGGTCATATCCTGCGAGCGTCGATCACTGTGACCACCAGAAGTATGTTAAAACTTCTATACTTTGTGATCCTCTTTCTCTGTGAGCACCGATCTGTACATACAGTGCCCAGAGGGAGTTAGAAAAGCCGGTGGCTCGTGTGAGCCGAAACGAAACGAAACAAAACGGAGCAGTTTGTGCAGATGATCGCCAGTCTCGAAAGTTTGTTGTACATATTCTAGGCAAGGAGCTACTATCCAGAATTAGCACAGAGGAGACAGAGGAATCTCCAGGGATAGAACAGCATGGATTGGAAGAAGAGCAAGGCAAATAAAGTCGTTTGACCGAAAAGTGTATCCCTCCCTGTCTTCACCGTTTGATGATGATGGAAATAGTGTTGCAGAGTTTGTGTTTTCTAAAGAGTTCGTAGCCTTTCTCGGAGGGAGCGCGATTAATGGAGCATGATCGGAATCAGTCCTATCTCGTGAGCCGAGGATGGTTGTGATGTAGGGAGGAATCCCAGGATTCTTGCATGTGAACTCGTGACGTTCGGAGCTACTACCCAGAATTAGCACAGAGGAATAGAACAGCATGGACTGGAAGAATGTTGAAATGCGGAGTAAGACAAGCTCATGAAGTCTTGTAAGACTTTGTGCACAAGTCTTGTAAGACTTTGTACACAACTATGTTACGGAGAACCAACCCCAAAAGTCTTTTTACTCTCTATATATTGAGAAGGGGCTCTGCCCCCAAGCAAGTCTCTTTAATGATACTCTGTTCTTTCTTTTTCCTCTTGTGAAGGCTGCGAGAGTCTCCTTCCTTGTTTGAAGGTTTTCCTCCCCTGTTGGAGTGGTGCTATGAATTGTGTTCTTGCTGCCTTATATAGTAACAAAGAAGACGAAGGAAAATAAAGTCCTTTGATCTAAAAGTGTATCCCTCCCTGTCTTCACCGTTTGATGATGGAAATAGTGTTGCAGAGTTTGTGTTTGCAGAGTTTGTGTTTGCAGAGTTCGTAGGGACGAATCCCAGGATTCTTGCATGTGAACTCGTAAGGTTCGGAGCAGTCGATCATACAGAGTCTCTCTGTGGGAGACTTGATCCACTTGTTACTCCGTCACTGCGGCCAACAATTAAGCGGAGTTGTTCCTGCACCATGCAGACATGAGAGGTCACGTGCTGAGTCACGAGCAGCCACTGTAAAGTCTTGGTCAGCACAAGTTCTACGAGGACGCCTTTCTTCTCGTTGGACCTTACAATAAGGCTGATCAGCGAAAAACGAAGGCGAAGCCATGTACTCACAGCTGGGGATGAATCATTTCCCCATTTAGTAGTGTGCACGTTTGCACGTTTATCAGTTTAATGACAAGGGAGGGATTTATGTTTTGAATGTCATCTCAGTGCAGTAAGGGCGAGATCTACTTGGGAGCAACCGTAAGAGGACTCTCGGACGCTTAACGTAGAAATGATGTCACCTGCACCTCTTCTGTCACGTGAGATGCCTGCAGGATTGACACCCACGAGTAGGACTAAAGATTTCATCTCTATGTGATTTCTCGTGTTCAACAAATATGTGCCTACTACCCCTTGCAGCAAGGGCCGTGAGACACACTCCTTCCCATCATGACGGAGTTCTATTGGAAGAAATTCCTGAAACTCGCTACGAGAGTCGGCATAAAAGTCAGTTCTCAAAGTTTTCGGCCCTCGATGGAGCACAGAAATTCCAGTAGCTCTTTTGAGGCCCTGTAGAAACTGATATTCTTTCGATTTCGTGTCTCTCTGTGTTTAATCTGAGTTCGAGATGAAATCAAGCTCGTGATTCGAAAAAGAAGTTGCAGCGACAAGGAGTTAAATTAAGCACGAAAGACGAAAGATCTGGAGGAAGCAAAAATGGGAGTGATCGTATCGCTACCGATAGGAATCATTCGTACTGTCGTGAACGTGACACAAAAGTACGTCCTGAGACAGAACATACCTCTTAGGATCGATCTGCCTCTGCCATTCGTACCCATCGACGTGGTCGTCGTGACAGATGCAGCACAGCTTCTGAGTATAGCTGGGAATCCGGACGTGGATCGACTGCACTCTTATCCCACGGAGAAGCTTCCCTTTTGGGTTCGATGGTACTTTTCGGCCACTCGATTCCACAACAGGAGCCACGACAAATGGTTTCTGGCCTTCGAGCCGAAAAGCGAGTCCACGCATTACGACGAGAGAAGAAATCTCATCGTGGAGAGACTCAGTGAGGGCTTTCAAGACGCGGATGTGAAAGGTCTGGCCGATCAGTTGACGAGAAACGAGTCTGAGGAAGCCATCGCCGTCACGGTCGCCCAGATTGTCAACACCCGCTTCATGTCAGAGCAAGCGAAAGGCTCGATCACTCCAGAAGTGGTGAGTGAGGCGAGGAAGATGCTGCAAACCAACATTCTCGATGCATTCGCCCCCGGCCGCCGGAACGAGGGGGAGAAAGCTCAGGACGCGACCTACGCCTTCTGTCTCAGGAACGCCGACGCCGGATTGAATACCGCCGATGCGACCCACAACATCGCCAACGCTGCAAGCCCGCTGGTGTTCGCAGTGATGACGCTCAAGGAGAACGTAGACACTCCGATCGACCGTCTGTTCACGCGCAAGGACAACTGTCCGACTCCATCGGTGCCTCGAGTGCTGACGAAGGACAGCACGTTGAATGGACTGCTATCGTATCCGGGGAGACCACCTTCCACGATTCTACTTCTGTCGATATCCTCCGCCGCAGAGCAGACCAGCAGTCTCTTCTTCACCTTCGGGTCGGGTACTGATTATCGGGTCTGTGCCTTCAAGAAATTCTTCTACGATTTCATGACAGCGTTGCAGGCTGAGCTCAAAGCTCGACAGTCCTCTCGAGTGCCTGGCGGATGATGGTGATCTGATCACAGTCCCGAGCGAGCCATGGAAGTCCCTGTCTACTTGTTGCCTTTGTCAATATTTTGTCGATAGAATGCCTGAAAATTAAAGGAGTCTGAGAGTGATAATCATAAGCGTGCTAGTTAGCGCTGCTGGAGTTCTTACTGTATATAAGTGCATTTCGATCGACCCGGCAAGAAGTGTGAGCATCATCCCTTTCAGACAGTAATATGTCACCATTTACTTGTCTGCCGGCCGACTGTTTCTTGATCTGTAAATATCAGACTGTCCTTTAAATCTTACAGCCATTTGCCGTGAGCAACAAGTGTCAGCCAATATGTTGAAACCTCAAGAGCTTCGTACATATATGGAACTCAGCGGACGGAACTGGAAGCTTATGGGCCTGGACGAGATGCATACACAAGAAACCATAATCTCAAGTCTTGTTCCATGACTGCAGTATGCAGAGTTCGCATGGAAAAAGACCCGATTCCGGCCACTATTCCCTTTGAGCTCTGATATTGCCGCAAGCCCTCCATTTCACATCTTCAAGTTATTGCCTGCACAACTTTTGTAAACATTCGCGAGACTCAACGCTCCAAGCTAGATAGTCATTCTCAAGGATCCTCCTTAGTTATAGTAGTCAAAGCAAGGCATGGCGTCTTCAGTGCAAATTTACCGGTCATATTTTTGTTTCTCTGGATGTTATATTTGATGAATCTTTCCTCACATCGACTTCATCCCTCCCTCTCTTTCATCTCGACCTCACCCTCACTGCTATCACCGAGGATGCAATTCAAAATGATGTGCACTTCTTCCATCATCATCCTCCTCTTTCGGATTCTGCCATTCTCTCAGTGGGAGTTAGTCTTCTCCCTCTGGGTCCATTTGTTCTACCTCTTTATTCCACCTCCCGCCTTTGGTTTTTTTGTCGACCCTGACCTCAATCATTCTTCAAGCAATAGCATTGGTCCGGATCTCGTTTCTCTTCCCGCTCAATAGGATCTAGAGGAGGAGGAGTTGACGGAGGTGTACATCACACACCAACTCAGTCTGTGACTAGCTCATCTACCAGTAGTCCACAGTCGCACAATCGATATCTTTTTTCAATTTATTCTACTATGCATTTATCTTCTCTTGTCCGAACCAGACATCATCCTCTAATTGATGTAGAGAATATGAGCACACTACATCCATACTTAACAGAACGTCTTGGAGAACAAGCATATCCTCCTACAACAGTTAAGCAGAATTAGAAGCACTGGCCAAGCGACTCAATGATTTCGGAGATCCACGTCTTCTTCTGCTGTTATTACTAAAATCATATGCAGTTTGTCTTCTACATACAGAAATGTACTTGCAGCGTGGGATAACGTACCCTCCGACGAACAAACGTTGGAAAAGCTCACCACGTGCTTGTTGAAGGAAGAAGACATCTACATCTAACAATGAAGCAGCTGCCCTTGATAACAGTCAAGCTCTGTTGAGTCAAAATCATAATATTCTCACGCCATTTGAGAAGTCGTACAGAAATATCAAGATCGATGAGTTGAAGCGGAAATATCCTTGTCGTAACTATGGCAAGCGTGGCCATTGGGCCAAAGAATGCAGAAGTAAAAAAAAGGTTCTACAGGAACTTCATGTGAATCTTCGGCTAGTACAGCAAATCTCTCCACCGGTGTAGCAATTTGCAATTGAATCGTCATCTCAAACTGAGATGCATACGTGGTTTGTCTACAGTATGGTGCTAGCGAACACATGATAGCTCAAAGATCATAGTTTAGCACTTTTAGATCTTTTCCACCCAGAGCATGGCTAGTACAGGTTGCAGATGATTATGAACTCTGAGTTGAAGGCGTTGATAATATCCTCATCATGACATTTGCTGGAGATGTTACATTCAATGGCACGCTCCACGATGTTCTTTTTGTACCTTCATTGAGAAGAAATCTTTTCTCTAGAGGTCAGACAGCAGACAAAGGCATCAATACCTTATACACCAAAAATTTATGTAGTTTTGTTAACGACAAAGGTGTTCAAGTGATGAGAGGTCATCGAGAGAAAAAGTTGTATAGACTAGACATGAAGATAATTTTGTCTAGCGGTCATGTGAATGCTGTAACTTCGAGCAATGGCAGGAGGAAGAACGATACTATACTTCTTTGGTATTACCGGTTTGGTCGTATTAATCTCATGACAATCTTAAGGATGAAGACAAAGAAGATGGTAGAAGGATTACCAAATTCTTTTATTCAGCCTGATGACCTTTTTTGTGAAGCATGTACTGTGAGGAAGTAGCATCGACGATCGTTCCCTACAGTAATAGTACGAGAACGTGCAATACGTCCCGAAGAATTTCTACATGCCGACTTGTGTGGACCAATGAGTGTTAACTCAGTGGGAGGTGTCAGATATTTCATCTTGTTCAAAGATGATTTCAGTGGATATCATTTTGTTTATTTTGTTGCCACAAAACAGATATATTTTGTGTTACAAGAAGATGGAGAAAACAGATCTTAAGAGATGTTGGAACAACTGTACATGTTTTGAGAACAGATTAAGGCGGTGAATTCGTGAATAAGCTCTTTGCGGCTTATTTGGAAGATGTTGGAGTTAAGCCTGAAGTTACAGCGTCGTATTCACCTGAGCAGAATGGACGAGTTCGTGACAATCATATCATCATGAAAAGTGTTCGATGCATGTTGACTGCAGCACAACTCCCGTTGAGACTCTAGGCCGAAGCTGTAAATACAGCTGTTTATGTTCTCAATCGAACTCCTAAAGAGGTACGAGAGGTGTGTGTACTCATTTTGAGCATTTGAAAAGGAGAAATCTTGTAGTTTCTCACCTTCATATGTTTGGGTGTGACGCTTTTGTCCTAGTACCGGATCAACTTCGGAAGAAACTTATATCTTCATCCAATAGTAAGTCTGATGACTTCAGGATTAAGAACGATGAAGATTTGGTGGTGCCAGTGATTGCTACTAATCAGGCAGAAAGTATTTCTCTAGAACATGGGTTACCGGGAGACTCTGACATCACAAGCAGCAATGAGGCTGATATTTCTAGTCAGCAAACACATGATGTACATGTTACTGATCATGAGGAGACGACAACCAATTCTGATCCTATTTCAGATGTAAGTCAAGCTCCGATGCCAAAATGGAATAAGTCAAGGACAGAATAGTCAAGAGCTTGACAATCCAATGAGAGGAGAATCACACCGAAGAAGTCTCAGAACGGAGAGGAGAAAGCCACAACGATATGGAGAGTGAGAGTATGATGCACAAAAGATCTCTAATGCTTGGTTTAGCACAGCTTTAGAGATAACCACAAGTTCAGTTGAGGATCTCGTTCGCTTTGAAGATGCGTGCCAAGATCCTAGGTTCAGTGCAGCCATGGAAGAGGAACACGTAGCCTTGGTAAAAAATGACACATGGAGTTTATGCCCGTTATCACCCGGCCGCCGTGCAGTAAAATATCGTTGGGTTTTCAAGACTAAATTGAAACCAACTGGGAAGGTAGACAAGTATAAAGCCAGGCTTGTCGCCAAAGGTTTTTCTCAAGTCCGTGGTGTAGATTTCGAGGAAATTTGACCGGTGGTGAAATTGGAATCTATTTGTACCGTTCTTTCAATCGTGGCAGCAGAAGACTTGGAGATGATACAGTTTGATGTAAAAACTGCTTTTCTCAACAGAGACCTCCAAGAAAAAATTTACATGGAGCAACCAGTTGGATACGAAGAAAGGAGCAGAAGAGATGTCTGTTGTTTGAAGAAGGCATTGTATGGCTTGAAGTAGGCTAGCCGTACTTGGAATAAGAAATTCCATCAGTTCTTGGTGAAGTATAACCTTACACCCACTATTGCAGACTCTTGCTTGTATGTTAAAGCAAAAAGCCCAAAGATCATTACAACATTTTTTGTTGAAGATGGACTAGTATGTAGTGATAATCTGATCTTATTAAAGGAGATGATAGCATATCTTCAAGAGAATCTAGAAATCACGTATAGAGAAGCTGAGTTTTACGCTGATATTCAGATTCATAGAGATAGAGTTAATAAGAGACTCTATCTTAGTCAATCTAAATATGTTTTTAAATATTCTAGAAAGATTTGGTCAGAAAGACGCACATACAGTATCCACTTCTGCAGATGTAAGTACATGACTCAATGTGAGTAACGCTGAAAGAGAGTCTATCCATGTATAAGTTCCATACCAAGAGGCAGGAAGATCGCTAATGTTTGCGATGATCGGAACTAGACCTGATATCTCACACGCAGTAAGTCTGGTAGCTAGATTCAATTCAGATCCACACTCCGATCATTGGCAAGCAGTATTTCGGTACCTTAAAGATATAGTAGATCTTGCACTTTGTTACGGAAGAATTGGAGACAGTGTATCACAAAATGTTCTTCAAGGGTATTGTGATGCAGACTATGGAGCAGATCTGGATTCACAAAAATCCAGAAGTGGATACATTTTCTTGTTGAACGAAGGACCAGTTGCTTGGATGAGCGATTGAGAAACATGCGTGGCTACATCTACAACTGAAGCAGAATATATTTCTGCTTGTGCTGCTTGCAAAAAAGCCGTGTGGCTGAGGAGTTTGCTGATGGGAGTCAACTTTGTTCAAATGCCAGCTACCTTACTCAAGATTGATAATCAGAGGGCAATACGTCTGATTAAAAATCATGAGTTTCACAAATGCGTTATACATATTGATATTAAGTATCACTATATCTGAGCCAAGTTTGAAAATGATGAGATCTACCAAAAATACATGAACACAAATCATCAGATTGCAGATATCTTCACAAAAGCGACACCAGTTCAGAACTTTCAACTGATGAGAAAGTGTATGGTTATCATCGATCTTAGTTATCACGGTTCGAGTGGGAGTGTGAAAGTCAATAGAGTTATCAACTCATTGTGATTCTCAGTATTTTATTTAGTCTAGTAGTGCATAGAATAGGTTCCTCTCTACTCGTTCACTTGTCTTGCCGTTTTCAGTTCATGTTCGTTTTTCTGGATATAGTCATTGCACATGCTGAAGGAATATTTATCTCAGCGTGTATTCTTCTTGTTGTAGTATATAGATCTCGTTTATCTACTTACATAGCTTTGGTAGTAGTCCTAGTGTGGATTGTAAGAGTCTCTTTCTGTATTCACTATCACTTACGAGGTGCTGTTGTAAATCTCGTCTGGTTTTTCTTCACTGTACATTGTGCCACTGCAACGGACCGAAGGGAGGAAGAGTGGGGCTAAGCATCGCTCTTAGTAGCTCTAAGGTGGCATGTCTTTCTTAAAATATCACACAGCGGTAAATCAAAACTCGTGCATACAACAGATGTACTTGCAATTGCTGTCTTCTGGACCGTGCCTGTAAAATATCATACAGAGGTAAATCAAAACTCTTGCATACAACATGTGTACATGAAGTAGCATCGCCTATTACAATTGTTGTTTTCTAGACCATGCCTGCTAAAGCTCTATGCAGAGCAATGAAAATTCATTGTCTAAAAACCATAGTGCAAAAAGAAAGAGAAAATGATATCCCTGGCGTCTCTCATGGTAGGCTCTGGAACAATCTTGAATAAGAACGTCAAACTTCAGAGCTGTCAATCCATATATCTCCAAGGCTAAGGGATGAAACGAGGTCTCTCCTGCCTACTCTTATACTTATCGTTATGCTTGCAGTCCATCCTGAAGGATGCGTGATCCGATAGAAGACTCGATGTGTTACCATCGAGTCTTCTATCGGATCAATGACAATCACATCTGTCATTGAGACTTGATCCTCTCTCATCATGTACATGTCAGCTCTAACTGACCCTTCCGTCTGAAGGGCATACCAACGTTCGCTCCGTGTCATGTAACTGCTCTCCTGTGCCATAGTAAACATAACGTCCTTAATGACATCAAGAGTAGCTATCCGTATTCCACCGTGAGGACAGTCAGCAAAGTGTCAATCCGAGATGTCCTCACTCGCAGGTGGATAGTGTCGAAGCAACAAGTTGGACCACGCTTAGACAGAACCTCATAGTTGTAGAGAAAATAGTCGGTGTGAGTCGAAACGCTCTAATGCAAAGTCGAGCTATGTATCAAGAGTCTGCGTCTTTGTCCGAACAAGAGCAGAGTCAAGCTCCAGTATCCCGTGAGATGGAATGATCAACTAAGAGCACATGAAGAACTTGCTGGAAGTGGTGTCTCGTCAGATAAGAATGTAATCCACTAGATCCATCGATAGCTAAGATATCGTATCAAATATGTGTCTCATGTGTCTCAAGAGTCAAACTATCTCTTGTCTCATGGAGACACATCTGTAGTAGGTAAGAACCATCTTCCACATCCGTCACATAGCTCTCCAGAATAGGTCTATCTCGCATGAGAAAACGATAACAGTGCCAAGATGTTGAGATGACCCAACTACCCAAAAGGCTGTAGGAGGAGTCTCCTCGCCACATGATATCAGCAATGATGTCGTCTGTCTACGTGCGAGAGGTCTTGTCACACACTCAAATGTCCTCGGTCCTAAGGTGTCGTCAAAGATTCCTATGATCCTCCAATCAAACTCTCTTAGGCGCGAGATGAAGATAAGAGATGGAGATACTGTGTGGAGTAAGTAACCCAAACGACATAGAATGGAAGAGAAAAAGATATCAAATGTACATGAGGGTCCTCTAACCTAGAGAGATCTTGAATATGCAAAACGTCATCCGCTAGAGCAATATCTAAGAATCGGAAGACGAAGTCCTTTGAACCCACCAATACTCCGAGGATACGTAAATCATCTCTAGGTGTAACAAATCTCTCTAAGAGTTAGAAGTTTGACGGAATACCTATGAGAGACCAAGCCCTGCACTTTGACACCTTCACTCACAATGCTACCAAAGTCAATTGAGAGACTAGGTGATAAAAGATATCAGAGTTGGTCTGCCGGACCTATGATATGTGCGTCATCAGCTAGAGATGAAAAGACACAACGTGGAGCAACCAAGGCGATGGCCAAGAGAACTCTATATTGAGCTAAGGCAAAGAGAGGTCCACCCAAAAGGTCTTCTTGACAAGTACATGCAGCAGAGTCGATGACTGTCATCTTTCGATCGAAGGACCGTGCTTGTAATAAAGAGAAGAGGAAGAACCATAGAACGATCACACGAAGAGAACGATACTCGTGGAGATCCACCACCAACCATGAGCTCTCTAAAGATGGAAGCACATGAAACACTATTAAAGACATTTTTCACGTCCACCTGTAGAACAATCCAATCAAGATGGATGTCCAAGAGAGCCTTAATACCAAAGGACATAGTCTCACAACCTCCAGGTGTCGCAACTTCAAACTGATGTGGACAAAGATGATCTTGAAAAGTATTTCGAAGAATGATATGACTATTGATCGAATCTCTCCGTCATCCTTCATCATAGCCAAAAGTCTAGCTACCTCCAGTACCTGAGCTATATAATGAGGAATATGTCTGTGAGCTACTGTTGCCGCTATCTGAAAAAGCTTCATAAAACCACTAGAGGAGTCGTCTGTCTGAAAACAATCCAGTAGGTGCTTGTAGACCATCCTAGACATACCTCCAGAAGATAGACGTGGAGCTGTACACAAGGCCTGAGCAAACAAAGATCTATCAAGACATAATGGTTCTTCAAGTTGATAGTCCTGAACCTCAAGTGGTGATGGATCATCCGATGGAGATGAGAAAATGCAATGAAGTGATCGTCTCCTCAGTATGACATGTCACTGAGAAAGAATGCAATGCTCTAGCAGCTCTACTATACTCTACAACCTGACCCAACATCCTACAACGTCGTATGCGAACCAAAGATGAGAAATCGTGTGTAGAGGCAAACTCTCTCCTACCTTATGCAGCACGTACTGATTCTTCTTATAAGACCGTCCAATCACCAGCACACAATCTCCAAAGATGGGACGTTATCTCTTGATGTCTCACTCTGCCACCTCGAATACAATAGAGACACCAACGAGGTAGTAAGAAGAACAATAACCACACTATCTCATCTTTGATGTTCTGAGTCACCATTTCAAGAGATAGACGGAATGTCTGCCTCACCTCGTCATATAGAGCACGTAGTAGCGAACAGAACAACACGGAGAAGAAAAACTCATCTCGAACAATCCTAGAATAGTGTCCGTGTGGACACTCAACCACACCCACGACTCAAGAGGAACTCTAGGAAGAAAAGCTAATGGTGTCATAATGACTGCACATGTAGACCTCCGCTCTCGGCTAACCTGAGCATCTCATATGGTCCAATCATAATTCTTGTGCATCTTTCTCACATGAGATTTTATCCCGTGAGAGTCAATTCTCCAGAATGCTGTCTTGGACTTATCTTCTTCTCTCACTGGCAACTGATGATACCCTGCTCGAAGATCCAAATTACTGAAGACCTTCACATGCCCCACTGCATCAAAGATCTCCTCAAGTGTCGGCATGGCATACTTATCGGACTTCGTCTACCGATTGATAGGACGATAGTCCCCACACATCCGTCTATCTGTGTAGTTGCCATACATATCCTTCTTGGCTGGCATAACTGTGACAGATGCATACTCTCCATGCGACATCTCCACCAACCCAGCCTCCAACAAGTCTTGAGTCCGACTCTGGATCAAGGCTCTCTCCATGTCACTGTACCTATAAGGACGTCGGAAGATTGACGTGTCATTAACCAAGTCGATCCGTATACCAGATCCCTTCAAGGTACCCAAATTCTTCATACTAAAGGTAAAACAATTCCTGTAGCTCTTCAGGAATCTCTGAACTCTTCGTCTCTCCTCTCCTATAAGCTTGGGTCCAATCTCCGGCTCCCAAGTATCCTCTGTCACCATGCTAGAGATAAAAGACGAAGTCGTTGATTGCTATCTTGCAGCCTCTGGAGCAGTTTCCTTCTGCTCACCACCAACAACCTCCACCGCTACTGTGCGTAAAACTTCTGCGATTCTAGCTGCAAACTCCACACTCTCTCCTATGACATCCCATGATGTCCAAGGATGACGAACTCCACGTGCCTCGTCCCCAGCCTTTGCCTCCACCGATCCGGTAGGCAAAGAGCTCAAGAGTGCTCGAGCAGTAACACCCGTCGATCGCATCCGACGCTGCTAAGCCAATCCAAGGCTAACAATCCATGTCAAGCAATTCAAGTCCATTGCTTGACCCAATACTTGACGACGTGAAGCCTCCGACACCGAAGCTACTGCCGTCGTACCCGTAGCAAAACCCATCGCTCGCTCTCTCTCATCGGCATTGGGCTCCACCAACTGCCGTAATTGAGCATCCCACACAAGCCCAGGTCCTCCATCTCTGTAAACATGTGACGCTGGAAAGCTTACCAAAGTGGGTAACGCTACCATGGGCCGTCCCACTAGGTTCACCACTGCCATGGGTGACCTATCGACAACTCTCACTACTTGAGATCGTCGTCTTGCATCCAAGATGCTACCAACCGTGAGATGCGCTGGTCGTCTCACTCCATCGTGTGTTCGCTTAAGCACCTCTTTCGGTAACAAGTTCATCCACCACAACCGTGGACGATGTGCACGAGATCCTACTCTCACTGCATCCAACAACACTGCTGGTCCAATCCAAGACCGCACTTGGTGCACACTCGCCATCATCTGTGTACGAGCATCACCCAACAAAGAAATGTTCTCCAAGATGTACGCTGGAGAATCCACCTGATGCATCTGGAGATGTCGTAAGATCCGTAACATCTCCCAGAACATCCTAGATCGCGGGTCATGTAAACCCTGATCTCTCCCAGCACGCGTGTGACCTTGACATGGCCATCCGGCTATCACCAAGTGAATGGTGCCAACAAACGTAAGATCCTGTGCCTCCAGCAGCGAAATATCCGACGGTAATACTTGTTGGTATCCTCTAACAGCTGATATGGACAACAACTCAGGATATCTCTGCACCAAACGTGCCACATGTCGCAATGAGATGCGTCTCGCAATCTCATCTCTCTCCACATACAAGTATCGCTGTACGTGTATACCTGCATGCAATACCGCAGTCAAACATGTGCTGATCCCTCCAAATAGCTCCAACACACATACACCCTCCTCTGGATACTGCCACACAATGAGAGTCGTATCCAACGGTGATAAGGTCACAGGACCAGTAGCAGGAACAACCCTTTGTTCCTCTACTGGTGGTACAAAGGCTTCACTCCAAGCCTGCTGCACCAACTGATCAGCATACTGCTGCAACTCTCCACTCGAACTCCAGAGTGGAACATCCAAGGCAGATGATACTAACGTAGATATGCTAGGCATGTCCTCCACCTCCTCAAAGATCGGAGTATCCTCCGCATGGGCATTGCTCTCCAACAACTCGCCCTGTAACGACCTATGTTACACATAGGAAGTGTGTCTATTAGTAAGGTGTTTAGTTCTAACTAAGTGTTGAGAATGTTTATTTGCTGCCAAAGTACTTTTAGGAGGTATCAAGTTAGTCATGACTAGCTAAAAGTTAGTTATGGTTAAACTTAGCTGTACTTTTGGCAGAATTCAGATATTTGCTAAAGAGTGAGCACTACTATCTTGTCATCTTCTCTAAAAGGTAGAAAAGAGGTGGAAAGTATCTCTTATCTCCTTTTTGACTTGATATTAGTGGTTGGATTAAAGTTGTGGACTTTGTGGGCATTAAAAACAAGAAGAGATTCCACATGTTTTCTTTTTAGTGGGTCCTAGTGTAGAGGGGGGGTGGAAATTCGAGATTCCTTGAGAATATTCCAGAATCCTTCTAGAAGTTGTTGACTTTGAAGGAATAAGCCCATGTGAAAAGGTAAAAAGCCCATGTGATTAATGCTTTTACCTTAAGTAATATCTTAGTAAAACCCGGTAAAAGTAGTTACGGCTGAGTTACCGGAGGGTACCAAAGTAAAAACCTAGAATGTATAAATAGAGGAGTAGAGAAGAGCTCCTCATCCTTGTTTTCACATTGTCGTAATGACAACTTGAGTAATATAGAGAGTGTGGGATATGTTTAGCATGTGAGAACTTGAGAGACGTCGTTAGAATGGAGGATTTTAGTGGATGAGTTTATGGAGATTGTTAGTTGATAATTTTGTGGGTGTATGAATGAGTGAACTTAGCATTTTCCCTTCAAGATTCATGGTGTGCTTCCATCAAAGCCATCAGAGGTGACCCCTGAGTGAGAGACAGGCCCGACATGTTGCAAATTCGTGGATGACGATCGTGGAGGTTGAGAGATCAGGGGGTAGTTGATCGTTAGGACCGCGGAGGGTTTACAGCCCGGCCAAGTGATGACCGAACTGAACCCTGCAACGGATGCCATCGTTCTTGGTGTAGGCTCAGTCGTCCCAACTCTAGCACTGAACCGCACTGGTAAGCAGCTCACTCGTCCCTCACCGGACTGCCAACCTGGTCTGTAAGATGCTGTCTCCGCCCAATAGTCGATCACGAACCCCATAGGATACAACACATCACCTCCCACCAATACATCATAAGACTCTGCGGTTGTAACGGTGGCCTTGGCCTTCACCATAGAGCCATCCGTGGGGTGATCTGGCCGAACTCTCACCGTCAACATCTCACGTGTCATGTGTAGAGCCGTACCTCCTGATCCCCCTAGAGATGTCTGCAACTGGAATGGACATCTCTCTATCTCGGACTTCTTCAGACCCAAACCAATACACGCCGTCTTTCCCAACATCAACGGTTGGGCTCCAGAGTCTAACAAGACCTTCTGGGGTCGATACACTTTCCCTGAAAGTGCCACTAAACAGAAGATATCACTTCTGTTGTCCAACAACACCACACCTGGTGCCAAACCAGCACGGTCAATCGCCGGCCTAGCTGGTAACTCATCTAACCTAGCAACCGCCGCTTGCCAAGTACCACTGGTAGCTGTCCTGATCCTCGACTCCATGGACACATCTACCGCCTCTCGCTGAACTACTTCAGCACTAGAGGTAACTACATCCTCGCTCTCACTGAGCGTGGCCGCCAACTGGAACACTGGAGCCAAGTTGACTCCCAATGCCCTCATATCCGTGGCTGAGAATAGTGAGGCTCGCAAAACTGCTGTAGCCGCCCCCAACATCGAGTTTGACGTCGCATCCACAGACGTCGAAGGTGGACTCACATCACACCCACTCCTGGATGTCGATACCTCCAACTCTACTGCACCATCGGTAGGCCGTTTAGCAACCATAGATGTGGTCCTCAACGCCTCTGATAACGTGAACGACTGGGGAAGCCTGGCCTGTCTATCAGCCTCCTCGCGTTGTGGATCTAACTCCACTGACGCACCTCGTGGCTCAGAGGCACGTACTGCACCTCTAGTCACTGCCGCAGATGCCTCAATCTGCGCCACACCAGCCATGAAGTCGAAGTCACCTCCTTCTCCTCCATAAGACGTGGAAGCCTCTGTTCCACCTGATCTCCGCTGAGCCATAGCCATACTAGCTATCCTTTGCTCCAACTGCTCAATCCAAGCAGCCATACCTGCTTCTGACGTCGTAGCAAGCGGTGGACCGACCGGTCCTCTCCCAGGTGCTGGACCTCTACCTCCAGCTCGACCACCACGGCCTCCCTGAGCTCCTCCGCCTGATCCACGATCAGCCTTCCCTTGCCGCAACTCGGGATGGAGATCAAAACAACGGTCACTACTGTGATCAGGTCGTCCGCAATGCTCACATTGCCTAGGTGCTACTTGAGACGTTCCTGACGTCTCATAACCACCTCTCCTCTGTGGACAGTCCTTTTGCTGATGAGGACCATCACACGTCCAGCAAGGACCCGCTTGTAGCTCCAAAAACACCTCTAGTAGCTCTAGTAGCTCCAAAAACATCCACGTGGTAGCTCTACTAGCTCACCCAAGACAACTGCCACCAATTGCCTCCATACGCGTCTCTACGGTATAGGCAAACACTACCACAACTATAGCTTACCCCTAATACTGTGGGGTCGCCCTACCACTCCTCTACGGACGTGCGAGAAGGTCTCCTACTACCTTATACAAGTCCATAAGTACTTGCACGCATCCCTGTAGGACACCAAGAGCTATTGGTCTAGTGGTAAAGCCAAAGCTAAGACTACAGAGTTAGGAGTCCAGGTCCAGGAATAGTGTTGGGATGGGTGACCAGCTGGTTTTACCCTTCCCACACAACTGAAGCTTGGATACCTCTCTCACGCACGCCAGCAAGCTGGCTTGCGGCGGGCGCGGGCTCGGGCTCAGGCTCAGCTCCGCTCCGCCTCCGCACTCTCGCACTCCGTTCTCACGCCTCCGCACTCACGCACCTCTGCTCCTCGAAGCCTCGAAGCCTCTAAGATGCGATGCTCACATGAGATGCTCACATTGCCTATGTGCTGCTTGAGACGTTCCTGACGTCTCATAACCACCTCTCCTCTGTGGACAGTCCTTTTGCTGATGAGGACCATCACACGTCCAGCAAGGACCCGCTTGCTGCTGACTAGAGAAGGACGGCATGGGCTTCTGCCCACCAGATCCTCCAACACCTCCTTGCGATTGTGACTGCTCCGCACGATCCTTACCACCACCACCACCACCACCACGCTGTTGCATAGCCTGTGATCCTCGAGAAGAGATGGTCGCTCCATGTGGTGTCTCCTTGCTGAACCCAGCAACCACCACCCTCTCCTCCACCATGTTGAGCTCAATCCGCTCAGCCAGACTAAAGACAACCGCCAACGTCGGAGCGGTATCTCTAAGAAGAGTAGCATCTCTAACTCTCCTACGCAGCTCCCGGTCTAGTATCCCATACCAGAACTGGACTGCCTGTGCTTCTGTCACCCCTTGGGTAACGCTGATCAACCGTCTCATGCGAGTAAACGCCTCGCGTAGGCTCTCTCCAGTCTTCCGCTGGAACTCCTGCAAACTCCTCAACTTGTCGGTCCGCACACCCTGATAGTTCTTCCTCAAACATTGCAAGAACTGAACCACAGGGTTAAACCCTGGTGGTATCCCACTCACACTAACACCTGCTCCACTACCTGTGGAAGCACCACTGGTAGTAGGCACTCCGCCATCTGTGGCTGTACCACTGCTACTGGCATCCAAACTCGCAGGTGCTACGCCTCCCGAAACTGCGCCAGTAGTGATAGAAACGTAGTTGAGAGACCAATGTTGTCTCCACAACTCGATCTCAACATTGTAATCTCGTCTGAACTCATGATAATCGTCCATCGGCGGTCCCTCCAAGTGTTGGAACAAACCCTTCCATGCCATGAAGGGTGTAAACAACTGTTGGTTCCGCATCTGCTGCATATCGCACCAACTGTCGAACTCCTGGATGAAGTCATCCAGCTCAATGGTACCAACTGTACCCGAATAACGTCGAGGCCCCTTCGTGGCCCCATAGATCTCGTCCATGTCTCACAACAACGGTGTGACGACACTAGACTCACCACCAGAAAATGCGCTGTCTGCGTCTGGCTCGTCCTCTGGAACAACCGACGGCAATGGTGTAGGTAGTCGGTACCTCACTCCACTCCGTGTATATCCACTGTCCGAGAAGTCCCCACCAGAACCTCCCGAGAACTCCGTGATGAGAGAATCTCGCTAACACACTCCCCAACCGAAATGTCGCAATCTCCGTCACCACCGTAACCACCACTTGCCTAACCCTGCTCCTACTGAGCTCACCTATCCCCTACTAGGACGGTCAAAGTAAGGGCAACATGTACCTACCATCACCACAGGCAGCCTCTCACGGTCTGTTGGTCGTCACTCCAATCGCACCGTGAGAGAAACAAAAGTAGTTTGACTGGTCCGCAACTCTAGCCTCACTACCGACAGCACACTGGAGTGAACTCACTCTGGAAATCAAGCGCCAACACAAGCAAACGCGGTGCACAAACAGGAAGCAGAATATGGAGGGGTTCTAACCACAAGAAGTCCAAACGATAACCCTCCACACTCAAACATTCACATAAAGAGAAACCCAGTCTCACCCGTTCTGACGACTCCTTGTCGGTGACCACATGCACAATGTATGGTCACCAACTGTCGTAACTGACGCTGGAGGTCACTAACTAGATGTCCACACCTCTAGTAGCTCCAAAAACATCCACGTGGTAGCTCTACTAGCTCACCCAAGACAACGGCCACCAATTGCCTCCAGACGCGCCTCTACGGTATAGGCAAACACTACCACAACTATAGCTTCCCCCTAATACTGTGGGGTCGCCCTACCACTCCTCTAGGGACATGCGAGAAGGTCTCCTACTACCTTATACAAATCCATAAGTACTTGCACGCATCCCTGTAGGACACCAAGAGCTATTGGTCTAGTGGTAAAGCCAAAGCTAAGACTACAGAGTCAGGAGTCCAGGTCCAGGAATAGTGTTGGGATGGGTGACCAGCTGGTTTTACCCTTCCCACACAACTGAAGCTTGGATACCTCTCTCACGCACGCCAGCAAGCTGGCTTGCGGCGGGCGCGGGCTCGGGCTCAAGCTCAGGCTCCGCTCCGCCTCCGCACTCTCGCACTCCGCTCTCACGCCTCCGTACTCACGCACCTCTGCTCCTCCGAAGTCTCTCCAATGCGCTTCCAAAGAGCCCACTCCGATCCGACATTGACAACTACTCCGTCTACCACGCCCAAACGCGGAATCCGGCTCCAACAACACACTTCAAGAACATTCCGCAAAATTTCTGCAGCGCTTCCGCATGACAGAAATCTCCACTCGACCCCAACAACAGCAAATCGATCTGCGACCAGCAATGTAGCATGCGCCCACACACCTCGATCACAACTTCACACAATCAAGCACAAACGACAACGCCCGAAGGTACCAGCGGACGATTTCAGATTTCAGATCAGCGAGCTCTTACTGAACTCCGCCTCGACCTGCACTCAGTTCTTCGAGTAATCTGCATTGAGAAGTTACCATCTCCAACACTACAACAAAGATTACTCACAAACGGTCAAGCCAAACCCACTCTAAACGCGAAGAGAATCCGGGTTACACTCAACTAGACTATCCACCATAGCCTAGAGCTTGAAGGCTCAACTCGAAGAACTAAGGCCTCCAAGCCCTACCTGCGAAGTTTACCCCTAGTGGGCTCTCCCACCAACTCGCCCTAACGGCACTAACGGCCTTACCGGGATGCGCCACTTCGCACTCGGTCAACCTAGCCGAGGTGCCCAAACTGACGTGACATCCAAGTTGCTTCCTTCAAATGATAACCACGCCATTTGACCAAGTACTCCATCCGGTTTGATTTGCACCGAAATCACAAAATGGACTCCACCTCATATTCTGCTTCGCCTTGCACGACATCAGGTTGAGGCCTAAAAACCTGTTTGCGCTCCGGTCGCAAATCATCCTTGAAGTATTTCTTTAATAAAGAAACATGGAAAGTCGGATGCAATTGCCACTCGCGAGGAAGGTCTAATGTATAGACGTCTTCATGCGGATTCTTGACAATGATAAAAGGTCCCGCGAACTTCGATGAAAACTTCACCGATATGTCCTTCGGAAGTGTGAAGTTTTTCGTACTTAACCATACTTCTTCGCCCACTTGAAACTTCACTTGCCGCCGATGCTTGTTAACCTGCTTCGTGTATCGTTGTTGCGCCTTCTCGAGGTTCTTCTTTACTTGCTCCTCGCGCCGCTGCATTGCCGCCACCAACTCTTCAGTTGATGTTTGCCGTATTTTTGGTCGTGCCGATGTAGAACTTCTTGCAAGAGTCAAGTCAAGAGATCCTTCTGGCTCACGTCCGTAAGCCTGCAAAAAAGACGATTCGCCGGTTGCCGAATGCTTCGTGGAATTGTAGCAATACTCCGCAAGACTGAGCCACTCCGCCCAATCATTTTGGTCCGCGCTCATATAATTCCTCAAGTATTGATTCAAAACCGAGTTAACTCGTTCCGTTTGCTCATCTGTTTCCGAATGAAAAGCGGTACTAAATTTTAACTTAGTCCTCAATTTTTGGAACAAGTGTTTCCAAAGACACTTGTGAACTTAGAGTCTCGGTCTGAAATAATACTCCGAGGTAATCCAAGTGAACGCCACCAAGTATCTAGGAACAACCGAGAAGTCGTGAACGCTGTTGCAGTATCCAAGGTCGGAGCAAACTTCGCTAGTTTACTAAACCGATCAACTATCACAAAAATCGCGTTGTATCCATTCGAGTCAGACAGAGAGGTAATGAAGTCCATGCTAATGCTTTCCCAAGGTCTGGTTGGAATCGGCAAAGGATGAAGCAACCCCTGTTTCTTTTCATAAGAAACGCGGTTCGCTTGACAGGTTATGCACGTTTTCACAAAGTGAGCGACATCGTCTTTCATGTGGGGTCAATAAAACTTTTTAGCTATCATTGCTAAAGTGGACTTCTCTCCTTTATGACCTGATAAGGGCGCATCATGACATTCTTTGAGTAACTTAGTCCTAAGTTTTCCTTGTCCCACATAAACCCGACTTTGTTTGAACATGAGTAAACCATGTCTTAGATGCATGTTCTGCAACTTCACTCCTCGCTTGAGTTGTTCCAGGTACTCCTTCGCTTGGTCATCACCCATGTAATCTTCACGTATTCGCCTCTCCAAGTCTGATTCCTTAGGATACATAGCCCGCAAAATCTGTATTGACGATGGAAGATATTCTTCCTTGCGACTCAAGGCGTCAGGAACCACATTGTCCTTTCCCGCTTTGTGGATTAATTCCACGTTCATGAGCGTCAAGATATCATGTCACCGTAGTTGCTTTGGCGTCACCCGATCTTGTGTCTCAAAGTACTTGAGCGAAATATTGTCTGTATACACTTGGGTTTTGTGAAGTCCCAAGTAATGCCGTCATTTCCTCAAGCAATGAACCACCGCAAACAGTTCCTTCTCGTGAGTCGGTCATCGACTCTCCGTCTCATATAACTTCTTGCTTTCGTACGCTACAGGTTTTCCATCCTGCACCAACACTCCGCCAATCGCATAGTCGTTCGCGTCGGTATACACTTCGAATGGTTTGTCGAACTCCGGCAGCTTCAAAACTGGCGCATTTGACAAAATAGCTTTGATCGTCTGAAACGCATCATCCACCTCCTTGGTCCAACTTACTTGTGCGTCTTTGCCTCATCCAGTCCGTCAGTGGCTTCGCGATCTTTGAAAACCCCTTCACATACTTGCGGTAGAACTGCGCCAATCCTAAGAATCGCCGCATCCCCTTCACTGTAGTCGGAGGCTCCCAAGTCACAATCGCGTCCCACCTTCTGCATATCCGGACCGACTCCTTCTGCACTAATGACATGTCTCAAGAAGTTAATACACTCCAAACCAAACTCACTCTTGTCAATGTTGACAAACAGCTTATGCTCCCGTAGCTTCGTCAACACCGCCCTTAGCTGCTCCGCGTGTGACTCCAAGGTTTTGGAGTAGATCAAGATGTCGTCGATGTAAACGATGACAAACTCATCCATCTCCTCACGAAAAATTGTGTTCATCAATGTAGTGAACGTCGAAGGGGCATTGCAGAGTCCAAATGGCATCACCACGAATTCAAACGATCCGTATCTGGTTCGACAAGTGGTCTTTTCAACATCTAGATCAGCTATCCGGATCTGGTAATATCCTGACTTCAAGTCTATCCTGCTGAAGTACTTTGCGCCCGCTAGCCTATCAAAGAGGTCGTCTATCCTTGGCAAAGGATAATTATTCTTCACCGTCATCTTATTGAGTGCACGATAATCTACACAGAGTCGTAACTTCCCATCCTTCTTCTTTGCAAAAAGAACTGGGGCTCCATAAGGTGACTTGCTGGTTCGAATATATCCCCGCGCTAATAGCTCGCCGAGTAGTCTTTTCAACTCAAGGAGTTCCACCTGATTGAGTCGGTAAGGGGTTTTGGAAGGTGGTTCTGATCCCGGCAAGACCTCGATCTTGTGATCCACCACCCGCCTTGGAGGTAACTCAGCAGGTAACTCATCTGTCAAGACATCCTCAAACTCCTTAATCACTTCGCGAAGCACCTTCGGAAGTTTAGTCGCGTCTCTTGATGTTTTCTCTTGTCTGTCACCCGTCATCAAATCTGCAACCCGCATCAAACACATGACTCCGTCGTTGAAGTCCATATGTTTGCCTTTGATCAAATTCACCGCAAAGTCATCAATTTTCCACGCCTTTCGGATCAGCCTCACTCCCAGCTTCCGCCCTTTAACTCTAACGTTCAACCTTAAAGGTTTCCGCCTAAGTTCCACTTCAAACCTGTCCAAGAAAGTGTTCCTCAAAATCGCATGGATATCATCCATCTCGCACACCGTGAAGTTCTCTGTGAACTCCAACTTCCCACACAAAAATCGTACGTCCAAGGCTACTTCAGAAGTTTGGTACGTCTTGCCCTTGACAAAGCGCACCTGAATAGGCTTGTCTGCCTTGGAGGTAGACAAGCCCAACTTCTTCACCAATTTTGGACTTATGAAGGAGTGAGTCGCTCCTGTGTCCACAAGAAAAGTAACATCACGGTTAGTAACCTTGGCTTGTAGAAACATCAATCCCGGCGTCTTCTTCGTGGTTCTCAAGGTCACAGTCATCTGACCCTCCAACAAGTCCTTTGCAACAAATGCATTCATGCTACAGTTATTAACCTTAAGTTTCGTGCATCTCTTAGCAATGTGGTCCGCCTCGCCACAGTTGTAGCAAGTAAACTTAGCGCCATTGCCCTTCTGAGGTGTTTGCCCCTTAGGTTTTGCTCCTGTTTGCTGTCGCTTTGCTGTCGGGGCAAAAGAATCCTTCCGATCCTTCTCACCCCATCCCACTGTCGCTTGAAGCTCTTGTTCTTCTTCTGAAACTTGTCCGTACTGCGTGGTTCAAAAGGTTTCTGTTGTTAGACTTTGTCGTCCTCAATTCGCTCCGCTAGCTTCAAAAGTTCGGCACATGTCTCAGGCAGCTTCGACATCCAAAAGAGAGCCTTCTCCGAGCTAGACTTGAGTCCCCCAATGAATATACATATCTTGGTCTCCTCAGTCCACTTGGAAAATAAGTCCAGCTTGGCACTGAACTCGCAGACAGGGATGTCTGCGAGTTCAGTGCCATGTCTGCTTCTGTCTCACCAACTCAACAGCGTCCCGAATCCTTTGATACTCCGGAGATGAATCATCCTGCAAGTAACTCCTTGAACTCCTTCCAACCAAGTGCCGAGAGGGTCAAGACATGCTCATCCTTGTATGCAATCCACCAGAGAAGCACATGGTCCTTCAGGAACGTAACCGCCGCTCTCACTTTGTCAGACTCCTTAGTCTGTTGCGCCTCAAAGTATAAGTCCAACTCAGTTAAGAAATCCTTAACCTTACGAGCCTGTCCTATACCTGAAAACGGGGTCGGCAAATTCGTCTTACAAAGCTTTCTGGTAGACGAGGAACTTCCTTGGTCTGCCTCAAGCTCAGCGATACGTTTATCCCTAGAGGCCATAGCCTCCTGCATGGTCTTCATCATCTTGATGAGTTCCGCATACAAAGCTCCTTGACTTCCCGCACCTGAATCGTTGGGCACCGCTGGCAAGACTCCGTCTTGCTGCACTGGTGCCGCAGCTGGTACTGGGCTCCCTTGACGTTGGGGCGAAGGTTGTCGGTTATCGTCCCCTGATTGTGTCTCGGGGCTAGCTCTAGTCGATCTGCTCCCGTTAGCCGCTCCTCGTTTCTTGGTCTTCCTCTTGGAACTCTGTCCGTCGTCGGTCATCGCTCCAAGTGTTCACCTAGAAACGCTGATCCGCTTCGTGTCTTGCGTCCCTCCTCAAGCGTCCAGCCTTCAGCCGCTATCTCAAGTTCTCGTTCACCGAAGCGTCGGCTCTGATACCACTTTTCGCACACCTACCGCCTTGTTGCGCTAGCGGAAGCTCTTGCTCAGTAGGTCGCAAACTCTACACCGCTAACTTGCAAACACAATCACAAGTTAGCGTTCATGCACCTCTTACCTTATCTTAGTTTGGTCTGGACCGGAGCCGGACCGTCTCCCTAATCATCAAGCTCAGCATTCCCTAAGTCCCGACCTAGACCCGCCTAGGTCGGTCCCAAACATGAGCAAGTCACAAGATGACTTGGGACGAACTTCCCATAAAGTCCAGGGTCCTAAACGGTACCTCCAGCACACCTAGCGGTCCAACCGCTCGTGATGTCCGTCTGGTCTAGGCTCCCAAACCGTGGTCTAACCCGCCGACTCGTTCCCTAGTCTTGCCCCAGCCCTTACAGCGTTCCTAAGTCCAGACGTCCAAGTCTGGACGGGAACGTGCCTTGGAACCGTCCCAGCCATCAACTCATGCCCCCAGAGTCCGCCCGTCGAACCCTGGGGTCGGATGACTCGTCCTCGCCCACCTAGGCATCGAGCCCCCTCATATATACTTCTGGGGATCGACATTCCCGCCCTCCTCTTTAGTCCCTGAAAATTATACCACAACCTGATCGTGGTTCGGTTATAACTTCCAGCTCGGAGGTCAGTTCGAGGAGTGTTATATATCACTGGAAAGCCCTCGACGAGTCCTTTCCAATGATACCTCACTCGCCTCGAGATCTTACGTAAAGCTCCGTCCACGACTTAAAACGTCCCGAGAGCTCCAACACTTAGTCATTTTTCAGAAACCTGTGGTTCGGACCAGCGTCCGAACCACGGTTTGTCTGTGTCTCGGTCCCACGTCTCAAACCCACGTCTCAGACTTATGTTTCGGTCCGTTCCTAGACTCGCCCTCGTAGGTCAGCGTTTGTCCGGGGTCCTCTTGGGGTAGGCCCTTAGGTCCTAACCCAAGGTTCCAACCTTGGTTCAGAGAACCACTTAGGGTTCATCTGATCTTGACTTCCCGGCCAAGCCGTTAAGTCCTACTCGCAGCGCTCACAACTTAACGCAAGTTCGCTAGGGTTCTGTTGTCCGCGTCTGCGCCCGATCTTGAGAATGAGAGTCGCGACAAAAGGGTTGTTCCTGCTACTGATCATGTGACCTTATCACCGTTGGATACGACTCTCATTGTGTGGCAGTATCCAGAGGAGGGTGTATGTGTGCTGTAGCTGTTTGGAGGGATTAGCACAGGTTTGGCTGCGGTATCGCAGGCAGGCATATAAGTACAGCGATACTTGTATGTGGAGAGCGATGAGATTGCGAGACGCATCTCATTGCGACATGTGGTACGTTTGGTGCAGAGATATCCTGAGTTGTTGCCCATATCAGCTGTTAGAGGATACCAGCAAGCATTATCGTCAGATATTTCGCTGCTGGGGGCGCAGGATCTTACGTTTGTTGGCACCATTCACTTGGTGATAGCTGGATGTCCATGTCAAGGTCACACGCGTGCTGGGAGAGATCAGGGTTTACATGACCCGCGATCTAGGATGTTCTAGGAGATGTTACGGATCGTACGACATCTCCAGATGCATCAGGTGGATTCTCAAGCGTACATCTTGGAGAACGTTCCTTTGTTGAGTGATGCTCGTACACAGATGATGACGAGTGTGCACCAAGTGCGATCTTGGGTGGGACCAGCAGTGTTGTTGGATGCAGCGAGAGTAGGACCTCGTGCACATCATCCACGCTTGTGGTGGACGAACTTGTTATCGAGAGAGGTGCTTAAGCGCGCACATGATGGAGTGAGACGATCATCGCATCTCACGGTTGATAGCATCTTGGATGCAGGACGACGATCTCAAGTAGTGAGAGTCGTCGATAGGTCACCCATGGCAGTGGTGAACCTAGTGAGACGGCCCATGGTAGCGTTACCCACGTTGGTAAGCTTTCAAGTGTCACATGCTTACAGAGATGGAGGACCTGGGCTTGTGTGGGATGCTCAATTACGGCAGTTGGTGGAGCCCAATGCCGATGAGAGAGAGCGAGTGATGGGTTTCACTACGGGTACGACGGCAGTAGCTTCGGTGTCGGAGGCTTCACGTCGTCAAGTATTGGGTCAAGCAATGGACTTGAATTGCTTGACATGGATTATTAGCCTTGGATTGGCTGAGCAGCGTCGGATGCGATCGACGGGTGTTACTGCTCGAGTACTCTTGAGCTCTTTGCCTACCAAGTCGGTGGAGGCAAAGGCTTGGGGTGAGGCTCGTGGAGTTCGTCATCCTTGGACATCATGGGATGTCGTAGGAGAGAGTGTGGAGCTTGCAGCTAGAACTGCAGAAGTTTTACGCGCAGTAGCGGTGGAGGTTGTTGGTGGTGAGCGGAAAGAAATTGCTCCAAAGGCTGCAAGATAGCAGTCAACAACTTCGTCTTCTACCTCTAGCATAGTGACAGAGGATACTTGGGAGCCGGAGATTGGACCCAAGAGTACATGAGAGAAAAGACGAAGAGTTCAAAGATTCTTGAAGAGCTACAGGAATTGTTTTGCCTTCAGTATGAATGATTTGGGTACCTTGAAGGGACCTGGTATACGGATCGACTTGACTAATGACACGCTAATCTTTCGACGTCCTTACAAGTACAGTGATATGGAGAAAGCCTTGATCTAGAGTAAGATTCAAGACTTGTTGGAGGTTGGGTTGATGGAGATGTCGCATGGAGAGTATGCATCTGCCACAGTTATGCCAACCAAGAAAGATATGTATGGCAACTACACGGATAGACGGATGTGTGGAGATTATCGTCTTATCAATCGGCAGACGAAGTCCGATAAGTATGCCATGCCGACACCTGAGGAGATCTTTGATGCAGTGGGGCATGTGAAGATCTTCAGTACTTTGGATCTTCGAGCAGGATATCATCAGTTGCCAGTGAGAGAAGAAGATAAGTCCAAGACAGCATTCTGAGGAATTGACTCTCACGGCAAGGATTGTTTGTATCAGTGGCGGTTCTTACCATTTGGGTTGAAGAACGCCCCTGCTGAATTCCAGAGGGTGATGGACAAGATCCTAGCTGGATTGGATTTTGTCAGATGTTATATTAACGACATCTTAGTCTATAGTGCTACTGTGGAGGAGCACGAGAGGCACGTACGAGATGTGTTCGAGCGGTTGAGAGCTCATGGATTGAAGTTACACCCTGGGAAGTGTAAGTTCTTCCAAGAGTTGGTAGAGTATCTGGGCCACACCATCTATCCAGGTGGATTGGGTGTTCAACAGACAAAGGTTGAGGCTATTGCACATATCTCACGCCCCACAGATGTGAGTCGAGTTCGAGCATTGGTTGGTTTGGCGAACTTCTATCGTCGGTACGTGAAGGGGTTTAGTGCAATTGCGAAGCCGTTGACAAAGATGATGAAAGTGGACCAGGAGTGACAGTGGGAAGATGAGCAGGAGCGAGCTTTCGTAGAGCTCAAGAATAGGTTGACATCGGCTCATATCTTGAGGAGATCCGTTAAGGGGCGTCCTTTCCAATTACACACCAATTGGAGTATGTTGGGACTTGGAGCAGTGCTGACTCAACATGATGATGAGAAAAAGGAGTTCGTGGTGACGTATGCCAGTCGCTCCAACAATTCGGCGGAGATGAGGTACAGTTCGTACGAGGGGGAGTGTTTAGCTATAGTGTGGGCTGTTGCACACTTCCGGTGTTACATGTTTGAGAATCCCTTTACCCTCATCACTGATCACCAGCCGCTCAAGTGGTTGATGGAGTCCGACAAGCTTACATGGAAGCTTGTACGGTGGGCTCTGATCTTACAGGAGTATGACTTCCAGGTAGTGCATAGACCTGGAGTTGCAAACCTAGATGCCGATGGGTTGAGTCGCAACTCGTTGTCGTGTCGTGGACCGGCTCCTATCTGAAATTCAAACTTCGATGCTTGTCGCTCCAAAGACACTCATGAGAAGACAAGCTAGGCTCCAGCTTATGGGTTTTTGGCACCATTTAGGATCTTTGTTTTCATCGCATCAATGGATAGAGCTCCTTGTCAGCATTCCATAGGCACTTTGTCTACTTCGTTTGGACGCCTAGTGGAAAAGTTACAAGACTCGAAAGATGGAGAAAACAAGCTAGGCCCCAGCTTACGGGCTTTTGGCGCAACTTCGGATCTTCACTTTCATCACATAGATGGGTAGAGCTCATTGTCAGCTTTCCATGGGCATCTTGTTTATTTCGTTTGGACATCCAGAGAAGAAGTTATGCGATTCGAAAGAAGGTAAAATCAAGCTAGGCCCCTAGTTACTTGCTGACTGGGTATTTAAGGCTTCAGGCGTTATATCAAAGACGCAAGGGGCCTGCTTCTTATAATTCAGGAGAGAACTTTACGTACAGAGACTGTAAACAAGGGAGCAGCTTAGGGACTAGCTTGCGTTTGCGACCTGTCGGTGGATGGTTCGGGAGATTTAGGAGTCCAATGCAAGCGCGCAAGGCGTCGTTGGGTTCAGATCTGTGCAGGCTATGCACTGGTTCAAACGGTTTGGGAAGAGACGGATTGGGGGTTGTGTTCTGAGAGAAATTCAGACGCAGGAAGCAGATTTAGAGTTTTCAGTTACTTGTGAAGGAGAGTTGGACCGTTCGGACCGTTCCGGAGTCCAAACTTGCTGTCCTTGGATCCAACGGGATCAGATTACCGAGTTCTTCAAGAAATTGAAGACAATTCAAAGTTTCATCGGGCGGTTTTGGAGTTCTGAGTGAAATTGGCTCGCAGGGAAGCGCTTACATCAGATTTTCGTTCACCTGCGACCTGAGATTGGATTGTTCTTCGCGATCAGTGAGCCAAGCTCTTCGTTCTTGGTGCCTACGTGATCAGGGAGTCTTCATCTACTCATAGGAGAAGACCGTGTGCGGATTGGATTGTTGGTTTGGGTGTGGTGAGCAAGTTTGTGCCGCAGGGAGCTGATTTACGTCAGTTTTTTGCAACCTGCGACCAAATTTCTTGCGTGGTTTTGCAAGGGGAACTCCAAACGACTTGTTTGGAGTCTCGTTGGGTTCAGGGTAGCTAGATTTATCTGCCAGGGAAGACGGATATCAGTTTGGACGATCCGTTTGTGCGTGGTGTGCGGTTTTAAGCCGTAGAGAGGAATTTTTGAAGGTTCGGTCACCTGCGACCGAAAATCGGCGATATCTCGGCTGTTGGGAGTCGGATCTGAAGATTTCTTGGGTTAACGGAGTCAGTGGAGGAGACCCTATCGACATCTGAAGTCCGTTCGGCGAAAGGAGGAAGTCCACAGATAGACCTTTTTCGGTTTCTTCGCTACGGGTTTTGCTCTTTTGAGTTCGTTAGAGTTCTGGTTGGCTGTATACAGCTTGTGGTAGCTAGCTTTAGCTAAGAGCTTATACATGGATGTGGTTTGGACTTGGGTTTGGATCACGTGATACTGATGTGGCTCTGTTTGTTAGCAAAGGGAAGTTTCTCTTGCTTTGAGCTACGCTTCGATGGTTTTGGGTCAGGGTTGTGATTCAAGGGTTGTTTTAGGGGCTTTTGAAGCAGGTTACAGACTGCTCTGGTCTGGTTCTCAGTTCTGTACTCTTAGGAGAAAGAACTGACAGTGTACATACATTTGGAGTGTATATATCGTAGCATTCTTTTTCGTGATTGTTTTTCTCTGTCTTGTCTCTTGTTTCAGCACACAACATCTCCACAACCAGGAACCTCGCGTTTTCTTAGACATTCTTCACGCAATATCCGACACGACATCGTGCACGAGTCAGCAGGATGTGTGGTTTGTGATCGAGTACGAGCATCGTTTAATGCTCCTACTCCACAATTACACCCTTTACCGATTATGGGGTTGGGTTACCGTTGGAGTTTGGATTTTGCAGGACCCTTACCGTTGACCGTACGTCACCACCGGTATGTGTTGGTGATGGTGGAGCACTTCTCCAAGTGGATTGAGTTGGTGGTATTACCAGACAAGGCGAGTGAAGGGACAGCGTACGCGTTCTTAGATCGAGTGCTGAGTCGTTTTGGAGCACCAGCTCCAAAACGACTGAAGTGCTGACATACCAAGGTACAGAGTTCCTTGGTGAGTTTCAGGCCTTGTGTGATCAGGTGCTGATTGATCATCGGACGACATCTCGAGATCATCCTGAGGCGGATGGTTTGGCGGAGAGGGTAGTTCAGACGATGAAGAGAGGATTGCGCAAGTATGACTTGCAGAAGGGCCACTTGGGAGACTGGGATGTGCAGTTACCATAGTTGGCTATGGGCTAACGTTTCAGTCGACAAGCGTCTTTGGCTTCCTTCTCACCGTATTTTCTATTGTACGGCCGAGATCCAGATCTACCTTCGGCCATTCGTCGTGATTCTGCTGAGGTGCTGGACCTTGATGACCCGGATATGTGGGTGAGAGCATGTTCTCAACGAGCAGAGACATTTCGGAGAGTTATGCTTATGGCTTTTGAGAACCTAGCGATTGCTCAGCATAGAGACACGTTGCGATATGCGACTATCCGAGGAGGAGGTTATCGGCCGTCGATTCGCAGGTTTCATCCTGGCGATTATATCTATCTACAACAGACCGCACCGACGACGTTGGATGTGACCGCAGGGCGCACTATTTTACGAGTGCGGGAGGTGTTACCTTCTGGAGTACTCATGTTAGAGGGCCGTGATGGTGTTGTGTGGAAGGACCATGTGCGTAATTGCGCGCCATGTCATCTTCCTAACATTGATGGTACCGTTGACCCAAGCTTAGCAGTTGTACGCGCGGGCTTGAGGTGTATGTTGTGTGGGTCTGCTGGTGGAGCAACCCGTATGTTGGTATGTGATGGTTGTTCGAGAGGTTGGCACATGTCATGTTTGACTCCATCTCTCAGTGTCGTTCCTACTGGACGGTGGGTTTGTCCTCGATGTACATAGCAGGGATAATCGATTAGATCTTTGCGTGGTATGGATTGCAGACAGGCGACTAACGATGGGGCGATGTAGCAACCGGCCTCCTGATCCTTGCACCCATGAAGGTGTATATCACGTAGTTGGGATATGGAGCTATCTGGAGTTAGAGGGACCTAACCGTCAGTTAGGAGGGCGATTGTGGTACACTTGTGTATGTGTATGACATCGTCCATGTGTTATGTGTATGTGTGATGTACGTCTGACAGCGATGTATGTTGTGTAGCGATGTGTATGCGCACGACAAATATCTTCTGCTGCTTCCATTTACGTGCCAGCGTGCCGAAATGGCTCCATCCTCCCGGTTACGCCAATCACAAGGGAGCAAAAGCCCAGTTGAGATCCTGGAAGTTGCAGAGAGAGAGAGAAGTCCAGGTATGTAGTGACTCTGTCCAAGAATCTACGGACGAGCTGCAGCAATCTGCTTGATCACACCCAGTAGGTTACTTGAGCTTGATCATACCCTCTTAGGTTCCTTAAGCTTGATCATACCCTGGCGGGTTATTGACCGTAGAACCAATCATTTTATTTTTTGGTTCATCATTTTAATACTTTCAACTTTGACTAAATATTATTGTAATTCAAAATATTTAATATTATTCAAAATAGTTAGACTATACATGCTCTCTGAAATTTAATATGTACAGTCTCACATGTGAGTAACATCATAAAGTGACTAGTTTTACAGGCAACAACCAGTCAGAGGTGTGATCAAGCCATACATCGTAAGAGAGGTGTGATCAAGCTCAAGGAACCTACTGGGGGTGTGATCAAGCAAATTCCTGGGGAACTCGTCAAAGGCTACAGTATCGTCAGGACGTGAGCTCCGCAAGGCTCGTCGTATGTATAGGTCACCAAAATCTCCCTTTCTTGGCGTCTGCCTACTCTGACTCTAGCATTGATCATATCGTCTTCTAGACAGCTTCTCGCTTCGACGTAACCTCCGGCGGTGAGAAGCACGACAGAAAGAAAGAGTCAAACTCTTTTTCTCGTCTTTACAACCACCATTTTATTTTTGTCTCTTTTTCTTTTCATTACAACCACCATCTGATTCGTCGATAGTGAAAGCAAAAGTTGAGGCACCCGTGCTTATATTCACTTCTTTTATTTCTTTAGGATATCAAAGTTTAATTTTATATCTTTTGAAATAAATTAAATTATTATAACGTATCCAGTGTTTGGGTACGACTTAGAATACCTTTGGCAGCATCAACGATGATCATTCATTCATCAAAGTAACCGTTGGCCAATTCCATGCATATATCATCTCACACAGTGGAGTTTCGGTATCCTGACTCCAGGCTTCCGCAGTGTTCTCTGTTAGAACTACTCAACATTTTCAGTTTCATGAAATGAAAAAAAAATTTCAACTTTGCAAACTTAACTAACTTTTCATATGACGACATATGGAATTAATATCAATGATTAAGTAATACGTCCAAGCGTTAAACGAGTACCAGTTGCAGTTCTTATCCTTCAGATCCAGGTTCTATTCCAGTCTCCCCTCTAGGGGTGTTTTGACGTCCAAAGTCTTTTGTTTGGAGGTTGGGTAAGTTGCCTATTATGTTCAGTCGAGTCCAGAGAAACTCCAGTACTGGTTTCTTGTCAATAAAAATACTCGATCGTCCGTGCACTTTGGTTCTTGCGTTTAATGTGTGGAGCTTAGGTACACTTTTCTACTTTGTTGTGCGAGATCCAGAGAAATTTCAATACTGCAAAAATATTCGATCGTCTGCACATCTTGTTGTGATGTTTATTCTTCTTTTAGATATATGTCTCTCTTTGATCTCTCTGTGAGAAATCACCAAGTGCGCACATCTTAGGTCTTGCTGTGATGCTTGCTCTCTTGTTGATATGTGTGTTTTTCTGGTCTCAAAATAATGAAATCCATGTTATCTTTCAACAAAAGTTTAGATTCTTATACTTTTCTATTTCGTCAAACTTGGTGTGATAACTTGGTGTGAATCAAAACTATTTTTATTGTCTATCATTTGGCATGTCCTATAATTTTACTAAATGCAATAACTATATGTATATCAAACGATTAATAATACATGAATGAATGGTTAAAGAAAGAGAAGAATGTATTTGGAACTCTTACTCAATCTAAGGTTAGTGTACTCACGGATTAACTGAAGCTAGTTTTACTGCACCTCCTCCAATTCGGTTTCGTACATGTAAAGAATCATGCTTGAGAAGAAACTACAAACATCAGACGCTACGCTGCATGCATCGAAGCTTCAGATTATCGGCACTGATTACGAGGTGGAACAGGCGCAGCCAAATCTGTGTGTAGAAAAGTTTACGAGTTGGATCATTAGTTCAAGCTCGAGTCACGGCGGCTGGGGATGAACACCTTTGGGATTCAGAGGCAGAATGAGCGCCAGCATGAAACCAACCGATCATTGCAGAGCTCTGTATCTGCTGTGTGTGTTGCAAATCATTGAAATGTTCTTATGTGAATGCTAAACCAGGACAAATTTGGCAAAACGGGTCTTACAAAAGCGAGGAGGCATGAGGACGAAGGACACTCATAGCGAATACGCATCCCAAACGACCTTGTACAGTGAATTTCGTTTTCTCTTATCAGAAAACGTATAAGTGTTATAAAAATAAGCTATAATAAGCTATAATAAAAAATCAAAATCATTTATAAACGTTAAATGTTATCCTCTCCGGGAGTAGCGAATCGACCCAGACAGAACCCATAAGTGAAGAGCTAGCTGTGGCCTTGCTGGAAGTATAAGTCCGGGAGTGAAATTGTTAAATAGCGTCGTTTTACAGAGGCATTTAATATATATCCTAACCCTTCCCGTCGGGAAGGGTTAGGATATATATTAAACACCCATGTACACTCAGAGTGTACATGGGTGAATAAGCAGCCTCAGCCTGAAAAACTACCTCAGCCTCAGCCGAACATACTATCATGGATGAAGGTCGGACTTTTATACTTGTCGCCACCATTGAGGTTACCCGGAACGCAGGGTCGCCGGCAGCCGCTGCTCTCGTCCCTTCATTTCTTGATTCTAGGCGCTTTGAACCACGTGATGATGACGAGTTCCATAAAGGTGCTTGCTACCCAAATGGCCCTAGAACCGAAGAATGGATGCAAAAACAGCAAGATGGAGGCAACTCGAGATCCCGACCTTCGTTTAACTTAAGATTACAGTTATCAAAGTCTTAGGTCACTGCACCACCGTCCTCACGGGTAATATTACCATCATCAGACCATGAAACATTTTATAAGTCGAGGCAACTTGTGCTACATAGCCTAGCCAGCAGGGGCAAAAAGCCTCCATCGGGTGATTGGCACAATGACTTAGTGGAAATTACCTCATCTGTCATGGAGTCCATCATGTGCATGAATTCCTTGATTCTGGTTTGAGTTTTCTTATCCCGTCAAGCTGAGTACTGGAATCATGGACATTTAATTACACAAGTCGAGGTCACGTTGTTAAAGAATGTCCCTTCCTAGTTGATCAAATTGGTCATGTATAACTGCATATGCTTTCGACTAAGACGAATCAGAAAACTCGTCATACCTATGCATATGTCACCCTTGATTTTAAAAGAGTGCTCCTAAAACGTTTTGAAATTGCTCATACATGAAGTTCCCTTCAGTTAACTTTTGTGAAGTTCTGGCTGTTGGTCAACCTCATGTATTTTAACAAGGCTGCTTTTATTCACCCATGTACACTTGAGTGTACATGGGTGTTTAATATATGTTTCTAACTCTTCCGGCGGAAAGGGTTAGAAACATATATTAGTGCATCTGTAAAATGACATTAATTGACAATTTCACTCCCGGACTTATACCTCCAGCAAATTCTCAGTTAGCTCTTCACTTATGGGTTCTGTCTGGGTCAATTTGCTACTCCCGGAGAGATTAACATATAATATTTATAAATTTTTTAATTTTTTATTATAGTTTATTATAATATATTTTTATAACACTTATACGTTTTCTGATAAGAGAAAATGAAATTCACTGTACAAGGTCGTTGGGGATGCCTATTATCAACAGAGCCGGACCAATCTTCCTGTAACCGAGGAATCGCAAAACGTATTGCAAAAACTCGAAAGGGAAGAGTTGAATAATGTAAGAGTCGGATAAGATGGATAAGAGTACAGTGGATCGACGACCGGATAAGAGTGTGTGTGGATCCACGACTGGATTCTTCAAGAACCTGAATCTTATGATTTGTTTGGGATTCTTTTATGAAAATCATCCTCACTTAAAGTATTCTAATGGTCACTGCATGAAGGCAGCGTAGAGTCCGTAAACGAGAGAGGAACGGTTATGTTCGTAGAAATCTTACGGTAGTTGGTTTTTAAAAGGGGAAAAGGAGGAGAGGAGAGGGGAGGGAAAAGAGTGTAAGTTGAGAGGGTGGAGTGTGTCGCTTCGAGTTAGTGCAGATTTGTTTATGTAATTTTCTTCGGTTTTTATTTCTGCTTCTTTTGGTTCTAGAATTGATACATTCTGTGAAGAAATGATGAATATTAAATATTTTTCAGTCTTTTATGGTTACATATTCTTTTGTTTAAAGTTTTTGAGAGATTTTTAAGGATTTTCTTGCTATATATAGTGTTTTTTTGTCTCTGGAGAATTAGAGTTTTATGTTTGAGAGTATATTTTTGAGATGTTTTCATTACGAGTACCGTTAGTTAGATATCATCTTTTTTTGAGCTAAAAGACTCTCTCTTCCATGAGATCAAGACTGATCCGAGACACACCATGTTCGGTGTGTGATCAGTTATTTAAGATCAGACTTTATCTCGCAAGGGGTAACGTCTCATGTGAAAAAGATGCACAAGAATTATGATTGGATCACATCAGATGCCCAGGTTAGCCGAGAGCGGAGGTCTATACATGCAGTCATTATGACATCATTAGTCTTTCTTCCTAGAGTTTTTCTTGAGTCGTGGGAGTGGTTGAGTGTCCACCGGACAGTATTCTAGGATTGTTCGAGATGAATTTTTCTTGTCCGTGTTGTTCTATTGGCTATTTTGTGCTTTCCATGATGAGATGAGGTAAACTTTTCGTCTATCTCTTGACATGTTGGAACAGAACATCAAGGATGAGACGGTGTGGTTATTGTTTCTCTTACTATCTGGTTGGTGTCTCTGTTGTACTCGAGGTGACAGAGTGAGACATCAGGAGATAGTCGTCCATCTTTGGAGATTTTGTGCTGGTGATTGGACGGCCTTATAAGAAGAATCATGTTGCACAAGGTACGAGCAAGTTTGCTTCTACATGTGACATCTCATCTTCTGCTCGCATACGACGTTGTAGGATGTTGAGTCAGGTTGGAAAGTCTAATAGAGATGCTAGAGCATTGCATTCTTTGTCACTAACATGTCCTATTGAGAAGACGATCACCTTGTTGTATTTTCTTCACCCTACTGGGTGATCTTCCACCACTTGAGGGTCAAGACTATCAGCCTGAGGAGCCATTATGTCTTGATAAATCTTTGTTTGCTCAGGCCTTGTGTATAGCTCCACATCTATTTTCTAGAGGTTTGTCTAGGATGATCTATGAACATCTACTGGATTGTTTTTCATACAGACGATGCATCTAGTGGTTTACGAAGTTTTTTAGGTAGCACCAGTAGTAGCTCGAGGACATATTCCTCATTCTATAGCTCAAGTACTGGAGGCAGCTAGACTTTTGACTATGATGAAGGATGATCGAGAGATCGACCAATAGTTATTGGTAAGATTCTCTTATGACTTATTAGTTATATCATGGTTCTCATTTTCGAAATACTTTTCAAGATCACTTTGTCTACATCAGTTCGGATTTGCGACGCTTGGAGGTTGTGAGACTGTGTCCTTTGGCATTAAGGCTCTTTTGGACATCCATCTCGACTGGATTGTTCTACAAGTGGACGTGGAAAATGTCTTTAATCGAGTTTCATGCGCTTTCATCATTAGAGAGCTCATGGATGGTGGTGGATCTCAGACAAGTCTCGTTCTCTTTGTGCGATCGTTCTATGGTTCTTCCTCTTTTCTTTATTATCAACACGGTCTTTCAATCGAGGGGGTTACAGTCATCGACTCTATTGCATATATTCGTCAGAGAGATCTTTTGGGTGGATCTCTCTTTGCCTTAGCTCACTATAAGAGTTCTCTTGACCACCACCTTGGTTGCCTCAGATTGTGTCTTTCCATCTCTAGCTAACCACATGCATATCATAAGTCCAGTAGACCAAGTCTGTGATATCTTTTATCACCTAGTCTCTCAATTGACCTTGGTAGGTTTGAGAGTGAAGCTGTCAAAGTGCAAGGTTTTGTCTCCCTTAAGTATTAGGTCGAACTTTCAACTCTTAGAGATATTTGTTACACCTAGAGATGGTTTACGTATCCTCGGAGTACTGGTGGGTTGAAAGGACTTTGTCTTCCGATTCTTAGATATCTTTCTAGCGGATGACGTTTTACATATTGAGGATCTCTCTAGGTTAGATCATTTTCTCTTTCATTGCACGTCATCCGGATTACTTATTCCGCATAGTACCTCCATCTCTTATCTTCATCTCGCGCTTAAGAGAGTTTGATAGAAAGATCATGAGAGTCTCTGACGACATCTTAATATCGAGAACCGCAAGTAGACATACATCATGCTGATATCATGTGACGGGGAGGTTGCTCTTGTAGCCTTTTGGATAGTTAGGCGCTCTCAGCACCTTGGCACTGTTGTCGTTTTCTCGTGCGAGATAGACTATTCTGGAGAGCTATGTGGAAGATATGGAAAATGGTTCTCACTTACTACAGATGTGTCTCCGTGAGACAAGAGATAATTTGACTCTTGAGGCACGTGAGACACATCTCTGATTCGATACTTGAGTTACAGATGGATCTAGTGGACTACAGTCTTCTCTGATGAGACATCCCTTCTAGCAAGTTCTTCATGTGCTCTTAGTTGATCCTTTCATCTCACGGGATACTAGAGCTCGAATCCCTTCTTGTTCTGACAAGAGCGCAAGCTCTTGATTTATAGCTCGATCTTGCATTAGAACATTCGACTTGCATAGACTATTTTCTTTACAACTAGGAGATTTCATCTAAGCTTGGTCCAACTTGTTGCACCGGCATTGTCCATCTACGAGTGCGGTGTCTTGTTCGACATCTCGAGTCAACACCTTGCTCGTTGTTCTCACGATAGAGTGCGGTAGCTACTCTTGATGTCACTAGAGACGTTATGTTTACTATAGCACGAGAGAGCAGTTACATGACGTGGAAAGAGCATTGGTACGTCTTTTCCACAGGAGAGTTAGTGAGAGCTGACCTGTTCACGATGAGAGATGATCAACATGTACATGGAGGATCAAGTCTCAATGACAGATGTGATTGTCACAGATCCGACAGGAACCTTGGTGGTAAACACGTGATTACTCATCCTCCAAGATGAATTGCAAGCATGACGACAATACCGAAGATAACCAAATAGAGGAGTATGCAGGAGGGACATTGTTTCATCCCTCTAGTCTTGGAGATATATGGATCGACAGTCTCGGGAGTTCGACATTCTTATTCGACATTGTGCCAGAGCTTACCATGAGAAACGTCAAAGATTTCTTTTTCTTTTTCTTTTTGCATTATGTTTTTTTGGACAACGAATTTTCATTGCTCTGCAGAGAGCTTTAGCAGGCACGGTCCAGAACTTCATGTACACATGTTGTATGCAAGAGTTTTGATTTACCGCTGCGTGATATTTTGCAAGCACGATCCAGAAGACAGCAATTGCAATAGACGATGTTACTTCGTGTACATCTATTGTATGCAAGAGTTTTAATTTACCACCGTGTGATATTTTAAGAACGATATGCGACATTAGAGCTACTGAGAACGATACTTAGCCCCGCTCTTCCTCCCTTTGGTGCGTTGGTTGCTTGGCCCTTCTCTTTACCTTGTAAAGCTTGATGGCGTCTTACCATCCGTTTGCTGTTCATTGCGTCCTGTCCATGCGAAGTTTACTACTTCCAAGGCCTACCTACTTTCGGTGCCATCACGTCTCAGCAGAAGCAATCCTGCAGGTACGTTCATGCCTGCCCGAATTTGGGTTCTCTCTAGCATCTCCGAGACTCCAACTTCTCCTCGTTCTCTCTGTGAGGGCGAAGAGCCAACAAAAAATACATGACAGGGGAAGAAACAATCAAACAACTGGACAGAGGGTAAGAGGAGTCACGTACGGTCGATGTCGCTTGAAGAAGCATGAATTTCCAGCACATCCCGTAGATCCTCGTCTTAAAAGAAAAGCCTGGAACACTACTTTTCACCCAAAAGATTGGACGCCAGCGAGTGGAACAAGTACGAGCAAGCAAATAGAGTTCAGAAAGAGTGGAGGAAACTGCAAATCGAATCATCAACATTGCTGTTTGTTTGATCGATGCAGCGAATGGCTCGTACTTAGTTGCTGTAGTGAAGTCGGAAAGAGACTGTCCTCTTTCTGAAGATCTCATGTATTACCTTAACACTTGGTGCCGAAAGTTCTGAGGCAAATATTGAGAATGAACTTCACTGAATACCCGATAGTTGGAATTGCTTCTCTCCAAATGCTCAGTTATTTCCTTCATATCTTAACTTTAAGGTCTGAGAATGCCCTTGAGTGAAGAAATTAAGTTGGCATGTGAAGAGTGCAGAAGTATGACCCTGACTTGGCCCATGCGTAAACCGCAAAAGACAATAGTACTAGTTGGTCTACAGACTCGACGCTCAGCATCTATGCTGTACGACCAACTTTGCAGTCGGATCTCTTACTATCTAAACGACAATGGAGTCCCAAAGCATTACAAGGCTCCTAAAAAGGACTAGTGTTCATGCACAACAGAGATTGAACACACCGCACTGAACCCTAAATCTTCAAGAAGCACGTAAAGGTGAAGCATGTGAATGTTAGCCAGTGAAGTATTGTTGATTTTCCTTGACGACAGATCTAGTCAACTCTTGCAGTTCGAGGAACCACAAAATCACGAGTTTGTTTTTGGTCTGATCTTCGAGCAGTAGTCCGCTATGTTCGACCTTGAGAATGGTTTCTCGTGTTGCGAACTAGGATGGGGGATGACTGAAGTTCTCGTTTAATCTCTCTTTTACAAAAACCGACAGAAAAGCTGATTATGATACAATTCTGTGCCGCAGATTAGAGCATTATACTTATCGATGTTCCGTTCCATTAGTCTAAACGTTTAGACTAGTGGTCCTGCTTATATCTGAATTGCTGTACACCCTGCTCTTCACATCATTTCATCCCACTTCGCTCCCGGTAACAGAACTGGATACAAATCCGGTCTTCCCATCTGCGCAACTCACACAATACTCAACGAGATACGAATGTGCATCCAACTCTTAACACGAGGTCATTGGTCAATGCTAGCCGAAACCTTTTGAGTCCTTCTCATAAACACCAAGGTCATCGTGCAACGCGTTAACGAAAGTTCCCGATTTTAGCATCTTCTGAAGGTGATTTGTAGTAACTATTCCACTGATTAAACAGGTGAGGAGATCAGGAGAGGAATTACATGAAATACGGAGAACGTCTTCAGCCTCTGAGGTCACCCGGAATGCAAGGTCACCGGCAGCCGGTGCTCTTTGTCCTTCGACTTCTGACTTTGAAGGTGATATTGAGCGACGACTCCCATAAAGTTGCCTGGTACCAAAATTGCCCTACAACCGAGAAATGCCAAAATAGCAGGATAGAGGAAATAGGAACTTCCAGATCTTCGGGTAGCTCGCAGCTATCAAAGCCACCGGCCTCTCTGTTAGTGGGATGAACATCAGCTTCCCAAGTTCATACTACTACATTCGCCTACCAGGGCTGAATGGATTCTGCTGAGAACGGGAGATTCCTGCTCCTGAGAGCCTCAATGCATGGAATGGCATAATGAGGATGATTGCAACCATCCTCTCTTTCCAGTTCCAAGTCGAAAAACTTAAAACTTCAGGAGGACTCTATTCGGTCGGACCTTTATATCGATACAGTTCGTGCAGAGTAAAACCAGTCGCAACACGCAGGCAAGGACGACACCAGCGTCTAAGGGGCGAGCATGCAGAAACCAGATTAGGAAGTTCAGTTCAGTCCTTCGTTGTCTTTTGTTGTTGTTAGATTGACAAGCACTCGTCATCCGCCGAAGATAATCTGACGTCCAGTAGCCATGGGTACCCTCAGGAAGCCCATTTGATCTCAACTTGTTTGTTTATTGTTGAGTTCCGTACGTGTGATAAGCATTGATCGTATTGTACAAGGTCTTCGTCTTCAAAACCTAGAGCTGTCACAACAATAATATGAACACGGGAACCTATTAGCAAGGGTTGAATTCTTCTTCTTTTGCTTTTCACCACTATCTTCGTCTGTGTCAATTTACACCTCGGTAAGTATCTCGCTATTTTACGTGTGTAGCTAGGATGCTATCGTCTTCCTTTAGTTGGGCGTGATCGAGAGCTTCAAGTCTCTAATATGTCATCTTCTTCCAGAAGCTAGAAATGATTTTCGTATCAGCAAGGGAATTGATCAAGTGGAAGGTCTTGTTGAGGTCAAGAAGTCCGCACGAGAGAGAGGGTCCAGATGGACGAAAGAGCAAGTACAAGATTGTCGACGGGAACTGAAATAGGCAAGGAAGCTCACAGAACGATGGTATGTACCTGGAGCTCCAAGCAGTGAGGCCCAGATGATACTGTCTGTACTCCAAGTAACTTTCTGAAATCCTGAGTTCCCAGTACTTACTGCTGTCCACCTTGATCATGTCACTGAATTACAAGGAAAGATGTGAAACGCTCGCACTTCTTTACTGTTAGACATATTCTCGTTTCAATCCTCTTATCTCATGTCCTCCATAAGTGACATAAGATGGTCTCTTTCCATGCGAACTCTGCATACCGCAGTGCATGGAACAAAACTTGAGATTATGGTTTCTTGTGTATGTATCTCGTCCAGGGCCATAAGCTTCCACTTCCGTCCTCTGAGTTCCATATATGTACGAGGCTCTTGAGGTTTCAGCACATTGGCTGACACTGGTTGCTCACGGCAAATGGCTATAAGATTTAAAAGACAGTCTAATATTTACAAATCTAGAAACAGTCGGCCGGCAGACAAGTAAATGGTGACATATTACTGTCTGAACGGGATGATGCTCACACTTCTTGCCGGATCGACCGAAGTGCTCTTATTTACAGTAAGAACTCCAGCAGCGGTAACTAGCACGCTTATGATTATCACTCTCAGATTCCTTTAATTTTCAGGCTTCTATCGACAAAATATTGACAAAGGCAACAAGTAAACAGGGACTTCCATGGCTCGCTCGGGACTGTGATCAGATCACCATCATCCGCCAGGCACTCGAGAGGACTGTCGAGCTTTGAGCTCAGCCTGCAATGCTGTCATGAAATCGTAGAAGAATTTCTTGAAGGCACAGACCCGATAATCAGTACCCGACCCGAAGGTGAAGAAGAGACTGCTGGTCTGCTCTGCGGCGGAGGATATCGACAGAAGTAGAATCGTGGAAGGTGGTCTCCCCGGATACGATAGCAGTCCATTCAACGTGCTCTCCTTCGTCAGCACTCGAGGCACCGATGGAGTCGGGCAGTTGTCCTTGCGCGTGAACAGACGGTCGATCGGAGTGTCTACGTTCTCCTTGAGCGTCATCACTGCGAACACCAGCGGGCTTGCAGCGTTGGCGATGTTGTGGGTCGCATCGGCGGTGTTCAATCCGGCGTCGGCGTTCCTGAGACAGAAGGCGTAGGTCGCGTTCTGAGCTTTCTCCCCCTCGTTCCGGCGGCCGGGGGAGAATGCATCGAGAATGTTCGTTTGCAGCATCTTCCTCGCCTCACTCACCACTTCTGGAGTGATCGAGCCTTTCGCTTGCTCTGACATGAAGCGGGTGTTGACAATCTGGGCGACCGTGACGGCGATGGCTTCCTCAGACTCGTTTCTCGTCAATTGATCGGCCAGACCTTTCACATCCGCGTCTTGAAAGCCCTCACTGAGTCTCTCCACGATGAGATTTCTTCTCTCGTCGTAATGCGTGGACTCGCTTTTCGGCTCGAAGGCCAGAAACCATTTGTCGTGGCTCCGGTTGTGGAATCGAGTGGCCGAAAAGTACCATCGAACCCAAAAGGGCAGCTTCTCCGTGGGATAAGAGTGCAGTCGATCCACGTCCGGATTCCCAGCTATACTCAGAAGCTGTGCTGCATCTGTCACGACGACCACGTCGATGGGTACGAATGGCAGAGGCAGATCGATCCTGAGAGGTATGTTCTGTCTCAGGACGTACTTTTGTGTCACGTTCACGACAGTACGAATGATTCCTATCGGTAGCGATACGATCACTCCCATTTTTGCTTCCTCCAGATCTTTCGTCTTTCGTGCTTAATTTAACTCATTTTCGCTGCAACTTCTTTTTGGAATCACGAGCTTGATTTCATCTCGAACTCAGATTAAACACAGAGAGACACGAAATCGAAAAGAACATCAGTTTCTACAGGGCCTCAAAAGAGCTACTGGAATTTCTGTGCTCCATCGAGGGCCGAAAACTTTGAGAACTGACTTTTATGCCGACTCTCGTAGCGAGTTTCAGGAATTTCTTCCAATAGAACTCCGTCATGATGGGAAGGAGTGTGTGTCACGGCCCTTGCTGCAAGGGGTAGTAGGCACATGTTTGTTGAACACGAGAAATCACATAGAGATGAAATCTTTAGTCCTACTCGTGGGTGTCAATCCTGCAGGCATCTCACGTGACAGAAGAGGTGCAGGTGACATCCTTTCTACGTTAAGCGTCCGAGAGTCCTCTTACGGTTGCTCCCAAGTAGATCTCGCCCTTACTGCAATGAGATGACATTCAAAACATAAATCCCTCCCTTGTCATTAAACTGATAAACGTGCAAACGTGCACACTACTAAATGGGGAAATGATTCATCCCCAGCTGTGAGTACATGGCTTCGCCTTCGTTTTTCGCTGATCAGCCTTATTGTAAGGTCCAACGAGAAGAAAGGCGTCCTCGTAGAACTTGTGCTGACCAAGATTTTACAGTGGCTGCTCGTGAAACTCAGCTCGTGATCTCTCATGTCTGCATGGTGCAGGAACAACTCCGCTTAATTGTAGGCCGCAGTGACGGAGTAACAAGTGGATCAAGTCTCCCACAGAGAGACTCTGTATGATCAACTGCTCCGAACCTTAGGAGTTCACATGCAAGAATCCTGGAATTCGTCCCTACATCACAGTCATCCCTCGGATCACGAGATAGGACTGATTCCGATCATGCTCCATTAATCGCGGTCCCTCCGAGAAAGGCTACGAACTCTTTAGCAAACACAAACTCTGCAACACTATTTCCATCATCAAACGGTGAAGACAGGGAGGGATACACTTTTAGATCAAAGGACTTGATTTGCCTTCGTCTTCTTCCAGTCCATGCTGTTCTATTCCTCTGTCTCCTCTGTGCTAATTCTGGGTAGTAGCTCCGAACCTTACGAGTTCACATGCAAGAATCCTGGGATTCCTCCCTACATCACAACCATCCTCGGCTCACGAGATAGGACTGATTCCGATCATGCTCCATTAATCGCGCTCCCTCCGAGAAAGGCTACGAACTCTTTAGAAAACACAAACTCTGCAACACTATTTCCATCATCATCAAACGGTGAAGACAGGGAGGGATACACTTTTCGGTCAAAGGACTTTATTTGCCTCGCTCTTCTTCCAATCCATGCTGTTCTATCCCTGGAGATTCCTCTGTCTCCTCTGTGCTAATTCTGGGTAGTAGCTCCTTGCCTAGAATATGTACAAGAAACTTTCGAGACTGGCGATCATCTGCACAAACTGCTCCGTTTTGTTTCGTTTCGTTTCGGCTCACACGAGCCACCGGCTTTTCTAACTCCCTCTGGGCACTGTATGTACAGATCGGTGCTCACAGAGAAAGAGGATCACAAAGTATAGAAGTTTTAACATACTTCTGGTGGTCACAGTGATCGACGCTCGCAGGATATGACCACCGAGTCACCAGCTGCTTTACCTAATCCGACTTTTCAACTCGGACTCCCATGGACAAAACTCAAGGTACGAGGATGATAGTCCTGAGGCTTCGAGGCAAAACAACCACCTGCTGCCGCTATTGCTACTGGCATGTAACAGTAGAGAGTATGATTAAGCTTGTATGATTAAGCTTGACCTTCTCTCAAGCTGCTTTGTACTGTCGAGCTTTGAGCTCAGCCTGCAGGGCTGTCATGAAGTCGACGAAGATTTGCTTGAAAGGGCAGACCCGGTACTCACCTCCCGATCCGAAGGTGAAGAAGAGGCTGTTGGTCTGCTCTGCGGCGTCGGAGATGGACAGAAACACGATGGTGGAGGTGGGTCTTCCAGGGTACGACAGCAATCCGTTCAGAGTGCTCTCCTTGACGACGACTCGAGGCACAGACGGAGTCGGACAGTTGGGCTTCCTCGTGAAGAGAGTGTCGATGGGAGTGTCGATATTCTCCTTGAGGATGTTGATTGCGAACACCATGTTGTGTGATACGCTGGCCACATTGTGGGTTGCGTCCATGACGTTCAGTTCAGGGATGGAATTCTTCTCGCAGAAGGCGTAGGTCGCCTCCTGAGCTTTCTCTCCCTCGCTCTGACGGCCAGGGCGCAGAGCATCGCCGATGTTCGACTTGAGAACCTTCCTCGCGGTCTTCACCACTTCTGCGGGAATGGGAGTTTGCCCCGCCGCGATGAACCTCCCGTCGAGGACCTGCGCCATGGTGAAAGCGATTTGCTCGTCGGAGTCGTTTCTCATCACCTGGTCGGCAACTTGCTTCACGTCGTCCTCCTTGAAGCCGGAGCTCAGTTTGTCCCAGGTGAGGTCTCTCCTCTGCTCGTACTGCACGGCGGCAGTCGGAGGCTCGAAGGGCAGAAACCATTTGTCGTGGCTCTTGTTGTGGAATCGAGTGGCAGAAAAGTACCATCGAATCCAAGCGGGGAGCTTCTCCGTGGGCTGCGAGTGCAGTCGGTCGACATCCGTGTTCTTGTTTATAGACACGATCTGCGCTGCGTCCGTGACTAGAACGAGGTCGATGGGTATGAACGGTAGTGGCAGGTCGATCCGAAGTGGCTTGTTCTGCCTCAGAACGTACTTCTGCACCACTCCCACGACTGTTCGAGTCGCTCCCACAGGCAGCGAAATCAACGCTCCCATTTCTTCTGCTTCCTGTTCCTTCTTCTCGTCCTCCTCTCTTCCTCCTCTCTGGTTGTTCTCGTGAGACTGATACAGCAAGACTGAAATCAGTCACGAGTGAATCTCTAGTTCAGTAATCGAATACTGACTAGTACTACATCGAACGTAAATCTGTGGAGGATTTGAGAAGAGACTTTCGGGACAGTCCCTGACGATTGAACAAGCGTTTACATACCAGAGAGAAATTGCTGAAGTTTCGGATTTTGAAGGGATTATGACTCGTAGGGAGTCCCCACCAGCACCACACTTTTGATTTCCCCGCTCGTGGCAGATTTGTCCAGTCATACATGCAGTGGGAGCTTATATCGATGGGGGTGGGCCCGCGCGTGAATCGAGAGCAAAATACCGTCAGGGGACTCTCTGCAGGTGCGTCCAACTGTCTCCAACACTGCCGATCTAGACAAAGTCCCTTTACGGTCGTGGTTATGATGTCTGTAACGCAGTGTCACGCAACGTCACGCCCTGCCGTATATGTTAGTAACAACGATTTTCAAGTCTAATCGGACTGTCCCTTCTCCTATCGATACTGTATCTTCCCAAGTTCTCGCGTGGTTACGGTTGATCGCACGGTTAGGATGCTTGAGAAAATCTGGACGTGGTGATGCTTCTGGAATCAGGACTGCGCTACTTCTGTAGCAGGTTATTTTCTAACCATCACCGCCAATTCGGGGTCCAACGGGGCATGGGAGATTTCTCTTTGAGTACTGATTGCAGTTCCATCATTCGATGCCAGTTCCGGAATGGGAGACTTTGTGCGATGATCACTCTGTCCCATCAAGACACCCTTTCAAGGATATATCCTTACTAAGGTTCGGCTCCAAAGTTGAGGTAAAACGCGACCGCAGTGAATAGCCAACGGATGGGAAGACCCCATCAATCCTGACAAGGGAAAGAAGAAGGGAGTAACCCCGGGTCTAAGCCCCGCAATCAACAGCTCTAAGGTCGTCTAACGTTCTTAGAATATCACACACTGTTAAATCAAAATCATGCTACACATGAAAAAGCATGAAATTATTTTCGTTTTTGCTAAAGAAAAATGAAAAGTCTCTGTCTAAAACATGTAGTCCAAAAAGCAGTGCTCCAGAGTTTGAAGGTTCTGTTCTAATTGGTTCCGGTTCAGACAGGTCGGTTTTAATTCAGTTCTACTGTTAAGTAGTTCAGTTCGATAGAAAAAAAAATATTTGATAAAAAAATAATGCTCAATTTTTTTGTAGAACAATGAAAAGTCGCTGTCTAAAACATGTAGTCCAAAAAGTAGTGCTCCAAAGTTTGAATGTTCGGTTCCGGTTCTATTCTAATTGGTTCCGGTTCAGACAGGTCGGTTTTAGTTCAGTTTTACTGTTAAGTAGTTCAGTTCTATAGAAGAAGATATATTTGATAAAAGAAGAAGATACGGAAGAAGATTAATAAACTTTTGATAATTCTCCTTAATTAATCACCACAGGATGTCGGTTTCATGGTTCGGTTCCGAATAGTGTGGTTGGTTTTGTTCTGAAGAAGAAGAAAGCTTGCACTTTTACTCTTCAGACATCGATTCACATAAACCGACGATGTCCACTGTGGCATGCAAATTAAACATCTCGCGAAAACATCCACGGTGGCAAACCTTGAAACTGACAATCTCGGTATCCGTACATGAAGTTGTGGCAACGCAGGTGCGACATGAACTCAGTTCAGGATGGAGAATCTGGCAATAATGGTTACTATTTTGCAAGGTAAGATAACAATAGTTTTTTATAAACTTTCGTTCATCGAAAATGTTCATGCATGTGTGACTACGCTCTTACTACTGGCGCTTCCTTGATCATGCTCCATACAGATTACAATCCAACTTTCCAGTGGTGTCACAGATTAGTAAATTAATGCACTCTTCATTAAAGACGGAGTGAGTTCCGTGCAACTCTTCATTAAGGATCAAGCGAGTGACAAAGAGTTGCCCACGAGATGCTAAGAGAGCTGTCCACTATTTCTTAAACAGAGAAAGAAGGATTTTTTTTTAAAGCAAGGACCCTAAGCTTGTGGCAGGGGTCGCATCGGAGAGCTCCAAGGATTCTAAGACTGCGGTCGCAGACCTTAGCGTCGAGATGAACTTCATGAGGATTGAATCCAAGATCTGTCCTTCTTACACTCGAACTACCACCATCACGTCACCATGAGATGATGTTGAATTGTTCTCCTGCACATTAATAAACAAGTCGGCTCGATCTTCACATCCTTTGCTCGAATTCTCTGTGGTCTACTCGGATTCGCATGTGCTGCAGTTCACGGACGGCTCTTCATCACATGCTTAACAATTAAATTAAGAGTGAATTAGTTTGCTAATTTGTGCATTCACGGTAGGGTTCATTACAATCGATCACATGTTTACTTGGAGAAGGGAAACATGCGACGCAATGAATAACCAACGGTTGGAAATATCTCATCAAGACCACACCTGGAGAAGGACCCTACAGTGATGTCACAGATTAGCGTCGAGATGAACTTCATGAGGATTGAATCCAAGATCTGTCCTTCTTACACTCGAACTACCATCATCACGTCACCATGAGATGATGTTGAATTGTTCTCCCGCACATTAATAAACAAGTCGGCTCGATCTTCACATCCTCTGCTCGAATTCTCTGTGGTCTACTCGGATTCGCATGTGCTGCAGTTCACGGACGGCTCTTCATCACATGCCTAACAATTAAATTAAGAGTGAATTAGTTTGCTAATCTGTGCATTCACGGTAGGGTTCATTACAATCGATCACATGTTTACTTGGAGAAAGGAAACATGCGACGCAATGAATAACCAACGGTTGGAAATATCTCATCAAGACCACACCTGGAGAAGGACCCTATAGTGATGTCACAGATTAGCATCGAGATGAATTTCATGAGGATTGAATCCAAGATCTGTCCTTCTTACACTCGAACTACCACCATCACGTCACCATGAGATGATGTTGAATTGTTCTCCCGCACATTAATAAACAAGTCGGCTCGATCTTCACATCCTCTGCTCGAATTCTCTGTGGTCTACTCGGATTCGCATGTGCTGCAGTTCACGGACGGCTCTTCATCACATGCTTAACAATTAAATTAAGAGTGAATTAGTTTGCTAATTTGTGCATTCACGGTAGGGTTCATTCAATCGATCACATGTTTACTTGGAGAAAGGAAACATGCGACGCAATGAATAACCAACGGTTGGAAATATCTCATCAAGACCACACCTGGAGAAGGACCCTACAATGATGTCACAGATTAGCATCGAGATGAATTTCATGAGGATTGAATCCAAGATCTGTCCTTCTTACACTCGAACTACCACCATCACGTCACCATGAGATGATGTTGAATTGTTCTCCCGCACATTAATAAACAAGTCGGCTCGATCTTCACATCCTCTGCTCGAATTCTCTGTGGTCTACTCGGATTCGCATGTGCTGCAGTTCACGGACGGCTCTTCATCACATGCCTAACAATTAAATTAAGAGTGAATTAGTTTGCTAATCTGTGCATTCACGGTAGGGTTCATTACAATCGATCACATGTTTACTTGGAGAAGGGAAACATGCGACGCAATGAATAACCAACGGTTGGAAATATCTCATCAAGACCACACCTGGAGAAGGACCCTATAGTGATGTCACAGATTAGCATCGAGATGAATTTCATGAGGATTGAATCCAAGATCTGTCCTTCTTACACTCGAACTACCACCATCACGTCACCATGAGATGATGTTGAATTGTTCTCCCGCACATTAATAAACAAGTCGGCTCGATCTTCACATCCTCTGCTCGAATTCTCTGTGGTCTACTCGGATTCGCATGTGCTGTAGTTCACGGACGGCTCTTCATCACATGCCTAACAATTAAATTAAGAGTGAATTAGTTTGCTAATCTGTGCATTCACGGTAGGGTTCATTACAATCGATCACATGTTTACTTGGAGAAGGGAAACATGCGACGCAATGAATAACCAACGGTTGGAAATATCTCATCAAGACCACACCTGGAGAAGGACCCTACAATGATGTCACAGATTAGCATCGAGATGAATTTCATGAGGATTGAATCCAAGATCTGTCCTTCTTACACTCGAACTACCACCATCACGTCACCATGAGATGATGTTGAATTGTTCTCTCGCACATTAATAAACAAGTCGGCTCGATCTTCACATCCTTTGCTTGAATTCTCTGTGGTCTACTCGGATTCGCATGTGCTGCAGTTCACGGACGGCTCTTCATCACATGCCTAACAATTAAATTAAGAGTGAATTAGTTTGCTAATCTGTGCATTCACGGTAGGGTTCATTACAATCGATCACATGTTTACTTGGAGAAGGGAAACATGCGACGCAATGAATAACCAACGGTTGGAAATATCTCGTCAAGACCACACCTGGAGAAGGACCCTACAGTGATGTCACAGATTAGCAAATAATGCGCATTTAATTAATGATCAGACGTGAGATAGGAAGCTGCCCGCTATTTCCTAAACCTCGGGAGAAAGCGTTTTTTTTTAAGACATTGATCCTAAGACTGCAGCCGGAGGCCGCACCGTAATGCTCCAAGAACTCTAAGACTGCAGCCGCAGCACAAAATGAACATAGAGAGGATTGAACCCAAGACGTCACCGTCCTATTGTCACATCCCACCACCACGCTACCACAAGAGGATGACAAGATCATTTCTCGCACTCTAATAGAGGAGTCCCACTCAATCTCCACATTTCCTGTCCGAATTTCTCTCTTGCCTACCTGGATTCACGCGTGCTCACATGAGAAAAGTTGCATTCATTTGCGAAACTGTGACATCACTATACGGTTCCTGGAGAAGGTAGTAAAGAGTCATGCTTTTAGTTCCTAAAATGAACGTGATGTGAAAGAGGGATAAAAACGCCCGCTGGTAAGAAACGAAGACCACGGTTCTAGTTTTACCAGGAAAGAAACCTGCTGTCGACGTGGTGAACCGGTAAGGCACCTGATCAAGGAAGCGATATCAGCCAGGAAGAACAGGCCGGCGCAAGGGCCGATCAAGTCTTGACCTGATCATCCTACGCCGATGGCGTTACCGACCACTCTGCCGGGAAGACACTTGTCACAAAGACGAGAAAAGTTGCACTGCGAAAGCATGCACTAAAAACAAAAAATAGTGAAAAGGATAAAATTCTTGTCTTTACCGGCTCCGGTCCATTTCGACCTCGCTCGCTTGACTTTTTCTTCTGTCTTTTCTGTGACGATATTGTGAGCGGGAATCTAAGGAGCAAGACACGAAATTCCTTCTTGTTTATGACCGGTGCATAATCGCGACGAGACGCTCTATCAAAAGTTTCTGGAAATAGTTAATTGTGGAAGCCTCGTGGGGCGATTTATTTTTATTAAGAGATATATTTAAATTGGTCAAAATAGACTTTTCGGAAGAAAAATCTGCAGGCACTATTGGCACGGATGACGATAGAACACTCATAGAAATATAAAGATAATGTATATGTATGTGTGATCAGCTTTAAAAAGTGTTTAACTAATTTAATAAAATATAATAGTTCAGATGCACTTCCCGACATATAAATCCAGAACTTTGGTATTAAACTCCGAGTACGAGTATAGAAGCATGAAAACAAATATTCTATTCTTTTTCTAGTGTATTTTGAATCTGGAAAAAGATTATCTTTTTGGCTCCAAGAAACCCCAATCTTCATCTTAACACTATTGAGCAATTTTAGAACACTGGCTTTGGCGAACGAATAGCTCACCGACCGTGTCCACTGAAACATCGTCGGGTTTTTAGTAGTGTTTAAACTGAAATTTATCAGAGAATTGAAATTTTTTTTTACGATCATCTTTGCGAGTTTGAGAGTGCAATGGAGTTAAATATGCATCCAAAGTGTACTTCTGTCCGAGTGGAAGAAAAAACAAACGTGAAAACGATATAAAAATATTTTTCTTTCCTCTTATAACAGTATGTCTTTCTGAGAGCTGACGAGTTGACTATGAGACGAAACAGAAAAATAGAGTCGTAGAACCAGACGCACCAGCACGAGTGCCTCGAGATTATAGAATATAAATAAAATTATATAAATATTATAAATAAAAATTTATTTTATTTTATTTTATTTCTGTATACGTTTATGTTAACTTTGAAATACATACCGGATGTTGCGGAAAAAATCAATAAGCAAAGTGAGTTAGAGCGTGTAACGGAAAACATAACCGATTTAGTTTTCTCAAATAATATTTCTATAGGCGGTTTAATTTATCACCTAACCCTTCCAGTCAGGGAGGTTAGGTGATAAATTAACGCCATTGCATATTCCCCTCTTCCGAACGAAAGTTGGAAGAGGTGAATATGCAAGGAAGTGTACATCTTTGTTAATACATCTTTGACAGAGATCCGTGACAACGCGTTGGATCTCGTTGCATCACACATCGTCGTCTTTCATCTGCGACGACGATGTGTGAGCATCCTCCGCTGGCTTCTTGTCACTCACGTGTTTTCTCATCTTTCTTGTCACTCACGTAGATTTTTCACAAGAAGCATGCGAAGTTTACTTGAGAATAAGGTTTTTCATTGCGTAGTAAACAGTTTCGAGTTTAATAGCTGGTTCAATCCGTGCCATATCACAATCTATCGTTTACAAGACATGCTCTAAAAGGCAGGGGTCTTGCAGACGGGAAGGTTTTTGATAGTTCGCACGAGTCCACTCTCTCCACTCCGTCATAAAATCCCACCACTTGCAGCTGTCGACTTCCATCTGATGTGCAACCACCAGTTGATTAGCCATCGACACAATTCGCATTAATGAGTCTTGCACAGCATCGGAGGCAAGCATCACTTGCTCGTCTTCTCCATCTTCATCCATTGTACACAAGAATAAGACAACCATCTTTACAGCCACAAGAACAGCACTGATAACAGCTTTCATGATGTGATCGATATCTGCACAGATAAACCACCCCACAACTCGATGTGAACCCAAGGAAGAGCTTTACCCAGTGCAGAAAATAAGTAGATTTGTATTATAAAAGACATAAACTTAACATCGAGGCCTCGAATTCAGGCGAAACCTGTTACATCCGACATCCTTCAAGCTGAGCTCCTACAAGTGAACAGCAAACGTCTTTCCGCAAGAAGCTTAGCTCATAAAACTGAAGGGCAAAACTCTGGACGGGTCAAAGCTGAGCGCCCACAACTGTACTGCAAAACTGTGGACAGGTCAGACTGAAGAAACTACCGTCTCTGGCTGTTCAAAGCAGACCCAATGTCCATCAGAGATGAAGCCATCTTATCTAACACTGAGACTATTTTATCTGAACGAACGTTCAGACTCTCTGCCCTAGACTTCTCTACTTCTCTAGCAAATTCTAATTTTTGTTTCTCAACAAACACAATTTCGGTAGAGAAGGAGCTAAGAGTATCATTCAGTGCTGAACCGGCTCGATTCTGCGACCTCTTCTTTTTTCCAGAGTTATGTCGACTAGCCGCCTCGGTTTCGGGTGATGTTTCATTTCAAACTTCCGACTCCTGTTGAGCAACAGGATGAGGGCCGGGTACAAGAGGAGGTCCAGTGTTAGAGCTAGGTGCCATTGACTCTGCCATGCAAGGCGGAGTCATCGACGGTCGCTGACGATACCAGGACTCGATCAGAGGTATGTGATGGAGAGGAAAATCAATAGGAAGTTTCTTCTCCTTTCTTTCGAAATGATCCATTGCAGCATAAGGGGCGCTCCCAAACAGCTTGTCATTGTCTCGAACTTTCTTGAAGTTGGAAATATGATTCTCCCACTTTGTTTTTATCTGGCTCGTAGTGACATCTATGTCTTTTGCACGCAAAAACTGTTGTATCTTGCGCAGTTTCAACTCAGCGTTCTGCATATTCTCCCGACTGTTATTAGCAGAAGCTTCTTCCCACTCTAATTTCTTCGCTTCGATCAACACTAAGGTCTACCAATCCTGCCATGTAAACCTACCTCTATGAGAGTTACCTGCGGCAGGAGAAGAAGGTTGAGATTCAGCTTCTGGAGTCTCTGTTCGTGGGAGAGACATCGATCTGCGCTTGAGGATGGATGGCCGTTCACGCATTAACACTTCAAATGTGCCTTCGTCTATCGGCACAGCATTCTCCAACGAAGAACCCATCACCTCTCGTAGGTTACTGACATCAAGAGTCTCTGTTCCAGGAACAGAAGAGGATCGTCTAGGGATGGGAGGACGATCTCGCATTACAGCCTCAAATGTCTACTCGTTCATCGGTACAGCATTATCCAGACAAGATCCCATCATCTCTCGCAGATTCGGGTACTCTCGGCCTGTCTCCTGGGCTGGGACTTGGCTGTCTGGGCTCACCGAGTCATGATTCAACTCAGTCACAATCTCGCTATCAATAGGAGTGTCTGTATTTGCAAAGATTTCCATGACGGATCGTTGAAGTGTCATTGCACCCTGTCTTTCAAAGAACCACAGAAACAGCCGTCCACACCACAACAACAGAACGAAAGTGACTATACAAATCGGGGTCATGTACTGTATCACCTCGCGGAGAAAAACAAGAAAACGTGTATACAAACTCGGGATCATGCACTCTACCACCTCGCCTCGTAAAACAAGAAATTGATTACACAACTCGAGATGCACCCTGTCATCTCGCGAAGCCTCTCTCACCTCCTGCCTTTTCTCTTCCTCACTGCCCTCGACCCCCACCTCTCTTGCCTACAGGTTCTCACGACGCGAAGTTCTGTACATCCAAAATCTCCCGCTCTCCCGCGCTTCCACTGACTGAGCTGAATGGGACGCATATCCACGTGGCAATCTTCGCCCGTGTGGCGCCCGAAACTGCAAGAGTTCCGCGAAAAAGACCTGTTCTGAAACCTTCTCCCAAAATGCGAGCCGATGTACGATTTCACTCTAATCCTATTCATGAAACTGAAAATGCGCCCAGTCTGGACCTTATGTTTATTGCCAACCCTAACTCGCACGCGTGAACAGCCTCTCCGCAGTTCTGAAACTGTGAGTGCAGAGCAGCTCTAAGAATGTGAGCAAACAAATTGCTGTAAAATTTTATCTTTTGTTCGTGATCTAACGTATTCTACCCGTGACTTTACATAATACCGACGAAAATTTACCCAGTGTTTTACGGTTACAGAAACCCGTGAAGAATCTTCCAGGAATGTTATAGAATTATTTAATGTTTTAGCTTATCTATAATTAAAATTAATATATATCAACAATTATAAAAATATGTAAAGTTTAAATTAACTTTCTCCTGTCGTGAAGGCGCGGAACTAAGCCGCTGTAATGTTTAGTCCTCACTCGCTCCGGGGCTTTATGGAGCCAGAGCCGTTGCCTTGTCGCAGACTGAGCCCCTTCAGCAGGGGACCACGTGCTGCCTCGGCCCCTGGAAGATGTATATATATATATATATGAGATTCATTAATTCTCTGTTCTCGGGTATTGTTTATAATATTTTAGGTTAAAATATACGGTGACCTATTTATCGACCGAGAATATTTTAAAATCTTTCAATCAGATAGTTTAACAGTATAAAATTCAGATAGTTTTAAAACTATAAAATTTTAATTTAATTTTCTCTTATAATCAATGGTGATGACGAGTGAATGACATCATTGATCTATGTCATAAGATATTCTAAACAATACATTATAGTATGTCTTAATTATAAAAATAAATAAAATTTATTTATATTTTTAAACTACTTGATATGTAAAAGTTACCCGGTTGTGGAATCTACCTGATTGATAGATCACTGTAAATTTATTTCAACAAAATGTATTATAAGCGGTACCTGAGAGCGGATAGTTAATAGATCTCTGTATATTATATACATATATAAACTAGTCATGCGCGTGAGCAAACATTGCAAGTGGCAAGAGCTCTTTAGTTTAGTTCTTTTAGTATATTTGGTATCTCTTATTTATTTTGTTCAAATTGAAGATAAAAGATTGGAAGACTTGTGGATATAAAATTGATCTAGTAGATTTGCTAAAAGATGTTAAAATATTCACAAATTTAAATTAGTCTAAGTCTAATATTTAAAATTTTGAACTAGTGAAATAACCGTCTGAAAAGAAAAGAAAACGTGTTAAATAAGTGAAAACGAACAGAAAAGAACCTACGGGGGGAGAAAGAGCGACAGAAAAGCGATATCCATCCAGTAAAACGAAGACTCGCGTGCGAAGTTGTAACATGTTACTGTAGTAAAATGTTATCTGAGCATGAAGCATATTCATTAGGGGTGTCAAGGTTGGAACTTTTGTGCAAGATTCTTGACATGCGGGAGAGAGTTATTACCTCGTCCAGGTCTTTGCGAATGTTATTTATTTATTTATTATTTTTATTTGTTAAGTTTTGCAATTGAGGAATCTATTATTCAAAGTAATAATTTAAATATCAAAAATTATAAATAGTTAATAAAAAATCATAATGTCCATTTCACCAAGGGAACTTCAACGCTTTTCCGTTAAGAAGTTACTGCTTTTTCTCTCTCAACCGTTGAAGAATATCTCCTTATAACTTTAACACCCTCTATTAACTGGAAGTGCACTTTCTCCAATCTCCATAATATGATAGATATCTTGCTCTATCAAAAGTAGAGCTATCTGATGGAGGAAACTGAAAAGCAAACACGGCACCCAACTCGACACAGAAAGAATGAAGACATCAACGCAAAAAGCACCATTGGCAAGAAGAAGAACTCTTCCGTCTCCTCGTCACCGGCAGTTCAGCTGGAAGGGTACGTACACTACTGTGCTTTCAGGAACAGGTCTCCCTCAACAGCACTACTCTACTGTAGTTACTTGGGTTAGGACAAAAAGTGCCAGAGATTTGTTTTACCACATCTCTAATACTTTTGTGGGATTTGATCCCACTTTTCCGAAGATTTTCTTAATTGATTGCACCATTAACTGTAAACAGCAGGTACATTCGACAAAGTGCAAAAGAAAAGTAAGAGATCGGACATGCTTATATCTGTATAACAGATATAAGCATGTCCGATCACATCGCATTTTCACATCGCATTTTGACCCGTGGGCTGATACAATCAAGTAAGGCAATCTTAAACTCCCTTCTTGATATAAAAGGGCACCAGTATGACTACAAGTGCTCTGGGTGATCCAGAAGAATTTATTTTGCATGTTTGCTTTCAGAGGACAAAGAAATTTACCCGGTATGCAGAAAATAGTTTTGATAATTAATTTTTCATTTCAACTTGAAATAGATGAAATAACGCATCAACTTAAAGCTGTTCATCAACTTTACAAGTTATGATTGATCTTGAAACAAAATACTGTGTATTGATAAAGAAATGGCAAGATGAAGATTCTGGGGTTTCTTGGAACCTAAAGGAATTTTTTTTTCAGACCCAAAAGACACTGAGAGGAAAAAAGTTATATTCATTTTCATACCTTTATACTCATACTCGAGGTTTAATGAAAATGTTCCTTCTAGATTCTTGTCAATTCAAAATCTGTTTTTAGAGAAAGAGTTCTCTTCGGAGGAGAGAAAAATCTGAATCTCAAGTTACTGATTTCTGATAATTTTTGGGTCATAAATTTGATAATTTCTGATCAAAATCAATAAAAAAATTTTCAAAACGATAACGCTTCTCAGTTGCTTTCTAATGAGCTAAGTCGCAACTGCAGTTTCAGTTTAGATTAACATAGTTTATTATAAAAAAAACTAGAGGCTTTCAAACCTCCGAAACTGTTGTCGTTCAGATAAGTTTTTCATCCCCAAATAGTCTTCGCGCAGCACCTGTAGTTTTCCAATCTCATTCACGTATGTGTATCTTGTTCTCACACATGAGATCTCAAAAATGTTGGACTCGTGCTGAAAATATTCTCTCCAGAGACGTGTCTCCGAAACAACAGATTATAGAAGGCAGGCGGTCCAAACTGAAACTATGTGCTAGTTTGGACTACTCGTTATTACCAACCCTCTTCATTAGGTTCTAAAACTGAAAATGTACTCTTGAAACTACAGGTGAGATCTTGCTATAAGGATGCATTTACATGAACGTGACCTAAAGACCATCATTCTGATTTCTGCTCTATAGACCTCATAGCCATTCATTTTTTACCTGTGGGTCAATTCTCCTTCACATGGAGTTCAGAGCTTGTTGATGCTTGGATTTTGCCAATCCTAATAAGCATGTGTTCGAGTCAATGTGGCGCTTACTTGGCATCTATGTGGATGTCATCGAGTACCGTCCAAAGATCTCGATTCTCGAGCGTGAATTCGGATGAACTTGCCTCATAAGTAGATATTTAGCTCAAAATGCTTATCTTGTTCTCTGGATTAATAATGTGGAGAGTAAGAATGAATTGTCTTTCAAGACAAATGATACAACTTTTCTTTAGAAAATGATTTTAGTATCTTGAATAATAGTTACTTTCACTTTGGTATGGATTTTTATGTTAGTCTAGAATGTATGATAGATGAGTCGAGTTCCACTCCAATATTTTTCGTGGTGATTTTTGGATCAAGTTCATGTAAAGATCTAACTGACCAATTTCTTATTAGCACTAGACCTTCACACTCACTATGAACAAATAAGAAATGAACATCTGAAGAGTGCAAGTGGGCAATTATATAAAGTCGTATCTAGAGTCTCGATGGGCATGCTCTTGCACACATATTTTCAAGCATCTAAACAAACACAACACCAAATTCTTTCAGGACAAAATATTTGATGTAAAATTAACGGTGTATAGATCTCTCCATCTGCATAATTGCATTCAAAGTGACCTTCAGACATTACGAGTGAAAAAGGAGAAGCGGAGAAACATCTCCCGAGCTCATTGAGAATGTGTTTAATCAAGTGAATAAACCATAGTCATGGGACATATTAAGTGTAACATTTAGTGCATTCAAGTTGTTGCTGAACTTACTTTGCTCAATCTTTCACTTTTCAAACGAGTGTATCTTATAAAAGTGAATTTCATTACCCATTTTTCAAGGTGTAGTTCAACTCAGTTTACACAGTCTTTCATGTTTCTGATAAACATGCATAGTCACTCTCTTTCGAGTTGGGAAGAGGGGGAAATATGCATGTTCGTTTAATTTAATACCTAACCTTTCCGGCAGGAAGAGTTAGGTATTAAATTGAACGTCAGAGTATATTAACTAAATCATGAGTATAGCTTCTCAGTCTTGTATTTTCTGACGAGCGAGAGCCGAGTCAACACTTATGGTTTTTCTCATGCTCTCTTCATGTTTCCAGGCATAAGCTAACAACTAACATTTATAGAATTTTTTAATTTTTTACATTCACTTAGTATATATTTTACATTTAGTACTTATATATTTCTTTGATAAGAAGAAGCGAACAAAAGTCCCCAAAAGTTCATGCAGCATGCATATTTAGGAGGTGGATATCTTGGTCTTCCAAATGTCTTTTCTAAACACGGACTTCATTACCCTTCTTGGTCCCTTGGCAATCTTTATGGACGAAGAAGAGAGAAACCATATACTTGTGAATTACCATAACGGAGGCTTGACTCCAGCTTAAAATAATCGTGCGAAAAGAAAACCAACGCAAATTTATTTTAATGAAATTTACGTACTACTAAAATTTCAGCGAGAAGAGATTTGGTAGTATATTTAACTTTTCTATATGTCTGCTCTTCCACTCATCTCCATCTTATTAAGAAGCATGCATATTTTCATATCTCCATGTGCAAAGCCCAAGTTGACAGAATGGCTAAAGAATACGACGATCGCACTGCTACGCCATGTAAGGTTTTGCTTCTCTCAATTAAGAGAAACCTCCAGGGATTAATGATAACTCATTATGTGATCATTTGTTAGAAAAGTTGTGTGATTGTAGTAAATCGTGCATATTATATTCACTTCTTCCAAAGTTCAGAAGAGGGAAATATGCAGTTGCAGTTTAATTATTATCTAATCCTTTCGGCCAGAAGGGTTAGATAATCGACTGAGCTGTTGATTATTTATTGATTTGGGCTGAACGGGCTGCCGCACTTGTATCTTCTTGGACCCTTTATCTTTATGGGTTAAGTCTGGCTCCTCTAAATGTTTACTCCCGAATTATCACACTCCTCATCTTCCTCGCTGGATTCATCAGAGTTTGGAAGAGCCTTCATCACTCGAAACACCCATCTCTATAATCTCCTCAAGGATCCTTAATAATTGCTTCTGATCCGAAACACTCGATATGGTATAAAGAAAAAGATAAAGAAAATACATACGCAAACTTCTGCAATGCTCGAGCATGAAACTGTGACACACAAATCCTCTGAACGAACTTCGCTCAAACTCACACACCAAACTGGTCGATGGTAAAGCTTTGTTGACATACTTTGCAAGGAACTAGATTATCTCGAGACGGTTGTGCGAGAACTCTTATAAATCTTTTCAATTTCATATTCGAGACATGTGTCATACTATAACCAAATCAACATTCGCAACTAAATTAAGACTCCGTTTCGTTCCGACACCTGATTGGTATTACTAGCCGCAATGTGTTTTATAGGGAAGTTCACGAAAGAACACGAGCAAGTCTTGATTTTTACTTGTGCACACCCATTCCGCTCACAGAAGGTGGCTCTCGTTGCAGTCAAGGTTGAACAGTGGCACCAGTGACTGCAGTTTCCACATCTTCCTTATCCCTCATACTGTGGAACTTTGCATGCAGTCGCTCCAAGACTGTATTGTGAACGGCTACTAAGCCCCAGTTCATTCTGGTCGACACTGTTCCTGTTGACATCAAGTCGATTGTCGTTTGCGGAGGACTTCCGTTCTCTCGTGAAAGACGCATCTACTTGCTAGAGGAACTGATGCCTGAATGCCTGATCTACTTGCTACGCTTCAGCACGTGTACAGGACTCTGGCCCATAAGTTCAGTTGATGAAAGCACCTCGGCGGGAGAAATAAGAACTCCCGACAGAATGAATTTATCAGCCAGCCGTGTGTTCAGCCCAGAGCGAACTATTCTTTCGCCTTTTACTAAAGAATACCGTGTGCGGGACACAGTCAGCGGCTTATCATAATATTTGGAACGCCTCTTCGTTGAGGCACCACCATTAAAACTAAAGTTGGATTGTGCGGGTGTTCGTCTACAGAGCACATTGTGACACCGGTACCTGAAGAGACTTAAAACTCCTCCAAGAACTCCTTCATTCGTTGTTCCAGTGTCTGGAACGAGAAAAGTTGAGGATTCCACTTGGTAACGGAGATTGATAGAATGCTGAGATTCTGGGAATGCCAGTTTCACGTAGTCTTGGCTCGCCACGTGCGTATCGTAAGGGATCTGGCCATTCTGTCGAGATCGTGAAGTACGACTTACTGCGTTCGAAACTTTTCAAAGACAATCATCAAAGGTCACCGAATATCGAACATAAATCTTTCACTGAAGTGTCAATCCGAATTATCTTCTGGACCATCAAGGACTGCAACCAGTCCGTCGATTGAGATAAAGCTTCCCTTCCAAAACAAGACAGAGAGAGGTTCGTTTCGGAAGCTTCAACATTCTGATGGGACTCAAACCCTTGTTGAAGCAGAGGAGACTACTCGAGTACCGTATTGTCACAGCTTCTCATTCACTTGTTCTCATTATTTGTTGTTATCTTACCCCGAACTTCGTAGTTTACTTTCACTAGGCACAATACCAACTCAGTGGGACGAATATGAATAGTTCACTAAACCCTAGACCATAAACCCATAAGCCCTGCAATAGCAGATGAGGTTCACCGAGGTTTATAAAGTCCTCTCTCTCATGAGTAAGTATACCTTTCTCGGCCTTTCGGCTAAGATCAAGTGTAGTATCTGTTCTTATCAGTTTAATATCTGATACGAGGGTCATCGACCTTCACGATATTAATCTAATTTCTCTCACGGTTGCGAGTCCAATGGGGTAGCTTGCTACTTCGGACTAGCCAGTGTCGCCTTGGTATTGCACTACCTCCTAGGCCGGCGCAGCCCATCCTCCCCTCGCGGGAGATCCAATGAATCCAAGAAGTAAGTGTTTACCGTGTCCTTGTTTGAATCTTCTCCCGCGCATCGATGTGGTAGAACTTTGTTGTCTCTACCAAGAAGAGAATCCACCAGTCTTGATGCACCCCACAGATCGCTCACCTCGCCGATGACCAGAGCAGATCGCAGAACACTCTACGGCAACGACCTTGGCAACGCGATTCTGGATCTTGAAGGTGGTAGAGTTTCTCGAGGCGTTCTAGTGAATGCGCCTAATAATGCACGACAGGCTGGATCCGTTCTCCATTTCGGCAACGAATTTCGTTACGAGGCGGAATGGAGAAAGCCAGTGAGAAGATCAAGCAATTACAACGCGTCGTGAGAGTGCTGAGAAATGGAAATTTCAGACACTGAAACTGCTCCAGCGAGCAAGAAGAGAGAAGGAATCTGCTCATGCCAAACTCGAAGAGGTTCTGGGAACTCTGAAGGAAAGGGACAGAGCACTGGCAAAGGTCGTGCTAGATTTGAGAAGAAGTGAAAAGGCTGGCAAACAGATGGTAGCACGTTAGAGTATGTGCAAGAAGACTGCCCACCAGCTTCTTTGTGACAGAAGGCAAACCTGCTGTCTGAAAGTTCCTTACCTGTTTGTGCGCATGTTCTGCATCTATTTCTCATTTCTCAGTGCATTCTCTACCTCTAATTCCCATTTGTTGTCTAACATAGTGTCTAAGAGTCATTTGGTTGCGAAGCAGTGACAATGTGTGGTTACTGCATATACTTTATGATGTTTAGACAGAGTAATCCGTTGATTAAACACTTCCCGCATGACTTTCGCCTTGAGTTAAGAAGGATTTACAGCAACGAACTGTCATTCGGTGTGAAGGGAGCCTCTTATCACCGGAGTTCACCGGGTGCATGTAATTTCACTAGGATGTTTACGACATTCAGGTGGTCGGTATTAAAGATGCGAGTTTAGCATGAACCACAGCCACTGTAAGGTACGGACTATAAAGCGGAGGATTGGGCACTCTTTTCAGTGCGGGGCTATGGAGTTCGAGGGAATCATCCACAACCCGCGCGTGATTTGGCTTTCGGGTCTCGAGAGATCGGAGTTTGAATAGGTGATCGTGAGGCTTGGAAGACTCGAGGATTCTGCTGTGGCTGGTTGTAGGAGCTTTTCTTGTGACAAGAAAAGCGGGTGAAATTAGCCTTTCATGTTCTGTGATTTTTCTCTTCTCAATCCTCCATCAGGTCCTCGAAGTTGTTGTGGAGGGTGAAGAACGTGAGAATACTGAAGTACGACGATGATAGCATTACTTTGCACCCTGACTTGGGAAGGTTCGTGTTTCTCCCAGACAGAGAGGTAGAATCAATTTCCTGGCGAGCGCAGCAGCCTGGACACCTAACATAAGGTCCGCCGCTGTGCCGCGAATCTGAGTTCCTCCTCCTCTTCGGTAGTAAGACATAAGAGGTACTCGACGTGTCGCTTACACTTTGCAAACGTTTAGCTTTCCTCGTGACTTCTAACTGATGAAGGGGTGTTCGCATCACTCTGGGAAGACGCTCAGAACGTGGCGGGTGTCCAAGTGCTTTCAAAGGGAATGTGACACGGTCGACAGTAAATCATATGATGTCAAGATCCTTCCTGGTTCACTGCAGGTAACGTGGCCGGGTCTCCAAGCGTTGCAAACGGAATCTGACACGCTCGACTGTAAATCATATGATGTCATATGTCCTGGTTCACTGCAGGTAGCGTAGGTGATTGACCCAAATTTCTCCCTTATGGAGCTAAAGCTATCATAATCAGCGAATCCTAGTCCTCTGCCTCTTGTCACATACTCCTTCCGGATAAGGAAGGAGTAATTAAGGACCCGTCTGGAAATCAATTGCAAATACACTGGGAAGATTCGATCTTCAGGACCATTGTCACAGCCATCGACTCGTGCGAGATGATTACCCATCACAGGGCTTCCACCTCCAGTTTCCTTGTGGCAAAGTTTCGGTCCCCGTAACCGAATTGCTGTTCCCCCGATTCATCCCTAGAGTGGGGTAGTTAATTGGTAGTAGATGTGTTCGATTCACATTTTGATTATCGGGTGTGAAAAAAACGTTAAGTCAGATTGTCTTATCCTTATCACTACCTTGATATCCGTGCTGTGTACAGTAGTCCTCTTTGCTTCTTATTGTCAGACATAAATATCATTTACGAAAGAGCTACTGTACTGTTTTTCTCAGTTTGCAAATAGAAGGGAACATGAAATCAGTCGCTGGTCGATTTGAGTGGTTTGAGTAAAGAATCACAAGCTGGTACGACATCCTAGTGTCATATAAACCACAGCTCCATGAGGAACACAGCGAACAGACTCATAATGACTATACAGTTATTCAGTGATTTTCCAGCAGCAGTTTTATATTGTCGTCATAACTAGAGCAGTGTAGACCAGTCCCTGTAGTAAGTGTACGAGTTTCATGCTATGGGGTAAACCCAAATTGTACTGGCAAACTCTTCTCCAAGGTAGACCATATGAACGAAATTTAGTGTGGACTCCTAGACCCACTCTGGATAAAACATTTCACTGAACTTTCCCCAAGGTCCGAGTGTACTATCAACAGGTCAAGGGAGGACATCAGACAGAGCTGTGCATATGGAAGGTCTGAACATCTACAGTGAACTTTTATACATTCTGTTCATAGTGCCCCTATTCTCCACGTAAGCAATACTACACGAGCAGCTCGATGCGAAAGCGAGTATGAAAGTAGAATTTTAGTCTGCTAGTTTGGCGCTAAGAATTGTCGAGGACTTTAAGTTTGCGCCACGTTACGTTGCACAAATAATCCTACTCGAAGATCTATCGACACATGAAAGATCTGCCCTCCAGTCATACCTTCTGTCTGGACGGTCAATTTTTGGTAAAGAGAACTGCTAAGCTTTTTGAGAGCACAGCACGGAAGATGCGAGGACAATCCCTAGTGTCAAACGTACTTACAAGAACAAACCATGAAATCAACTGAAGAAGTGAGCTCTTTTGCTCCTCTCATCGCCCCAACGCCCCAGCTGCTTTATAGGGCGATAGCGACCTTAGAGCTACTGATAGCGGTGCTTAGCCCCGGTGTTCTTCCCTTCGGGGCGATTGTTGCTTGGCCCTTTGGGTCCTTCTTTCCCTTGTAAGGCTTGATGGGGTCTTTCCATCCGTTGGCTATTCATTGCGTCGCATGTTCAACTGAAGAAGTGAAGTCTGAAGGGCTACATCCTTCTGTGGCGCAAATCCAACTGGGATATCGATCTAAAAAGCTTGGAAGTTTAGAGGCAGAGCTAGTTTGCTCGCTGAAGTGATCGGAAATACATAGAATATCGAATGTTTGGTTTTCTTGTTCTGGCAGGACCTTATCAGCTCTGGCCGGACCTCATCACTAATGCAAGAGGCGGAATGCTCGAGTCTGAACAACTGGAATCCGTTAAGGAATTTGGGAAGGTGAAGAGTGGGTGGAGCCTCTTTGTGGTTGCAGACGGGTTTGAATGTAATTCGATCGAGTTATCCTGGAAAATGTCCAAGTTCTAGCAAGAAGGTAGAGGTGCAAAGTAGGGTTTGAGGCGTCCACGCAAGTTGTATCGATAACTGGTCTAACTTACGATTTAAGCTCGTGAAAGGTATACTTTCGGCAGCAAACTTGGAACACCGTTATGTTGCTCGTGGTAGATGAAAACAAACTGATGGGCGTTCAGCTGCAGCTTCGAGGCAGATCAAGTCTTGTGTACGTACCGTCCGGTAACACCAAGAACACTGGGAAACACTACTGTAGGACTCGGGAGGCATGGAATTACTCCTCTTCTACGGGAATGAATGTTTAGTTACACTGAATGCGCTTTTGAAACTTCCATTCCAAGAGAACTCGACCCCTGATGTTTCTGGAAGGCAGGAAGCAATGAAACTAAGCCCTTCTTGTCGCTTTTCATCTGAAATGCCAAGGAAGACTCGCTGTTCTCTAAACTGACTCTTACTTTACTGATCTGGTGGTGATCTGGTGTCATCGTATCACCAACTGTCATGCTTAAGAAATATGTCAGGCCATAGTACCTAATCGTGTAGTAGGTGATCTGTGCTTACGAGAAATCAACATTGGTTATCTTGGTCCTGCATCATCATTTGTACATTCGGGCCCATCCGCACCTGCTGAAGAAAGCTAGAAAGTGAAAGCGTTTTCTCACGCCAGAGCGGGAGGATGAGCTACAAGAGCAACGGTAATAGCATTCACCAAGCTCTTCCTAACACCAAGAGCGAACGAACGTTCCTTCCTCGAACGAAGAGCACGGAATTCTCTCTCTGATCGGTGGACGAGATTGTGCATCCACAAACCCAGAAACACAAACAGACTGACGAGGGCGCTGAGACTAGAAATCCTGCTGGCTTTAGTCTGCATAGACATGAAATCAACAAAGAACATGAGAATTTCCTAGCTTCAGATAGAGTCGAGGAAAATATGCAATCGCTTGTCAATTCTGAGCAGGAGATTATTCTGTACTGTTCTTCCACTGTGTCGGCCTGCGTCTAGCTGTGGTTTCAAGGGTGATGGACTAGGTGGGGATTCTCAGCAGGACATCCCGCTTTCCAAACCGGCTTGCTTGCACTGACAAATTGAATCTTACTACTTGCTTCCTCTTTCCTGAGCTTGACAGATTCAAAAGCCCCCACGCGTCAACACGGTCATCTTCTCGTTCACATACATAAGACTCTAACAGTCGAAACACGAAATATAAAAAGTGAACTAGAGTAAAGACAATCATAAACCCGTAAGCGGTACGGAAAGAGATAAGGTTCACCGAGAGGTATAACCTCCTCTATGCCAGTGAAGGAGTATACCTTTCTCGGCCTTTTGGCTAAGATCAAGTGTAGTATCTGTTCTTATCAGTTTAATATCTGATACGAGGGTCATCGACCCTCACGATATTAATCTAATTTCTCTCACGGGTGCGAGTCCAACGGGGTAGCTTGCTACTTCGGAATCGCCAGTGTCGCCTTGGTATTGCACTACCTCCTAGGCCGGCGCAGCCCATCCTCCCCTCGTGGGAGACCCAATGAATCCAAGAAGCAGATGTTGTCTATCTTCATGCACTTTGTTAGAACGCCTGCCTCTGATGAAGTAAGACTGGATTATCTTGCCTAAGAACAACCTACGAGTCGTGAGCACCGCTTACGCAAGCTCCCCGCTGTTCCAACCTCCTCGACATTGAACGTACGAGTAGGCTATTATGGCCCCTTCGACGTCGAACATCCGAATTTCCGAGTAGCACTCTTCCGGAGAAACTCTCAGAACGTGGTCGGGTCTCCAAGTGTTCTGCATAGGGAATGTGTCACGGTCGATCGTGAATTAATGATTGTGAAGATCCTTTCTAATTCAACGGGTGTAAAGTGAGTGATAACTGTGCTTTCTCATCCTTGGCCCGTGTGGGAGCATCGGGAATGAGTATTTGGACTGCACCAAATACTCCTTCCCACGTCCTGGTTCAGCAGGACTAAACCAGGCCAGGACGTGAGACTACAGACTGATTTCCTGAGGAGTTGGCATGATTTGTCTACTGTCATATCATTAGGTATAGATCTCTCATCGTGAGTCCAAGCTACTTAACGACACTAACGTTGTCACACTAGCACTCTTCGACTAGCTGTCTACAGGAGGGGGACATTCCTACTACCTGAACATGTAGTGTACACATCTATGCCTGTCTGCTTGGATGGAATTCCGAGAGGATTGCATTGGGAAAGCTTCCATTTGCTTTTTGAGGCAGGGTTAATTATTCGGATTCATGACTCGTTGCGTGGAATCTTAAACTTGTGCTCAAGTGATTATCCGTACTAGGTAATGGCCGGTTCCAGAGAAGTCAAAAACAACCGAAGCTCCATCCCACTTTGAATTGAATTGGTGGTGCCTCAGTTAAGAGGCGTTCCAAAGATTGTGATAAGCCGCTGACTGTGTCCCGCACACGGTATTCTTTAGTAAAAGGCGAAAGGATAGTTCGCTCTGGGCTGAACACACGGCTGACTGATTTCTTCTTCGTGTCTGAAGCTCTTGTATCCTCGGTTGAAGTACTCCCTTAAGCTGAGCATATGGGTTTGGAGTTCCTTACACCTCCTGAAGCGTAGCAGGTATATATGGTCTCTCTCGGGGACGAAGAAGCAGTCTCGGCAAACGACCAATCGTCCTTGTGTTTCGGGGGAACTAACGCCAAAGAACATCCTCACATTTGAACGAAACTTAACTGGAGCTAGACAGGAAGCCATCTCTACCAGAGCATACGTTCCCCCAAAAAGGTCACAGTCCATTCGGATACGGAGTCAGCTAGTGAATCTCCAAGCCAACCCCGGTCGTAGACAGGCGAACTGACGATTGCCCCAGTTGCCCGAGTTAAGAGCCTCTAGGACGCAAACGAGACGGTCTCGAGGTTTATTACGGTCACCGAAACCTAGCTTTTATGGATTTCTCATAACTCTCGTAAAACTTTTTACAGATTTTTGCTGTAAATTTTACGTACCACCTGACATATATGTATAGAATCGTAAATTATTTTCTTCTACACTGTTCAAGAATAATGAGATTATTTTTGACAAAATCTGAAAGTGTGATTTACGTCTTCGTCTGAATCCTGTAAACTCCGTTACGAAGATAGGTTTGAGTGGTCCTATTACTTGTACTTCTCTCATTTTCCAAACGAACTCGCTGAGACCTCTTGTTGACTAGAAATGAGTTAGCAGGAGGTTTCTAGGTAGTACCATCCTCTTCGGACATCGCAAGTGCCTTCGTAAACCGATTGAAGCCGGATCGACTAAGCACAAGACAGTCTGTTAACCTACGAAACGCTGGATAATTAAAATGGATCACTGCGAAGAGCGTTCCAGTTTAACTCAAGGAAGGAGAGATGCACAAGTAAAAATATCACATTAAGTTACATGAGAGAGTATTTCATAATCCCTTATACGTTACTTGAGCACCAACCACCCAAGAGAATGGACTTGGGTGAACCCAGTTGGATTCGCGCCACAGAAGGATGTAGCCCTTCAGACTTCACTTCTTCAGTTGATTTCATCGTTTGTTCTTGTAAGTACGTTTGACACTAGGGATTGTCCTCGCATCTTCCGTGCTATGCTCTCGAAACGCTTAGCAGTTCTCTTTTCAGAAAATCGACCGGCCAGGCAGAAGGTATGATTCGAGGGCAGATCTTTCATGTGTCGATAGATCTTCGAGTAGGTTTATTTGTGCAACGTAACGTGACGCAAACTTAAAGTCCTCGACAATTCTTAGCAGACTAACATTCTACTTTCGTACTCGCTTTTCGCATCGAGCTGCTCGTGTAGTATTGCTTCCATGGAGAATACGCGCACCATGAACAGAGTGTATAAAAGTTCACCATACATGTTCAGGACCTTCCATATGCACAGCTCTGTCTGATGTCCTCCCTTGACCGTCCCTCTAGGACCTTGGGGAAAGTTCAGTGAAATGTTTTATCCAGAGTGGGTCTAGGAGTCCACACTAAATTTCGTTCATATTGTATGACTGTATCTGTTTACAGAGCTGTCATTTACGTATATTTACTAGATTATAGTCACTGTGACTCAATTTGCTCGTCTAAGCTGAAACAAAACAGTTTGATGTAAGTTTGAAGGGCATGAAAGTTGCACACAGCTTTAACTCTTTTACATATTTCTTTTTCAGCCTTCTTGCGACTTGGTGGAAAGGGTAAATACATCCCAGGAGAGTTACCACTTTAGGTACTTCTCGGAAGAACAGGCACTAAAGCAGTCAAATTCTAAAACTAAAATCATCCGTGATAAATGATTCCTCTTCATATTCGTGAGATAATTGGACAGAAAACACCCATTTCTTACCGCAGATACCTGATAAGCAAGAACGAAAGCGCTGAGACACGGCATTTGAGACTGCCCACCTCAAATGCTGCACTTCCCGAATCGAAATGAATCCTGCCCTCTACTTTCTAGGCTCAGTCTTCGTACCGTTTCTAATCAACGTAATGGCATATACCCTAAACTTACTAACTCTGGAACTTCTATAGGCCCAGTCTTCGTACCGTTTCTAATCAACGTAATCTCATATACCCTAAACTTACTAACTCTGGAGTCTGTCGCATATCAACTTCTATAGTATATCAACGGGAAGAAGCTAGGTCAGATGTAAAATTTAGCGGAAGAGAATAACGCTCTCGCGACTTCTCAGCTACAATATAGGATGCCCTTCTCGGTTGGAACTCATACTGCTCTAAGGTCAAGTGGACCATGGAGAGACACAAAATATGCACCATCCAAAGGTGACAAACAACTGGAAAACCAGCCACGAACTTTCCACCAGTTAGCTCAATTCTTAGTCAGCGAAGCCTAGGCCTCTGCCTCTAGTCCCATACTCCTTCCGGATGGGCGTGGTAAGTACACACAGGCATGAGGGAGAAATTTCGCTCAATCACCTACGCTACCTGCAGTGAACCAGGACATATGACATCATATGATTTACAGTCGACTGTGTCACATTCCCTTTGAAAGCACTTGGACACCCGCCACGTTCTGAGCGTCTCACCAGAGTAATGCGAACACCCCTTCATCAGTTAGAAGGAGCTAACGTTCCACGAGGAAAGCTAAACGTTTGCAAAGTGTAAGCGACACGTCGAGTACCTTTTATGTCTTACTACCGAAGAGGAGGAGGAACTCAGATTCGCGGCACAGCGGCGGACCTCATGTTAGGTGTCCAGGCTGCTGTGCTCGCCAGGAAATTGATTCTACCTCTCTGTCTGGGAGAAACACGAACCTTCCCAAGTCAGGGTGCAAACTCCCGACAGAATGAGTTTATCAGGCAGCCGTGTGTTCAGCCCAGAGCGAACTATTCCTTCGCCTTTTACTAAAGAATACCGTGTGCGGGACACAGTCAACGGCTTATCATAATCTTTGGAACGCCTCTTCGTTGAGGCACCACCAATAAAACTGAAACTTGGATTGTGCGGGTGGGTAGACTGTAGACAACGGTACCTGAAGAGACGGTAACCTCAGAACTCCTTCATTCGTTATTCCAATGTTTGAAACGAGAAATGTTGAGGAGGTCCACTTGGTAACCGAGATTGATAGAATGCTGAGATTCTCGTTAGATTCAGGTGGTCGGTATTAAGGATGCGAGTTTAGCATGAACCACAGCCACTGTCAGGTACGGACTATAAAGCGGAGGATTTCGAGAATTGAGCACTCATTTCATTGCGGGGCTATGCAGGTCGAGGGAATCATCCACAACCCGCGCGTGATTTGGCTTTCGGGGTCTCGAGCGATCGGAGTTTGAATAGGTGATCCTGAGGCTTGGAAGACTCGAGGATTCTGGATTCGAGGATTTCACCTAGGATTTCTTGTGACAAGAAAAGCGGGTGAAATTATTTATTTCTCTCGCCGAGGTGCTTTCATCAACTGAACTTATGGGCCATAGTCTGTACACGTGCTGAAGCGTTGCAGGTAGATGCGTCGCTCACGAGAGAAGGAAGGAGGAAGGCCTAGGGAACGACCAATCGCCTTGATGTCGACAGGAACGAGTGTCAACCAGAATGAACTGGGGCTTAGTAGCCGTTCACAATACAGATTTGGAGCGACTGCATGCAAAGTTCCACAGTAGGAGGGATAAGGAAGATTTTGAAACTGCACTCACTGGTGCCACTGTTCAACCTTGACTGCAACGAGAGCCACCATTCCTTGAGCGGAATGGGTGTGCACAAGTAAAAATCAAGACTTGCTCATGTTCTTTCATGAACTTCCCTAGAAAACACATTGCGGCTACTAATACCGTCACGTGTAACCCGAAGACGAAACAGAGTCTTAACTTTAACTTCACACAGCTTTAACTCCTTTAGAAGAGACTCTAGCTTCAGCTGAAGCTATACACTTCCTAGCCAGCGCTCGGGGTAAAAAGTTTCAGGAACCGGAAATTATCCGAAGGTAATTAACGGAACTGGCTTTTTCAGTCATCTATTAATTTCCTGGTTTTCTTAACAGGTAACTTGTCGTTTTGTAAAATTTTAACCTGCAAATTATCCCACTGGACATCATTTCAACCCGGTTACAAATACAAAGAATTCCGGTTAGCCCCGAGCGCTATTCCTAGCTCGGTCATCTTTCCGACCATTTCGTGAAACCTCTCGCAATGGTAGCTCAGGTCTAGTTATAGTCCAAAATGGTCATGACCATGGGCAGGATACGCGTGTGAATAACCTGCCCGCAGCATGCTGCCACTGTTTCATAAACTCAGATTTTTTTCTAAGGCATGAAAGTCTCCCAAGCATCGTCGGCACGCAGAGGCATGCGATCGCAGAGAGTAAAATGCTATTAGAAGATGACAAAGTTAGTGTCCGTAGTGATTATTCTGTGACCCGGGTGCTACAGTTACAACTGACTGCCGAGAAGATTGCGAATGGATCTAGAGGTACCAGCAGAAATGACGCACGGCTGTTGTCTCATTGGCCATTATAATTTTGCATGTGGATTATTTGTGAATGCTGATTTGGTGTATAAGATCGGTAACATGGAAATATTTATGACACATGTCTCAAATTTGGAATTGAAAAAAATTGCAACAGTTCTCCACAACCGTCTCGAGATAGTCTAGTCCTACGAAGTATGTCAACAAAGACCTACCATCGACGAGTTTGGTGTGTGACCTTTGAGCGAAGTTTGTTCAGAGGGTTTGTGTTTCACAATTTCATGCTTGAGTATTGAATAAGTCTACGTACGTATTCTCGTTATCTTTTTCCTTATATTATATCGCGTGTTCTGGATCAGAAGCAATTATTAGAGATCCAGGAGATTATAGAGATGGCTGTGATGTTAGCCTCCCGAACGATGAAGGCTCTTCCAACTCTTATGAATCCAGCGAGGAAGATAGAGAGTGTGATAATTTGAGAGAAACAAAAAGTTGATTTACGAGTTCTTTTGATGAGGATCATGAAATACTCTATTCGGGTTCTGATGAGGAATTTCTTGAGTTATATCAGATATTGTTTACATCTTGACATTTATAAAGACAAAATCATTTCACTTTTTCTAAAAGTAAAGATTTTTTTCAAAAATTATTTTGAGAATATTTCGATTCTTTCTCGTCAACTGATCATAATTGATAGATGAAGTTTTGTCAAATTGATGAGCTTAGTTGAAAGATACTTTCTTTTTCAGAATGAAGCTCATGTAAAACAAGCTCCGATGTCCTTGTAGCTCATAATTATCTTAGATTGATATAGACATGACTGAAATGGTGCTGCTCTTGGACGGTCTTTCCTTCTTGGAGGGATTGTGCATGGGACTATGGTTCTTTACACAAAGAGAGTGATGTATGCATTGGAGTCCACCCTTAAAGGATTTATTCGATGGTCAAATCGACAAGAGAGAAGTATCGCGTCACAAGCTTTTGGTGCGAAAGGGTTTTTTATGTATAGGTTTGATAGATGATACTTTATTGCCTCTATCACAGACCTTGATTTGATGGAGAAACATATTACGATACAAAGTGCAACTATTCTATAAATATACAAGTGATATATTGTGGTATACAAGTGGTAAATTTTCTTTTTGTTTACAAGTATGCCAGGAAGCTGTCATGATATTCTATGTTTGAGAAAGTTTGTACTCGGAAAGCACATTAACAACGAGAGTCTTTTGTTCCAAAAAGAATCATTATCTATTGGATGATTCAAGATATTCACCACTGAGATATCTTGTCCCCTCGTTTAGGATGACTAGCGAAGAAAAAGACAAACAAGATTTCAATACTTGTTTGGCTCATGCGAGAGTGGCTAAGGAGCATTGTATTGGATTTTCAAAATCCGGATGGCATTCTTTGAAGCAAGTCGGAACACAATTGAAGGAAAAATCAGAGAACCGGTTTTTAGTTAGATCGATAGAATATTGTGTCAAGTTGCATAATTTTTAGTTAAAAAACCAAGATGAATAGACAGAAAAAGACGAGAGATTGATTATAAAATTTGATTAAGACTCATAAACGCTTTCAAGAGACGTGTAGAACCATACCACTAGGATCCATCAGAGAGACCAAATGATGAGAATATGTCTTAAGCACAAAAGAAATCTGGTTGCATTTTCATTCGAATCTTAACTTATATCAGCTTATGTTTAGATGATGTCATGCGGTCTTTCACAACTAGAACGACATATACCTCAGTCGTCATAAGTCAGTGCAAATATACTCCGATAACCAGAACTCCACACACGTCAACATATACGATGGCCAACCCAAGTCTTTGCAATGTTCATCATCACCCTTTGACTTGACATATAAGGCAAGGACCCTAGTAACATCTGATGGTTTCTTCTTACATAGTAGGATTGTAGAAACCAGTTGGAACATAGGAGCCCAACCATCTCGAGAACAATCATTGGCAAAGATAATCTTGCTCTTGATGGAAAATCAATCTAGAACACGTTTTAATGTAACAATATGAGGTGGATGATCCGTGTCTTGAGGAACTCGAAAGTGCTCACGGATGACATCCTCTATCAGATCTACAATTTTCTCCATCATAGTGGACTGATGGAGCTCGAGATCATAACAAGAATAAAACTCCAAACATGCAAGAATATGACTCACATAATAAAGTGTTGTTAGTTGTGAATGACTACGTGATATCTCACTTTAAGAGGAACAGAATTAATCAAATTGAAGGTTAAACATAAGGACTCACATCGTGCTCAACATACTCTAGTTGAATAGTTTGATCGAGTCCAAGTCGAGCAAATTTTGCGAGCAGTACGTGCACTAAGTAATGTTGTGTGGCGTCTCTAGTGATAGATGCACACTTCAAGTTAGTATAAGAATCGTGCTTGAAAGTGTATTTAACATGAAATATTATGCATAGTACATCTTCTTCCTCCATAGTGAGGACCTAAAGAAGTGTAGGAAGGACCAAAGGAAAGACTAAACCTTGTCAAAATATGAGAATGAAAGTGGAAATTAACTACCATAGAATATATTTCATGAATGAAGTAAGTCCTTAAAATACTTGTTACTTAATGTTCTACACAAATCAGCTGCTGAAAGTTGAATCCTTCCAATACTATGAGGTAAGAAAAACAATAATAGTGGATTCCTCTTAAAATTTCTCCATAGAACTCTTTTATGGATCTACGATTCGGAACGTCAGATCCACGAGCTATGATAGAGACGATGTACTAGAATATATTAGATATCATAAATTGTCATTTATGACATGCAGTTTGGAAAATGGATCCGCAGTGAAACCGTAGGTAAAACATTAGATAGATTTGTGTTTTCTTTATGGACTCGAAATTCAAAACTGCACGTCTTACAAACAATGGATATGGTTGACATTTAGCAACGTTTATCACTCACAAGCGTAGTACATCACACACGGACAAGAGGTTAGTCTGTACATTGGGGGGGATGTACATGTTTGAGGAGTCTAACTAGATGATATGGACTCCGTCTAGGAGCTTTAATTCGCATTGAGAGCCAAAAGGTTATAGTTTGCACTGAGTGCACTTACACTTAGGTTTTAAATCAAACGTCCACTTTGTTATGAATGAGATAATGAAATTGGTTGCGAAATGAGTTGATTAATTGAGATTTTCTAAATCTGACAATGTACATATGTGTTTCGTAACTTACAGAATACTTTCTCAAAGTCAATTTACAAATATTCTTCATCATGAAGAGATCCATGAGATGATAGAAGAGCCGATGCAAGATATGCTCCCACCTCATGTAAGCATCTATCATGCTACACTAGAGCATATAGAACTTGTGGTTCAAACTTTTGATGGATATTCATAAGAAACTTCAAGATGAGGTCAAGGAGGAGATGCTCCCATACGATAAAGACATTCAAGAGGTTTCAAATGAGGGGTCTGTGCTAGAAAAGATAGGTATTTCGAGCTTTAGTCTCATCCGATTACATTAATTTTCCCTTTATCTTTTTATCTTTTATTTTAAAGATATTTACAAAGCATAATTTTTTGTCGATAATATTCTTTTCAGAAAATGACTTAGTTTTACTCCTATCACATGTTATTTTTGAACCTTTTTTCACTTATCGTTCAGGTTTTCCAACTTACATGGAGATAGACCATCCTCGAGATACTATAATTGAAGACCATATGCCACTTAATCTTGTACATGGTAAGTGTCCTCTCTCATCTTGTAAATACCCTCCTCATGGATTGTACAAGAAGTAAACATTTGGGTGTTTGATAAGCTTCAAAACTGGATGAGATAGTTATATCTAAGTTGACGAAACTATTAGAGGTTTCATTATGGCACTACGTGACAAATGCAGAGCTCCAAACATGCTTCTCAAAATATGTAACTTTGGATGATTGGATGCATGCATAAATATCTGAAGTTGCTCCTCAATAGATGTGTTAATTTACTGTCGTCTTTCTACTAGATAGTATAACACTTTGGAAAAGCTAAACTAAGAGAATCTCTTACTTTAGTAAAGTAGAACAAGTAATGTGTGTGCTTAGGTTTTAGTAACCTTTAGAAGTTTTACTATTTTAGATTTCATACTTACCATGAGATAACGTAAATTTATAGAAGTTACCACAGTAAGAAATTATGGAGTATATGAGGAGGAGTTGAGAGGGTGCAAAACACTCTCATTTTCTTATCTATGAGTGAAGTGAACACTAGAGATCTTGAGAATCTTTGAGTGTTATGTGATGTGAAGTTGAGCATGGGATTAGAACTTGTTTGCTAGTTATTGGAGAGAATGATGTGACCGTACGACTCAGAGAGTTGAGTGAAGTGAGTATAGGTGTAACTGAATCTTTATAATTATGGTGCACTAGTAATCTTAGTCATCTGAGGTACCCTCAGGTGAGAGACATATAAACTTACAGATCTAAGACTCCTCATAAGTTTCTGTGCTTGAACACCAATCGACGCTTAGGAATGACTATCATTGGAAGGAGATAAGCGATCATGTGTAGAGTCTCCATATGATTTGTGTTAACATTGATATAATTGTTTGTTAGTTGAATTGTGACGGTTTCTTTGCGACAAGTAGTTACCTTGGATGTTACAAATCAACTAGGAGTTAATCTTGTGTAGTAGTCTCTCGTCGTTAGAACTAGAGTGACAAATGTTACATTTTGACGCCGCTGCTGCTCTAAGGTCGCTTCACATGCTCGGGATGACAATACTCTTCTTATGTCACGAACGAGATTGTTCTATTATCTTCACACATGAAAGCATGACACTTTCAAGTAAGTATAGCCGAAGCTCTTGTTATGTAAACCCTCCGTGGGTCTTATCTATCAACCACCTCTGATCTCTCAACCTCCATGATACTCATCGATCAATTTACAACATATCGAGCATGTCTCTCACTCAAGAGTCACCTCTTATGGTTTTGATAAGCACATCATTAATTCGTAGAGAAAAATACTAAGTTAAATCTTTCACAAACCCATAAACTAAATTTTTCCATTTTGAAATCTCACACTCTCTCTGTATTGCTCAAATGTCATTACGACGACGTGAAAAGAAGGATGAGGAGCTCTTCTCTACTCCTCTATTTATACATTCTAGCTTTTTATTTTGGTACCTTCCTGTAACTCAACCGTAACTATTTTTACCAGATTTTACTAAGATATTACTTAAGATAAAAGCATTAATCACATGAGCTTCTTACCTTTTCACATGGGCTTATTCATTCAAAGTCAACAACTTCTAGAAAGATTTTGGAATATTCTCAAGGAATCTCAAATTTCCACCCCCCTCTATACTAGGACCCACTAAAAAGGAGACATGTAGAATCTCTCCTTGTTTTTAATATCCACAAAGTCCACAACTTTAATCCAACCACTAATATCAAGTCAAAAAGGAGATAAGAGATATTTTCCACCTCCTTTCTACCTTTTAGACAAGATGACAAGATAGTAGTGCTCACTCTTTAGCAAATATCTAAATTCTACCAAAAGTACAGCTAAGTTTAATCATAACTAACTTTAGCTAGTCATGACTAACTTGATACCTCCTTAAAGTACTTGGGCAGCAAATAAACATTATCCACACTTAGTTATAACTAAACACCTTACTAATAGACAAACTTCTTATGTGTAACATAGGTCGTTACATTTTACCCCCGGACTAAATTTTCACTCCGTCCTCGGAGTGAAGAGAGTACTTTCGTCGATGAATCAACTTCAACTTGTCATGATTTACCCGATCGAATCTCCTTCCTGTCAGCTCCTGAAGGTCATATGTGAAGTTGCTCCACACCTTATCTACAACAAAAGGACCAAAATATCTAGGAAGAAACTTCTTCCTAGCCCTCTTGAACCGGATAGCATCATACAACATTACTCAATCTCCGACTTGAAAAAGTTTTACCTTCCTCTTGCCCAAACGTTTGTCCTAACTCTTCTTTTGATACGCTTGAGCTCGTTCCATCTGGATCATTGCTACCGCTCAAGTCTCTTCCAACTCCATGAGTTGCTCCTTTCTTGACCTGACCACGTCTTCTCTCCTCGACCTCTTCAACTTTCGTTGAATGGTTTGAAAAGTATCCAATTCGAATTGGATCAGCAACTTAGACTTCACTCCATAAACCAGTCGAAATGGGGAGTACCCAGTAAAAGTCTTTGTTGTCGTTCGATAATCTCATAAGATGGCATGTAGTCTCTTATCCCAATTATGTTTCGTAGTCTCAACATCAGCATCTTTGGCGAGCATCATACAAAGTGTAAGATTGATCTTCTTCGCAAGACCATTAGCATTTGGTTTGTATGAGGTCGTTACTCGTGGCTTGATAGAAAAGTGTTGTAGCATAGCAGTAGTCATGTTTCTTATAAACTCTCATTCTCTATCTGAGACTAACTCTAACGGACATCCAAACCTTGTGATGATCCTCTCCCATAGGAATCTACCGACTTCCATTTCATTAGTCTCCTTCAAAAGTCTAGCTTCTACTCACTTGGTACAATAGTCAATGGCGACTACAATGTATCTATTGCCTCGAGGTGTCTTATTAAGAGGACCTACAAAGTCAATATCCCACTTCTCAAATGGTCCTAACACTGGAATTGATCTTAACGGAGGTGTTCTAATAGACTTCAGAGCAAATGCTTGACATACGTCGCAAGTTACAATAGTCTAAACACTCTTTGAAAATCCCTCTCCAGTGACAACTCGCATCCAAAACTGTACCTTGAACCTGTTCGTTCTTACTGACATTGTCGTGAAGAGTTCGATGTACTTCACCACTTCGTCTGAAGATGACTTCGTGGTGCTATCGTATATCAAGTCCCCTTCCTGGCCTACCTCATCAATCTTGAGCACAAAACTCCAATTCTGAAGCATCTAATTCTATGGTCTTCCTCACGATTCGACGAAGTGTGTCCTCGTCATATCAAGATCTCGTTCACTAACTCTGTCGACACAACGCCCCAATTCTGAAGCAGAAAGGACAACTCCATGTCCTCAAGCTGTCTTTCATAGGACCGGAAATCAGACCACTTCATCGCAAACATCTTCAGCCTCGTTGGTGGCTTCTGTGAAGTCTGTATCCCGTGCATTCTTCCCAACTGTGAAGTATGAAATTCTTCTCTTCTGAATCTAACCTCTCAAATGCTACGGAGTTGGACTTCACCGAAGTTGCACTTCGCCGCTTTCTACTTTCTGTTTCGGAAGCGCTATAGTAAATCTGTGGACAGAAATAATAAAAGTGAAATGTTCTAACTCCTCTTATATCATTTTCCTCTCACTCCTCACGTGTGAAGTTCGCCTTGGCCTTCGTCGACGAACTTGTACTAACTCTCGTCGTACTTCGGTCATTCTTCTTGAGGTCATAACTTCATCGTTTAGCATCCATTCTCAGCAAATAGGGCATCCCTTGAAAGCTCTTCGTCTATAGAATACAACCAGATTATCATACCCAAAATATACACTTTGTAGTTCCTTTATTTCCACTCAGCATCATGCTTTGAAGAAATCTTATACTACAACTAAAACTATTCTATCTTGTCATCTATGCTAATTAATCTACTTCTTTACTAACAAAAACAAAAGTTTGAGAACAAAATGAAAATCCAAGGCTTCACATACTTCTCTCTCAGTTGTGAAGCGAGCCCGCGAACACTCAAGAGTAGTATCTCTTGATTCTCCATCCATTGACTCGAATTGCTAACAATGTTTCATCAAGTTCTTCTAACAGCTGCTGATATTAGCGAGTTGAGAGGCTTTCTAGGACATGTTGGATATTACAAAAAATTCATCAAAGACTATGTCATACTCGCTGCGCCATTGACATAACTGCTGAAGAAGACAACATAATACCATTGGCACAAGAAGCAGCATGAGGCGTTTGAAACGCTGAAGAAGAAGTTAGCTGGAGCACCTATCATGCGACCATCCGAATGAGAGATACCATTTTAGATGTATGTAGACACTTCTGCGTTTGCAAGGGGTTGTAGGAAGAGTATCACACAAACCTTCTCTACATCTACTTCTATGCGTCGACCTGATACTCTATGTCCAAGAAGTATTCCTTCAGTCATCACGAAGAAACACTTCTCGGGATATAATGCAAGTCTGACTTCTCTACACTTCTGAAAAGTTTTGGCTAAACACCTTGCATGTTCTTTACGTGTGTCAAAAACACAAAAATCATCTATAAAAATCTCTAAATATTTTTGCAAATAATCCTGAAAAATTAAGGTCATCATCCTCTAAAAGGTAGCTAGTGCATTGCATAATCCAAAAAGTATTTTGTGATAACCATAAGCATCTCAATCTGTAGTGAAGGTAGTCTTGTCCTTATCTTGCTCTCTAATGGACACTTGATTATATCTCAAAAACACATCTAGAAAACTGTAGCATTTCTTTCCAGATACATGATCTAAAATAGTATCAATAAAAAATAAAGGGTGATAGTCTTTCTTCGTTGCTGCATTAAGCTTTCTAAAGTCGTGATTGATCCTTATCTTTTCTGTTTGCTTCTTAGGTACCACTACTATGGGTGCTACTCATTCGCTACTTAATACAAGAGAGATAATTCTCACCTTCAAGTACTTATCTATCTCGTCTTTAACCAGGGAGATTTTTTTGGATTGAGTCGATATTGTCTTTGTCGTATAAGTACTGATCCTTCGATGATATCAATACGATGTTCTTCCCACTGCGTAGGTATCACCTTCATGTCCTCCACAGTCCAAGCGAAGACATCTTGGTAATGGATCAGCATTTGATCATACATTTCCAACTCTTGTCTTTGTACTACAATAGAAATCTTTAGGTTCTTTTCTTGGCTTATCATCAGATTTTGGGATGCTCTTGGAAGTACTATATCATCTGTATGGCTGATCTTTGCACTCTCGTGACCTAGCTGTGATTGCTATTCGATCTCGTTTGCATCGTCGTCTTCATCGACTTCGTAGCATTGAAGATAGTTGATCATTGAATAGGGGTCTCCCTCCATTCACTTGCGCTGCTTGTTGGTGAATCAAATCATGAAGTGTAACTTGCATCAGTCGAATATGTCTCACCTTGATGTGTTATCTTGTTCCAGGATACTACCACAGTCTTATTAGTACGTTTCTGTGGATCTTTAAAGTGTAAAGTGTAAACTGTATCAATTTGTTAGTACTTTGACACCATACAACCACGGCCTCCCAATCAAAATTTGATAACCAGACTTAACCAAAAGGCGCAATACAACATAGGTGAGTTAAAAAAAAATTCTGTCTATTAGAGTGAGAATGTTGCACAGTAGTCTCAGTGGTCGTCTTCTTGTCTGATCTACCAGTCGTAACACTCGCTAAGTTTCTTCAAACTTGCTGAAACCCAACGCGTGCATCGTGTCTTCTGTTATTATCTCGACTCTTGACTCGGAGTGGCACTTTCTTGATTATATAGCTTGCAATCTCCACTTCAACTTTTGAGATCCCAGGTCTTCTGCCTCAATGTGAAACAGAGAAGATAACTTCCATCTTCTTGCTTTAGTGGGTTTCTTCAATGCTTGAAGTAACATTTTCTTGTAAATTTTCTTGTCTTCAATCAAATGTTTGAAACTTATGTTAGCTTTTTGTGCTTCTAAATTGTCCACCACATCATAGTGCAGTGTTGTCACAGGTTCTCTTCTTATAGGCTCTGGTTGACTGTGCTTCTTTGGACGAAGTACGAAGTGCGTTTGGTGAGAACGAAGTTGATGGTTCAGGAACTTCTGCCGAAGTGGTGTCAACCTCCTTCACTGAAGTTCTCTCTCGTAGTAATTTCTTCTTCAGGAGTTCACATAATATCTATTGACAACTTCGAAGAGTCTCCACAAAGAATGAGTTGTAGTACGATTTGAACGCAGGTGCCCAATCTAGTGCTTGCGTCTGAAATATTCTTTGTTGATTGGTGCATTCTGTATTGGCATGTCTTGACTTTCCACAAGTCGTACACCACAAGTTCGATCGAGATGAAGAAGGTGATTTTCTCCTGTCAAGAGATCGTACCATCTATACTTTCAGATCTACAAACACTTTGATCATTTCCTCCATTAGTTGAGTACTGTCCCTTTTGGACTTCTTTTTCTTCTCTTTTGAACTTTCTTTTCTTTGGTCAAAGAACTTCGTCTTGTTCTTTGTTCTTCTTCGCTTGAAGAAGATGCGCTTGCGGATGAAAATTCTCCGACTTCGGCCGAAGACGATTCTTCATCAGAAGATACTTCGGAGGAAGAGAGATCTCTTCGACTCTTCTTATATTTCTTTCGTCGACTTGGTTTTTCTTCCTCCGTCTCCTTCTTGTCTTTCTTTCTTTTGTTTTTACTCTTCATCCAACCTCCTTTACTTACGAGGGCAGATGCTTCAAATGCTTCTGCTGAAGCAACAACTTCTTCGATGGCATCCATTTTTCCACAACGACATCAAATCTCCATTTCAATAGGTAGACCCGGAACTAGTCATTCTGTAGCTTGATCCATAGAGTATGGATTGACTGTACTCATCTTCGGTTTTTGTCCAGTAGATTATAAAATCTCTGCACATAATCTTTCAAGCTCTCCTTCTTCCTTCTAACCAGTCTGGTCAGCTTTCCCAACACTTGACGGTTGTACCCGATTTTCCAGAACTTCTCTAAGAACTTCATCTTCAGCTTGTCTCATGTATCGATGTCATCTGGTACTCTGTTAGTGTGGTTGTATCAACTGCGTGCGCTCTTCATGAGAAGATTTGAAAAGAACGATAGACGATCCGGTTCAACATCTTCCTCAAACAGTTTGATGTAGACGTCTATGTCTTCATCATCATCTGAAGATCCACCTCTGAACTTCGAGTAACCGTGTTTCATGATGGGTTGGCTTGCCATACTTCGAACTCCTGTAGCTTTTGGAACTTGAGTCGCTATCTTGGTAGGTGTTGGAATCGGCGCTCGTACTATTGCTTGTACGAGGACAGCAAAGACAATACCGGCAGCAATAGCTGCTTTAGCTTGTCTCTTCTTGAACATTGATGGTCTTGTTGTTGGTGATAAATAAGGAGCAACACTGTCCTTCTGAGCAAATAGAGTGAACCGAAGAGCCTAACTTAGTTAACTAAGTAACCTTTAACACCATAGACACTAAGTACTTTCACACTAAGTTATCTTTACTACTATTGCTCTTGGAAACTCTGGCGAAGAAGACTCTTCTCCCGCCGAAGCACGAAGAAACACTTCTTCTGAAATGTCTATCTAAGAAGAACTTCACCACAAAGACATTTCTTACGAAGAACAACTTCCTCCGAAGTGACTTTGCTCTAAAACTACTTCGTAGTAAACTAACTTCGTAGTTGCTGGTTTGTTCTTAGACTTCATCTTAAACTTCTTACTCTGATTCCGAATGTAAACAGCAAAGTACTTCGTCACCCAGACTAACTCCCATCACAACAAACTACGAAACTACGTAGGTAAAACTATGAAAAAGACAAACACACAATGACTCCGTAAACTTCAAAAAATAGAAATCCAAATAACAAACACATAGAGTTCCCAAGTAGGAACAACACAACACTTATATACAACTTCGCATGAAGATGGCAGATCTTACTTCCTAGGAAGAAGGATTACATCTTCGTCATACGATCACGTCTCCCCCCAGAAGATGGAACGGAAGTATCTACACTACCTTACTGTTATGTCCTAGCTATACTCCACAATGACAGTTTTATTATCTCTCTCTAATCTCTCGTACTATCCTCTCCGCGATTCTAACTATCCTACTTTTTGTTGAAAAATCTGACTCTTCTGTGCGTCCCATAGACCTACCGAGGCTATTGTCGTCATCTCCTCGCGAAGTCGTGTCAAAAGCTCCTTCTCCGAAGAATCAAGTTTGGTGATAAAGTACGGAGTCAATATTTCATCAACCTTACCCTGAAGTTCTTCCAGCTTCGTCGCTGCTGAAGTCTTCGCCTCTTCTGTCTTCAGAAGTTCTTCTTCCTTGATCACTAATTGATCATGAGAAGTGTCCCTCTCTGACTTCATTCGTGAAATCTTGAAGCATCAAGTTCAACTTCACATGTAAGTTCTGAATCGCTTGTGAAGACTTTACCTGCTCTTCGGACTTCGTTTGAAACAAAGTATCGCGTTCCAACTTCAACTTCTTCACTTCCTTCGAAGTGTCTTCCAACTTCGTCATAAGTTGATGCTTCTCTTCCAGCCATCATTTCGTCCAAGTGTATCACATTTAGCAGTTTGGTCAGCGTCAGTGATACCTTCATCTCTTCCTCATATGTCTGTCTCTGCATATCTAATTGGGCGAGGATTGACAGCGGGGTACCACTTAACAACTCCAGTGTCAGCTCGAACGTCTTCAGCTCTTTTCCAATACTTCACTCGTCATAGACCAAAGTTGTGACTTCATTATGTTGCTGCGAAGTGTGAAGTCCTTCCTGAAGATTCTCAGCCTGCACCTCAGTAGCTCACGAGTTTACTCTTCGTAGTACGAAATCTCCGGGTTCTTTCTCCACTTGACTTCGTCCTGGTCCCACTTCTCCCACAATCTCCACTGAAGAGGATTTGGCTGGTACCTGAGTTTCTTCATGTTCTTTGTCGGAAGTCTCAACTGTCAACTTCTTCGTCTTCTTCTTTCTATGCGGAGTAGCTCCTCTTGACGTTCCTTTGTTAGTTCTTCTCCTCTTCGTCCGTATACTAGGTCTTGTAGAAGTCACGGGTGTCGTCACGTCATCTCTCCTAGGCGTCGGCTCTAAGGTCAATTGGTCTTCCTCCCACGCCTCGATCCATACTTATCTTCTTCGGCTGACGTCAACAGATACATCCCTTTGTAGAACACCGTGGCGAAGGCTGCAAAGTACATCTATCCGTCTTTATAGAATATATTGTACAACTTCTGAACATGAATGTGGAAGATGTTCAACCAATATGTCTTCTGCCCCGCAAGTATCAGTTCGATAAAGTGCACCTATCAGTTGGTTAAGTACGAAGTGCGATGGGGTTTGAATATCGTATTCAGCGCCACCGCAATGTCTCTTCGGAATGGATCTCTATAACTCTGTACCTTGAACCTGTTCGCTCCTATTGGCATTGTCGTGAAGAGTTTGATGTACTTCACCATTTCATCCGAAGACTGCTTCGTGGTGCTATTGTACATCAAGTCTCCTTCCTGACTTGCCTCATCATTCCTGAGCACAAAACTTCAATTTTGAAGCATCTAATTCTGTGACCTTCCTCGCGTTTCAGACGAGGTGTGTCCTTGGCATATCAAGATCTCGTTCACTAACTCTACCGACACAATGCCCCAATTCTGAAGCAGAAAGGACAACCCCATGTCCTCAAGCCGTCTTTCATAGGGTCAGAAATCAAGCCACTTTGTAGCAAACGTCTTCAATCTCGTTGGTGGCTTCCCTGAAGTCTGCATCTCGTGCATTCTTCCCAACTGCTGAAGTACGAAGTTTTTCCATTCAGGAAGTATGAAATTCTTCTCCTCTGAATCTTGCCCCTCAAATGTTGCGAAGTTGGACTTCGTTGAAGTTGCACTTTGTCACTCTCTATCTTTTGTTTCGAACGCGGTATAATAAATCTGCGGATGGAAATAGTAAAAGTGAAATGTTTCTGACTCTTCTTATATTTTTTCCTCTCGCTCCTCACGTGTGAAGTTCCTCTTGGCCTTCGTCAACGAAGTTGTACTAACTTCCGTCATACTTCGTTCATTCTTCTTGAGGTCATAACTTCGTCGTCCAACATCCATTCTCAGCAAATAGGGTATCCTTGGGAAGCTCTTTGTCTATAGAATACAACCTGTTTATCATACCCAAAATATACACTTCATAGTTCCTTTATTTCCACTCAGCATCATGCTTTGGCAAAAAAACCCTATACTACAACTAAAACTATTATATCTTATCATCTATGCTAACTAATCTATTTCTTTACTAACAAAATAAAAAGTCCAAGGCTTCACACGGTTCACTTTCAGAATCAGAGCGGTAAACTTTGCACCGCGCATAAAATATGCTTCTCATGTTCTCTGTGCGAAGAATGTGTACAAGAAGACAAGAATAGGAATAAGGAGAAAATTCAAGGAAGAGGTTGGATGTATGTATTTTTTAGTATATGTTGTGTTAATTCGGAGAGAAAGATATGTCTTGACTCGATGTGCATGTTACAGTACAATCTTTCTAATCTGCCTATGAAATATGTAAATAATCTTTGGGGAGCGTTGTTCTCTTTTGTTAACAAAGAAAATATACATTATACCAGAATTTCATACTCGATTAAATCTACAATATTAAATTTACTTATAAATGTTACGTAAACCAGGAGCTGCGGCAGATCTCACATAACCCATAACCTCAGCTCGTGAAGACACATTCTCAAAAGTAGAAGACCGGGAGCCAAAAACAAAATAAACATTAATGTTTGGTATACATTAATTTATTATCGAATAAGAAATGTTAGGTAATAAATTAAGAGCATGCTGCATTCTCTATCTGAAGATGGAGAAGGTGACTGTGCATACTTCATCTCATCAAAAGCATCCCAACCGCCTTTAGGGAATTTTTACTTGCTTTTTTTATCGGATAAAAGGTTCTAATTATTATGTACAAATTATATCTAAGTTGCTATGAGAATTCTATTAATTTTGAATGATAACTGATCTGGGAGCGTGGAGTAGATCTAGAGTCCAGACATAATCATAAAGCGGAATTAACTCACTTGTTGCAGAAACTACAAGTGCACGAACATGTTAATAAGAACACATCAATTTATTACTTAACACTTTTTGACAAAAAGGTTAACTATAAATTTAAGTTGCTGCTGATGGCGTTGTCATCCGATGCCGTAATCTTCTCGTGTCATTGGGATTTCAGTTGAAAGCCAAAGAGAACTGCACAAAACTTACATTCAACATTGTTCTTTCCTGCAATGTTTGAAATGCTTCCGAGACCCTACTTACTTCTAAGTTTATGTGATAGACGATATATATTCACCCAAGTCCATTCTCTTGGGTGGTTGGTGCTCAAGTAACCTATAAGGGATTATGAAATACTCTCTCATGTAACTCAATGTGATATTTTTACTTGTGCATCTCTCCTTCCTTGAGTTAAACTGGAACGCTCTTCGCAGTGATCCATTTTAGTTATCCAGCATTTCGTAGGTTAACAGACTGTCTTGTGCTTAGTCGATCCGGCTTCAATCGGTTTACGAAGGCACTTGCGATGTCCGAAGAGGATGGTACTACCTAGAAACCTCCTGCTAACTCATTTCTAGTCAACAAGAGGTCTCAGCGAGTTCGTTTGGAAAATGAGAGAAGTACAAGTAATAGGACCACTCAAACCTATCTTCGTAACGGAGTTTACAGGATTCAGACGAAGACGTAAATCAAACTTTCAGATTTTGTCAAAAATAATCTCATTATTCTTGAACAGTGTAGAAGAAAATAATTTACGATTCTATACATATATGTCAGGTGGTACGTAAAATTTACAGCAAAAATCTGTAAAAAGTTTTATGAGAGTTATGAGAAATCCATAAAAGCTAGGTTTCGGTGACCGTAATAAACCTCGAGACCGTCTCGTTTGCGTCCTAGAGGCTCTTAACTCGGGCAACTGGGGCAATCGTCAGTTCGCCTGTCTACGACCGGGGTTGGCTTGGAGATGCTGTACGCAGTTCACTAGCTGACTCCGTATCCGAATGGACTGTGGCCTTTTTGGGGGAACGTATGCTCTGGTAGAGATGGTTTCATGTCTAGCTCCAGTTAAGTTTCGTTCAAATGTGAGGATGTTCTTTGGCGTTAGTTCCCCCGAAACACAAGGACGATTGGTCGTTTGCCGAGACTGCTTCTTCGTCCCCGAGAGAGACCATATATACCTGCTACGCTTCAGGAGGTGTAAGGAACTCCAAACCCATATGCTCAGCTTAAGGGAGTACTTCAACCGAGGATACAAGAGCTTCAGACACGAAGAAGAAATCAGTCAGCCATGTGTTCGGCCTAGAGCGAACTATTCTTTCGCCTTTTACTAAAGAATACCGTGTGCGGGACACAGTCAGCGGCTTATCACAATCTTTGGAACGCCTCTTAACTGAGGCACCACCAATTCAATTCAAAGTGGGATGGAGCTTCGGTTGTTTTTGACTTCTCTGGAACCGGCCATTACCTAGTATGGATAATCACTTGAGCACAAGTTTAAGATTCCACGCAACGAGTCATGAATCCGAATAATTAACCCTGCCTCAAAAAGCAAATGGAAGCTTTCCCAATGCAATCCTCTCGGAATTCCATCCAAGCAGACATGCATAGATGTGTACACTACATGTTCAGGTAGTAGGAATGTCCCCCTCCTGTAGACAGCTAGTCGAAGAGTGCTAGTGTGACAACGTTAGTGTCGTTAAGTAGCTTGGACTCACGATGAGAGATCTATACCTAATGATATGATAGTAGACAAATCATGCCAACTCCTCACGAAATCAGTCTGTAGTCTCACGTCCTGGCCTGGTTTAGTCCTGCTGAACCAAGACGTGGGAAGGAGTATTTGGTGCAGTCCAAATACTCATTCCTGATGCTCCCACACGGGCCAAGGATGAGAAAGCACAGTTATCACTCACTTTACACCCGTTGAATTAGAAAGGATCTTCACAATCATCAATTCACGATCGACCGTGACACATTCCCTATGCAGAACACTTGGAGACCCGACCACGTTCTGAGAGTTTCTCCGGAAGAGTGCTACTCAGAAATTCGGATGTTCGTCGTCGGAACAGCCATAAAAGCCTACTCGTACGTTCAATGTCGAAGCAGGTTGGAACAGCGGGGAGCTTGCGTAAGCGGTGCTCACGACTCCTAGGTTGTTCTTAGGCAAGATAATCCAGTCTTACTTCATCACATGCAGGCATTCTAACAAAGTGCGTGAAGATAGACAACATCTGCTTCTTCGATTCATTGGGTCTCCCGCGAGGGGAGGATGGGCTGCGCCGGTCTAGGAGGTAGTGCAATACCAAGGAAGTAGGATTCCGAAGTAGCAAGCTACCCCATTGGACTCGCACCCGTGAGAGAAATTAGATTAATATCGTTTAATATCAGATATTAAACTGATAAGAACAGATACTACACTTGATCTTAGCCAAAAGGCCGAGAAAGGTATATTCCTCCACTGGCATAGAGGAGCTTATAGCTCTCGGTGAACCTTATCTCTTTCTGTACCGCTTATGGGTTTATGATTGTCTTGACTCTAGTTCACTTTTTATATTTCGTGTTTCGACTGTTAGAGTCTTATGTATGTGAACGAGAAGATGACCGTGTTGACGCGTGGGGGCTTTTGAATCTGTCAAGCTCAGGAAAGAGGAAGCAAGTAGTAAGATTCAATTTGTCAGTGCAAGCAAGCCGGTTTGGAAAGCAGGATGTCCTGCAGAGAATCCCCACCTAGTCCATCACCCTTGAAATCACAGCTAGACGCAGGCCGACACAGTGGAAGAACAGTATAGAATAATCTCCTGCTCAGAATTGACAAGCGATTGCATATTTCCTCGACTCTCTCTGAAGCTAGGAAATTCTCATGTTTTTTGTTGATTTCATGTCTATGCAGACTAAAGCCAGCAGGATTTCCAATCTCAGCGCCCTCGTCAGTCTGTTTGTGTTTCTGGGTTTGTGGATGCACAATCTCGTCCACCGATCAGAGAGAGAATTCCGTGCTCTTCGTTCGAGGAAAGAACGTTCGTTCGCTCTTGGTGTTAGGAAGAGCTTGGTGAATGCTATTACCGTTGCTCCTGTAGCACATCCTCCCGCTCTGGCGTGGGTGCGGATGGGCCCGAATGTACAAATGATGATGCAGGACCAAGATAACCAATGTTGATTTCTCGTAAGCACAGATCATCTACTACACGATTAGGTACTATGGGCTGACATATTTCTTAAGCATGACAGGTGTGATCTGGTTTCATCGACCCCAGTAAAGTAAGAGTCAGTTTAGAGAACAGCGAGTCTTCCTTGGCATTTCAGATGAAAAGCGACAAGACGGGCTTGGTTTCATTGCTTCCTGCCTTCCAGAAACATCAGGGGTCGAGTTCTCTTGGATTGGAAGTTTCAAAAGCGCATTCAGTGTAACTAAACATTCATTCGCGTAGAAGAGGAGTAATTCCCTACCTCCCGAGTCCTACAGTAGTGTTTCCCAGTGTTCTTGGTGTTACCGGACGGTACGTACACAAGACTTGATCTGCCTCGAAGCTGCAGCTGAACGCCCATCAGTTTGTTTTCATCTACCACGAGCAACATAACGGTGTTCCAAGTTTGCTGCCGAAAGTATACCTTTCACGAGCTTAAATCGTAAGTTACACCACCTATCGATACAACTTGCGTGGACGCCTCAAACCCTACTTTGCACCTCTACCTTCTTGCTAGAACTTGGACATTTTCCAGGATAACTCGATCGAATTACATTCAAACCCGTCTGCAACCACAAAGAGGCTCCACCCACTCTTCACCTTCCCAAATTCCTTGACGGATTCCAGTTATTCAGACTCGAGCATTCCGCCTCTTGCATTAGTGATGAGGTCCGGCCAGAGCTGATAAGGTCCTGCCAGAACAAGAAAACCAAACATTCAATATTCTATGTATTTCCGATCACTTCAGCGAGCAAACTAGCTCTGCCTCTAAACTTCCAAGCTTTTTAGATCGATATCCCAGTTGGATTTGCGCCACAGAAGGATGTAGCCCTTCAGACTTCACTTCTTCAGTTGATTTCATCGTTTCTTCTTGTAAGTACGTTTGACACTAGGGATTGTCCTCGCATCTTCCGTGCTATGCTCTCGAAACGCTTAGCAGTTCTCTTTTCAGAAAATTGACCGGCCAGGCAGAAAGTATGACTCGAGGGCTGATCTTTCATGTGTCGATAGATCTTCGAGTAGGATTATTTGTGCAACGTAACGTGGCGCAATACTGGAATACCGAATGAAGATGTTCTGAGGTTACAGTCTCTTCAGGTACCATTGTCTACCAGTCTACACACCCGCACAATCCAAGTTTCAGTTTTATTGGTGGTGCCTCAACGAAGAGGCGTTCCAAAGATTATGATAAGCCGTTGACTGTGTCCCGCACACGGTATTCTTTAGTAAAAGGCGAAAGAATAGTTCGCTCTGGGCTGAACACACGGCTGGCTGATAAATTCATTCTGTCTGGAGTTCTTATTTCTCCCGCCGAGGTGCTTTCATCAACTGAACTTATGGGCCAGAGTCCTGTACACGTGATGAAGCGTAGATGCGTCTCCCACGAGAGAAGGAAGGAGGAAGGCGTAGGGAATGACCAATTGCCCTGATGTCGACAGGAACGAGTGTCAACCAGAATGAACTGGGGCTTAGTAGCCGTTCACAATACAGATTTGGAGCGACTGCATGCAAAGTTCCACAGTATGAGGGATAAGGAAGATGTGGAAACTGCACTCACTGGTGCCACTGTTCAACCTTGACTGCAACGAGAGCCACCATTCCGTGAGCGGAATGGGTGTGCACAAGTAAAAATCAAGACTTGCTCATGTTCTTTCATGAACTTCCCTAGAAAACACATTGCGGCTACTAATACCGTCACGTGTAACCCGAAGACGAAACAGAGTCTTAACTTTAACTTCACACAGCTTTAACTCCTTTAGAAGAGACTTTCTAGCTTCAGCTGAAGCTATACACTTCCTAGCCAGCGCTCGGGGTAAAAAGTTTCAGGAACCGGAAATTATCCGAAGGTAATTAACGGAACTGGCTTTTTCAGTCATCTATTAATTTCCTGGTTTTCTTAACAGGTAACTTGTCGTTTTGTAAAATTTTAACCTGCAAATTATCCCACTGGACATCATTTCAACCCGGTTACAAATACAAAGAATTCCGGTTAGCCCCGAGCGCTATTCCTAGCTCGGTCATCTTTCCGACCATTTCGTGAAACCTCTCGCAATGGTAGCTCAGGTCTAGTTATAGTCCAAAATGGTCATGACCATGGGCAGGATACACGTGTGAATAACCTGCCCGCAGCATGCTGCCACTGTTTCCTAAACTCAGATTTTTTTCTAAGGCATGAAAGTCTCCCAAGCATCCTCGACACGCAGAGGCATGCGATCGCAGGCAGTAAAATGCTATTAGAAGATGACAAAGTTAGTGTCCGTAGTGATTATTCTGTGACTTGGGTGTTATAGTTACAACTGACTCCCGAGAAGATTGCGGATGGATCTAGAGGTACCAGCAGAAATGACGCACGGCTGTTGTCTCTCTGGTCATTATAATTTTGCATGTGGATTAATTGCGAATGCTGATTTGGTGTATAAGATCGGTAACATGGAAATATTTATGACACATGTTTCAATTTTGGAATTGAAAAAAACTGCAACAGTTCTCCACAACCGTCTCGAGATAGTCTAGTTCCTACGAAGTATGTCAACAAAGACCTACCATCGACGAGTTTGGTGTGTGAGCTTTGAGCGATGTTTGTTCAGAGGGTTTGTGTTTCATAATTTCATGCTTGAGCATTGCATAAGTCTGCGTACGTTATCGTATAACGTGTTTTTCTGTCTAGGAATACACGGGGTATATGGCTGTGTAGAGGTATGTGACTTGAAGAGGTTGGCTCTGAACCTTGATCTTTCAACCCTAATGCTCTCTATCTACTCTTCTCGGACAAGTGATCTTGTATCTCTCGACTCAAGGTTAAAAGCTGCTACGGTCCCATGATACGTATAAATTATACAAATTTGTGTTACATACAAATCCAGAAATACTCAACTCTGTACTATCTGCATGCAAGTAACTCTAAATCACTAGAAGCATGATTTACCAACTTCTCAACGACACTAACTACCCATCAGTTTGGCCACCACAACTCTATTTGATACAACTGAAAGATACTATAAGATCGCTCAACCAACTTGATCGAGTCTCGATACAACTTGCTGTACACCCTGGCCTACCAAGCATTCCAGCAAGGTAAATCATGCATGCTCCAAGACACTACTCAGATCTCAATATAGCACCAACGGCGGTAATACCTGGCAGCTCCGAGAACCCAAACAGCGGCTTAAGATTCATGACGACTCCGTTCTCCTTCATCACCAAGAGCTGAAATCAGCCCCACATCCTCCAATGTCGAGTTGTATGCAGGCATGGCAGTTTCAGCAACAAACTCTTCTCCAAATTACTCAAAAATAATCAAAATGACAATAGATGATACCGAAAAACTTGAAACTGCTAATAACAGAAGTATCTTTGAACTTTGAGACATCAGTCCTCTCAAACCAGTCGACCAATGATGATCAAACTTCACAGGAAGCTTGATTGGACCATTCACTCCTACATTGAACAATTTTCAGGTCGAAATCTTAAACCAATTCTCAGATATGGATCAAACCGTAATCTGTGCTAACTTAAGAGCTTTACATACGCAGGTACATTTGATCCAAGATTCTGAACAAACTACTCGACCCTTTGAGATGAAACTTCCCAAGTATCTTACTGATAAGACATGCTTCAATCTTGGAAAGTTTCACTCAGAAATTCGACTCAGAACTTAAGCAATAGCAAACTATCCATGACTATCACAGTTCGCTGTTCCCGCTTTATCACGTCTGCTCTTCTCAACTTCAAACGGTCGGTTCAGAATACAAATCGATCAAGAATCTAATGAAATTGATATCAAAACGACCAACACGTCGTCAGCTCTCCAACCCAACAGACAGCTCCTCAAAACTCCTCACGAGTCTCTCGGAACAACCAGAAACGTAGCGGTAGGTATGAATTGCATCCCCTCCACTCAATCGATCATAACGCCCTCATCCTTCCATCAAATCGACCGATTCTTCAGCCCAGATTGTAGCCCCGGTCGAGCGCTCTCCAACCATATCCTTCATTTCACGAATGGACCTCTGAAGCCTCCAGAAACCACAGAAACGTCGCAAGGATCAGCTAGAACACCATTGGTCCAAAAGTGGATCAATAAGAGCAAAAAGATCTTTACTTTTGTCTTTCTCCACTCAACTTTTTCCCCTAGAACCAGTTTTTACTCTCCAAGGAGACACAAGACATCAACAAGACTCTAAGACCTCAGAAAATCCTTCAGATGTGTCGATGGATTCTTCGCGGTCCGTAACTACATAGAAGCGCTCAACCAGAATGAAAACGATTGAGTTGCAGACTAATACAACGTCAATATTACAACCTGAAAACGTTCTACAATAAAAGGTACGAGAAAAAGAAACGATGAAGCTATCACTCGATTGTAATATTCTTGTCCGAAGTTTCTCACGATCCAAGCCCCATGATTGATCTTCGGTCTGCAATGACACCGGACATCGACCCAAAGGTTGAAAGGAACGTTCGATGGATAGTTGAGATCCATTATTCCTCACAACAAAATGTACACCGTCATATCCCAAGTCTCTCCGTATGTTACGATCGGAAGGATCACCGGAAGCTGTAACTCCATCATTCTTCCCATGAATTCATCGCCAAAATATGCACCTAACCACTGTCAAAAGTGATCGCGGTGGATGCAATGAAGCTTGATGTGAAACGGATTCGAGAAAGGAAGATCCGGAACCGGTAACAAACCTCCGTCCATAACCACCAATCCTGCAGTTCTTCTCTCCTCCATGTAGACCACCGAGAACCCTCACGAATCACCCGCTGACAAAGAATGCCGTATGAACCTTCGACCCACCATTTTATACACAAATGCGGCGACAAGGACCATTGAAATGGACGTGCACAGATCGATGACTTGGCTCGTTCCTCTATCGTGCGATCACTTAAACAGATAATCACAAACGTGGCACTCATCACACTGTTTGGTGAGTTACGCGATACGGTTCACGAAACACAGAAAAGAAACATAATCTACGTTCCACGAGAATTTCACATAGGAGCTGAACCACAACACGACAGCGTATTCTCGTTATCTTTTTCTTTATACTATATCGCGTGTTCTGGATCAGAAGCAATTATTAGAGATCCAGGAGATTATAGAGATGGCTGTGATGTTAGCCTCTCGAACGATGAAGGCTCTTCCAACTCTGATGAATCCAGCGGGGAAGATAGAGAGTGTGATAATTCGAGAGAAAACAAAAAGTTGATTTACGAGTTCTTTTGATGAGGATCATGAAATACTCTATTCGGGTTCTGATGAGGAATTTCTTGAGTTATATCAGATATTGTTTACATCTTGACATTTATAAAGACAAAATCATTACACTTTTCTAAAAGTAAGGATTTTTTCAAAAATTATTTTGAGAATATTTCGATTCTTTCTCGTCAACTGATCATAAATGATAGATGAAGTTTTGCCAAATTGATGAGCTTAGTTGAAAGAAATCTTTTTTTCAGAATCAAGCTCATGTAAAACAAGCTCTGATGTCCTTGTAGCTCATAATTATCTTAGATTGATATAGACATGACTGAAATGATGCTGCTCTTGGACGGTCTTTTCTTCTTTGAGGGATTGTGCATGGGACTATGGTTCTTTACACAAAGAGAGTGATGTATGCATTGGAGTCCACCCTTGAAGGATTTATTAGATGGTCAAATTGACAAGAGAGAAGTATCGCGTCACAAGCTTTTGGTGCGAAAGGGTTTTTTATGTATAGGTTTGATAGATGGTTCTTTATTGCCTCTATCACAAACCTTGATTTGATGGAGAAACATATTACGATACAAAGTGCAACTATTCTATAAATATACAAGTGGTATATTGTGGAATACAAGTGGCAAATTTTCTTCTTGTTTACAAATATGTCCGGAAGCTGTCATGACATTCTATGTTTGAGAAAGTTTGTACTCGAAAAGCACATTAACAACGAGAGTCCTTTGTTCCAAAAAGAATCATTATCTATTGGATGATTCAAGATATCCACCACTGAGATATCTTGTCCCCTCGTTTAGGATGACTAGCAAAGAAAAAGACAAACAAGATTTCAATACTTGTTTGGCTCATGCGAGAGTGGCTAAGGAGCATTGTATTGGATTTTCAAAATCCGGATGACATTCTTTGAAGCAAGTCGGAACACAATTGAAGGAAAAATCAGAAAACCGGTTTTTAGTTAGATCGATAGAATGTTGTGTCAAGTTGCATAATTTTTGGCTAAAAAACCAAGATGAATAGACAGAAGAAGACGAGAGATTGATTGTAAAATCTTATTAAGACTTATAAACGCTTCCAAGAGACGTGTAGAACCATACCACTAGGATCCATCAGAGAGACCAAATGATGAGAATATGTCTTAAGCACAAAAGAAATCTGGATGCGTTTTCATTCGAATCTTAACTTATATCAGCTTATGTTTAGATGATGTCATGCGGTCTTTCACAACTAGAGCGACATATACCTCAGTCGTCACAAGCTAGTGCAAATATACTCTGATAACTGGAACTCCACACACGTCAACATATACGATGTCCAACCCAAGTCTTTGCAATGTTCACCATCAACCTTTGACTTGACATATAAGGCAAGGACCCTAGTAACATCTGATGGTTTCCTCTTACATAGTAGGATTGTAGAAACCAGTTGGAACATAGGAGCCCAACCATCTCGAGAACAATCATTGGCAAAGATTATCTTGCTCTTGATGGAAAATCAATCTAGAACACGTTTTAGTGGAACAATATGAGGTGGATGATCCGTGTCTTGAGGAACTCGAAAGTGCTCACGGACGACATCCACTATCAGATCTGCAATTTTCTCCATCATAGTGGACTGATGGAGCTCGAGATCATAACAAGAATAAAACTCCAAACATGCAAGAATATGACTCACATAATAAAGTGTTGTTAGTTGTGAAGAATGACGTGATATCTCACTTTAAGAGGAACTGAATTAATCAAATTGAAGGTTAAACATAATGACTCACATCGTGCTCAACATACTCTAGTTGAATAGTTTGATCGAGTCCAAGTCGAGCAAATTCTGCGAGCAGTACGTGCACTAAGCAATGTTGTGTGGCGTCTCTAGTGATAGATGAACACTTCAAGTTAGTATAAGAATCGTGCTTGAAAGTGTATTTAACATGAAATATTATGCATAGTACATCTTCTTCCTCCATAGTGAGGACCTAAAGAAGTGTAGGAAGGACCAAAGGAAAGGCTAAACCTTGTCAAAATATGAGAATGAAAGTGGAAATTAACTACCATAGAATATATTTCATGAATGAAGTAAGTCCTTAAAATACTTGTTACTTAATGTTCTACACAAATCAGCTGCTGAAAGTTGAATCCTTCCAATACTATGAGGTAAGAAAAACAATAATAGTGGATTCCTCTTAAAAATTCTCCATAGAACTCTTTTATGGATCCACGATTAGGAAAGTCAGATCCACGAGCTATGATAGAGACGGTGTACTAGAATATATTAGATATCATAAATTGTCATAAAGAACGGTAGACGATCCGGTTCAACATCTTCCTCAAACAGTTTGATGTAGACGTCTATGTCTTCATCATCATCTGAAGATCCACCTCTGAACTTCGGGTAACCATGTTTCATGATGGGTTGGCTTGCCAAACTTTGAACTCTTGTAGCTTTTGGAACTTGAGTCGCTATCTTGGCAGGTGTTGGAATCGGCGTTCGTACTATTGCTTGTACGAGGACAACAAAGACAATACCTGCAGCAGTAGCTGCTTTAGCTTGTCTCTTCTTGAACATTGATGGTCTTGTTGTTGGTGATAAATAAGGAGCAACACTGTCCTTCTGAGCAAATAGAGTGAACCGAAGAGCCTAACTTAGTTAACTAAGTAACCTCTAACACCATAGACACTAAGTACCTTCACACTAAGTTATCTTTACTACTATTGCTCTCGGAAATTCTGACGAAGAAGACTCTTCTCCCGCCGAAGCACGAAGAAACACTTCTTCTGAAATGTCTACCTAAGAAGAACTTCACCACAAAGACATTTCTTAAGAAGAACAACTTCCTCCGAAGTGACTTTGCCCTAAAACTACTTCGTAGTAAACTAACTTCGTAGCTGCTGGTTTGTTCTTAGACTTCATCTTAAACTTCTTACTCTAATTCCGAATGTAAACAGCAAAGTACTTCGTCACCCAGACTAACTCCCATCACAACAAACTACGAAACTACGTAGGTAAAACTATGAAGAAGACAAACACACAATGACTCCGTAAACTTCAAAAAATAGAAATCCAAATAACAAACACATAGAGTTCCCAAGTAGGAACAACACAACACTTATATACAACTTCGCATGAAGATGGCAGATCTTACTTCCTAGGAAGAAGGATTGCATCTTCGTCATACGATCACGTCTCTCCTTAGAAGATGGAACGGAAGTATCTACACTACCTAACTGTTATGTCCTAGCTATACTCCACAATGACAGTTTAATTATCTCTCTAATCTCTCGTACTATCCTCTCCGCGACTCTAACTATCCTACTTTTTGTTGAAAAATCTGACTCTTCTCTGCATCGCATAGACCTACCGAGGCTATTGTCGTCATCTCCGCTCGAAGTCGTGTCAAAAGCTCCTTCTCCGAAGAATCGAGTTTGGTGATAAAGTACGGAGTCAATATTTCATCAACCTTACCCTGAAGTTCTTCCAGCTTCGTCGCTGCTGAAGTCTTCGCCTCTTCTGTCTTCAGAAGTTCTTCTTCCTTGATCGCTAACTGATCACGTAAAGTGTCCCCCTCTGACTTCATTCGTGAAACCTTGAAGCATCAAGTTCAACTTCACCTGTAAGTCCTGAATCGCTTGTGAAGACTTTACCTGCTCTTCGGACTTCGCTTGAAACAAAGTATCGCGTTCCAACTTCAACTTCTTCACTTCCTCCGAAGTGTCTTCCAACTTCGTCATAAGTTGATGCTTCTCTTCCATCCATCATTTCGTCCAAGTGTATCACATTTAGCAGTTTGATCAGCGTCAGTGATACCTTCATCTCTTCCTCATATGTCTGCCACTGCATATCTAATTGGGCGAGGATTGACAGCGCGGTATCACTCAACAACTCTAGTGTCAGCTCGAACGTCTTCAGCTCCTTTCCAATACTTCACTCGTCATAGACCAAAGTTGTGACTTCATTATGTTGCTGCGAAGTGTGAAGTCCTTCCTGAAGATTCTCAGCCTGCACCTCAGTAGCTCACGAGTTTACTCTTCGTAGTGCGAAATCTTTGGATTCTTTCTCCACTTGACTTCGTTCTGGTCCCACTTCTCCCACAATCTCCATTGAAGAGGATTTGGCTAGTACCTGAGTTTCTTCATGTTCTTCGTCCGAAGTCTCAACTGTCAACTTCTTCGTCTTCTTCTTTCTATGCGGAGTAGTTCCTCTTGACGTTCCTTTGTTAGTTCTTCTCCTCTTCGTCCGTAACTAGGTCTTGTAGAAGTCACGGGTGTCGTCACGTCATCTCTCCTAAGCGTCGGCTCTAAGGTCAATTGGTCTTCCTCCCACACCTCGATCCATACTTATCTTCTTTGGCTGACGTCAATATATACATGCCTTTGTAGAACACCGTAGCGAAGGCTGCAAAGTACATCTATCCGTCTTTATCAAATATATTGTACAACTTCTGAACATGAATGTGGAAGATGTTCAACCAATATGTCTTCTGCCCCGCAAGTATCAGTTCGATAAAGTGCACATATCAGTTGGTTAAGTACGAAGTGCGGTGAGTTTGAATATCGTATTCAGCGCCACTGCAATGTCTCTTCGGAATGGATCTCTATAACTCTATACCTTGAACCTGTTCGCTCCTATTGGCATTGTCGTGATGAGTTTGATGTACTTCACCATTTCATCCGAAGACTGCATCGTACATCAAGTCTCCTTCCTGACTTGCCTCATCAATCCTGAGCACAAAACTTCAATTTTGAAGCATCTAATTCTGTGACCTTCCTCGCGTTTCATACGAGGTGTGTCCTTGGCATATCAAGATCTCGTTCACTAACTCTACCGACACAATGCCCCAATTCTGAAGCAGAAAGGACAACCCCATGTCCTCAAGCCGTCTTTCATAGGGTCAGAAATCAAGCCACTTTGTAGCAAACGTCTTCAGTCTCGTTGGTGGCTTCCGTGAAGTCTGCATCTCGTGCATTCTTCCCAACTGCTGAAGTATGAAGTTTTTCCATTCAGGAAGTACGAAATTCTTCTCCTCTGAATCTTGCCCCTCAAATGTTGCGAAGTTGGACTTCGTTGAAGTTGCACTTTGTCGCTCTCTACCTTTTGTTTCGAAAGCGGTATAATAAATCTGTGGATGGAAATAGTAAAAGTGAAATGTTTCTGACTCTTCTTATATTTTTTCCTCTCGCTCCTCACGTGTGAAGTTCCTCTTGGCCTTCGTCAACGAAGTTGTACTAACTTCCGTCATACTTCGTTCATTCTTCTTGAGGTCATAACTTCGTCGTCCAACATCCATTCTCAGCAAATAGGGTATCCTTGGGAAGCTCTTCGTCTATAGAATACAACCCGATTATCATACCCAAAATATACACTTCATAGTTTCTTTATTTCCACTCAGCATCATGCTTTGGTGAAAAAACCCTATACTACAACTAAAACTATTGTATCTTATCATCTATGCTAACTAATCTATTTCTTTACTAACAAAAACAAAAATTTTCAAACAAAATAAAAAATCCAAGGCTTCACACGGTTCGCTTTCAGAATCAGAGCGGTATACTTTGCACCGCGCATAAAATATGCATCTCATGTTCTCTGTGTGAAGAATGTGTACAAGAAGACAAGAATAGGAATAAGGAGAAAAGGTTGGATGTATGTACTTTTTAGTATATGTTGTGTTAATTCGGAGAGAAAGATATGTCTTGACTCGATGTGCATGTTACAGTACAATCTTTCTAATCTGCCTATGAAATATGTAAATAATCTTTGGGGAGCGTTGTTCTCTTTTGTTAACAAAGAAAATATACATTATACCAGAATTTCATACTCGATTAAATCTACAATATTAAATTTACTTATAAAGTTACGTAAACCAGGAGCTGCGGCAGATCTCACATAACTCATAACCTCAGCTCGTGAAGACACATTCTCAAAAGTAGAAGACCGGGAGCCAAAAACAAAATAAACATTAATGTTTGGCATACATTAATTTATTCTCGAATAAAAAATGTTAGGTAATAAATTAAGAGCATGCTGCATTCTCTATCTGAAGATGGAGAAGGTGATTGTGCATACTTCATTGTGAAGCTTTGGTTTTTCGTTTTGTTAATTAATTGATTAGTTGTAAAGTAAATAAGAAGAATAGATGGTAGAAGATAAACGATATGAGTAGAATAGTGTTAATTAGAAGCTTAGTGAAGAATCTCAGTTCTGGAGGAATTTATCGAATCTATGAGACACTGAAAGATGATTTCCTCATAGATGAATTCCTCGGGCGAAGAGCTTTCTAACGATATGTTGTGCGAGGCAAACGGAGGTGGAATGACGAAGTTACAACAGACCAAAGATGTGTCGTAATTCGAGAGAAGAACATCGCCGCACTGCGAACGCCGAAGAATGACAGTTGAGAAGAGGAAAACCCTAACTTCGGTACGTGCAGGAAAGTCTATCGCGGGATATAAGCAAGGTAACAAGTTGTTTACTTTACTGTTTTACTATTCCCAGAGCGAGCGATAGCAGGGCGCAGAGAGCCGCATTTACCGAACGCCGAAGTACATCAGTTACGGGCGAGGAAGCCAATTCACGAGTGATCGGCGAGGAAGCCAATTTGCGAAGAAGTACATCAGTTACGGGCGAGGAAAGGATTGCAGCGAGGAATCCGTTTGTAGCGAAGCTTGTTGCAGCGATCCTCGGAATGCGTGGGATGCAGACAGCTAAGTCGCCGAGGCTCCGAGCGTTTGAAGTTAATCGAGCGGCTCTTCGCCGCTATGACAAGGAGCTCGAGGAGATGGGGTTGGCATTCCTCTTACTTCCTTGGTGGGGGATGGTCTCTTCCAAATTGGTACATGAGTTGAAGGTCTGCAAGCAGCATCCGGCCGATGACAACTATGGGCGACCGTGTAACTGGACCGAAGATCACTGGTCCGGCGTATTGGGGACTGACGATGCAGGCAGAGAAGGCGATCTTCTCTTCGATAGTGTGTCCGCCGCTGCTTCACCCGAAGCAGTGAAGAACTTCCCGAATCTCTTCAGGGAATTGCCTCAAGGGAGGAATGGTTACAGAACGGGCGATTACTGCGAGCCGAAGAAGAGAGAAGTAGCAGATGCGATTATGGCGATCTTCAGGCCAAGAAGAACAACGTACATGTCGAATTGACAGATCAACTTCATTGAGCAGCTCTTCGCCGGAAGAAGAGCACATTGGGCAAGGATCTTTCATCGCCATGTGCTGAAGCTGTGGAACGATAACGACCTAGTCTACATAGGACCCTTTGTCTCGGTGTTCTACATGGGGATGGGATTGCTATCGCCTGAACAGCAGAAGAAGTTGGGCTTCACCGCGGCAGCCGAAGAAGATGAATTCCAAGTGATACAGACTCCAGCCCGAGATGTAAATCTCGAGAAGTTCTTCGATGAAGTCATCGCCGAAGAGCCGAGGACCGAAGTAGCAATGGAAACAGCGCAGAGGCAAGACGCGTCGACTCCAACACCCGTTCCAGAGAAGACGACCGAAGAGGCAACTCCGGCCGAGGATGATGATGTAGTAGAGGTATCTCCTCCAGTGCGCAGAAGTGGGAGAAAGAAACCTCTGGAAGAGACACCGAGGTCGACACAGAAGTCGCGGAAGAAGATGAAGATGACAAGGACCGTCCGCGCCGATGACGAGCCAGTAGAAGAAGAAGCGACTGAGGAAGCTGACGAAGTTGACACTCCTCGAGCGGAGAAGAGTGTGGATACTTCACCAAAGACTAGTTTTGCTCTATCGACGATGAGTGAGATAGACCAGCTTACTTCTTCGGCAAAGTACATCCAGGAGGTGGTCGCACCACTACTGCACAGCTTGGAAGCGAACCGCGGGACCTACGAGGAAGTCGTCGGTAGGAAGCTGAACCTAGCGGAGTTGGTACAGACGATGCACTTCGGCCGAGGGAACTGGAAGGAGGAGAAGGACAACTTACGAGCAGCTCTCCTCATGGCGCAGAAGGAGACCCAGGCGAAGATGGAGGAATTGAAGAACGAGAAAGCGGAGAAAGAGGTTCTTCTTCGGCAGAAGTTGGATAGAGAGAAGGAACATGAGAAGGTTCTTTCTTTGACGAAGAAGGAGTTGGACGAGGTACGACTTCAGCGGGACAGGAATCTGGATGTCGTCGCACAGATGACAAAGGAGATCGAGGATCTGAAGCGGCGCACCGTCAAGGCCGAGGAGCTGAGTGCTCAACTTCGGAGTAGGGTCGAGCCGGTGCTGAAGAACTACTTCGCCGTTGAGCTGGACACCGAAGAAGTGGGATTTCTCCGCCAGGTTAGAGAGGAGTTCTTAGCTGCAGATGCGGAGGATACTTCAGCTAGGAACCGGGTAGCTAGGTTAGGACAGCGAGTAGTTAGAGAACTTAGGGAGGTTAGAGCAACCGTAGAGTTCTCAGTTTGTGAGATAGGTAGAGAGTTAGCAGTAGAAAGTGGTGTCGTTTCGGACACAGGACCTTCATCCGACGGTCCAGAAGTACGCCCGACTTCTTAGGAAGAAGATCCGTCATCTTCGGGAAAATCTGTATATAAGCGTTGTGTTGTTCGTATTCAGGACCTCTATGTGTTTTATCATTTTTGAGTTTTCTATTTCCTGAGTTTACGGAGCCATTGAGTGTTTTGTCTTCTGCGAAAGATTTACCTACGAAGTATCGTAGTTTGCTGTGGTAGGAATTAGTCTGGGTGCCGAAGAATTTGCTGTTGACATTTGAAATCAGAGTAGAACGTTTACGGCGAAGACTGAGAATAGACCAGCATCTGCGGAGTTAGTTTCTTACGAAGACGTTCTTGGGCGAAGTTGAATTCGGAAGAAGTTGTTCTTTGGTGGAACACTTAGGAAGGAGTTCAATCTGGTACTTCGGCGGAAGAAGAGTCTTCTTCGCCAGAGTTTTCCGAGAACAGTAGTAGTGAAAGTAACTTAGTGTGAAGATACTTAGCGTTTATGGTGTTAGAGGCTACTTAGTAGCACTTCAGCAGTACTTCCTCGTGTGACATTTCCGTCTGTGGCTCTGTTTCTCTGTTGTTCATCTGTTTCTTGAGGTCCCTGACCTGTTCAGTACCTGTTATGTTTGTTTGTCAGGATTATCAACTCTGTCTTGTTGGATAGATCTGAGTTTGATCTCTACCGGGACTGATTTCTGCCCGTGAGAATAAAAGACAACTATAAAGAATCACCTTTGTCATGTGTTTACTACTTTTGGATGATCTTTACTTGCATCTCTGTGGGTTCGATCCTTAAATTACTACTTTCGAGCATCTTTTGGTTTTCTTGTGTGTTACATTCATCTCATCAAAAGCATCCCAACCGTCTTTAGGGAATTTTTACTTGCTTTTTTTATCGGATAAAATTTTTTAATTATTATATACAAATTTTATCTAAGTTGCTATGAGAATTCTATTAATTTTGAATGATAACTTATCTGGCAGCGTGGAGTAGATCTAGAGTCCAGACATAATCATAAAGCGGAATTAACTCACTTGTTGCAGAAACTACAAGTGCACGAACATGTTAATAAGAACACATCAATTTATTACTTAACACTTTTTGACAAAAAGGTTAACTATAAATTTAAGTTGCTGCTGATGGCGTTGTCATCCGATGCCGTAATCTTCTCGTGTCTTTTGGGATTTCAGTTGAAAGCCAAAGAGAACTGCACAAAACTTACATTCAACATTGTTCTTTCCTGCAATGTTTGAAATGCTTCCAAGACCTTACTTAGTTCTAAGTTTATGTGATAGACGATATATATTCACCCAAGTTCATTTCCTTGGGTGGTTGGTGCTCAAGTAACCTATAGGGGATTATGAAATACTCTCTCATGTAACTCATTTGTGATATTTTTACTTGTGCATCCTTCCTTCCTTGAGTTAAATTGCTCTTCTCAGTGATCCATTTTACTTATCCAGCATTTCGTAGGTTAACAGATTGTTTTGTGCTTAGTCGATCCGGCCTCAACCGGTTTACGAAGACACTTGCGATGTCCGAAGAGAACGGTATTACCTGGAAACCTCCTGCTAACTCATTTCTAGTCAACAAGAGGTCTATGTGAGTACTTCTGGAGAATGGAAGTACAAGTAATAAGACCACTCAAACCTATCTTCGTAACGGAGTTTACAGGATTCAGACGAAGACGTAAATCAAACTTTCAGATTTTGTCAAAAATAATCTCATTATTCTTGAACAGTGTAGAAGAAAATAATTTACGATTCTATACATATATGTCAGGTGGTACGTAAAATTTACAGCAAAAATCTGTAAAAAGTTTTACAAGAGTTATGAGAAATCCATAAAAGCTAGGTTTCGGTGACCGTAATAAACCTCGAGACCGTCTCGTTTGCGTCCTAGAGGCTCTTAACTCGGGCAACTGGGGCAATCGTCAGTTCGCCTGTCTACGACCGGGGTTGGCTTGGAGATGCTGTACGCAGTTCACTAGCTGACTCCGTATCCGAATGGACTGTGGCCTTTTTGGGGGAACGTATGCTCTGGTAGAGATGGTTTCCTGTCTAGCTCCAGTTAAGTTTCGTTCAAATGTGAGGATGTTCTTTGGCGTTAGTTCCCCCGAAACACAAGGACGATTAGTCGTTTGCCGAGACTGCTTCTTCGTCCCCGAGAGAGACCATATATACCTGCTACGCTTCAGGAGGTGTAAGGAACTCCAAACCCATATGCTCAGCTTAAGGGAGTACTTCAACCGAGGATACAAGAGCTTCAGACACGAAGAAGAAATCAGTCAGCCGTGTGTTCAGCCCAGAGCGAACTATTCTTTCGCCTTTTACTAAAGAATACCGTGTGCGGGACACAGTCAGCGGCTTATCACAATCTTTGGAACGCCTCTTAACTGAGGCACCACCAATTCAATTCAAAGTGGGATGGAGCTTCGGTTGTTTTTGACTTCTCTGGAACTGGCCATTACCTAGTATGGATAATCACTTGAGCACAAGTTTAAGATTCCACGCAACGAGTCATGAATCCGAATAATTAACCATGCCTCAAGCAAATGGAAGCTTTCCCAATGCAATCCTCTCGGAATTCCATCCAAGCAGAAACAGGCATAGATGTGTACACTACATGTTCAGGTAGTAGGAATGTCCCCCTCCTGTAGACAGCTAGTCGAAGAGTGCTAGTGTGACAACGTTAGTGTCGTTAAGTAGCTTGGACTCACGATGAGAGATCTATACCTAATGATATGACAATAGACAAATCATGCCAACTCCTCAGGAAATCAGTCTGTAGTCTCACGTCCTGGCCTGGTTTAGTCCTGCTGAACCAGGACGTGGGAAGGAGTATTTGGTGCAGTCCAAATACTCATTCCTGATGCTCCCACACGGGCCAAGGATGAGAAAGCACAGTTATCACTCACTTTACACCCGTTGAATTAGAAAGGATCTTCACAATCATTAATTCACGATCGACCGTGACACATTCCCTATGCAGAACACTTGGAGACCCGACCACGCTCTGAGAGTTTCTCCGGAAGAGTGCTACTCGGAAATTCGGATGTTCGACGTCGAAGGGGCCATAATAGCCTACTCGTACGTTCAATGTCGAAGCAGGTTGGAACAGCGGGGAGCTTGCGTAAGCGGTGCTCACGACTCGTAGGTTGTTCTTAGGCAAGATATTCCAGTCTTACTTCATCACTGGCAGGCATTCTAACAAAGTGCGTGAAGATAGATAACACTTGCTTCTTGGATTCATTGGGTCTCCCGCGAGGGGAGGATGGGCTGCGCCGGGCCGAATGTACAAATGATGATGCAGGACCAAGATAACCAATGTTGATTTCTCGTAAGCACAGATCATCTACTACACGATTAGGTACTATGGGCTGACATATTTCTTAAGCATGACAGGTGTGATCTGGTTTCAGCGACCCCAGTAAAGTAAGAGTTAGTTTAGAGAACAGCGAGTCTTCCTTGGCATTTCAGATGAAAAGCGACAAGAAGGGCTTGGTTTCTTTGCTTCCTGCCTTCCAGAAACATCAGGGGTCGAGTTCTCTTGGATTGGAAGTTTCAAAAGCGCATTCAGTGTAACTAAACATTCATTCCCGTAGAAGAGGAGTAATTCCCTACCTCCCGAGTCCTACAGTAGTGTTTCCCTGTGTTCTTGGTGTTACCGGACGGTACGTACACAAGACTTGATCTGCCTCGAAGCTGCAGCTGAACGCCCATCAGTTTGTTTTCATCTACCACGAGCAACATAACGGTGTTCCAAGTTTGCTGCCGAAAGTATACCTTTCACGAGCTTAAATCGTAAGTTAGACCAGCTATCGATACAACTTGCGTGGACGCCTCAAACCCTACTTTGCACCTCTACCTTCTTGCTAGAACTTGGACATTTTCCAGGATAACTCGATCGAATTACATTCAAACCCGTCTGCAACCACAAAGAGGCTCCACCCACTCTTCACCTTCCCAAATTCCTTGGCGGATTCCAGTTATTCAGACTCGAGCATTCCGCCTCTTGCATTAGTGATGAGGTCCGGCCAGAGCTGATAAAGGTCCTGCCAGAACAAGAAAACCAAACATTCGATATTCTATGTATTTCCGATCACTTCAGCGAGCAAACTAGCTCTGCCTCTAAACTTCAAAGCTTTTTAGATCGATATCCCAGTTGGATTTGCGCCACAGAAGGATGTAGCCCTTCAGACTTCACTTCTTCAGTTGATTTCATCGTTTCTTCTTGTAAGTACGTTTGACACTAGGGATTGTCCTCGCATCTTCCGTGCTATGCTCTCGAAACGCTTAGCAGTTCTCTTTTCAGAAAATCGACCGGCCAGGCAGAAGGTATGACTCGAGGGCAGATCTTTCATGTGTCGATAGATCTTCGAGTAGGATTTATTTGTGCAACGTAACGTGGCGCAAACTTAAAGTCCTCGACAATTCTTAGCAGACTAACATTCTACTTTCGTACTCGCTTTTCGCATCGAGCTGCTCGTGTAGTATTGCTTCCGTGGAGAATACGCGCACCATGAACAGAGTGTATAAAAGTTCACCATAGATGTTCAGGACCTTCCATATGCACAGCTCTGTCTGATGTCCTCCCTTGACCGTCCCTCTAGGACCTCGGGGAAAGTTCAGTGAAATGTTTTATCCAGAGTGGGTCTAGGAGTCCACACTAAATTTCGTTCATATTGTATGACTGTATCTGTTTACAGAGCTGTCATTTACGTATATATACTAGATTATAGTCACTGTGACTCAATTTGCTCGTCTAAGCTGAAACAAAACAGTTTGATGTAAGTTTGAAGGACATGAAAGTTGCACACAGCTTTAACTCTTTTACATATTTCTTTTTCAGCCTTCTTGCGACTTGGTGGAAAGGGTAAATACATCCCAGGAGAGTTACCACTTTAGGTACTTCTCGGAAGAACAGGCACTAAAGCAGTCAAATTCTAAAACTAAAATCATCCGTGATAAATGATTCCTCTTCATATCCGTGAGATAATTGGACAGAAAACACCCATTTCTTACCGCAGATACCTGATAAGCAAGAACGAAAGCGCTGAGACACGGCATTTGAGACTGCCCACCTCAAATGCTGCACTTCCCGAATCGAAATGAATCCTGCCCTCTACTTTCTAGGCTCAGTCTTCGTACCGTTTCTAATCAACGTAATGGCATATACCCTAAACTTACTAACTCTGGAACTTCTATAGTCTGTCGCATATCAACTTCTATAGTATATGAACGGGAAGAAGCTAGGTCAGATGTAAAATTTAGCGGAAGAGAATAACGCTCTCGCGACTTCTCAGCTACAATATAGGATACCCTTCTCGGTTGGAACTCATACTGCTCTAAGGTCAAGTGCACCATCCAAAGGTGACCAACAACTGGAAAACCAGCCACGAACTTTCCACCAGTTAGCTCAATTCTTAGTCAGCGAAGCCTAGGCCTCTGCCTCTAGTCCCATACTCCTTCCGGATGGGCGTGGTAAGTACACACAGGCATGAGGGAGAAATTTCGCTCAATCACCTACGCTACCTGCAGTGAACCAGGACCTATGACATCATATGATTTACAGTCGACCGTGTCACATTCCCTTTGAAAGCACTTGGACACCCGCCCCCACGTTCTGAGCGTCTCACTAGAGTAATGCGAACACCCCATCATCAGTTAGAAGTGTTACAAAACTGAGAACTGTACTCCTTAGTCTCTCAGAATACAGAATTTATCTCCCACAACAGAATGCTACCAGCCTATTAGAACTGATAACAGATCAGCCTGTTAAAACTAATCAGAAAGAGAACTTAACAGAAATATTCCGAGATGAAATGTGCACAGCTTTACTTAGACTTCAGACAGAAAGGGCCTCCGACTCATACTACTTTACAAGGAATGTGGGTTAATATACTAATGATACATAACTGCTGTCACAGTGCTTCTCCCGTCACAAGTCATGTCACAAGTCACCTCTTCCCTTTTTTTTCTTTTGTCTTTTTACTTTCCGCAGAGTTTAGATGTGACCTCTAATGATATTTAACACCCTCCTTCATTAGAGCATCACTTCTTTCATACCTAGTAAATCTCTGATATGTATAAACCTTAGCTTTGGTAAAGCTTTGGTAAAAATATCAGCTAATTGATCTTCCGATGGACAATATTCCAGTTTGACTATCTTGGCTTCAATTTTCTCCCTTATATGATGTAACCTTGTCTCCAAACCTTTTGTTCTTTCTCTGATAACTCTATTGTTAGCCAAGAATATTGCACTCTGATTATCCACATGTAATACTGTTGGTCCAGATATCTTTTCTCCCATCTCCAGCAATAAATTCCTTAACCATATCAAGGTTATAGAACCATCACTAAGAGCAATGTATTCAGCTTCTGTTGAAGACCTTGCTACTGTATTCTGCTTCTTGCTGCTCCAACTGATAATTCCACCTGAACATAAGTTGAAGCATGCACCTGATGTGGATTTTCTGCTGCTAGTATCTCCAGCCCAATCACTATCACTGAAGTCCTGAAGTTCACTTCTCCCCTCCTTAAATATAAGACCAAGATTGATAGTACTTTTCAGATATCTCAAAATTCTCTTTGCAGCAACCCAATGAGATGAATTTGGGCAATGCATAAACTGACTTAGCCTCCCAACAGCATAGCAAATATCAGGTCTGGTGTGGATGAGATATCTGAGTTTATCAATTAATTTCCTGTACAGATATTCTTCAATGGTATTTTCAACTGTAGTCTCCTCAAAACCACTTTCTTGCTCCATAGGTGTTGCTGATGACTTGCAATCTTCCATCTGAAACTCTCCAAGTATAGACTTTATGTATGCTTGTTGAGAAAGCATAATACAGTCCTCCATCTGCCAAATATCAACACCAAGGAAGAATCTTGCTAAACCCAAATCGGACATCTCAAACCTCTTGCTGAGTTCTCCTTTGAGTAGTTGCACCAACTCCTTATCACTTCCTGAGATTAAGATATCATCCACATATAAGATGAGTATGATCCTCTTTGAATTATCTTTCAAGACATAGAGGTTTGGATCCAACTCTGATCTTCTGAGTTCATGGCTGTGTAGAAACTCATGTATCTCAGAATACCAAACTCTTGGTGCTTGCTTTAATCCATATAAGGATTTTCTGAGAATGCACACAAGATCTTTCAAATCCTGGTGGTTGAACCATGTAAACTTCTTCCTCTAACTCTCCATGGTCAGGTCATAAGTTTCGACGAAGGCACTTCGCAGGGCTCGGTGCTGAGTCCGTTCCTCTGCAATATCATACTACATCACCTCGACAAATTTGTGATGAAACTTCGTGATCGATTTAACAAGGGCAAAAGTAGAAGAATTAACCCAGAGTACAAGCTATTGACTCGTCGTATGAATGCGAACAGACAGGATAGATCTCTCCTGATTAAGCGCACATAATGACCCGCCGGCTCATTGAAAGGCTGGGTTGAATCCTCTTTCCTCATGGGCCTCTGAAGAGCTAGTAGAAGGGGCATATGTTGGAGTCCACATGGAGAAAGGGCCTGTAAACCCAAAGAAGTCTACTTCGGATCCTTCAAAGTCAGATTACCAAAGGGATAACAACTATTAGGAAGTTCCTGCCCTTTTATTAGAAAGCGATGGGAGGATCATTCCCGTAAGCTATAAACCGCGAACAACAAAAAAAATATTTTAGTAAAAAAAAAAGATTTTTTTGAAAATTTGTTTTTTTTTCGAAACCCTAAAGTTTCATGCCCTTTGGGCCGAAGGACGCTTCTAGAAATTTTTTAATTTTTATAAATAATACAATATATTGTGTAACAAAAATGACAAAATGAAGGAAAGCTGACTTCACATCCATCTGATGTATTTCCCAGTGATAATGACCAGCAAGAGCCATTACAAGTCTGATTGAATCCCATTTTGCAACTGGTGCAAAAGTTTCTCCATAATCAATCCCTTCTTGTTGCTGAAATCCTCTTGCTACTAACCTTGCTTTCAGCTTGTCAACTAAACCATCTGATTGTAGCTTGGTTTTGTAAATCCATTTGCATTGGATGACTCTTTTTCCTCCTGGTAGATTAACCAAATCCCACGTATGATTTTTGAGTAGCATTTTATACTCCTCTTGCATAGCTTGTCTCCAACCAGGATCTTTGTTAGCTTCTTCAAATGTAAGTGGATCATCCTCCTGGATACTTTCAGCAAGTCCACAGTAATCATCAAGCCTTGCTGGTGTTGTAAGTCATCTCCTTTAGCTTCATGAATACTTGGTAACTCAGATTCAGAATTTTGTTGAAATTCAACTTGCTCTTCACTAGGATTAGTGAGAGATGTTGACCGCTCCAAGTCCACCTCAATATCAGATTTATCAGATTCTGAATCAATCTGATCTTCACTTGTAGGTAGCTTAAATCTGAATGTATCACAAGTTTCTTTCTCATCTTCCATCAGATCAGAATCCAACTCAGAGAATCTAACATCTCTGCTGATGTGAGTCTTTCTTGTAGACTGATTGTATACTTTGTAACCCTTGGTTTGCTCAGCATAGCGCACAAATATACACTTCTCAGATTTTGCATCCAACTTCTGTCTCTTCTCATCATTGATGTGCATGTAAGCTGTGCACCCAAAAATCCTGAAGTGAGACACATCTGGTTTCACTCCTGTAAATGTCTCTTCAGGTGTCTTGTGCTGCACAGCTGTTGTATATGCTCTGTTCATAATGTAAACAGCTGTGTTGCAAGCTTCAGCCCAAAAATAATTGAGAAGATTCTTGGCCTTCAACATGGATCTGCCACTCTCCACAATCACCCTATTTTTCCTTTCAGCTACACCATTTTGTTGTGGAGTATAAGCTGTGGAAAGTTGCCTTTGAATACCATGCTCTTCACAAAACTGAGTAAAGAGGTTAGAACAATATTCTCCTCCTCCATCTGATCTGAGAACTTTAATCTTCTTGCCACTTTGATTTTCTACAAGAGCCTTGAACTTCTTGAAGTATTCAAATACTTCAGACTTCTGCTTTAGGAAGTAGATCCATGTCTTTCTGCTCACATCATCAATAAATGTCAGAAAATACTTACAGCCTCCAATAGAGCTTTTTTGCATAGGTCCACAAATCTGAATGGACCAAGGCCAACAACTCTTTTGTTATTGCACCTCCCTCCTTTGAAAAACTCTTTCTGCTTTGTTTTCCAAATATACATCCTTCACATATATCTCCAATAGTTGGTAGCTTCATCCTTGGTAGTCCTTCTATCATATGATTATCCATCATATGTTTCAGACTTCCAAAGTTCAAGTGTGAAAATCTCTGGTGCCAAAGACTTGCTTGATTATAAGAATCAACAACCATAGAGACTTCTTGGACTTGAGGCTCAACATTCAAGATATATAATCCTGACTTCTGATCTCTCCTTCCTGAAGCAATAACTCTCTGATTATGTGAACCATCCAGTATCTGCACCTTTGTATCATCAAAAATCACCTTCATTCCATGATCTGTGATTTTTCCAACAGAAAGCAAGTTCTTAGTGAGCTTTGGAATAAAGAGTACCTCTTGTATACTCTTCAGATCTCCTTCACTTGTTTTCACTGTCACAACTCCAGTACCTTGAACTTCACATCTTGTACATCAGCTTGAGTAACCTTAGACCCTGCTGTTGCTGAAAAGTCCTTCAAGAGTGATCTTTGGCTGGTCATGTGCTTAGAGACACCAGAATCAATGTATCAATTCTTGTCTTTTGTTGTTGTAGATATCAAGCTGGTAATAAACATATTACCAACATCCTTCTCTTCTTGTGCATCTTCTTGAGCAGCAACATTACTTGATGCAAAATTCTGACCTCCATTTGCCTTTCTAGCATAGCAATCTTCAATCTTGTGACCTTTCTTTCCACTGAAGAAACAAGTTCCCAACTTCTTTCTGCACTCTTCAATCTTGTGACCTTTTTTTTTACAAAATGAGCAGAAAGTTGTGCTTTGATTTCCTGAGTAGGAAGATCCATGTTTCTGAGATTGAGGCTCCTCTCTTCTGTAAGTCTTCATCATAAAAGCAGATCCTTGATTCTTCTGAGGGAAAAACTTTCTGATCTGCTGCTCTTCTTCATGTAGTAAACTGCACAACTCCTCATAAGTTGGCATACTCTCCCTTCTGTTGATATCAGAAACAAAATGAAAATATGGAGTACTAAGACTATTCAAAGTTATAGAAACTAGATCTTCATCAGCATATGTCCCTCCTGCTCTGGTTAGCTGCACATAAATACCATCTATCTTCTCAAGGTGTTCATGAATATCTGCACTCTCATCCATCTTGATAGAGTGTAGATCATTCTTCAACTTTGCTACTCTATTTTTGCTCACATTATCATATCTGCTAGCTAGCTTCTCCCAAGCTTCTCTTCTTGTATCACAAGCCTCAATGATAAGCCTGATACTCTCTTTCACAGCAAGCAGAATATTGGCTAATGCTCTAGTTTGCTTCTTAATGAATCTTAGAGTTTCAGGAGAACTCTCATCATAAAATGGAGCAAGCTTCTCTTCTCCAGAAATCACACCCCATAAATCCTTCTCACTCAGAATGGCTTTCATGATCAGTTTCGAGGACCTGTAATTATTAGGACCTGAAAGTCTAGTGCTCTCATTCAAACCAAACTCACTGAAAGTAGCAGCCATGGATGCTATCTTGCTGAAAAGATGAGTTCCAAAAACCCCAGAAACTAAATACCAGATTATCAGAATTTTAAACCCTTAGCTTGAGCAACATGTGCTCTGATACCATGTTACAAAACTGAGAATTGTACTCCTTAGTCTCTCAGAATACAGAATTTATCTCTCACAACAGAATGCTACCAGCCTATTAGAACTGATAACAGATCAGCCTGTTAAAACTAATCAGAAGGAGAACTTAACAGAAATATTCCGAGATGAAATGTGCACAGCTTTACTTAGACTTCAGAACTGGTACAGACAGAAAGGGCCTCCTACTCATACTACTCTACAAGGAATGTGGGTTAATATACTAATGATACATAACTGCTGTAACAGTACTTCTCACGTCACAAGTCATGTCACAAGTCACCTCTTCCCTTTTCTTTTCTTTTGTCTTTTTACTTTCCGCAGAGTTTAGATGTGACCTCTAATGATATTTAACAAGAAGGAGCTAACGTTCCACGAGGAAAGCTAAACGTTTGCAAAGTGTAAGCGACACGTCGAGTACCTTTTATGTCTTACTACCGAAGAGGAGGAGGAACTCAGATTCGCGGCACAGCGGCGGACCTCATGTTAGGTGTCCAGGCTGCTGCGCTCGCAGGAAATTGATTCTACCTCTCTGTCTGGGAGAAACACGAACCTTCCCAAGTCAGGGTGCAAAGTAATGCTATCATCGTCGTACTCCAGTATTCTCACGTTCTCCACCCTCCACAACAACTTCGAGGACCTGATGGAGGATCGAGAAGAGAAAAATCACAGAACGTGAAAGGCTAATTTCACCCGCTTTTCTTGTCACAAGAAAAGCTCCTACAACCAGCCACAGCAGAATCCTCGAGTCTTCCAAGCCTCAGGATCACCTATTCAAACTCCGATCGCTCGAGACCCCGAAAGCCAAATCACGCGCGGGTTGTGGATGATTCCCTCGACCTCCATAGCCCCGCAATGAAATGAGTGCTCAATTCTCGAAATCCTCCGCTTTATAGTCCGTACCTGACAGTGGCTGTGGTTCATGCTAAACTCGCATCTTTAATACCAACCACCTGAATCTGGTAAACATCCTAGTGAAATTGCATGCACCCATGTGAACTCCGGTGATAAGAGGCTCCCTTCACACTGAATGACAGTTCGTTGCTGTAAATCCTTCTTAACTCAAGGCGAAAGTCATGCGGGAAGTGTTTAATCAACGGATTACTCTGTCTAAACATCATAAAGTATATGCAGTAACCACACATTGTCACGGCTTCCCAACCAAATGACTCGTAGACACTATGTTAGACAACAAATGGGAATTAGAGGTAAAGAATGCACTGAGAAATGAGAACATGCGCACACACAGGTAGGAACTTTCAGACAGCAGGTTTGCCTTCTGTCACAAAGAAGCTGGTGGGCTCTAACTTCCTACCATCTGTTTGCCAGCCTTTTCACTTCTTCTCAAATCTAGCACGACCTTTGCCAGTGCTCTGTCCCTTTCCTTCAGAGTTCCCAGAACCTCTTCGAGTTTGGCATGAGCAGATTCCTTCTCTCTTCTTGCTCGCTGGAGCAGTGGCTGAATTCTCCCTTTCTCAGCACTCTCACGACGCGTTGTAATCGCTTGATCTTCTCACTGGCTTTCTCCGTAACGAAATTCGTTGCCGTCGGATCCAGCCTGTTGTGCATTATTAGGCGCATTCACTGAATGCCTCGAGAAACTCTTCCACCTTCAGGATCCAGAATCGCGTTGCCAAGGTCGTTGCCGTAGAGAGTGTTCTGCGATCTGCTCTGGTCATCGGCGAGGTGAGTGACTTATCTGTGGGTGCATCCAGACTGGTGGATTCTCTTTTTGATCAAGACGACAAGTTCTACCACATCAATGCGCGGGAGAGGATTCAAAGTCGGAAGGAGGCGGGAAACACTTGCTTCTTGGATTCATTGGGTCTCCCGCGAGGGGGAGGATGGGCTGCGCCGGCCTAGGAGGTGGTGCAATACCAAGGCGACACTGGCGATTCCGAAGTAGCAAGCTTCCCCATTGGACTCGCACCCGTGAGAGAAATTAGATTAATATCGTGAGGGTCGATGACCCTCGTATCAGATATTAAACTGATAAGAACAGATACTACACTTGATCTTAGCCAAAAGGCCGAGAAAGGTATACTCTTTAATGAGAGAGAGTAGCTTATAAACCTGGGTGAACCTCGTCTCCTTCTGCAGGGTTTACGGGTTTATGGTCTAGGTTTTAGTAAACTATTCATATTCGTCCCACTGAGTTCGTATTGTGCCTAGTGAAAGTAAACTAATCGCGAAGTTCGAGGTAAGATAAAAACAAATGATGAGAACAAGTGAATGAGAAGCTGTGACAATAGGGTACCCTAGTAGTCTCGTCTGCTTTGACAAGGGAGTCCCATCAAAATGTTGAAGCTTCTGTTCCGAAACGAACATCTCTCTGTCTTGTTTTGGAAGGGAAAGCTTATCTCAATCGACGGATTGGTTGCAGTTCTTGATGGTCCAGAAGATAATTCGGATTGACACTTCAGTGAAAGATTTATGTTCGATATTCGCTGACCTTTGATAATTCTCTTTGAAAAGTTTCGAACGCAGTACTTACGAGTCGTACGTCACGATCTCGACAGAATGAAGCACCTCATTTTCTGTATCATCATGAGAATGGCCAGATTCCTTACGATACGCACGGGGCGCACCAAGACTTCGTGAAACTGGCATTCCGAGAATCTCAGCATTCTATCAATCTCGGTTACCAAGTGGACTCCTCAACATTTCTCGTTTCAAACACTGGAATAACGAATGAAGATGTTCTGAGGTTACAGTCTCTTCAGGTACCGTTGTCTACAGTCTACACACCCGCACAATCCAAGTTTCAGTTTTATTGGTGGTGCCTCAACGAAGAGACGTTCCAAAGATTATGATAAGCCGTTGACTGTGTCCCGCACACGGTATTCTTTAGTAAAAGGCGAAAGAATAGTTCGCTCTGGGCTGAACACACGGCTGGCTACTAATATCATTTTGTCGGGAGTTCTTATTTCTCTGTTCGAGGTGCTTTCATCAACTGAACTTATGGGCCAGAGTCCTGTACACGTGTTGAAGCGTAGCAGGTAGATGCGTCTCCCACGAGAGAAGGAAGGAGGAAGGCGTAGTGAACGACCAATCGCCTTGATGTCGACAGGAACGAGTGTCAACCAGAATGAACTGGGGCTTAGTAGCCGTTCATAATACAGATTTGGAGCGACTGCATGCAAAGTTCCACAGTATGAGGGATAAGGAAGATGTGGAAACTGCACTCACTGGTGCCAGTGTTCAACCTTGACTGCAACGGGACAGAGGAGTTTCGCAGCCAGGTGAAAGATGGAGGCGGAGGAGGCGGAGACCGGAGGTGCAGATAGATTAGGGGAGGGCACTTAGCGAGAGGGATGTATTAGCGGGGGTCGACAAAGTCCTGTAGCAGAAACGTAATTAGGAGGTTTCTGTCAGTTAGGGTTGAGGGTTTTAGCGCGTAAGGAAACACTTTCGAGCTGGGAACAGAGCGCGGAGCGTTCCGGCTGTTCTCCAGGCTGCAGCTGCACGGGTTTGAAGATGGCCGACAAGACACACAATGGTGAGGAAGGGGAGAGAATTAATGTAGATGAGAATGACAGCTGCAGAAAAGACGAAATGGTGAGATTCGAGGCAAGGAGAGGCGAGGACACCCTCCAAATGAAGGACACGGAGAAGAAGAGAGCGAGAAGGGAATCGCTTAATTTTATAGGTCCAAGGAGGAAGGGAATCAATAATAGAAACAGCGCCCTGACAGTAGGCCTGATGCACGCTAGGAAGAAACGCAGCACAGAATACGAAGAGGAGGCTGGCCCTGTCGATGGGCAAGATGGGGATGTGGCCCGATGTGCAGTTAGGACGCCACCTAAAGGGAGCCCTGCTCAGGAGGTGCCCACGGGAAGTAGGATCGCTCCGGAAGCCGTGGAAAGAGACCTCTTGGGCGGTACCCCGAAGGTGCTCAGAAGAATGCAAGAGAATGAAGGCATCAAGGCGGGCACAAGCGTCAACGCCATACTGTCTGATGCTGCTCCGCCACCTGACCACTCTGATTTGCCCGCGGGTGCTCCTGCTGCGTTGTCCTTGGGAATTACTGCAAGTTCAGCCTCGGGAGCTACGCAGGGGCATTCCGCGTTACCGAACCCGGGTGGAGGAAAGGTCGAAGATGCTGCAGGCACGAAGGAGAAGTCAGGACCGGAAGTACAAGTGGGGAACAGTTGGGCTAAACCACTAAAGATTCTGGGGAAAGCTGGAGTGAACCCGTACCTGGAAGGGCTCAATCCTCTGGCTGGAGCTGGGATGGCGGACAGAGAACTAGAAGAAGCGATACAGAGCATTAAAAGCAACCAGATAACTGGCGAATTCAAAAACGGGGTAGTCGTCGAGTTGGACCGTAATCTGGTGGCCAGCAGACTCTTCCTCCTTAAGACGTCAGCCGTCGTGTTGTCGACTGTCGATTGCAGTCCGTCCCGCGATGCATTCGAAAGTTGGGCCACTCACAGACTAGTACAAGGCATGGGAGCTCAAATAGTTCAACTTCGCATGCTAAGCAGAAGGAACTTCCTAGTGGTACTCGCCACAACAGAACAACGGAACCAGGTACTCAAAGAAGCACCGCTTTTTTGCAATGGACGGATCGTGGTCGCAGCGCCTTGGGCGCCCGGGTTCAAGACGCAACCTGAAAACTCCAAGGCAGTGGCGGTGTGGGTTGACCTCCCTCTCGTAGATCCCACACTTGAAATAGGTGCCGATGTAATGTTGGCAGCGATAGGGCCGGTGTTATACAAGGCGACTATGAAGACAACGAACCTATATCCCCACATCCGGGGTTGCATTCTAATCGACCCCGACCAGGAACTCAAGGACCACCTGCAAATTAAAGTGGGAGTAGGAGAAGTAATAACGCAGCCTATCATCTATCAGTCGCTCCCCGACACTTGCTTCTCGTGTAAGCGGAAGGGCCACTTCGCTAAAAACTGCCCCGAGAAGATCAAGAAGGGGGAAGGCGATAAACAAGAAAAAGACAGGGGCCCCAACAGCACCGAGCAAAAAACTAGCACCACTCCCACTGCTGACGAAACACCAAGAAGCGAGAAAGGGGACGGATACACCAAGGTAACCAAAAAAATTTGGACAAGGAAGAAGGATCGGGAGCTGGAGGTCAATAGGACGACCAATCGCTTCAGCGCGCTCGAGACGAAAGAGGACAGGGGAGATGGCACCACTCCAAGCGGTAAGAGTCCTACGAAGGAAAGGGAGGAAGACAGGGCGAAGGAAATTGCGGTGGGAAAAGAAGGACAGACAAACAGCAAGCTTCCTAAGGAAGGGCTCAGATCAATGCAACCGGCACTACAGGACAGCGATGCGGGCACCCGGAAGGAAGGTCTAGGCTCACAGTCCGAACAGAAAGGGGTTATACCAGACCTGAATGAGTCAGCAGGGGGCAATGGAGCGACAGTAACCAGGAGGATCGAGGCAATAGAAGACACGAGGAAAGAGAGCAGCAATGTAAAGGTGTCAGCAGAGCAAGGACAGGAGACGAGCGAAGAAGGCAGAGAAGGACTAGGGACACAACCAAAAGGCGAATCAGTAAAGGAAATGTGTCAGGACATGGGAGGAAGAGAACCGAAGGAGGGAACAGAAGAAGGAGAGGGGGAAAAAACTAACGAGAAGGAAGAGGGGAAGGTGGACGAGGACAGAGGGAACGTGGGGAAGGATAGAACTGAGGGAGATCTGGAAAAGGAAGAAGAGAGAAACAGCCAGCGACCTATGGAGGAGGAAGGAACGAAGTGTAAATTCTGGGCACCAGCTGAAGAGGGGGAGCGAAACGAAAACAGGGCAGAGGACCCCGACCCACCGTGGAAGCCGGAAAGGGGAAGTGAAGAACAGGGAGAAATGGACGATGAGCTCACAAGCGGAGGGCTGTGGCTCGACTCCCCGGTGATGTGGGGGAGTCAAGAAGAAACGACGACACCCAACTCACCTTTGAAGCAGATGGAGCGAGAGACTCTCAAGGAACTAGATCCCAACATGATGGGGGGAAGACGGGGAGCCAAAAAGAACTTCAACGCCAAGCACACAGGACAACAAACTAAGATCGGCAGTAAGGGGGTCGGGAAGACGAGCTCCAGCAGGGGAAGACAGATGAAAAAAGGAAGCGCAGCACTGGCAAGAGAACTGCTGGCTGTGACTGAGCATGACCAAGCATGACTGAGCTGTGACTGTGGTGAACGCTTCGCTACTATCCGCTGGTGTAAAATGCAGAACACAATTAAAGTTTCCACTTGGAATGTTAGGGGGTTGGGGGACCCGCATCGTGTGTCCATAGTACGACAATGGCTTCAAAGAGACAAGGCGCAAGCTGACATCATCGCCCTTCAGGAGTTAAAAACGGAGGAACGAAGACTAGAGAACAACCTGAAAGTCCTTATGCCGAGCGGTACCATAATTGTCGACTATACTGACGGAGGAAGAGGTGGGGCCGCCCTTCTCCTAAGGGAGCATGTGAAGGTGGTGGGGAGCGGTGTCCGTGGTGATGGCACCGTTGCCTGGTGCACCATAGAGACTGCGATCGGCCCGATTAGCATTGCCTCCATCTACGCTCCGAATCAAAGGGAGGGGAGAAGACACCTGTGGGAGTGGATCAGCAATAGGACGAAAGAAGGCAACTGGATTCTCACGGGGGACTGGAATATGGTAGAATTACCGGACGACAGCCTGGGACCATCTCCTCTTCTGCACGGGAGTGAATTAAGGCTCTGGAGGAATACCCTCCTGCAAGGCGACCTTGTTGACGCCTTCTTTTGCGCTCAACGCAGAGATGGACCAGTGTATACAAGGCAGGTGCAATCGGGGGGAAGATTCGACCAGGCCAGATTGGATCGTTGTTACTTGAACAACAGTGCAGACTGGTGCGCGGGGGTCACCAGAATATGCCATGACGGACGACAGACCTTGTCCGATCACATCCCAATAACGGTCGAGATCAAACTAAAGGAAGAAGATGACAATCCGAAGATAAAAAAGTCAACATATTTTAAAATGGACGCCTCGATGCTCAAAGATCAGCGGATCAAGATGAGAGTCGAGAAGGTCTGGCGAGAAGTACAAAGGGAGTCCGGCGATCCTCGGGTGAAATGGACTATCGGATGGACCAAGATAAGAAAGGTATTAATTGAGGAAAAGAGGGCGGCCGGGGCGAGGTCCCCACCCAGGGCCGGGCTGGAAGCGGATCTATCAAGGCTGAGGGTGCTGGCAGCGGATAACAACTCGGAGGAGATACGGACGGAGCTCCAGGCTGCGGAATGCAAACTAAGACGAAGGGAACATCAGGATGCCGCCTTGTGGAGAAAACGAAGTCGGATCAGATGGCTTCAGGAGGGGGAGGCACCCTCACGTTATTTTTTCGCCCAGCTTAAGGCCAAACACAGACGGGAGACGATGAAGGGGGTCATCTTAGAAAACGGACAGACCACGGAGGAACATGGAGAAATACTAAGGAGGGTACACCGCTACTACACTGAGCTTTACCGGGAAGATGGCGAGGTGTCCAGCAATCGCGAAGAGAGGAGGAGGGTGATGGAGAGCACCTCTAAGTGGGTAACGGAAGATGAAAACGCTCGGCTGTCGGTCCCTCCGACTCGGGAAGAACTAGATGATCTGGTGAATGATCTTCCTAAGGAGAAATCGCCCGGCATAGATGGGGTAACCTACGAGGTCCTGCAGGCTTGCTGGCCTTTCCTCAGGGAGGCTTGCTTCGAGATGGTCCAAGAATTCTGGAGGACTGGGAAAATCGACTACAAAACTCAACAAGGGGTGATCAAGCTTCTTCTTAAAGGAGGGGCGAGGTACGAGATGGGGAACTGGAGGCCTATTTCACTCCTCACCGCTACCTATAAAATACTCAGCAAGCTGCTAGCGGGAAGGTTAAAACCGATGATCGGAAACGTAGTCGACGAACAGCAAACAGGTTTCATTAAGGGAAGGGACATCTTCGACAACATCCTAAGCTTTAAGCTAGGACAAGAATTAGCTGAGTCTAAAGGGTGGCCCTTCCTCTTCCTCAAAGTGGACTTCATGAAAGCCTACGACCGGGTGTCACAAGAGTATCTTTGGGATACGATGGCGGCAATGAAATTCGATCCCCACTTCGTGTCTTTACTAAAGGGTCTGGCTGAAGGTGGCCAATCAAAAGTGCATGTGAATGGAGACTTCACGGGGGACATAGATCTGGGGCGGGGGGTGCGACAGGGGTGTCTGGTGGCACCGTATCTTTTCGCCATTGCGACCCAACCTCTAATGAACATGCTTAAGGAAGCTAGGGAGAAGGGGTACATAGAAGGCATCCGAACTCAAGGGGACCAGGTTCTGCTCCATCAACTCTTCGCCGATGATACGGGGATCCTGATCGAGGGCACAGAGGAGTGCTTTCTAGCTACTCAGGAGGTAATCAGGAGGTACGAAGCCATATCCGGGGCGTCCCTGAACCTGGGGAAGTCTGTAGTAATCACCATGGGAATGGTGGAGAATCCGGAGTGGCTGGTTAGCTCCGGGTGTGTGATAGCGAAACCAGGGCAGATGATCAAATACCTGGGGGCATGGATCGGAAAAGGATTGTCCGATGGGCAGGTGCTAGAAGCATTAGTGGGGAGACTCCAACGAAAATTACAACACTGGTCCAACAGGCTGCTATCCTGGACTAGTCGGGTAGTGCTACTGACTCATGTCCTTCGGGCTATTCCAGCTTACCAGCTAACGGGGGTGGAATGTACTGCGACAGGATATAAAAAATTAGAAGAGGTGTGCAGATCCTTCCTATGGGGAAGGAATACCGATGGAAGGAATAAAGTGCCAGTCGTAGCGTGGGAGGCTCTCACGAGGCCTAAGCTGGAAGGCGGCTTAGGAATTTTCCCCTTCAAGGTTGTGGCTCAGGCGCTAAAAATTAAGTATCTCAGCAAACTGATCGAGGGAGGAAACCAAGAGTGGATTAGCATAGCCAGGAGAGGGATTAAAGAAGCAATGGAGAGGGGAAGAATGAAGGGTGCGGTGAGGGGATGGTCGCCTGAGGAATGCCTACTGATCAACCCTGGCTTTCGGGTGCGTCACCTCCCAACACTCGATAACATGCTGAAAAGCTGGAAGGCTGTTCACTGTAGACTAGTCTTCGACGGAAAAAATGTCCAAATTCCGGGGGCCCTCTCGACGAAGATCGTGACGGAACTGTGGAAGAAGGAGAGACAGATAAGCGAACAGGATAAAAGAGAGGTGCTAAGGCAACTGAGAAGGGAGAAGATCGAGACCCTCAATGAGCTTAAACTAAAGGACCTTCGGGACTCGATGAGGGGGACCTCGCTCTCGTCGGCCAACGAAGGTGCTGAGCTGAGGGAAAACAGCGTACTGGGAGACCTGACTAGATGGGCGGGGGAAGTCAAGGTGAGTGCGGGGAAATTACAAGACAGCGCGAGCTGGACCTGGGAAAGAGGAAAGAATGAGTGGAAAGGCTGGAGACAGGACCTGAGAACCTGGAAGGTGCTGATCGAAGACACGACTGCCAACTATGATAAGCTAAATCTACGATGGGGGGTAAGCAACACGGCCCTGCAATGGCGGGCCCGATGGAAAGGGGTATGGAAGGAAGGAGGCACCACTAGAACGAATGTTTGGATCTGGAGGTTGCTGAATAGGGCCTTTTTCACCAACACGAGGGCCCAGAAAATGAATATAGGTGATGGTCTTTGTCCGAGGGGATGCGGAGTGGCAGAGTCTATTATTCACCTCTTTTGGGAGTGCCCGGCTGCCTACAAGAGATGGAATCGCCTTAAATTGCACGAAGATAGCTGTGAGCTTAACTACAGAGAGAACGATGGGCTCCTCGAGACTATTGATAAGGCGCTGGCCATGAGAAGGAGCAATCCTGCCCTGCTCCTTATTCTGGTCGAACATACGAAGGTGACATGGAGCGAAAGGGCTGATTGGATTTTCCGGAAACTAGGCTCGGAGCGACCAGCCGCTAGAATTCTGGCGGAGGTGGCAAAAACAATGTGGGCTGAGCTTCAGGAAGAGGTGAACACTGAGAAACAAAGGGCCTGGACTAGAGGAATGCGCACTCTGGGGAAAGTGCAAGAGAATCTGAGAAACGAACCAAGACTTTTACATGACACGCGACACACGCAAAGATACCCGGAAAACGCTCGCCACAGTGCTTAACCTTCAGCATGGCAGGGGTAGAAATGCAAGGAAAAAGACTGTCGGATACGATACCGGCCGTAGGACGGTGAAGTGCAGGGACCTCGAGGTGCGGGTCGCTAGTAATGGGAGTGCCACTGGCTCTGGCTCTCGTCACCATCGTTGCAACAAGACTGACAAGCCTGACGATATCGCTCCGAGGGGGTGGGACCGGACGAAGATGCTCGCTCCTCGCCCTAATCTGCACAGCAAGGACGACGACATGAAGGAGAACAGCAATGATTGTAAGATCTGGTCGCTTCCTCGCTCGCTTTCGACCAAGCTCATCGCCAATCATACTAAGGTGACGAAGACGGTTGACAAAAAGCACTCGAGTAAGGGCACGATTCTCAAGACGAAGGGGAATTCGAAGTCGTCGACTTCGGATCGCATGGCGATGGCGGCGGCTTCTGTGGGCCGCTCTGGGAACGCGAGCGGGGCGAGACTGAGGAGACCTGATTGTGAGATGAGGCGGGGGAATGCCACGAATGGGCACGGCCGCGTGGAGAGGGCGTGGGAGGACCCGCTTAGGTTAGTCTTAGATAACGGGCTCGGGCTCGACTATGTAAACAGGGTGGCGCCCATTAAGCCGGTGACATAAAGTTTCGCGCACCGTCGTGGTTTTAATTAAAAAAAAAAAAAAAAAAAAAAAAAAAAAAAAGAAAACCTTGACTGCAACGAGAGCCACCATTCCGTGAGCGGAATGGGTGTGCACAAGTAAAAGCAAGACTTGCTCATGTTATTTCATGAACTGCCCTAAAAAACACATTGCGGCTACTAATACCGTCACGTATAACCCGAAGACGAAACGCGACCCAATGAATAGCAAACGGATGGGAAGACCCCATCAAGCCTCACAAGAGAATGAAGGACCCGAAGGGCCGTCACGTGTAACCCGAAGACGAAACAGAGTCTTAACTTTAACTTCACACAGCTTTAACTCCTTTAGAAGAGACTTTCTAGCTTCAGCTGAAGCTATACACTTCCTAGCCAGCGCTCGGGGTAAAAAGTTTCAGGAACCGGAAATTATCCGAAGGTAATTAACGGAACCGGCTTTTTCAGTCATTTATTAATTTCCTAGTTTTCTTAACAGGTAACTTTTCGTTTTGTAAAATTTCAACCTGCAAATTATCCCACTGGACATCATTTCAACCAGACTTTTCAGAATTCCAACCAGTGGAGAATACAAACAATGCCGGTTAGACCCGAGCGCTATTCCTAGCTGGGTCATCTTTTCGATCATTTCGTGAAACCTCTCGCAATGGTAGCTCAGGTCTAGTTATAGTCCAAAATGGTCATGACCATGGGCAGGATACACGTGTGAATAACCTGCCCGCAGCATGCTGCCACTGTTTCTTAAACTCATATTTGTTTCTAAGGCATGAAAGTCTCCCAAGCATCCTCAGCTCGCAGCGGCATGCGATCACAAAGAGTAAAATGCTATTAGAAGATGACAAAGTTAGTGTCCGTAGTGATTATTCTGTTACCCGGGTGCTATAGTTACAACTGACTGCCAAGAAGATTGTGGATGGATCTGGAGGTACCAGCAGAAATGACGCACGGCTGTTGTCTCACTCACCATGATAGTTTTGCCTGTGGATTAATTACGAATGCTGATTTGGTGTATAAGATCGGTAACGTGGAAATATTTATGACACATGTCTCAAACTTGGAATTGAAAAGAATTGCAACAGTTCTCCACAACCGTCTCGAGATAGTCTAGTTCCTACGAAGTATGTCAACAAAGACCTACCATTGACGAGTTTGGTGTGTGAGCTTTGAGCGAAGTTTGTTCAGACGGTTTGTGTTTCACAATTTCATGCTTGAGCATTGCAGAAGTCTGCGTACGTATTCTCATTATCTTGTTCCTTATACTATATCGCGTATTCTGGATCAGAAGCAATTATTAGGGATCCAAGAGGTTATAGAGATGGCTGTGATGTTAGCCTCCCGGACGATGTAGGCTCTTCCAACTCTGATGAATCCAGCAGGAAAGATGAGGAGTGTGATAATTCGAGAGAAAACAAAAGGTTGATTTACGAGTTCTTTTGATGAGGATCATGAAATATTCTATTCAGGTTCTAATGAGAAATTTCTTGAGTTATACCAGATATTGTATACATAGTTTACAAAGATAAAATCATTTCACTTTTTCTAAAAGTAAGAATTTTTTCAAAAATTATTTTGAGAATATTTTGATTTTTTCTCGTCAACTGATCATAATTGATAGATGAAGTTTTGCCAAATTGATGAGCTTAGTTGAAAGACACCTTCTTTTTCAGAATCAAGCTCATGTAAAACAAGCTCCGATGTCCTTGTAGCTCATAATTATCTTAGATCGATATAGACATGACTGAAATGGTACTGCTCTTGGACGGTCTCTCCTTCTTTGAGAGATTGCGCATGGGACTATGGTTCTTTACACAAAGAGAGTGATGTATGCATTGGAGTCCACCCTTAAAGGATTTATTCGATGATCAAATCGACAAGAGAGAAGTATCGCATCACAAGCTTTTGGTGCAAAAGGGTTTTTTATGTATAGGTTTGATAGATGGTACCTTATTGTCTCTATCACAAACCTTGATTTGATGGAGAAACATATTACGATACAAAGTGCAACTATTTTATAAATGCACAAGTGGTATATTGTCATAGAAAGCAAATTTTCTTTTTGTTTACAAGTATGTCAGGAAGCTGTCATGACATTCTATGTTTGAGAAAGTTTGTACTCGGAAAGCACATTAACAACGAGAGTCCTTTGTTCCAAAAAAGATCATTATCTATTGGATGATTCAAGATATTCATCAGTGAGATATCTTGTCCCCTTGTTTAAGATGACTAGCAAAGACAAAGACAAACAAGATTTCAGACTTGTTTGGCTCATGCGAGAGTGGCTAAGGAGCATTGTATTGCATTTCCAAAATCTGGATGGTATTCTTTGAAGCAAGTCGGAACACAATTGAAGGAAAAATCAGAGAACCGGTTTTTTAGTTAGATCGATAGAATGTTGTGTCATGTTGCATAATTTTTGACTAAAAAACCAAGATGAATAGACAGAAGAAGACGAGAGATTGATTATAAAATCTGATTAAGATTCATAAACGCTTCCAAGAGATGTGTTGAACCATACCACTAGGATTCATCAAAGAGACAAAATGATGAGAATATATCTTAGGCACAAAAGAAATCTGGGTGTGTTTTCATTCAAATCTTAACTTATCTCAGCTTATGTTTAGATGATGTCATGCGGTCTTTCACAACTAGAGCGACATATACCTCAGTCGTCGTAAGTCAGTGCAAATATACCCCGATAACTGGAACTCCACACACGTCAACATATAAGATGCCCAACCCAAGTCTTTGCAATGTTCATCATCAACCTTTGACTTAACATATAAGACGAGGACCCTAGTAACCTCTGATGATTTCCTCTTACATAGTAGGATTGTAGAAACCAGTTGGAACATAGGAGCCCAACCATCTCGAGAACAATCATTGGCAAAGATGGTCTTGCTCTTGATGGGAAATCAATCTAGAACATGTTTTAGTGGAACAATCTTAGGTGGATGATCCGTGTCTTGAGGAACTTGAAATATATTCTTTGGTAGTTAATTTCCACTTTCACTCCCATATTTTGACAAGGTTTAGCCTTTCCTTTGGTCCTTCCTACACTTCTTTAGGTCCTCACTATGGAGGAAGAAGATGTACTATGCAGAATATTTCATGTTAAATACACTTTCAAGCACGATTCTTATACTAACTTGAAGTGTGCATCTTATTAGTGCACGTATTGAGTCCTTATGAGTGTATGAGTGTATGAGTGCACGTAGTGAGTCCATGTGAGTCCTTATGTTTAACCTTCGATTTGATTAATTCAGTTCCTCCTAAAGTGAGATATCACATCGGCATTCACAACTAACAACACTTTATTATGTGAGTCATATTCTTGCATGTTTGGAGTTTTATTCTTGTTATGATCTCGAGCTCCATCAGTCCACTATGATGGAGAAAATTGTAGATCTGATAGTGGATGTCATCCTTGAGCACTAAAATACTTGTTACTTAATGTTCTACACAAATCAGCTGCTGAAAGTTGAATCCGTCCAATACTATGAGGTAAGAAAAACACAGTGTAAATAGTGGACCCCTCTTAAAAATTCTCCATAGAACTCTTTTATGGATCCATGGTTAGGAACGTCAGATCCACGAGCGTACTAGAATATATTAGATATCACAAATCGTCATTTATGACCTACAGTCTGGAAAATGGATCCGTAGTGAAACCGTAGGTAAAACATTAGATAGATATGTGTTTTCTTTATGGACTCGAAGTTCAAAACTGCAGGTCTTACAAACAATGGATATGGTTGACATTTAGCAATGTTTATCACTCACAAGCGTAGTACATCACACACGGACAAGAGGTTAGTCTGCACATTGGGGGGTCCAATCCACACGCTTGAGGAGTCTAACTAGATGATCTGGACTCCATCTAGGAGCTATAATTTGCACTGAGAGCCAAAAGGTTATAGTTTGCACTGAGTGCACTTGCACTTAGGTTTTAAATCAAAAGTCCACTTTGTTATGAATGAGATAATGAAATTGGTTGCGAAATGAGTTGATTAATTGAGATTTTCTAAATCTGACAATGTACATATGTGTTTCGTAACTTACAAAATACTTTCTCAAAGTCAATTTACAGATATTCTTCATCATGAAGAGATCCATGAGATGATAGAAGAGCCGATGCAAGATATGCTCCCACCTCATGTAAGCATCTATCATGCTACACTAGAGCATATAGAACTTGTGGTTCAAACTTTTGATGGACATTCATAAGAAACTTCAAGATGAGGTCAAGGAGGAGATGCTCCCATACGATAAAGATATTCAAGAGGTTTCAAAATGAGGGGTCTGTGCTAGAAAAAATAGGTATTTCGAGCTTTAGTCTCATCCAATTACTTTAATTTTCCCTTTATCCTTTTATCTTTTACATTTAAGGTATTTGCAAATCATAACTTTTTGTCGATAATATTCTTTTCAGAAAATGACTCAGTTTTACTCCTATCACATGTTATTTTTGAACCTTTTTCACTTATCGTTCAGGTTTTCCAACTTACATGGAGATAGACCATCCTCGAGATACTACAATTGAAGACCACATGCCACTTAATCTTGTAAATGGTAAGTGTCCTCTCTCATCTTGTAAATATCCTCCTCATGGATTGTACAAGAAGTAAACATTTGGGTGTTTGATAAGCTTCATAACTGGATGAGATAGTTATATCCAAGTTGACGAAACTATTAGAGGTTTCACTATGGCACTACGTGACAAGTGCAGAGCTCCAAATATGCTTCTCCAAATATGTAACTTTGGACGATTGGATGCATGACGAAAGTCATGCATAAATATCTGAAGTTGCTCCTCAACAAATGTGTTAGTTTACTATCGTCTTTCTACTAGATAGTATATCTCTTACTTTAGTAAAGTAGAACAAGTGTGCTTAGATCTTAGTAGCCTTTAGAAGTTTTACTATTTTCATACTTACCATGAGATAACGTAAATTTATAGAAGTTACTACAGTAAGAAATTGTGGAGTATATGAGGAGGAGTTGAGAGGATGCAAAATACTCTCATTTTCTTATCTATGAGTGAAGTGAACACTGGAGACCTTGGGTGTCTTTGAGTGTTATGTGATGTGAAGTTGAGCATGGGATTATAACTTGTTTGCTAGAACGTTATTGGAGAGAATGATGTGACCGTACGACTCAGAGAGTTGAGTGAAGTGAGTATATGTGTAACTGAATCTTTATAATTATGGTGCACTAGTAATCTTAGTCATCTGAGGTACCCTCAGGTGAGAGACAGATCGACTTACAGATCTAAGACTCCCCATAAGTTTCTGTGCTTGAACACCAATCGACGCTTAGGAATGACTATCAGTGAAAAGAGATAAGCGACCATGTGTAGAGTCTCCATATGATTTGTGTTAACATTGATATAATTATTTGTTAGTTGAATTGTGACGGTTTCTTTGCGACAAGTAGTTACCTTGGATGTTACAAATCAACTAGGAGTTAATCTTGTGTAGTAGTCTCTCGTCGTTAGAACCTAGAGTGACAAATGTTACATTATGACACCGCTGCTGCTCTAAGGTCGCTTCACACGCTCGAGACGACAATACTCTTCTTATGTCACGAACGAGATTGTTCTATTATCTTCACCCAGGGAAGCATGACACGTTCAAGTAAGTATAGCCGAAGCTCTTGTTATCCCTCCGTGGTCTTATCTATCAACCACCTCTGATCTCTCAACCTCCACGATACTCATCGATCAATTTACAACATATCGAGCATGTCTTTCACTCAAGAGTCACCTCTGATGGTTTTGATAGAAGCACACCATTAATTCATAGAGAAAATGCTAAGTTCAATCTTTCACAAACCCATATAAACTAAATTTTTCCATTCTGAAATCTCACACTCTCTCTATATTGCTCAAATGTCATTACAACGACATGAAAATAAGGATGAGGAGCTCTTCTCTACTCCTATATTTATACATTATACGTTTTTTCTTTGATACTTTTCGATAACTCAACAGTAATTATATTTATTGGGTTTACCATGATATTATCTAAGATAAAAACACTAATCACATGGTCTTATCTTCACATGGGCTTATTTTTTCAAAATCAACAACTTCTAGAAATTCCAGAATATTTTCAAAAAATCTCCACCCTCTCTACACTAGGACTCACTAAAAAGATGACATGTGGAATATTCTATTATTTTTAATGCTTACAAAGTCAATAACTTTAGTCTCATCACTAATATAGTCAAAAAAGAGATAAGAGATTTTTTCAACTCCTTTCTACCTCTAAAACAAGATGACAAGATAATAGTGCTCATTATTTAAGAAATATCTGAATTCTGTCCAAAAGTACAACTAAGTTTAACTATAACTACTTTAGCTAGTCATGACTAACTTGATACATCCTTAAGTACTTTCGCATCAAATAAACATTCTCCACACTTATCTCGGAGATTGGGTAATGTTATATGATGCGATCAGATTCAAGAGGGCTAGGAAGAAGTTTCTTTCGAGATATTTTGGTTCTTTTGTTGTAGATAAGGTGTGGAACAACTTCACATACGACCTTCAGGAGCTGGGAGGAAGGAGATTCGATCGGGTAAATCATGACAAGTTGAAGTTGTTTCATCAACGCAAGTTCTCTCTTCACTCCGAGGACGGAGCGAAAATTTAGTCCGGGGGTAAATTGTAACGACCTATGTTACACATAGAAAGTTTGTCTATTAGTAAGGTGTTTAGTTATAGTTAAGTGTGGAGAATGTTTATTTGCTGCCCAAGTACTTTAAGGAGATATAAAGTTAGTCATGACTAGCTAACATTAGTTATGGTTAAACTTAGCTGTACTTTTGGGCAGAAATCAGATATTTGCTAAAGAGTGAGCACTACTATCTTGTCATCTTGTCTAAAAGATAGAAAGGAGGTGGAAAATATCCCTTATCTCCGTTTTGACTTGATATTAGTGGTTGGATTAAAGTTGTGGACTTTCTGGGCATTAAAAACAAGAAGAGATTCCACATGTCTTCTTTTTAGTGGGTCCTAGTGTAGATGGGGTGGAAATTCGAGATTCTTTGAGAATATTCTAGAATCCTTCTAGAAGTTGTTGACTTTGAAGGAATAAACCCATGTGAAAAGGTAAGAAGCCCATGTGATTAATGCTTTTACCTTAAGTAATATCTTAGTAAAACCCGGTAAAAATAGTTACGACTGAGTTACCGGAAGATACCAAAGTAAAAATCTAGAATGTATAAATAGAGGAGTAGAAAAGAGCTCCTAATCCTTGTTTTCACATCGTCGTAATGACAACTTGAGTAATATAGAGAGTGTGTGATATTTTAGCATGTGAGAACTTGAGAGACGTCGTTAGAATGGAAGATTTAGTTGATAAGTTTATAGAGAATTTTAGTTGATGAGTTTATGGGTGTATGAATGAGTGAACTTAGCATTTTTCTCTTCAAGTTCATGGTGTGCTTCCATCAAAGCCATCAGAGGTGACCCATGAGTGAGAGACAAACCCGACATGTTGTAGATTCATCGATGACGATCATGGAGGTTGAGAGATGGGGGGGGTAGTTGATCGATGGGACCGTGAAGGGTTTACAGCTCACAGTAAGTACGTGTGGCTTAGTGCAACAGAGCTTCAAGTATGTCGATGCATCCTCGAGGGTTGGTGTTACCGACAGTAGAGTTGGTCGAGGTCAAACCCTTCATCAAGGAGTTGGGTCTCGACTTCTTCCTGTGGGATTGGAACCTCACCGACCAGGGTCTTCTGGAGGAAGTTTGGGCAGCATTACCTCCCCGTCATCGTGTATCTGCGAAGACAGGAGTAGCCCGTGGAAGACCATCTTCCTGGACAGAGGAGTGATGACGGAGGACCTTTCACATGCCAGAATCTGAGAATCGAGGTTATTGGCTTGAGAAGAAGATCTTACCCATGATCTCAGAGAAGTGGCATGTGCTTGGGAGCACATCTTGTTTCTTCCTGGAGGACAGACATGAAAGAAACAGATGGAAGGTTGAATCTTACCGGGAGCCGCAGAAGCGTCTTCTGGCGAAGCTGTTCCTTCACTTCTTTCCCAAGGAGAAAGCGCAGAAGACGAGGTACCTTGGAGATCAAGTCGTGGAGTTCCTGGAAGCAGTGTGTGTCGGAGAGAATGTCAACTGGGGCGCGTTCTTCCACGCATATGTGCAGGCAAAGCTGGTGTATTTAGGCACCCCGACAGGAGGACATCTTACTCCGTTATTTTGTTACTTGTACGTGGTCAAGGGGGACCTAACGGAAGATCAGTTGGTGAGATATGGACCAACAGGGCAGCACGAGGCGAAGGAGGAGACCTCGGGAGAAGACGAGCAGCAGCAATGACTCCCCCTCCCACTCTGATGCCGCAGATGAGATCAAATACTCATCAGAAGACGCTTCTGTTGAGAGAAGACGACTCTAGTGGATCGGAAGACGCAACACCACCAAGGAAGATAGGTCCTAGGAGCGTGCCTAGGAAGATCACCTCCTTCCCGATCATTCACTCTGGATCGGAGTCCGACTCTCAAGAGGAGCCATTGAGTACCCGAGCTACGCAGAAGACCGTTTCTGCAACACCAGGGAGTCTTCCGAAGACTTCAGAAGACGAAGGACTTGGGAAGATGTAGTTGCAGGTGACGGAATCGAGGGAAGACCGTAAAGCGTCTTCACTCCCTCTATCTGCCGATCCAAGTAACAGAACATGCTCTCCTTGCACTCCACCAACCTCGCTCTGGACTCTGGTCGTCCCACTCCCTAGCTAAGGTAAGAAGCTTCCTACCCGCGGTGAAGTTGAACTTCTTCCGAAGCGCTTCCACCGTCTGAGCTAGCAACCCTTGCGCACGAGCTTCCCCTGCTTCTCGCTGCGTCTTCTCGGCTGCAGTCTGTGCTTCTGCGGCTTCCCGCAGTGTCTTCCACGTCGTCTTCTCCTCTACGAGGGTGGTGATCTTATCTCTGACCCGCAAAAACCTCTTGGTCACGCTGCTGTAAACGCACCTGCAACTCCTGGTTGCTCTTCCTCTGCAGCGCTAACTCCTTGGCAGAAGCGGCTGCTTCCGTCTTGTACTTCACTGCGAGCTTCTCCGTGGTGCGGAGGTTGGCTTCCAGCGCTTCTACCTTCTTCTGGCCTTCTTCCTGCCGCATCAGGGTGCCCAGACCGAATCCAGGCTGTAGTGGCTTCTCCTGAGCCATCGCTCTCTTCTCCACCAACTCCATAGCTGGCTAGATCTCCGAGTGGAAGAAGGCACTGAACTCCTCTAGTCTTCTTCCCGCGGAAGACAGACTCATCCTCACGATCCGGACAGAGGTGTCTTCCTTGTCTTTCAGAGACAAGGATGCCTCTTCTGCTGCTGTGGCCTTCTGCTTCTACGCGCGAGAAGAAGCTACTCTTCTCATCTTCCGGGGTGGAAGATCTCTCCTCATGACAGAAGCGATCCTCTTTACTGCGCTTCCTCGCATTGTAGTAGGAGTATCGGATCAGACTTGGAGAAGGAGGAGTTCGACCTCGCTGTCCACTTGGTAGTGACAGCGTTGGAAGCCGAGAAGACCACGGAAGAAGCCCCGGAAAACAAGAAGAAGAGCTGTCTTCCCAGGTATTCCGAGTGGAGGAAGCGACTTCCCCGGACCCCTATGAGGTCACCATGGCCCCCAACATCGAACCCGTATTCTCAGAAGAGCGAGGAAACGCAGGTCGACCCAACTTCTCAGCAGCACCAGACGAGCCAACTACGAATGTTGAGGAGGAAGCCACCTCAGTGACACCCGAGGTATTCACAAGGCTTCCCAGCTTATCAGAAGCCGAGTTAGGAGTTCAGGTAAGAGCAGATCAAATGGAGATTGCATCCGAGCAATTATAGTAGGCAGCAAAGCGCAGAAGACAAGTTGACTTGTCCAAACTTAGTAGGAACCGAACATGCTATCTTAGGAGGTGGCAGTTTTAGTATAATAGGTGACCATGTGGCAGAGTAGGCAGCGCAGGAGTAGCAAGGTAGATAGATAAACAGGAAGGGAACCGTTTGCATGTGGGGTGGCAGCCTTCTGACAACGCCCATCTCTCCCCGGTTGTAGTCGAGGATTGGAGGAGAACTCTCCCTTACGCCTCAAGGCAGATGCTTAAGTAGGATCGAAGAGTAGATTTTCAGACACACATACGCATTATTGTGAGTAGGGGCACCTTACACACTAGAGACGCATACGCACAGTACACACTACATCCGATGTGAAGGACATACGAATAGATTGAGATTACACCGAAGGGGTCTGCATTTCCTCGTTGCCAACAGTGGTTCGAAGATGTAGATGGAAGTAGTGGACAATTTAGAGCAGGGAACGGCATCCTTGTGTAGTCCTGTTGCTAAATTGGTGTGTCGAGGAGTAGGAGCAGAAAGTAGAGAGAGTGAGCTTCCCAACACCAATGTGTCTTCTTCTTGGGGAATGGATTTTGGATTTGAATGCAGAAGCTTTGTCTATGTCTTCTTGGCAGTGGGTTTCCTCGAATTCACACCCAATTGTGCATGGGAAGCCTTCTCTTTGAGTGGCGGTGATTGTTAGAAGCTGTGTAGAGTTGAAGCTTGTCTCATCCAGTGGAGCACTTAGGATCCATGTACGGACAGTCTTATGGGTAAGCGATCCCAGAAGACGGAGTAGTCGAAGCAACGACAGAAGAAGAAAAAAGCATTCTTTCCCCGACAGAAGACGACATCCTCAAGTAGAAGACTGTGTAATTGTAAGCGAATTTGTTGTCTTCCTCCCCAAATTACTACAAGTAGGGATAGCTTGTTAGTCATGATCCGGACTAGAAGCCTGTCGGAGTCTTAATTTCTTATTCTTATCTTGTTTTTCTCTCGTTTGATTTTCCTTTCTTCCTCATCTTCCCCATCTTCCTCATCTTCCTACCTTCTTCTAATGAGCTTCTGAGACTTCTATTCAGCTTCTGTGAAGGTGAATGTCGTTGTAGTGCTGCAGGAAGACCGTTTCCGTAGGCAGAAGCTTGGGAAGGCTACAGGGGGCATACACCTTGTGATTGATCTAACCCGTTGGGAACTGGAAGAGCAATGTGCGACAAATGTTTCTAGGTCGACTTCTATGAAGCAGTAGCAGTCTTCTGGAGGTGTGAGAAGCCGAGTTGAACCTCTAGAAGGGTAGGATTGCTTCAGGAAGACTGTGTTGAGAAGACTGGTAGAAGTGACCTGGAAGCAAGAAGCGTCTTCTCGAGCTTCTCTGTAGATAATTGTGTGATATTTTAGGTGGTAGTTGTTTGTTTAGGTCCAGAGCACCTTCTGAAGGGTATGGAAGCCGTGTGGTTTTATGAGAAGACGAGATTTCTAGATAAAACCCGTGTGTTTGTGTGTTTGAACAGATCTTAGAACTTAGAGCAGCGATACTTGTGCAAATCCTCTGTGGGAACGATATCTTGTATACTAAATGGGCAAAAGGAGAAATCCTGTGTCACTACAGCACATAATCTTTCAAGCTCTCCTTCTTTTCTCTAACCAGTCTGGTAAGCTTTCCCAACACTTGGCGATTGTATCTGATCTCCAAGAACTTCTCTAAGAACTTCATCTTCAGCTTGTCTCATGTATCGATGTCACCTGATACTCTGTTAGCGTGGTTGTACCAACTGCGTGCTCTCTTCATGAGAAGATTTGAAAAGAACCATAGACGATCCGGTTCAGCATTTTCCTTATTAGTCATTGATACTAACTCAAACAATTTGATGTAGACGTCTACGTCTTCATCATCATCTGAAGATCCACCTCTGAACTTCGGGTAATCATGTTTCATGATGGGTTGGCTTGTCATACTTCGAACTCCTGTAGCTCTTGGAACTTGAGTCGCTATCTTGGCAGGTGCTGGAATCGGCGCTCGTACTATTGCTTGTACGAGGACAGCAAAGACAATATCCGCAATAGTAGCTGCTTTAGCTTGTCTCTTCTTGAACATTGATGGTTCTGTTGTTGGCGATAAGTAAGGAGCAACACTGTCTTTCTGAGCAAATAGAGTGAACCGATGAGCCTAACTTAGTTAACTAAGTAACCTCTAACACCATAGACACTAAGTATCTTCACACTAAGTTATCTTTACTACTATTGCTCTCGGAAACTTTGACGAAGAAGACTCTTCTCTCGTCGAAGTACGAAGAAACACTTCTTTTGAAATGTCTACCTAAGAAGAACTTCACCACAAAGACATTTCTTAAGAAGAACAACTTCCTCGGAAGTGATTTTGCCCTAAAACTACTTCGTAGTAAACTAACTTCATAGTTGCTGGTTTGTTCTTAGACTTCGTCTTAAACTTCTTACTCTGATTTTGGATGTAAACAGCAAAGTACTTCGTCACTTAGACTAGCTCCCATCACAACAAACTATGAAACTACGTAGGTAAAACTATGAAGAAGACAAACACACATGACTCCGTAAACTTCAAAAAATAGAAATCCAAATAACAAACACATAGAGTTCCCAAGTAGGAACAACCCAACGCTTATATACAACTTCGTCCGAAGATGGCAGATCTTACTTCCTAGGAAGAAGAATTACATCTTCGTCATACAATCACGTCCTCCCTCCAGAAGATGGAACGGAAGTATCTACCCTACCTAACTGTTATGTCCTAGCTATACTCCACAATGACAGTTTAACTATCTCTCTAATCTCTCGTACTATCCTCTCCGTGACTCTAACTATCCTACTATTTGTTGAAAAATCTGACTCTTTTGTTCGTCGCATAAACCTACCGAGGCTGTTGTCGTCATCTCCACTCGAAGTCGTGTCAAAAGCTCCTTCTCCAAAGAATCGAGTTTGGTGATAAAGTACGAAGTCAATATTTCATCAACCTTATCATGAAGTTCTTCCACCTTCGTCGCTGCTGAAGTCTTTGTCTCTTTTGTCTTCACAAGTTCTTCTTCCTTGATCGCGAACTGATCACGTAAAGTGCCCCTCTCTAACTTCATGTCGTGAAACCTTGAAGCATCAAGTTCAACTTCGCCTGTAAGTCATGAATCGCTTGTGAAGACTTTATCTACTCTTCGGACTTTGCTTGAAACAAAGCATCGCACTCCAACTTCAACTTCTTCACTTCCTCCGAAGTGTCTTTCAACTTTGTCATAAGTTGATGCTTCTCTTCCATCCATCCTTTTGTCCAAAGTGTATCACACTTAGCAGTTTGGTCAGCGTCAGTGATACGTTTGTCTCTTCCTCGTATGTCTACCTCTGTCTATCTAATTGGGCGAGGATTGACAGCGAGGTACCACTCAAGAACTCCAGTGTCAGCTCGAACGTCTTCAGCTCCTTCTCAATATTTTGCTCGCTAAAGACCAAAGTTGTGGCTTCATTTTGTTGCTGCGAAGTGTGAAGTCCTTCCTGAAGACTCTGAGCCTGCACCTCAGTAGCTCACAAGTTTACTCTTCGTAGTTCTTTCTCCACTTGACTTCGTCCTAGTCGCACTTCTCTCACAATCTCCACTGAAGAGGATTTGGCTGGTACTTGAGTTTCTTCGGGCTCTTCATGTTCTTCGTCCGAAGTCTCAACTGTCAACTTCTTCGTCTTCTTCTTTCTACGTGGAGTAGCTCTTCTTGACGTTCCTTTGTTAGTTCTTCTCCTCTTCGTCCGTGTACTAAGTCTTGTAGAAGTCACGGGTGTCGTCATGTCATCTCTCCTAGGCGTTGGCTCTAAGATCAATTGGTCTTCCTCCCACATCTCGATCCATACTTATCTTCTTCGACTGACGTCAATAGATGCATCTCTCTGTAGAACACCACAGCGAAGGCTACAAAGTACATCTATCTGTCTTCATCGAATATATTGTACAACTTCTGAACATGAATGTGGAAGATCTTTGACCAATATGCGTTCTGCCCCGCAAGTATCAATTCGATAAAGTGCACCTACCAATTGGTTAAGTACGAAGTGCGGTGGGTTTGAATATCGTGTTCTGTGCCATCGCAATGTCTCTTTGGAATGGATCTCTATAACTCTGTACCTTGAACCTGTTCGCTCCTATTGGCATTGTCGTGAAGAGTTCGATGTACTTCACCACTTCGTCCGAAGACGGCTTCGTGGTACTATCATACATCAAGTCCCCTTCATGACTTGCCTCATCAATCATGAGCACAAAACTTGAATTTTGAAGCGTGTAATTCTGTGACCTTTCTCGCGTTTCAGATGAGGTGTGTCTTTGGCATATCAAGATCTCGTTCACTAACTCTACCGACACAACGTCTCAATTCTGAAGCAGAAAGGACAACCCCATGTCCTCAAGCCGTCTTTATAAGACCAGAAATCAAGCCACTTTGTAGCAAACGTCTTCAGTCTCGTTGGTGGCTTCCGTGAAGTCTGCATCTCGTGCATTCTTCCCAACTGCTGAAGTACGAGTTTTTCCGTTCAAGAAGTACGAAGTTCTTCTCCTATGAATCCTGCCTCTCAAATGCTGCGAAGTTGGACTTCGTTGAAGTTGCACTTTGTCGCTCTCTACCTTTTGTTTCGAAAGCCGTATAGTAAATCTACGGATGGAAATAGTAAAAGTGAAATGTTTCTGACTCCTCTTATATTTTTTCCTCTCGCTCCTCACGTGTGAAGTTCCCCTTGACCTTCATCAACGAAGTTGTACTAACTTCCGTCATACTTCGTTCATTCTTCTTGAGGTCATAACTTCGTCGTCCAACATCCATTCTCAGCAAATAGGGTACCCTTGGGAAGCTCTTCGCCTATAGAATACAACCAGATTATCATACCCAATATATACACTTCGTAGTTCCGTTATTTCCACTCAGCATCATGCTTTGGCGAAGAAACCTTATACTACAACTAAAACTATTGTATCTTATCATCTATGCTAACTAATCTACTTCTTTACTAACAAAAACAAAAATTTACAAACAAAATGAAGAATCCAAGGCTTCACACGGTTCGCTTTCAGAATCAAAGCGGTAAACTTCACACCGCGCATAAAATATGCATCTCATGTCCTCTGTGCGAAGAATGTGTAGAAGAAGACAAGAATAGGAATAAGGAGAAAATTCAAGGAAGAGGTTGGATGTATGTACTTTTTAGTATATGTTGTGTTAATTCGGAGAGAAAGATATGTCTTGACTCGATATGCATGTTACAGTATAATCTTTCTAATCTGCCTATGAAATATGTAAATAAACTTTGGGGAGCGTTGTTCTCTTTTGTTAACAAAGAAAATATACATTATATCAGAATTTCATACCTAGTTAAATCTACAATATTAAATTTACTTATAAATGTTACGTAAACCAGGAGCTGCGGCAGATCTCACATAACCCATAACCTCAGCTCGTGAAGACACATTCTCAAAAGTAGAAGACCGGGACAGGAAAACCGAATAAACATTAATGTTTGGTATACATTAATTTATTATCGAATAAGAAAGATTAGGTAATAAATTAAGAGCATGCTGCATTCTCTATCTGAAAATGGAGAAGGTGATTGTGCATACTCCATCTCATCAAAAGCATCCCAATCGTCTTTAGAGAATTTTTACTTGCTTATTTTTATCGGATAAAAAATCCAAAATATTATGTATCAATTATATCTAAGTTGCTATGAGAATTCTATTAATTTTGAATGATAACTGATCTGGAGCGTGGAGTAGATCTAGAGTCCAGACATAATCATAAAGCGGAATTAACTCACTTGTTGCAGAAACTACAAGTGCACGAACATGTTAATAAAAACACATCAATTTATTACCCAACACTTTTTGACAAAAAAGTTAACTATAAATTTAAGTTGCTGCTGATGGCGTTGTCATCCGATGCCGTAATCTTCTCGTGTCATTTGGGATTTCAGTTGAAAGCCAAAGAGAACTGCACAAAACTTACATTCAACGTTATTCTTTCCTGCAATGTTTGAAATGCTTCCGAGACCCTACTTACTTCTAAGTTTATGTGATACACGATATGTATTCACCCAAGTCCATTCTCTTGGGTGGTTGGTGCTCAAGTAACCTATAAGGGATTATGAAATACTCTCTCATGTAACTATTTGTGATATTTTTACTTGTGCATCTCTCCTTCCTTGAGTTAAACTGGAACGCTCTTCGCAGTGATCCATTTTAGTTATCCAGCATTTCGTAGGTTAACAGACTGTCTTGTGCTTAGTCGATCCGGCTTCAATCGGTTTACGAAGGCACTTGCGATGTCCGAAGAGGATGGTACTACCTAGAAACCTCCTGCTAACTCATTTCTAGTCAACAAGAGGTCTCAGCGAGTTCGTTTGGAAAATGAGAGAAGTACAAGTAATAGGACCACTCAAACCTATCTTCGTAACGGAGTTTACAGGATTCAGACGAAGACGTAAATCAAACTTTCAGATTTTGTCAAAAATAATCTCATTATTCTTGAACAGTGTAGAAGAAAATAATTTACGATTCTATACATATATGTCAGGTGGTACGTAAAATTTACAGCAAAAATCTGTAAAAAGTTTTACGAGAGTTATGAGAAATCCATAAAAGCTAGGTTTCGGTGACCCTAATAAACCTCGAGACCGTCTCGTTTGCGTCCTAGAGGCTCTTAACTCGGGCAACTGGGGCAATCGTCAGTTCGCCTGTCTACGACCGGGGTTGGCTTGGAGATTCACTAGCTGACTCCGTATCCGAATGGACTGTGGCCTTTTTGGGGGAACGTATGCTCTGGTAGAGATGGTTTCCTGTCTAGCTCCAGTTAAGTTTCGTTCAAATGTGAGGATATTCTTTTGGCGTTAGTTCCCCCGAAACACAAGGACGATTGGTCGTTTGCCGAGACTGCTTCTTCGTCCCCGAGAGAGACCATATATACCTACTACGCTTCAGGTTTAGGAATCCTAAACCCATATGCTCAGATTAAGGGAGTACTTCAACCGAGGATACAAGAGCTTCAGACACGAAGAAGAAGTCAGTCAGCCGTGTGTTCAGCCCAGAGCGAACTATTCTTTCGCCTTTTACTAAAGAATACCGTGTGCGGGACACAGTCAGCGGCTTATCACAATCTTTGGAACGCCTCTTAACTGAGGCACCACCAATTCAATTCAAAGAGGGATGGAGCTTCGGTTGTTTTTGACTTCTCTGGAACTGGCCATTACTTAGTATGGATAATCACTTAAAGCACAAGTTGAAGATTCCACGCAACGCCCCATGAATCCGAATAATTAACCCTGCCTCAAGCAAATGGAAGCATTCCCAATGCAATCCTCTCGGAATTCCATCCAAGCAGACAGGCATAGATGTGTACACTACATGTTCAGGTAGTAGGAATGTCCCCCTCCTGTAGACAGCTAGTCGAAGAATGCTAGTGTGACAACGTTAGTGTCGTTAAGTAGCTTGGACTCACGATGAGAGATCTATACCTAATGATATGACAGTAGACAAAATCATGCCAACTCCTCAGGAAATCAGTCTGTACTCATTCCTGATGCTCCCACACGGGCCAAGGATGAGAAAGCACAGTTATCACTCACTTTACACCCGTTGAAGTAGAAAGGATCTTCACAATCATTAATTCACGATCGACTGTGACACATTCCCTATGCAGAACACTTGGAGACCCGACCACGTTCTGAGAGTTTCTCCGGAGAAGTGCTACTCGGAAATTCGGATGTTCGACGTCGGAGCAGCCATAATAGCCTACTCGTACGTTCAATGTCGAAGCAGGTTGGAACAGCGGGGAGCTTGCATAAGCGGTGCTCACGACTCGTAGGTTGTTCTTAGGCAAGGTATTCCAGTCTTACTTCATCACTGGCAGGCACTCTAACAAAGTGCGTGAAGATAGATAACACTTGCTTCTTGGATTCATTGGGTCTCCCGCGTGGGGAGGATGGGCTGCGCCGACCTAGGAGGTAGTGCAATACCAAGGGGACACTGGCGATTCCGAAGTAGCAAGCTACCCCGTTGGACTCGCACCCGTGAGAGAAATTAGATTAATATCGTAAGGGTCGATGACCCTCGTATCAGATATTAAACTGGTAAGAACAGATACTACACTTGATCTTAGCCAAAAGGCCGAGAAAGGTATACTACTCTCCTGGCATAGAGAAGGTTATACCTCTCGGTGAACCTTATCTCTTTCCGTACCGCTTATGGGTTTATGATTGTCTTTACTCTAGTTCACTTTTTATATTTCGCATTTCGACTGTTGACAACCCACAGAGTCTTATGTATGTGAACGAGAAGATGACCGTGTTGACGTGTGGGGGCTTTTGAATCTGTCAAGCTCAAGAAAGAGGAAGCAAGTAGCAAGATTCAATTTGTCAGTGCAAGCAAGCCGGTTTGGAAAGCAGGATGCCCTGCTGAGAATCCCCACCTAGTCCATCACCCTTGAAACCACAGCTAGACGCAGGCCGACACAGTGGAACAACAGTACAGAATAATCTCCTGCTCAGAATTGACAAGCGATTGCATATTTTCTCGAATCTATCTGAAGCTAGGAAATTCTCATGTTTTTTGTTGATTTCATGTCTATGCAGACTAAAGCCAGCAGGATTTCCAGTCTCAGCGCCCTCGTCAGTCTGTTTGTGTTTCTGTGTTTGTGGATGCACAATCTCGTCCACCGATCAGAGAGAGAATTCCGTGCTCTTCGTTCGAGGAAGGAACGTTCGTTCGCTCTTGGTGTTAGGAAGAGCTTGGTGAATGCTATTACCGTTGCTCCTGTAGCTCATCTTCCCGCTCTGGCGTGAGAAAACGCTTTCACTTTCTAGCTTTCTTCAGCAGGTGCGGATGGGCCCGAATGTACAAATGATGATGCAGGACCAAGATAACCAATGTTGATTTCTCGTAAGCACAGATCATCTACTACACGATTAGGTACTATGGGCTGACATATTTCTTAAGCATGACAGGTGTGATCTGGTTTCAGCGACCCCAGTAAAGTAAGAGTCAGTTTAGAGAACAGCGAGTCTTCCTTGGCATTTCAGATGAAAAGCGACAAGAAGGGCTTAGTTTCATTGCTTCCTGCCTTCCAGAAACATCAGGGGTCGAGTTCTCTTGGATTGGAAGTTTCAAAAGCGCATTCAGTGTAACTAAACATTCATTCCCGTAGAAGAGGAGTAATTCCCTACCTCCCGAGTCCTACAGTAGTGTTTCCCAGTGTTCTTGGTGTTACCGGACGGTACGTACACAAGACTTGATCTGCCTCGAAGCTGCAGCTGAACGCCCATCAGTTTGTTTTCATCTACCACGAGCAACATAACGGTGTTCCAAGTTTGCTGCCGAAAGTATACCTTTCACGAGCTTAAATCGTAAGTTAGACCAGCTATCGATACAACTTGCGTGGACGCCTCAAACCCTACTTTACCTTCTTGCTAGAACTTGGACATTTTCCAGGATAACTCGATCGAATTACATTCAAACCCGTTTGCAACCACTCTTCACCTTCCCAAAATTCCTTGACTGATTCCAGTTATTCAGACTCGAGCATTCCGCCTCTTGCATTAGTGATGAGGTCCGGCCAGAGCTGATAAGGTCCTGCCAGAACAAGAAAACCAAACATTCGATATTCTATGTATTTCCGATCACTTCAGCGAGCAAACTAGCTCTGCCTCTAAACTTCCAAGCTTTTTAGATCGATATCCCAGTTGGATTTACGCCACAGAAGGATGTAGCCCTTCAGACTTCACTTCTTCAGTTGATTTCATCGTTTCTTCTTGTAAGTACGTTTGACACTAGGGATTGTCCTCGCATCTTCCGTGCTATGCTCTCGAAACGCTTAGCAGTTCTCTTTTCAGAAAATCGACCGGCCAGGCAGAAGGTATGACTCGAGGGCAGATCTTTCATGTGTCGATAGATCTTCGAGTAGGATTATTTGTGCAACGTAACGTGGCGCAAACTTAAAGTCCTCGACAATTCTTAGCAGACTAACATTCTACTTTCGTACTCGCTTTTCGCATCGAGCTGCTCGTGTAGTATTGCTTCCGTGGAGAATACGTGCACCATGAACAGAGTGTATAAAAGTTCACCGTAGATGTTCAGGACCTTCCATATGCACAGCTCTGTCTGATGTCCTCCCTTGACCGTCCCTCTAGGACCTTGGGGAAAGTTCAGTGAAATGTTTTATCCAGAGTGGGTTTAGGAGTCCACACTAAATTTCGTTCATATTGTATGACTGTATCTGTTTACAGAGCTGTCATTTACGTATATATACTAGATTATAGTCACTGTGACTCAATTTGCTCGTCTAAGCTGAAACAAAACAGTTTGATGTAAGTTTGAAGGGCATGGACCCGGGGGGGCCCGCCTCCCCGGGAACGGATGAAAGAGAGCTGGGTCCGTCTAACCGCAGCATCTGAAGCGTCGTAATGGACAAGCTGAGGTTACACCCTCCAGCTGTGCCGCGAATCTGAGTTCCTCCTCCTCTTCGGTAGTAAGACATAAAAGGTACTCGACGTGTCGCTTACACTTTGCAAACGTCTAGCTTTCCTCGTGGAACGTTAGCTCCTTCTAACTGATGATGGGGTGTTCGCATTACTCTGGTGAGACGCTCAGAACGTGGGGGCGGGTGTCCAAGTGCTTTCAAAGGGAATGTGACACGGTCGACTGTAAATCATATGATGTCATAGGTCCTGGTTCACTGCAGGTAGCGTAGGTGATTGAGCGAAATTTCTCCCTCATGCCTGTGTGTACTTACCACGCCCATCCGGAAGGAGTATGGGACTAGAGGCAGAGGCCTAGGCTTCGCTGACTAAGAATTGAGCTAACTGGTGGAAAGTTCGTGGCTGGTTTTCCAGTTGTTTGTCACCTTTGGATAGTGCATATTTTGTGTCTCTCCATGGTCCACTTGACCTTAGAGCAGTATGAGTTCCAACCGAGAAGGGTATCCTATATTGTAGCTGAGAAGACGCGAGAGCGTTATTCTCTTCCGCTAAATTTTACATCTGACCTAGCTTCTTCCCGTTGATAGACTATAGAAGTTGATATGCGACAGACTATAGAAGTTCCAGAGTAGTAAGTATATGCCATTACGTTGATTAGAAATGGTACGAAGACTGAGCCTAGAAAGTAGAGGGCATGATTCATTTCGATTCGGGAAGTGCAGCATTTGAGGTAGGCAGTCTCAAATGCCGTGTCTCAGCGCTTTCGTTCTTGCTTATCAGGTATCTGCGGTAAGAAATGGGTGTTTTCTGTCCAATTATCTCACGAATATGAAGAGGAATCATTTATCACGGATGATTTTAGTTTTAGACTTTGACTGCTTTAGTGCCTGTTCTTCCGAGAAGTACCTAAAGTGGTAACTCTCCTGGGATGTATTTACCCTTTCCACCAAGTCGCAAGAAGGCTGAAAAAGAAATATGTAAAAGAGTTAAAGCTGTGTGCAACTGACCTCATGTTAGGTGTCCAGGCTGCTGCGCTCGCCAGGAAATTGATTCTACCTCTCTGTCTGGGAGAAACACGAACCTTCCCAAGTCAGGGTGCAAAGTAATGCTATCATCGTCGTACTCCAGTATTCTCACGTTCTCCACCCTCCACAACAACTTCGAGGACCTGATGGAGGATCGAGAAGAGAAAAATCACAGAACGTGAAAGGCTAATTTCACCCGCTTTTCTTGTCACAAGAAAAGCTCCTACAACCAGCCACAGCAGAATCCTCGAGTCTTCCAAGCCTCAGGATCACCTATTCAAACTCCGATCGCTCGAGACCCCGAAAGCCAAATCACGCGCGGGTTGTGGATGATTCCCTCGACCTCCATAGCCCAGCAATGAAATGAGTGCTCAATTCTCGAAATCCTCCGCTTTATAGTCCGTACCTGACAGTGGCTGTGGTTCATGCTAAACTCGCATCCTTAATACCGACCACCTGAATCTGGTAAACATCCTAGTGAAATTACATGCAACCATGTGAACTCCGGTGATAAGAGGCTCCCTTCACACTGAATGACAGTTCGTTGCTGTAAATCCTTCTTAACTCAAGGCGAAAGTCATGCGGGAAGTGTTTAATCAACGGATTACTCTGTCTAAACATCATAAAGTATATGCAGTAACCACACATTGTCACGGCTTCCCAACCAAATGACTCGTAGACACTATGTTAGACAACAAACGGGAATTAGAGGTAGAGAATGCACTGAGAAATGAGAAAATGCGCACACACAGGTAGGAACTTTCAGACAGCAGGTTTGCCTTCTGTCACAAAGAAGCTGGTGGGCTCTAACTTCCTACCATCTGTTTGCCAGCCTTTTCACTTCTTCTCAAATCTAGCACGACCTTTGCCAGTGCTCTGTCCCTTTCCTTCAGAGTTCCCAGAACCTCTTCGAGTTTGGCATGAGCAGATTCCTTCTCTCTTCTTGCTCGCTGGAGCAGTGGCTGAATTCTCCCTTTCTCAGCACTCTCACGACGCGTTGTAATCGCTTGATCTTCTCACTGGCTTTCTCCGTAACGAAATTCGTTGCCGTCGGATCCAGCCTGTTGTGCATTATTAGGCGCATTCACTGAATGCCTCGAGAAACTCTTCCACCTTCAGGATCCAGAATCGCGTTGCCAAGGTCGTTGCCGTAGAGAGTGTTCTGCGATCTGCTCTGGTCATCGGCGAGGTGAGTGACTTATCTGTGGGTGCATCCAGACTGGTGGATTCTCTTCTTGATCAAGACGACAAGTTCTACCACATCAATGCGCGGGAGAGGATTCAAAGTCGGAAGGAGGCGGGAAACACTTGCTTCTTGGATTCATTGGGTCTCCCGCGAGGGGGAGGATGGGCTGCGCCGGCCTAGGAGGTGGTGCAATACCAAGGCGACACTGGCGATTCCGAAGTAGCAAGCTTCCCCATTGGACTCGCACCCGTGAGAGAAATTAGATTAATATCGTGAGGGTCGATTACCCTCGTATCAGATATTAAACTGATAAGAACAGATACTACACTTGATCTTAGCCAAAAGGCCGAGAAAGGTATACTCATTTATGAGAGAGAGTAGCTTATAAACCTGGGTGAACCTCGTCTCCTTCTGCAGGGTTTACGGGTTTATGGTCTAGGTTTTAGTAAACTATTCATATTCGTCCCACTGAGTTCGTATTGTGCCTAGTGAAAGTAAACTAATCACGAAGTTCGAGGTAAGATAAAAACAAATGATGAGAACAAGTGAATGAGAAGCTGTGACAATAGGGTACCCTAGTAGTCTCGTCTGCTTTGACAAGGGAGTCCCATCAAAATGTTGAAGCTTCTGTTCCGAAACGAACATCTCTCTGTCTTGTTTTGGAAGGGAAAGCTTATCTCAATCGACGGATTGGTTGCAGTTCTTGATGGCCCAGAAGATAATTCGGATTGACACTTCAGTGAAAGATTTATGTTCGATATTCGCTGACCTTTGATAATTCTCTTTGAAAAGTTTCGACTTACGAGTCGTACGTCACGATCTCGACAGAATGAAGCACCTCATTTTCTGTATCATCATGAGAATGGCCAGATTCCTTACGATACGCACGGGGCGCACCAAGACTTCGTGAAACTGGCATTCCGAGAATCTCAGCATTCGATCAATCTCGGTTACTAAGTGGACTCCTCAACATTTCTCGTTTCGAACACTAGAATAACGAATGAAGATGTTCTGAGGTTACAGTCTCTTCAGGTACCGTTGTCTACAGTCTACACACCCGCACAATCCAAGTTTCAGTTTTATTGGTGGTGCCTCAACGAAGAGGCGTTCCAAATATTATGATAAGCCGTTGACTGTGTCCCGCACACGGTATTCTTTACTAAAAGGCGAAAGAATAGTTCGCTCTGGGCTGAACACACGGCTGGCTGATAAATTCATTCTGTCGGGAGTTCTTATTTCTCCCGCCGAGGTGCTTTCATCAACTGAACTTATGGGCCAGAGTCCTGTACACGTGATGAAGCGTAGCAGGTAGATGCGTCTCCCACGAGAGAAGGAAGGAGGAAGGCGTAGGGAATGACCAATTGCCCTGATGTCGACAGGAACGAGTGTCAACCAGAATGAACTGGGGCTTAGTAGCCGTTCACAATACAGATTTGGAGCGACTGCATGCAAAGCTCCACAGTATGAGGGATAAGGAAGATGTGGAAACTGCACTCACTGGTGCCACTGTTCAACCTTGACTGCAACGAGAGCCACCATTCCGTGAGCGGAATGGGTGTGCACAAGTAAAAATCAAGACTTGCTCATGTTCTTTCATTAACTTCCCTAGAAAACACATTGCGGCTACTAATACCGTCACGTGTAACCCGAAGACGAAACAGAGTCTTAACTTTAACTTCACACAGCTTTTAACTCCTTTAGAAGAGACTTTCTAGCTTCAGCTGAAGCTATACACTTCCTAGCCAGCGCTCGGGGTAAAAAGTTTCAGGAACCGGAAATTATCCGAAGGTAATTAACGGAACCGGCTTTTTCAGTCATCTATTAATTTCCTGGTTTTCTTAACAGATAACTTGTCGTTTTGTAAAATTTTAACCTGCAAATTATCCCACTGGACATCATTTCAACACGGTTACAAATACAAAGAATTCCGGTTAGCCCCGAGTGCTATTCCTAGCTCGGTCATCTTTCCGACCATTTCGTGAAACCTCTCGCAATGGTAACTCAGGTCTAGTTATAGTACAAAATGGTCATGACCATGGGCAGGATACACGTGTGAATAACCTGCCCGCAGCATGCTGCCACTGTTTCCTAAACTCAAGATTTTTTTCTAAGGCATGAAAGTCTCCCAAGCATCCTCAGCACGCAAAGGTATGCGATCGCAGAGAGTAAAATGCTATTAGAAGATGACAAAGTTAGTGTCCGTAGTGATTATTCTGTGACCCGGGTGCTATAGTTACAACTGACTGCCGAGAAGATTGCGGATGGATCTAGAGGTACCAGCAGAAATGACGCACGGCTGTTGTCTCACTGACCATTATAATTTTGCATGTGGATTAATTGCGAATGCTGATTTGGTGTATAAGATCGGTAACATGGAAATATTTATGACACATGTATCAAATTTGGAATTGAAAAAAATTGCAACAGTTCTCCACAACCGTCTCGAGATAGTCTAGTTCCTACGAAGTATGTCAACAAAGACCTACCATCGACGAGTTTGGTGTGTGAGCTTTGAGCGAAGTTTGTTCAGAAGGTTTGTGTTTCACAATTTCATGCTTGAGCATTGCATAAGTCTGCGTACGTATTCTCGTTATCTTTTTCCTTATACTATATCGCGTGTTCTGGATCAGAAGCAATTATTAGGAGATTATAGAGATGGCTGTGATTTTAGCCTCCCGAACGATGAAGGCTCTTCCAACTCTGATGAATCCAGCGGGGAAGATAATTTGAGAGAAAACAAAAAGTTGATTTACGAGTTCTTTTAATGAGGATCATGAAATGCTCTATTCGGGTTCTGATGAGGAATTTCTTGAGTTATATTAGATATTGTATACATCTTGATATTTATAAAGACAAAATCATTTCACTTTTTCTAAAAATAAGGATTTTTTTAAAATTATTTTGAGAATATTTCGATTCTTTCTCGTCAACTGATCATAATTGATAGATGAAGTTTTGCCAAATTGATGAGCTTAGTTGAAAGACACCTTCTTTTTCAGAATCAAGCTCATGTAAACAAGCTCCGATGTCCTTGTAGCTCATAATTATCTTAGATTGATATAGACATGACTGAAATGGTGCTGCTCTTGGACGGTCTTTCCTTCTTTGAGGGATTGTGCATGGGACTATGGTTCTTTACACAAAGAGAGTGATGTATGCATTGGAGTCCATCCTTAAAGGATTTGTTCGATGATCAAATCGACAAGAGAGAAGTACCACGTCACAAGCTTTTGGTGCGAAAGGGTATTTTATGTATAGGTTTGATAGATGATACTTTATTGCCTCTATCACAAACCTTGATTTGATGGAGAAACATATTACGATACAAAGTGCAACTATTCTATAAATATACAAGTGGTATATTGTGGTATACAAGTGGTAAATTTTCTTTTTGTTTACAAGTATGCCAGGAAGCTGTCATGACATTCTATGTTTGAGAAAGTGTGTACTCAGAAAGCACATTAACAACGATAGTCCTTTGTTCCAAAAAGATCATTATCTATTAGATGATTCAAGATATTCACCACTGAGATATCTTGTCCCCTCGTTTAGGATGACTAGCGAAGAAAAAGACAAACAAGATTTCAATACTTGTTTGGCTCATGCGAGAGTGACTAAGGAGCATTGTATTGGATTTACAAAATCCGGATGGCATTCTTTGAAGCAAGTCAGAACACAATTGAAGGAAAAATCAGAGAACCGGTTTTTAGTTAGATCGATAGAATGTTGTGTCATGTTGCATAATTTTTGGCTAAAAAACCAAGATGAATAGACAGAAGAAGACGAGGGATTGATTATACAATCTGATTAAGATTCATAAACGCTTCCAAGAGGTTTATGTTGAACCATACCACTAGGATCCATCAGAGAGACCAAATGATGAGAATATGTCTTAGGCACAAAAGAAATCTGGGTGCGTTTTCATTCAAATCTTAACTTATATCAGCTTATGTTTAGATGATGTCATGCGGTCTTTCACAACTAGAGCGACATATACCTCAGTCGCCATAAGTCAGTGCAAATATACTCCGATAACTGGAACTCCACACACGTCAACATATACGATGTCCAACCCATATCTTTGCAATGTTCATCATCAACCTTTGACTTGACATATAAGGCAAGGACCCTAGTAACATCTGATGGTTTCCTCTTACATAGTAGGATTGTAGAAACCAGTTGGAACATAGGAGTCCAACCATCTCGAGAACAATCATTGGCAAAGATTATCTTGCTCTTGATGGAAAATCAATCTAGAACACGTTTAAGTGGAACAATCTTAGGTGGATGATCCGTGTCTTGAGGAACTCGAAAGTGCTCACGGATGACATCCACTATCAGATCTATAATTTTCTCCATCATAGTGGACTGATGGAGCTCGAGATCATAACAAGAATAAAACTCCAAACATGCAAGAATATGACTCACATAATAAAGTGTTGTTAGTTGTGAATGACGATGTGATATCTCACTTTAAGAGGAACTGAATTAATCAAATTGAAGGTTAAACATAAGGACTCACATCGTGCTCAACATACTTCAGTTGAATAGTTTGATCGAGTCCAAGTCGAGCAAATTCTGCGAGCAGTACGTGCACTAAGCAATGTTGTGTGGCGTCTCTAGTGATAGATGCACACTTCAAGTTAGTATAAGAATCGTGCTTGAAAGTGTATTTAACATGAAATATTATGCATAGTACATCTTCTTCCTCCATAGTGAGGACCTAAAGAAGTGTAGGAAGGACCAAAGGAAAGGCTAAACCTTGTCAAAATATGAGAATGAAAGTGGAAATTAACTACCATAGAATATATTTCATGAATGAAGTAAGTCCTTAAAATACTTGTTACTTAATGTTCTACACAAATCAGCTGCTGAAAGTTGAATCCTTCCAATATATGAGGTAAGAAAAACAATAATTGTGGATCCCTCTTAAAAATTCTCCATAGAACTCTTTTATGGATCCACGATTAGGAACGTCAGATCCACGAGCTATGATAGAGACGGTGTACTAGAATATATTAGATATCATAAATTGTCATTTATGACCTGCAGTTTGGAAAATGGATCCACAGTGAAACCGTAGGTAAAACATTAGATAGATTTGTGTTTTCTTTATGGACTCGAAGTTCAAAACTGCAGGTCTTACAAACAATGGATATGGTTGACATTTAGCAACGTTTATCACTCACAAGCGTAGTACATCACACACGGGCAAGAGGTTAGTCTGTACATTGGGGATCCAGTCCACACGCTTGAGGAGTCTAACTAGATGAGCTGAGCTCCGTCTAGGAGCTATAATTCGCATTGAGAGCCAAAAGGTTATAGTTTGCACTGAGTGCACTTACACTTAGGTTTTAAATCAAACGTCCACTTTGTTATGAATGAGATAATGAAATTGGTTGCGAAATGAGTTGATTAATTGAGATTTTCTAAATCTGACAATGTACATATGTGTTTCATAACTTACAGAATACTTTATCAAAGTCAATTTACAGATATTCTTCCATGAGATGATAGAAGAGCCGATGCAAGATATGCTCCCACCTCATGTAAGCATCTGTCATGCTACACTAGAGCATATAGAACTTGTGGTTCAACTTTTGATGGACATTCATAAGAAACTTCAAGATGAGGTCAAGGAGGAGATGCTCCCATACGATAAAGACATTCACGAGGTTTCAAATGAGGGGTCTGTGCTAGAAAAAATAGGTATTTCGAGCTTTAGTCTCATTCGATTACATTAATTTTCCTTTTATCCTTTTATCTTTTATTTTTAAGATATTTGCAAAGCATAACTTTTTGTCGATAATATTCTTTTCAGAAAATGACTCAGTTTTACTCCTATCACATGTTATTTTTGAACCTTTTTTCACTTATCGTTCAGGTTTTCCAACTTACATGGAGATAGACCATCCTCGAGATACTACAATTGAAGACCACATGCCACTTAATCTTGTACATGGTAAGTGTCCTCTCTCATCTTGTAAATATTCTCCTCATGGATTGTACAAGAAGTAAACATTTGGTTGTTTGATAAGCTTCATACTGGATGAGATAGTTATATCTAAGTTGACGAAACTATTAGAGGTTTCATTATGGCACTACGTGACAAGTGCAGAGCTCCAAATATGCTTCTCAAAATATGTAACTTTGGATGATTGGATGATTGGATGTATGACGAAAAGTCATGCATAAATATCTGAAGTTGCTCCTCAACAGATGTGTTAGTTTACTGTCGTCTTTCTACTAGATAGTATAACACTTTGGAAAAGCTAAACTAAGAGAATCTCTTACTTTAGTAAAGTAGAACAAGTAATGTGTGTGCTTAGGTCTTAGTAGCCTTTAGAAGTTTTACTATTTTGGATTTCATACTTACCATGAGATAACGTAAATTTATAGAAGTTACCGCAGTAAGAAATTGTGGAGTATATGAGGAGGAGTTGAGAGGGTGCAAAACACTCTCATTTTCTTATCTATGAGTGAAGTGAACACTGGAGACCTTGGGAATCTTTGAGTGTTATGTGATGTGAAGTTGAGCATGGGATTAGAACTTGTTTGCTAGAACGTTATTGGAGAGAATGATGTGACTGTACGACTTAGAGAGTTGAGTGAAGTGAGTATAAGTATAACTGAATCTTTATAATTATGTTGCACTAGTAATCTTAGTCATCTGAGGTACCCTCAAGTGAGAGACATATAGACTTACAGATCTAAGACTCCCCATAAGTTTCTGTGCTTGAACAACACGTAAAGAACATGCAAGGTGTTTAGCCAAGACTTTTCAGAAGTGTAGAGAAGTCAGACTTGCATTATATCCCGAGAAGTGTTTCTTCGTGATGACTGAAGGAATACTTCTTGGACATAGAGTATCAGGTCGACGCATAGAAATAGATGTAGAGAAGGTTCGTGTGATACTCTTTCTACAATCCCTTGCAAACGTAGAAGTGTCTACATACATCTAAAATGGTATCTCTCATTCTGATGGTCGTATGATAGGTGCTTCGGCTAACTTCTTCTTCAGCGTTTCAAACGCCTCATGCTGCTTCTTGTGCCAATGGTATTATGTTGTCTTCTTCAGCAGTTATGTCAATGGCGCAGCGAGTATGGCGTAGTCTTTGATGAATTTTTTGTAATATCCAACATGTCCTAGAAAGCCTCTCAACTCGCAAATATCAGCAGCTGTTAGAAGAACTTGATGAAACATTGTTAGCAACTCGAGTCAATGGATGGAGAATCAAGAGATACTACTCTTGAGTGTTCGCGGGCTCCCTTCACAACTGAGAGAGGAGTATGTGAAGCATTGGATTTTCATTTTGTTCTCAAACTTTTGTTTTTGTTAGTAAAGAAGTAGATTAGTTAGCATGGATGACAAGATAGAATAGTTTTAGTTGTAGTATAAGATTTCTTCAAAGCATGATGCTGAGTGGAAATAAAAGAACTACAAAGTGTATATTTTGGGTATGATAATCTGGTTGTATTCTATAGACGACGAAGAGCTTTCAAGGGATGCCATATTTGCTGAGAATGGATGCTAAACGATGAAGTTATGACCTCAAGAAGAATGACCGAAGTACGACGAGAGTTAGTACAAGTTCGTCGACGAAGGCCAAGGGGAACTTCGCACGTGAGGAGTGAGACGAAAAAGATATAAGAGGAGTTAGAACATTTCACTTTTACTATTTATGTCCACATATTTACTATAGCGCTTCCGAAACAGAAGGTAGAGAGCGGCGAAGTGCAACTTCGGTGAAGTCCAACTCCGTAGCATTTGAGAGGTAAGATTCAGAAGAGAAGAACTTCATACTTCACAGTTGGGAAGAATGCACGGGATACAGACTTCACAGAAGCCACCAACGAGGCTGAAGATGTTTGCGACGAAGTGGTCTGATTTCTGGCCCTATGAAAGACAGCTTGAGGACATGGAGTTGTCCTTTCTGCTTCAGAATTGGGGCATTGTGTCGACAGAGTTAGTGAACGAGATCTTGATATGACGAGGACACGCTTCGTCAAATCGTGAAGAAGACCACAGAATTAGATGCTTCAGAATTGGAGTTTTGTGCTCAAGATTGATGAGGTAGGTCAGAAAGGGGACTTGATGTACGATAGCACCACGAAGTCATCTTCAGACGAAGTGGTGAAGTACATCGAACCCTTCACGACAATGTCAGTAAGAACGAATAGGTTCAAGGTACAGTTTTGGATGCGGGTTATCACTGGAGAGGGATTTTCAAAGAGTGTTTAGACTATTGTAACTTGCGACGTATGTCAAGCATTTGCTCTGAAGTCTATTAGAACACCTCCGTTAAGATCAATTCCAATGTTAGGACCATTTGAGAAGTGGGATATTGACTTTGTAGGTCTTCTTAATAAGACACCTCGAGACAATAGATACATTGTAGTCGCCACTGACTATTGTACCAAGTGGGTAGAGGCTAGACTTTTGAAGGAGACTAATGAAACAGAAGTCGGTAGATTCCTATGGGAGAGGATCATCACAAGGTTTGGATGTCCGTTAGAGTTGGTATCAGATAGAGAAGGAGAGTTTGTAGGGAGCATGACTACTGCTATGCAACAACACTTTTCTATCAAGCCACGAGTAACGACCTCATACAAATCAAATGCTAATGGTCTTGCGGAGAAGATCAATCTTACACTTTGTATGATGCTCGCCAAAGATGCTGGTGTTGAGACTGCGAAACATACTTGGGATAAGAGACTACATGCCATCTTATGAGATTACCGAACGACAACAAAGAATTCTACTGGATACTCCCCATTTCGATTGGTTTATGGAGTGAAGTCTAAGTTGCTTATCCAATTCGAATTGGATACTTTTCAAACCATTCAACGAAAGTTGAAGAGGTCGAGGAGAGAAGACGTGGTCAGGTCAAGAAAGGAGCAACTCATGGAGTTGGAAGAGACTCGAGCGGTAGCAATGATCCGGATAGAACGAGCTCAAGCGTATCAAAAGAAGAGTTACGACAAACGTTTGGGCAAGAGGAAGGTAAAACTTTTTCAAGTCGGAGATTGGGTAATGTTGTATGATGCTATCTGATTCAAGAGGGCTAGGAAGAAGTTTCTTCCTAGATATTTTGGTCTTTTTGTTGTAGAGAAGGTGCTGAGCAACTTCACATATGACCTTCACGAGCTGACAAGAAGGAGATTCGATCGGGTAAATCATGACAAGTTGAAGTTGATTCATCGACGAAAGTACTCTCTTCACTCCGAGGACGGAGTGAAAATTTAGTCCGGGGGTAAAATGTAACGACCTATGTTACACATAAGAAGTTTATCTATTAGTAAGGTGTTTAGTTATAACTAAGTGTGGATAATGTTTATTTGCTGCCCAAGTACTTTAAGGAGGTATCAAGTTAGTCATGACTAGCTAAAGTTAGTTATGATTAAACTTAGCTGTACTTTTGGCAGAATTTAGATATTTGTTAAAGAGTGAGCACTACTATCTTGTCATCTTGTCTAAAAGGTAGAAAGGAGGTGGAAAATATCCCTTATTTCCTTTTTTACTTGATATTAGTGGTTGGATTAAAGTTGTGGACTTTGTGGACATTAAAAACAAGAAGAGATTCCACATGTCTCCTTTTTAGTGGGTCTTAGTATAGAGGGGGGTGGAAATTTGAGATTCCTTGAGAATATTCCAAAATCTTTCTAGAAGTTGTTGACTTTGAATGAATAAGCCCATGTGAAAAGATAAGAAGCCCATGTGATTAATGCTTTTATCTCAAGTAATATCTTAGTAAAATCTGGTAAAAATAATTACAGCTGAGTTACAGGAGGGTACCAAAATAAAAACTTAGAATGTAGAAATAGAGGAGTAGAGAAGAGCTCCTCATCCTTGTTTTCACGTCGTCGTAATGATATTTGAGCAATACCGAGAGAGTGTGAGATTTCAGAATGGAAAACTTTAGTTTATGGGTTTGTGAAAGATTTAACTTAGCATTTTTCTCTTTGAATTAATGATGTGCTTCCATCAAAACCATCAGAGGTGACTCTTGAGTGAGAGACATGCTCGATATGTTGTAAATTGATCGATGAGTATCATGGAGGTTGAGAGATCAGAGGTGGTTGATAGATAAGACCCACGGAGGGTTTACACAACAAGAGCTTCGGCTATACTTACTTGAACATGTCATGCTTCCTTGTGTGAAGATAATAGAACAATCTCGTTCGTGACATAAGAAGAGTATTGTCATCCCGAGCGTGTGAAGCCACCTTAGAGCAGCAGCGGCGCCAGAATGTAACATTTGTCACTCTAAGTTCTAACGACGAGAGACTACTACACAAGATTAACTCCTAGTTGATTTGTAACATCCAAGGTAACTGCTTGTCGCAAAGAAACCGTCACAATTCAACTAACAAACAATTATATCAATGTTAACACAAATCATATGGAGACTCTACACATGGTCGCTTATCTCTTTCCAATGATAGTCATTCATCTATAAAAATCTCTAAATATTTTTGCAAATAATCTTGAAAAATTGAGGTCATCATCCTCTGAAAGGTAGCTGGTGCATTGCATAATCCAAAAGGTATTTTGTGATAAGCATAAGTATCTCAATCTGTAGTGAAGGTAGTCTTGTCCTTATCTTGCTCTCTAATGGACACTTGATTATACCCCAAAAACACATCTAGAAAGTTGTAGCATTCCTTTCCAGATACATGATCCAAAATAGTATCAATAAAAGATAAAGGGTGATAGTCTTTCTTCGTTGCTGCATTAAGCTTTCTAAAGTCGTGGTTGACCCTTATCTTTTCTGTTTGCTTCTTAGGTACCACTACTATGGATGCTACTCATTCGCTACTTAATACAAGAGAGATAATTCTGACCTTCAAGTACTTATCTATCTCGTCTTTAACCAGCAAAGATTTTTTTGGATTGAGTCGATACTATCTTTGTTGTATAAGTATTGATCCTTCGATGATATCAATACGCTGTTCTTCCCACTGCGTAGGTATCCCCTTCATGTCTTCCACAGTCCAAGCGAAGACATCTTGGTAATGGATCAACATCTGACCATACACTTCCAACTCTTGTCTTTGTACTACAATAGAAATCTTTAGGTTCTTTTCTTGGCTTATAATCATATTTTGGGATGCTCTTGGAAGTACTATATCATCTGTATGGCTGATCTCTGCACTCCCGTGACCTAGCTGTGATTGCTATTCGATCTCGTTTGCATCGTCGTCTTCATCGACTTCGTAGCATTGAAGAGTTGATCATTGAATAGGGGTCTCTCTCCATTCACTTGCGTTGCTTGTTGGTGAATCAGATCATGAAGTGTAACTTGCATCAGTCGGATATGTCTCACCTTGATGTGTTATCTTGTTCTAGGATACTACCACAGCCTTATTAGTACGTTTTTGTGGATCTTTAAAGTGTAAAGTGTAAAGTGTACTGATCTGTTAGTACTTTGGCACCATACAACCACGGCCTCCCAATCAAAATTTGATAACCAGACTTAACCAAAAGGCGCAATACAACATAGATGAGTTTAAAAGAAATTCTGCCTATTAGAGTGAGAATGTTGCACAGTAGTCTCAGTGGTCGTCTTCTTGTCTGATCTAGCAGTCGTGACACTCATTAAGTTTCTTCAAACTTGCTGAAACCCAACGCGTGCATCGTGTCTTCTGTTATTATCTTGACTCCTGACTCGGAGTGGCACTTTCTTGATTATATAGCTTGCAATCTCCACTTCAACTTCTGAGATCCGAGGTCTTCTGCCTCAATGTGAAACAGAGAAGATAACTTCCATCTTCTTGCTTTAGTGGGTTTCTTCAATGCTTGAAGTAACATTTTCTTGTAGATTTTCTTGTCTTCAATCAAATTTTTGAAACTAATGTTAGCCTTTTGTGCTTCTAAATTGTCCATCACATCATAGTGTAGTGTTGTCACATGTTCTTTTCTTATAGGCTCTGGTTGACTGTGCTTCTTTGGACGAAGTACGAAGTGCGTTTGGTGCGACGAAGTTGATGGTTCAGGAACTTCTGCCGAAGTGGTGTCAACCTCCTTCACCGAAGTTCTCTCTCGTAGTAATTTCTTCTTCAGGAGTTCACATAATATCTATTGACAACTTCGAAGGGTCTACATTCTTTAGAGATTTTTCTTCCTCTTCCTCAGTATCCTCCTCAGCCACTGTCTTCTTCTTGGCTTTCTCTTTAGTCTTCTTTTGCTTCTTTTGCTCCTTCTTTGAGTTGGGTCTTCAGAGGAGCTTCTTCCGCCTTCCACTTCGTCTTGAACGAGCTTCTGGTGTCCACTTTGCAAACCCAAGTTTCTTCAGGTGACCATCCTTCATCTCCAGCGGCTTTTCATTCATCTAAGTCCACATTGTGCAGTTGTGCTTCTGCAAGGCATTCCGTCTTGGGGTCAAAGCGAACCTCTTGCTTCACTACGGGTAGGTTAGTACAGTCTGCCGTGTCATATCTCGTTGATGACATTTCTCACTAAGTGCTACGTATCTCAACAGTCTCTTTGGTTGAGGACAGTTGGATGACCAATGATCAGTGCTGTCACAATTAAAACAAGATCCATGGGGTGGAGGTTTATTTGCTCCTGCTGGGCTCATTAAACGTTTCTCTGACACATTTAGAGCTCTTTCTCGTGGTGCAAATCTCTGAATGGATATGAGTCAAATTGAGATAATTGTCGGTGGTTGAGAGGTCTTGGCAATTGCGGTGGTGTAGTTGGTTGTACTCCATATACTTCATCTGGAGTGTCCACAAAGAATGAGTTGTAGTACGATTCGAACGCAGGTGCCCAATCTAGTGCTTGCGTCCGAAATGTTCTTTGTTGATTGGTGCATTCTGTATTAGCATGTCCTGACTTTCCACAAGTCGTACACCACAAGTTCGATCGTGATGAAGAAGGTGATTTTCTCCTGTCAAGAGATCGTACCATTTGTACTTTCAGATCTGCAAACACTTTGATCATTTCCTCCATTAGTTGAGTACTATCACTTTTGGACTTCTCTTTCTTCTCTTTTGAACTTTTCTTTTCTTTGGTCAAAGAACTTCGTCTTGTTCTTTGTTCTTCTTCGCTTGAAGAAGATGCGCTTGCGGATGAAAATTCTCCGACTTCGGTCGAAGATGATTCTTCATCAAAATATACTTCGGAGGAAGAGAAATCTCTTCGACTCTTCTTATATTTCTTTCGTCGACTTGATTTCTCTTCCTTCGTATCCTTCTTGTCTTTCTTTCTTTTGTTCTTACTCTTCATCCAACCTCCTTTACTTACGAGGACGGATGCTTCAAATGCTTCTGCTGAAGCAACAACTTCTTCGATGGCATCCATTTTTCCACGGCGACATCAAATCTCCATTTCAATAGATAGGCCCGGAACTAGTCATTCTGTAGCTTGATCCATAGAGTATGGATTGGCTGTACCCATCTTCGGTTTCTGTCCAGTAGATTGTAAAATCTCTGCACATAATCTTTCAAGCTCTACTTCTTCCCTCTAACCAGTCTGGTCAGCTTTCCCAACACTTGACGATTGTACCCGATTTTCCAGAACTTCTCTAAGAACTTCATCTTCAACTTGTCTCATGTATCGATGTCACCTAGTACTTTGTTAGTGTGGTTGTACCAACTGCGTGCTCTCTTCATGAGAAGATTTGAAAAGTACGGTAGACGATCCAGTTCAACATCTTCCTCAAACAGTTTGATGTAGACGTCTACGTCTTCATCATCATCTGAAGATCCACCTCTGAACTTCGGGTAACCATGTTTCATGATGGGTTGGCTTGCCATACTTCGAACTCCGGTAGCTTTTGGAACTTGAGTCGCTATTTTGGCAGGTGTTGGAATCGGCGCTCGTACTATTGCTTGTACGAGGACATCAAAGACAATACCCGCTTAACTAAGTAACCTCTAACACCATAGACACTAAGTACCTTCACACTAAGTTATCTTTACTACTATTGCTCTCGGAAACTCTGGCGAAGAAGACTCTTCTCTCGCCGAAGCACGAAGAAACACTTCTTCTGAAATGTCTACCTAAGAAGAACTTCACCACAAAGACATTTCTTAACAAGAACAACTTCCTCCGAAGTGACTTTGCTCTAAAACTACTTCGTAGTAAACTAACTTCGTAGTAAACTAACTTCGTAGTTGCTGGTTTGTTCTTAGACTTCATCTTAAACTTCTTACTCTGATTCCGAATGTAAACAGCAAAGTACTTGTCACCTAGACTAACTCCCATCACAACAAACTACGAAACTACGTAGGTAAAACTATGAAGAAGACAAACACACAATGACTCCGTAAACTTCAAAAAATAGAAATCCAAATAACAAACACATAGAGTTCCCAAGTAGGAACAACACAACGCTTATATACAACTTCGCCTGAAGATGACATATCTTACTTCCTAGGAAGAAGGATTACATCTTCGTCATACGATCACGTCTCCCCCCAGAGATGGAACGGAAGTATCTACACTACATAACTGTTATGTCCTAGCTATACTCCACAATGACAGTTTAACTATCTCTCTAATCTCTCGCACTATCCTCTCCGCGACTCTAACTATCCTACTATTTGTTGAAAAATCTGACTCTTCTGTGCGTCGCATAGACCTACCGAGGCTATTGTCGTCATCTCCGCTCGAAGTCGTGTCAAAAGCTCCTTCTCTGAAGAATCGAGTTTGGTGATAAAGTACGGAGTCAATATTTCATCAACCTTATCCTGAAGTTCTTCCACCTTCGTCGCTGCTGAAGTCTTCCCCTCTTCTGTCTTCAGAAGTTCTTCTTCCTTGATCGCTAACTGATCACGTAAAGTGTCCCTCTCTGACTTCATTCGTGAAACCTTGAAGCATCAAGTTCAACTTCACCTGTAAGTCTTGAATCGCTTGTGAAGACTTTACCTGCTCTTCGGACTTCGCTTGAAACAAAGTATCGCGTTCCAACTTCAACTTCTTCACTTCCTCCGAAGTGTCTTCCAACTTCGTCATAAGTTGATGCTTCTTTTCCAGCCATCTTTTCGTCCAAGTGTATCACATTTAGCAGTTTGGTCAGCGTTAGTGATACCTTCGTCTCTTCCTCATATGTCTGCCTCTGCATATCTAATTGGGCGAGGATTGACAACGTGGTATCACTCAACAACTCCAATGTCAACTCGAACGTCTTCAGCTCTTTTCCAATACTTCGCTCGTCATAGACCAAAGTTGTGGCTTCATTCTGTTGCTGCGAAGTGTGAAGTCCTTCCTGAAGATTCTCAGCCTGCACCTCAGTAGCTCACGAGTTTACTCTTCGTAGTATGAAGTCTTCGGGTTCCTTCTCCACTTGACTTCGTCCTGGTCGCACTTGTCCCACAATCTCCACTGAAGAGGATTTGGCTGGTACTTGAGTTTCTTCGGGCTCTTCATGTTCTTCATCCGAAATCTCAACTGTCAACTTCTTCGTCTTCTTCTTTTTACGCGGAGTAGCTCTTCTTGACGTTCCTTTGTTAGTTCTTCTCCTCTTCATCCGTATACTAGGTCTTGTAGAAGTCATCGTCACGTCATCTCTCCTAGGCGTCGGCTCTAAGATCAATTGGTCTTCCTCCCACGCCTCGATCCATACTTATCTTCTTCGGCTGGCGTCAACAGATACATCCCTCTGTAGAACACCGCAGCGAAGGCTGCAAAATACATCTATCCGTCTTTATCGAATATATTGTACAACTTCTGAACATGAATGTGGAAGATGTTCAACCAATATGTCTTCTGCCCCGCAAGTATCAGTTCGATAAAGTGCACCTATCAGTTGGTTAAGTACGAAGTGCGGTGGGTTTGAATATCGTGTTCAACGCCACCGCAATGTCTCTTCGGAATGGATCTCTATAACTCTGTACCTTGAACCTGTTCGCTCCTATTGGCATTGTCGTGAAGAGTTCGATGTACTTCACCATTTCGTCCGAAGACTGCTTCGTGGTGCTATCATACATCAAGTCTCCTTCCTGACTTGCCTCATCAATCCTGAGCACAAAACTTCAATTTTGAAGCGTCTAATTCTGTGACTTTCCTCGCGTTTCAGACGAGGTGTGTCCTTGACATATCAAGATCTCGTTCACTAACTCTACCGACACAACGCCCCAATTCTGAAGCAGAAAGGACAACCTCATGTCCTCAAGCCGTCTTTCATAGGATCAGAAATCAAGCCACTTTGTAGCAAACGTCTTCAGTCTCGTTGGTGGCTTTCGTGAAGTATGCATCTTGTGCATTCTTCCCAACTGCTGAAGTACGAAGTTTTTCCATTCAAGAAGTACGAAATTCTTCTCCTCTGAATCTTGCCCCTCAAATGTTGCGATGTTGTCGCTCTCTACCTTTTGTTTTGAAAGCGGTACAGTAAATCGGCGGATGGAAATAGTAAAAGTGAAATGTTTCTGACTCTTCTTATATTTTTTCCTCTCGCTCCTCACGTGTGAAGTTCCCCTTGGCCTTCGTCAACGAAGTTGTACTAACTTCCGTCATACTTCGTTCATTCTTCTTGAGGTCATAACTTTGTCGTCCAACATCCATTCTCAGCAAATAGGATATCCTTGGGAAGCTCTTCGTCTATAGAATACAACCAGATTATCATACCCAATATATACACTTCATAGTTCCTTTATTTCCACTCAGCATCATGCTTTGGCGAAAAAACCCTATACTACAACTAAAACTATTGTATCTTATCATCTATGCTAACTAATCTATTTCTTTACTAACAAAAACAAAAATTTACAAATAAAATGAAAAATCCAAGGCTTCACACGGTTCTCTTTCAGAATCAGAGCGGTAAACTTTGCACCGCGCATAAAATATGCATCTCATGTCCTCTGTGCGAAGAATGTGTACAAGAAGACAAGAATAAGAATAAGGAGAAAATTCAAGGAAGAGGTTGGATGTATGTACTTTTTAGTATATGTTGTGTTAATTCGGAGAGAAAGATATGTCTTGACTCGATGTGCATGTTACAGTACAATCTTTCTAATCTGCCTATGAAATATGTAAATAATCTTTGGGGAGCGTTGTTTTCTTTTGTTAACAAAGAAAATATACATTATACCAGAATTTCATACTCGATTAAATCTACAATATTAAATTTACTTATAAATGTTACGTAAACCAGGAGCTGCGGCAGATCTCACATAACCCATAACCTCAGCTCGTGAAGACACATTCTCAAAAGTAGAAGACCGGGAGCCAAAAACAAAGTAAAATATTAATGTTTGGTATACATTAATTTATTATCGAATAAGAAATGTTAGGTAATAAATTAAGAGCATGCTGCATTCTCTATCTGAAGATGGAGAAGGTGATTGTGCATACTTCATCTCATCAAAAGCATCCCAACCGCCTTTAGGGAATTTTTACTTGCTTTTTTATCGGATAAAATGTTCTAATTATTATGTACAAATTATATCTAAGTTGCTATGAGAATTCTATTAATTTTGAATGATAACTGATCTGGGAGCGTGGAGTAGATCTAGAGTCCAGACATAATCATAAAGCGGAATTAACTCACTTGTTGCAGAAACTACAAGTGCACGAACATGTTAATAAGAACACATCAATTTATTACTTAACACTTTTTGACAAAAAGGTTAACTATAAATTTAAGTTGCTGCTGATGGCGTTGTCATCCGATGCCGTAATCTTCTCGTGTCATTTGGGATTTCAGTTGAAAGCCAAAGAGAACTGCACAAAACTTACATTCAACATTGTTCTTTCCTGCAATGTTTGAAATGCTTCCAAGACCTTACTTAGTTCTAAGTTTATGTGATAGACGATATATGTTCACCCAAGTTCATTTCCTTGGGTGGTTGGTGCTCAAGTAACCTATAGGGGATTATGAAATACTCTCTCATGTAACTCATTTGTGATATTTTTACTTGTGCATCCTTCCTTCCTTGAGTTAAATTGCTCTTCTCAGTGATCCATTTTACTTATCCAGCATTTCGTAGGTTAACAGATTGTTTTGTGCTTAGTCGATCCGGCCTCAACCGGTTTACGAAGACACTTGTGATGTCCGAAGAGAACGGTATTACCTGGAAACCTCCTGCTAACTCATTTCTAGTCAACAAGAGGTCTATGTGAGTACTTCTGGAGAATGGAAGTACAAGTAATAAGACCACTCAAACCTATCTTCGTAACGGAGTTTACAGGATTCAGACGAAGACGTAAATCAAACTTTCAGATTTTGTCAAAAACAATCTCATTATTCTTGAACAGTGTAGAAGAAAATAATTTACGATTCTATACATATATGTCAGGTGCTACGTAAAATTTACAGCAAAAATCTGTAAAAAGTTTTACGAGAGTTATGAGAAATCCATAAAAGCTAGGTTTCGGTGACCCTAATAAACCTCGAGACCGTCTCGTTTGCGTCCTAGAGGCTCTTAACTCGGGCAACTGGGGCAATCGTCAGTTCGCCTGTCTACGACCGGGGTTGGCTTGGAGATTCACTAGCTGACTCCGTATCCGAATGGACTGTGGCCTTTTTGGGGGAACGTATGCTCTGGTAGAGATGGTTTCCTGTCTAGCTCCAGTTAAGTTACGTTCAAATGTGAGGATGTTCTTTGGCGTTAGTTGCCCCGAAACACAAGGACGATTGGTCGTTTGCCGAGACTGCTTCTTCGTCCCCGAGAGAGACCATATATACCTGCTACGCTTCAGGAGGTGTAAGTATGCTCAGCTTAAGGGAGTACTTCAACCGAGAATAGAAATGCTTCAGACACGAATTAGAGACCAGTCATCCGTGTGTTCAGCCCAGAGCGAACTATTCTTTCGCCTTTTACTAAAGAATACCGTGTGCGGGACACAGTCAGCGGCTTATCACAATCTTTGGAACGCCTCTTAACTGAGGCACCACCAATTCAATTCAAAGTGGGATGGAGCTTCGGATGTTTTTGACTTCTCTGGAACTGGCCATTACCTAGTATGGATAATCGCCTAAGCACAAGTCTAAGATTCCACGCAACGAGTCATGAATCCGAATAATTAACCCTGCCTCAAGCAAATGGAAGCTTTCCCAATGCAATCCTCTCGGAATTCCATCCAAGCAGACAGGCATAGATGTGTACACTACATGTTCAGGTAGTAGGAATGTCCCCCTCCTGTAGACAGCTAGTCGAAGAGTGCTAGTGTGACAACGTTAGTGTCGTTAAATAGCTTGGACTCCCGATGAGAGATCTATACCTAATGATATGACAGTAAACAAAACATGCCAACTCCTCAGGAAATCAGTCTGTAGTCTCACGTCCTGGCCTGGTTTACTCCTGCTGAACCAGGACGTGGGAAGGAGTATTTGGTTCAGTCCAAATACTCATTCCTGATGCTCCCACACGGGCCAAGGATGAGAAAGCACAGTTATCACTCACTTTACACCCGTTGAATTAGAAAGGATCTTCACAATCATTAATTCACGATCGACCGTGACACATTCCCTATGCAGAACACTTGGAGACCCGACCACGTTCTGAGAGTTTCTCCGGAAGAGTGCTACTCGGAAATTCTGATGTTCGACGTCGGGGGGGACAAAAGAGCCTACTCGTACGTTCAATGTCGAAGCAGGTTGGAACAGCGGGGAGCTTGCGTAAGCGGTGCTCATGACTCGTGGGTTGTTCTTAGGCAAGATAATCCAGTCTTACTTCATCACAGGCAAGCATTCTAACAAAGTGCGTGAAGGTAGATTACAGTTGCCTCTAGGGTTCATTGGGTCTCCCGCGAGGGGAGGATGGGCTGCGCAAGCCTAGGAGGCAGTGCAATACCAAGGCGACACTGGCGATTCCGAAGTAGCAAGCTACCCCGTTGGACTCGCACCCGTGAGAGAAATTAGATTAATATCGTGAGGGTCGATGACCCTCGTATCAGATATTGAACTGATAAGAACAGACACTACACTTGATCTTAGCCAAAAGGCCGAGAAAGGTATACTTCTCCACTGGCATAGAGGAGCTTATAACTCTCGGTGAACCTTATCTCTTTCTTTACCGCGTATGGGTTTATGATTGTCTTTACTCTAGTTCACTTTTTATATTTTGCGTTTCGACTGTTGACAACCCACAGAGTCTTATGTATGTGAACGAGAAGATGACCGTGTTGACGCGTGGGGGCTTTTGAATCTGTCAAGCTCAGGAAAGAGGAAGCAAGTAGTAAGATTCAATTTGTCAGTGCAAGCAAGCCGGTTTGGAAAGCGGGATGTCCTGCTGAGAATCCCCACCTAGTCCATCACCCTTGAAACCGCAGCTAGACGCAGGCCGACACAGTGGAAGAACAGTACAGAATAATCTCCTGCTCAGAATTGACAAGCGATTGCATATTTCCTCGACTCTATCTGAAGCTAGGAAATTCTCATGCTTTTTGTTGATTTCATGTCTATGCAGACTAAAGCCAGCAGGATTTCCAGCCTCAGCGCCCTCGTCAGTCTGTTTGTGTTTCTGGGTTTGTGGATGCACAATCTCGTCCACCGATCAGAGAGAGAATTCCGTGCTCTTCGTTCGAGGAAGGAACGTTCGTTCGCTCTTGGTGTTAGGAAGAGCTTGGTGAATGCTATTACCGTTGCTCCTGTAGCTCATCTTCCCGCTCTGGCGTGAGAAAACGCTTTCACTTTCTAGCTTTCTTCAGCAGGTGCGGATGGGCCCGAATGTACAAATGATGATGCAGGACCAAGATAACCAATGTTGATTTCTCGTAAGCACAGATCATCTACTACACGATTAGGTACTATGGGCTGACATATTTCCCAAGCATGACAGGTGGTGATCTGGTGTCATCGACCCCAGTAAAGTAAGAGTCAGTTTAGAGAACAGCGAGTCTTCCTTGGCATTTCAGATGAAAAGCGACAAGAAGGGCTTGGTTTCATTGCTTCCTGCCTTCCAGAAACATCAGGGGTCGAGTTCTCTTGGATTGGAAGTTTCAAAAGCGCATTCAGTGTAACTAAACATTCATTCCCGTAGAAGAGGAGTAATTCCCTACCTCCCGAGTCCTACAGTAGTGTTTCCCAGTGTTCTTGGTGTTACCGGACGGTACGTACACAAGACTTGATCTCCCTCGAAGCTGCAGCTGAACGCCCATCAGTTTGTTTTCATCTACCACGAGCAACATAACGGTGTTCCAAGTTTGCTGCCGAAAGTATACCTTTCACGAGCTTAAATCGTAAGTTAGACCAGTTATCGATACAACTTGCGTGGACGCCTCAAACCCTACTTTGCACCTCTGCCTTCTTGCTAGAACTTGGACATTTTCCAGGATAACTCGATCGAATTACATTCAAACTCGTCTGCAACCACAAAGAGGCTCCACCCACTCTTCACCTTCCCAAATTCCTTGACGGATTCCAGTTATTCAGACTCGAGCATTCCGCCTCTTGCATTAGTGATGAGGTCCGGCCAGAGCTGATAAGGTCCTGCCAGAACAAGAAAACCAAACATTCGATATTCTATGTATTTCCGATCACTTCAGCGAGCAAACTAGCTCTGCCTCTAAACTTCCAAGCTTTTTAGATCGATATCCCAGATTGGATTTGCGCCACAGAAGGATGTAGCCCTTCAGACTTCACTTCTTCAGTTGAACATGCGACGCAATGAATAGCCAACGGATGGAAAGACCCCATCAAGCCTTACAAGGGAAAGAAGGACCCGAAGGGCCAAGCAACAATCGCCCCGAAGGGAAGAACACCGGGGCTAAGCACCGCTATCAGTAGCTCTAAGGTCGCTATCGCCCCTATAAAGCAGCTGGGGCGTTGGGGCGATGAGAGGAGCAAAAGAGCTCACTTTTTCAGTTGATTTCATGGTTTCGTTCTTGTAAGTACGTTTGACTCTAGGGATTGTCCTCGCATCTTCCGTGCTATGCTCTCAAAACGCTTAGCAGTTCTCTTTTCAGAAAATTGACCGTCCAGACAGAAGGTATGACTGGAGGGCAGATCTTTCATGTGTCGATAGATCTTCGAGTAGGATTATTTGTGCAACGTAACGTGGCGCAAACTTAAAGTCCTCGACAATTCTTAGCGCCAAACTAGCAGACTAACATTCTACTTTCGTACTCGCTTTCGCATCGAGCTGCTCTTGTAGTATTGCTTTCGTGGAGAATAGGGGCACTATGAACATAATGTATAAAAGTTCACCGTAGATGTTCAGGACCTTCCATATGCACAGCTCTGTCTGATGTCCTCCCTTAACCTGTTGATAGTACACTCGGACCTTGGGGAAAGTTCAGTGAAATGTTTTATCCAGAGTGGGTCTAGGAGTCCACACGAAATTTCGTTCATATGGTCTACCTTTGAGAAGAGTTTGCCAGTACAATTTGGGTTTACCCCATAGCATGAAACTCGTACACTTACTACAGGGACTGGTCTACACTGCTCTAGTTATGACGACAAAATAAAACTGCTGCTGGAAAATCACTGAATAACTGTATAGTCATATGCGTCTGTTCGCTGTGTTCCTCATGGAGCTGTGGTTTATATGACACTAGGATGTCGTACCAGCTTGTGATTCTTTACTCATAACCACTCAAATCGACCAGCGACTGATTTCATGTTCCCTTCTATTTGCAAACTGAGAAAAACAGTACAGTAGCTCTTTCGTAAATGATATTTATGTCTGACAATAAGAAGCAAAGAGGACTACTGTACACAGCACGGATATCAAGGTAGTGATAAGGATGAGACAATCTGACTAACGTTTTTTTCACACCCGATAATCAAAATGTGAATCGAACACATCTACTACCAATTAACTACCCCCTAGCGATGAATCGGGGGAACAGCAATTCGATTACGGGGACCGAAACTTTGCCACAGGGAAACTGGAGGTGGAGAGCCCTGTGACGGGTAATCATCTCGCACGAGTCGATGGCTGTGACAATGGTCCTGAAGATCAAATCTTCCCAGTGTATTTTGCAATTGATTCCCAGACGGGTCCTTATCACTTGCACTATGGAGCTAGAGCTATCATAATCAGCGAAGCCTAGTCCTCTGCCTCTTGTCACATACTCCTTCCCAATGGGCGTGGTAAGTACACACGGGCATGAGGGAGAAATCTCGCTCAACCACGTTACCTGCAGTGAACCAGGAAGGATCTTGACATCATATGATTTACTGTCGACCGTGTCACATTCCCTTTGAAAGCACTTGGACACCGGCCACGTTCTGGGCGTCTCACCAGAGTGATGCGAACACCCTTCATCAGTTAGAAGGAGCTAACGTTCCACGAGGAAAGCTAAACGTTTGCAAAGTGTAAGCGACACGTCGAGTACTCTTATGTCTTACTACCGAAGAGGAGGAACTCAGATTCGCGGCACAGCGGCGGACCTCATGTTAGGTGTCCAGGCTGCTGCGCTCGCCAGGAAATTGATTCTACCTCTCTGTCTGGGAGAAACACGAACTTTCCCAAGTCAGGGTGCAAAGTAATGCTATCATCGTCGTACTCCAGTATTCTCACGTTCTCCACCCTCCACAACAACTTCGAGGACCTGATGGAGGATCGAGAAGAGAAAAATCACAGAACGTGAAAGGCTAATTTCACCCGCTTTTCTTGTCACAAGAAAAGCTCCTACAACCAGCCCCAGCAGAATCCTCGAGTCTTCCAAGCCTCACGATCACCTATTCAAACTCCGATCGCTCGACAAATCACGCGCGGGTTGTGGATGATTCCCTCGAACTCCATAGCCCCGCACTGAAATGAGTGCTCAATTTCTCGAAATCCTCCGCTTTGTAGTCCGTACCTTACAGTGGCTGTGGTTCATGCTAAACTCGCATCTTCATCATCTATCACTAACGTTCTTCACCCATGCCTTAACGACTTCCGCAGTTCAGGCTGTTCCATTCGCACCAGCTTCATCCATAATACCGACCACCTGAATGTGGTAAACATCCTAGTGAAATTACATGCACCCGTGTGAACTCCGGTGATAAGAGGCTCCCTTCACACTGAATGACAGTTCGTTGCTGTAAATCCTTCTTAACTCAAGGCGAAAGTCATGCGGGAAGTGTTTAATCAACGGATTACTCTGTCTAAACATCATAAAGTATATGCAGTAACCACACATTGTCACGGCTTCCCAACCAAATGACTCGTAGACACTATGTTAGACAACAAATGGGAATTAGAGGTAGAGAATGCACTGAGAAATGAGAACATGCGCACACACAGGTAGGAACTTTCAGACAGCAGGTTTGCCTTCTGTCACAAAGAAGCTGGTGGGCTCTAACTTCCTACCATCTGTTTGCCAGCCTTTTCACTTCTTCTCAAATCTAGCACGACCTTTGCCAGTGCTCTGTCCCTTTCCTTCAGAGTTCCCAGAACCTCTTCGAGTTTGGCATGAGCAGATTCCTTCTCTCTTCTTGCTCGCTGGAGCAGTGGCTGAATTCTCCCTTTCTCAGCACTCTCACGACGCGTTGTAATCGCTTGATCTTCTCACTGGCTTTCTCCGTAACTAAATTCGTTGCCGTCGGATCCAGCCTGTTGTGCATTATTAGGCGCATTCACTGAATGCCTCGAGAAACTCTTCCACCTTCAAGATCCAGAATCGCGTTGCCAAGGTCGTTGCCGTAGAGAATGTTCTGCGATCTGCTCTGGTCATCGGCGAGGTGAGCGACTTATTTGTGGGTGCATCAAGACTGGTGGATTCTCTTCTTGGTCAAGACGACAAGTTCTACCACATAAATGCGCGGGAGAGGATTCAAAGTCGGAAGGAGGCGGGAAACACTTGCTTCTTGGATTCATTGGGTCTCCCGCGAGGGGGAGGATGGGCTGCGCCGGCCTAGGAGGTGGTGCAATACCAAGGCGACACTGGCGATTCCGAAGTTAGCAAGCTTCCCCATTGGACTGGCACCCGTGAGAGAAATTAGATTAATATCGTGAGGGTCGATGACCTCGTATCAAATATTAAACAGATACTACACTTGATCTTAGCCAAAAGACCGAGGAAGGTGTACTCTATAATGAGAGAGAGGAGCTTATAAACCTGGGTGAACCTCGCCTCCTTCTGCAGGGTTTACGGGTTTATGGTCTAGGTTTTAGTAAACTATTCATATTCGTCCCACTGAGTTCGTATTGTGCCTAGTGAAAGTAAACTAATCACGAAGTTCGAGGTAAGATAAAAACAAATGATGAGAACAAGTGAATGAGAAGCTGTGACAATAGGGTACCCTAGTAGTCTCGTATCTTTGACAAGGGAGTCCCATCAAAATGTTGAAGCTTCTGTTCCGAAACGAACATCTCTCTGTCTTGTTTTGGAAAGGAAAGCTTATCTCAATCGACGGATTGGTTGCAGTTCTTGATGGTCCAGAAGATAATTCGGATTGACACTTCAGTGAAAGATTTATGTTCGATATTCGCTGACCTTTGATAATTCTCTTTGAAAAGTTTCGAACGCAGTACTTACGAGTCGTACGTCACGATCTCGACAGAATGAAGCACCTCATTTTCTGTATCATCATGAGAATGGCCAGATTCCTTACGATACGCACGGGGCGCACCAACACTTCGTGAAACTGGCATTCCGAGAATCTCAGCATTCTATCAATCTCGGTTACCAGTTTCGCAGCCAGGTGAAAGATGGAGGCGGAGGAGGCGGAGACCGGGGGTGCAGATAGATTAGGGGAGGGCACTTAGCGAGAGGGATGTATTAGCGGGGGTCGACAAAGTCCTGTAGCAGAAACGTAATTAGGAGGTTTCTGTCAGTTAGGGTTGAGGGTTTTAGCGCGTAAGGAAACACTTTCGAGCTGGGAACAGAGCGCGGAGCGTTCCGGCTGTTCTCCAGGCTGCAGCTGCACGGGTTTGAAGATGGCCGACAAGACACACAATGGTGAGGAAGGGGAGAGAATTAATGTAGATGAGAATGACAGCTGCAGAAAAGACGAAATGGTGAGATTCGAGGCAAGGAGAGGCGAGGACACCCTCCAAATGAAGGACACGGAGAAGAAGAGAGCGAGAAGGGAATCGCTTAATTTTATAGGTCCAAGGAGGAAGGGAATCAATAATAGAAACAGCGCCCTGACAGTAGGCCTGATGCACGCTAGGAAGAAACGCAGCACAGAATACGAAGAGGAGGCTGGCCCTGTCGATGGGCAAGATGGGGATGTGGCCCGATGTGCAGTTAGGACGCCACCTAAAGGGAGCCCTGCTCAGGAGGTGCCCACGGGAAGTAGGATCGCTCCGGAAGCCGTGGAAAGAGACCTCTTGGGCGGTACCCCGAAGGTGCTCAGAAGAATGCAAGAGAATGAAGGCATCAAGGCGGGCACAAGCGTCAACGCCATACTGTCTGATGCTGCTCCGCCACCTGACCACTCTGATTTGCCCGCGGGTGCTCCTGCTGCGTTGTCCTTGGGAATTACTGCAAGTTCAGCCTCGGGAGCTACGCAGGGGCATTCCGCGTTACCGAACCCGGGTGGAGGAAAGGTCGAAGATGCTGCAGGCACGAAGGAGAAGTCAGGACCGGAAGTACAAGTGGGGAACAGTTGGGCTAAACCACTAAAGATTCTGGGGAAAGCTGGAGTGAACCCGTACCTGGAAGGGCTCAATCCTCTGGCTGGAGCTGGGATGGCGGACAGAGAACTAGAAGAAGCGATACAGAGCATTAAAAGCAACCAGATAATTGGCGAATTCAAAAACGGGGTAGTCGTCGAGTTGGACCGTAATCTGGTGGCCAGCAGACTCTTGCTCCTTAAGACGTCAGCCGTCGTGTTGTCGACTGTCGATTGCAGTCCGTCCCGCGATGCATTCGAAAGTTGGGCCACTCACAGACTAGTACAAGGCATGGGAGCTCAAATAGTTCAACTTCGCATGCTAAGCAGAAGGAACTTCCTAGTGGTACTCGCCACAACAGAACAACGGAACCAGGTACTCAAAGAAGCACCGCTTTTTTGCAATGGACGGATCGTGGTCGCAGCGCCTTGGGCGCCCGGGTTCAAGACGCAACCTGAAAACTCCAAGGCAGTGGCGGTGTGGGTTGACCTCCCTCTCGTAGATCCCACACTTGAAATAGGTGCCGATGTAATGTTGGCAGCGATAGGGCCGGTGTTATACAAGGCGACTATGAAGACAACGAACCTATATCCCCACATCCGGGGTTGCATTCTAATCGACCCCGACCAGGAACTCAAGGACCACCTGCAAATTAAAGTGGGAGTAGGAGAAGTAATAACGCAGCCTATCATCTATCAGTCGTTCCCCGACACTTGCTTCTCGTGTAAGCGGAAGGGCCACTTCGCTAAAAACTGCCCCGAGAAGATCAAGAAGGGGGAAGGCGATAAACAAGAAAAAGACAGGGGCCCCAACAGCACCGAGCAAAAAACTAGCACCACTCCCACTGCTGACGAAACACCAAGAAGCGAGAAAGGGGACGGATACACCAAGGTAACCAAAAAAATTTGGACAAGGAAGAAGGATCGGGAGCTGGAGGTCAATAGGACGACCAATCGCTTCAGCGCGCTCGAGACGAAAGAGGACAGGGGAGATGGCACCACTCCAAGCGGTAAGAGTCCTACGAAGGAAAGGGAGGAAGACAGGGCGAAGGAAATTGCGGTGGGAAAAGAAGGACAGACAAACAGCAAGCTTCCTAAGGAAGGGCTCAGATCAATGCAACCGGCACTACAGGACAGCGATGCGGGCACCCGGAAGGAAGGTCTAGGCTCACAGTCCGAACAGAAAGGGTTTATACCAGACCTGAATGAGTCAGCAGGGGGCAATGGAGCGACAGTAACCAGGAGGATCGAGGCAATAGAAGACACGAGGAAAGAGAGCAGCAATGTAAAGGTGTCAGCAGAGCAAGGACAGGAGACGAGCGAAGAAGGCAGAGAAGGACTAGGGACACAACCAAAAGGCGAATCAGTAAAGGAAATGTGTCAGGACATGGGAGGAAGAGAACCGAAGGAGGGAACAGAAGAAGGAGAGGGGGAAAAAACTAACGAGAAGGAAGAGGGGAAGGTGGACGAGGACAGAGGGAACGTGGGGAAAGATAGAACTGAGGGAGATCTGGAAAAGGAAGAAGAGAGAAACAGCCAGCGACCTATGGAGGAGGAAGGAACGAAGTGTAAATTCTGGGCACCAGCTGAAGAGGGGGAGCGAAACGAAAACAGGGCAGAGGACCCCGACCCACCGTGGAAGCCGGAAAGGGGAAGTGAAGAACAGGGAGAAATGGACGATGAGCTCACAAGCGGAGGGCTGTGGCTCGACTCCCCGGTGATGTGGGGGAGTCAAGAAGAAACGACGACACCCAACTCACCTTTGAAGCAGATGGAGCGAGAGACTCTCAAGGAACTAGATCCCAACATGATGGGGGGAAGACGGGGAGCCAAAAAGAACTTCAACGCCAAGCACACAGGACAACAAACTAAGATCGGCAGTAAGGGGGTCGGGAAGACGAGCTCCAGCAGGGGAAGACAGATGAAAAAAGGAAGCGCAGCACTGGCAAGAGAACTGCTGGCTGTGACTGAGCATGACCAAGGAAGATAACTGTGGTGAACGCTTCGCTACTATCCGCTGGTGTAAAATGCAGAACACAATTAAAGTTTCCACTTGGAATGTTAGGGGGTTGGGGGACCCGCATCGTGTGTCCATAGTACGACAATGGCTTCAAAGAGACAAGGCGCAAGCTGACATCATCGCCCTTCAGGAGTTAAAAACGGAGGAACGAAGACTAGAGAACAACCTGAAAGTCCTTATGCCGAGCGGTACCATAATTGTCGACTATACTGACGGAGGAAGAGGTGGGGCCGCCCTTCTCCTAAGGGAGCATGTGAAGGTGGTGGGGAGCGGTGTCCGTGGTGATGGCACCGTTGCCTGGTGCACCATAGAGACTGCGATCGGCCCGATTAGCATTGCCTCCATCTACGCTCCGAATCAAAGGGAGGGGAGAAGACACCTGTGGGAGTGGATCAGCAATAGGACGAAAGAAGGCAACTGGATTCTCACGGGGGACTGGAATATGGTAGAATTACCGGACGACAGCCTGGGACCATCTCCTCTTCTGCACGGGAGTGAATTAAGGCTCTGGAGGAATACCCTCCTGCAAGGCGACCTTGTTGACGCCTTCTTTTGCGCTCAACGCAGAGATGGACCAGTGTATACAAGGCAGGTGCAATCGGGGGGAAGATTCGACCAGGCCAGATTGGATCGTTGTTACTTGAACAACAGTGCAGACTGGTGCGCGGGGGTCACCGGAATATGCCATGACGGACGACAGACCTTGTCCGATCACATCCCAATAACGGTCGAGATCAAACTAAAGGAAGAAGATGACAATCCGAAGATAAAAAAGTCAACATATTTTAAAATGGACGCCTCGATGCTCAAAGATCAGCGGATCAAGATGAGAGTCGAGAAGGTCTGGCGAGAAGTACAAAGGGAGTCCGGCGATCCTCGGGTGAAATGGACTATCGGATGGACCAAGATAAGAAAGGTATTAATTGAGGAAAAGAGGGCGGCCGGGGCGAGGTCCCCACCCAGGGCCGGGCTGGAAGCGGATCTATCAAGGCTGAGGGTGCTGGCAGCGGATAACAACTCGGAGGAGATACGGACGGAGCTCCAGGCTGCGGAATGCAAACTAAGACGAAGGGAACATCAGGATGCCGCCTTGTGGAGAAAACGAAGTCGGATCAGATGGCTTCAGGAGGGGGAGGCACCCTCACGTTATTTTTTCGCCCAGCTTAAGGCCAAACACAGACGGGAGACGATGAAGGGGGTCATCTTAGAAAACGGACAGACCACGGAGGAACATGGAGAAATACTAAGGAGGGTACACCGCTACTACACTGAGCTTTACCGGGAAGATGGCGAGGTGTCCAGCAATCGCGAAGAGAGGAGGAGGGTGATGGAGAGCACCTCTAAGTGGGTAACGGAAGATGAAAACGCTCGGCTGTCGGTCCCTCCGACTCGGGAAGAACTAGATGATCTGGTGAATGATCTTCCTAAGGAGAAATCGCCCGGCATAGATGGGGTAACCTACGAGGTCCTGCAGGCTTGCTGGCCTTTCCTCAGGGAGGCTTGCTTCGAGATGGTCCAAGAATTCTGGAGGACTGGGAAAATCGACTACAAAACTCAACAAGGGGTGATCAAGCTTCTTCTTAAAGGAGGGGCGAGGTACGAGATGGGGAACTGGAGGCCTATTTCACTCCTCACCGCTACCTATAAAATACTCAGCAAGCTGCTAGCGGGAAGGTTAAAACCGATGATCGGAAACGTAGTCGACGAACAGCAAACAGGTTTCATTAAGGGAAGGGACATCTTCGACAACATCCTAAGCTTTAAGCTAGGACAAGAATTAGCTGAGTCTAAAGGGTGGCCCTTCCTCTTCCTCAAAGTGGACTTCATGAAAGCCTACGACCGGGTGTCACAAGAGTATCTCTGGGATACGATGGCGGCAATGAAATTCGATCCCCACTTCGTGTCTTTACTAAAGGGTCTGGCTGAAGGTGGCCAATCAAAAGTGCATGTGAATGGAGACTTCACGGGGGACATAGATCTGGGGCGGGGGGTGCGACAGGGGTGTCTGGTGGCACCGTATCTTTTCGCCATTGCGACCCAACCTCTAATGAACATGCTTAAGGAAGCTAGGGAGAAGGGGTACATAGAAGGCATCCGAACTCAAGGGGACCAGGTTCTGCTCCATCAACTCTTCGCCGATGATACGGGGATCCTGATCGAGGGCACAGAGGAGTGCTTTCTAGCTACTCAGGAGGTAATCAGGAGGTACGAAGCCATATCCGGGGCGTCCCTGAACCTGGGGAAGTCTGTAGTAATCACCATGGGAATGGTGGAGAATCCGGAGTGGCTGGTTAGCTCCGGGTGTGTGATAGCGAAACCAGGGCAGATGATCAAATACCTGGGGGCATGGATCGGAAAAGGATTGTCCGATGGACAGGTGCTAGAAGCATTAGTGGGGAGACTCCAACGAAAATTACAACACTGGTCCAACAGGCTGCTATCCTGGACTAGTCGTGTAGTGCTACTGACTCATGTCCTTCGGGCTATTCCAGCTTACCAGCTAACGGGGGTGGAATGTACTGCGACAGGATATAAAAAATTAGAAGAGGTGTGCAGATCCTTCCTATGGGGAAGGAATACCGATGGAAGGAATAAAGTGCCAGTCGTAGCGTGGGAGGCTCTCACGAGGCCTAAGCTGGAAGGCGGCTTAGGAATTTTCCCCTTCAAGGTTGTGGCTCAGGCGCTAAAAATTAAGTATCTCAGCAAACTGATCGAGGGAGGAAACCAAGAGTGGATTAGCATAGCCAGGAGAGGGATTAAAGAAGCAATGGAGAGGGGAAGAATGAAGGGTGCGGTGAGGGGATGGTCGCCTGAGGAATGCCTACTGATCAACCCTGGCTTTCGGGTGCGTCACCTCCCAACACTCGATAACATGCTGAAAAGCTGGAAGGCTGTTCACTGTAGACTAGTCTTCGACGGAAAAAATGTCCAAATTCCGGGGGCCCTCTCGACGAAGATCGTGACGGAACTGTGGAAGAAGGAGAGACAGATAAGCGAACAGGATAAAAGAGAGGTGCTAAGGCAACTGAGAAGGGAGAAGATCGAGACCCTCAATGAGCTTAAACTAAAGGACCTTCGGGACTCGATGAGGGGGACCTCGCTCTCGTCGGCCAACGAAGGTGCTGAGCTGAGGGAAAACAGCGTACTGGGAGACCTGACTAGATGGGCGGGGGAAGTCAAGGTGAGTGCGGGGAAATTACAAGACAGCGCGAGCTGGACCTGGGAAAGAGGAAAGAATGAGTGGAAAGGCTGGAGACAGGACCTGAGAACCTGGAAGGTGCTGATCGAAGACACGACTGCCAACTATGATAAGCTAAATCTACGATGGGGGGTAAGCAACACGGCCCTGCAATGGCGGGCCCGATGGAAAGGGGTATGGAAGGAAGGAGGCACCACTAGAACGAATGTTTGGATCTGGAGGTTGCTGAATAGGGCCTTTTTCACCAACACGAGGGCCCAGAAAATGAATATAGGTGATGGTCTTTGTCCGAGGGGATGCGGAGTGGCAGAGTCTATTATTCACCTCTTTTGGGAGTGCCCGGCTGCCTACAAGAGATGGAATCGCCTTAAATTGCACGAAGATAGCTGTGAGCTTAACTACAGAGAGAACGATGGGCTCCTCGAGACTATTGATAAGGCGCTGGCCATGAGAAGGAGCAATCCTGCCCTGCTCCTTATTCTGGTCGAACATACGAAGGTGACATGGAGCGAAAGGGCTGATTGGATTTTCCGGAAACTAGGCTCGGAGCGACCAGCCGCTAGAATTCTGGCGGAGGTGGCAAAAACAATGTGGGCTGAGCTTCAGGAAGAGGTGAACACTGAGAAACAAAGGGCCTGGACTAGAGGAATGCGCACTCTGGGGAAAGTGCAAGAGAATCTGAGAAACGAACCAAGACTTTTACATGACACGCGACACACGCAAAGATACCCGGAAAACGCTCGCCACAGTGCTTAACCTTCAGCATGGCAGGGGTAGAAATGCAAGGAAAAAGACTGTCGGATACGATACCGGCCGTAGGACGGTGAAGTGCAGGGACCTCGAGGTGCGGGTCGCTAGTAATGGGAGTGCCACTGGCTCTGGCTCTCGTCACCATCGTTGCAACAAGACTGACAAGCCTGACGATATCGCTCCGAGGGGGTGGGACCGGACGAAGATGCTCGCTCCTCGCCCTAATCTGCACAGCAAGGACGACGACATGAAGGAGAACAGCAATGATTGTAAGATCTGGTCGCTTCCTCGCTCGCTTTCGACCAAGCTCATCGCCAATCATACTAAGGTGACGAAGACGGTTGACAAAAAGCACTCGAGTAAGGGCACGATTCTCAAGACGAAGGGGAATTCGAAGTCGTCGACTTCGGATCGCATGGCGATGGCGGCGGCTTCTGTGGGCCGCTCTGGGAACGCGAGCGGGGCGAGACTGAGGAGACCTGATTGTGAGATGAGGCGGGGGAATGCCACGAATGGGCACGGCCGCGTGGAGAGGGCGTGGGAGGACCCGCTTAAGTTAGTCTTAGATAACGGGCTCGGGCTCGACTATGTAAACAGGGTGGCGCCCATTAAGCCGGTGACATAAAGTTTCGCGCACCATCGTGGTTTTAATTAAAAAAAAAAAAAAAAAAAAAAAAAAAATATCAATCTCGGTTACCAAGTGAACTCCTCAACATTTCTCGTTTCAAACACTGGAATAACGAATGAAGATGTTCTGAGATTACAGTCTCTTCAGGTACCGTTGTCTACAGTCTACACACCCGCACAATCCAAGTTTCAGTTTTATTGGTGGTGCCTCAACGAAGAGGCGTTCCAAAGATTATGATAAGCCGTTGACTGTGTCCCGCACACGGTATTCTTTAGTAAAAGGCGAAAGAATAGTTCGCTCTGGGCTGAACACACGGCTGGCTGATAAATTCATTCTGTCAAGAGTTCTTATTTCTCCCGCCGAGGTGCTTTCATCAACTGAACTTATGGGCCAGAGTCCTGTACACGTGATGAAGCGTAGCAGGTAGATGCGTCTCCCACGAGAGAAGGAAGGAGGAAGGCGTAGGGAATGACAAATTGCCCTGATGTCGCCAGGAACGAGTGTCAACCAGAATGAACTGGGGCTTAGTAGCCGTTCACAATACAGATTTGGAGCGACTGCATGCAAAGTTCCACAGTATGAGGGATAAGGAAGATGTGGAAACTGCACTCACTGGTGCCACTGTTCAACCTTGACTGCAACGAGAGCCACCATTCCGTGAGCGGAATGGGTGTGCACAAGTAAAAATCAAGACTTGCTCATGTTCTTTCATGAACTTCCCTAGAAAACACATTGCGACTACTAATACCGTCACGTGTAACCCGAAGACGAAACAGAGTCTTAACTTGAACTTCACACAGCTTTAACTCCTTTAGAAGAGACTTTCTAGCTTCTTCTAGCTGACGCTATACACTTCCTAGCCAGCGCTCGGGGTAAAAAGTTTCGAGAACCGGAAATTATCCGAAGGTAATTAACGGAACCGGCTTTTTCAGTCATCTATTAATTTCCTGGTTTTCTTAACAGGTAACTTGTCGTTTTGTAAAATTTCAACCTGCAAATTATTCCACTGTACATCATTTCAACCCGACTTTTCAGAATTCCAACCAGTGGAGAATACAAAGAATGCAGGTTAGCCCCGAGCGCTATTCCTAGCTGGATCATCTTTTAGATCATTTCGTGAAACCTCTCGCAATGGTAGCTCAGGTCTAGTTATAGTAAAAAATGGTCATGACCATGGGCAGGATACACGTGTGAATAACCTGCCCGCAGCATGCTGCCACTGTTTCCTCAACTCAGATTTTTTTCTAAGGCATGAAAGTCTCCCAAGCATCCTCAACCCGCAGCGGCATGCGATCACATAGAGTAAAATGCTATTAGAAGATGACAAAGTTAGTGTTCGAAGTGATTATTCTGTGACCCGGGTGCTATAGTTACAACTGACTGCCGAGAAGATTGCGGATGGATCTGGAGGTACCAGCAGAAATGACTCACGGCTGTTGTCTCACTGGCCATGATAATTTTGCCTGTGGATTAATTACGAATACTGATTTGATGTATAAGATCAGTAACGTGGAAATATTTATGACACATGTCTCAAATTTGGAATTGAAAAAAATTTGCAACAGTTCTCCACAACCGTCTCGAGATAGTCTAGTTCCTACGAAGTATGTCAACAAAGACCTACTATCGACGAGTTTGGTGTGCGAAGTTTGTCAGAGGGTTTGTGTTTCACAATTTCATGCTTGAGCATTGCAGAAGTCTTCGTACGTATTCTCGTTATCTTTTTCCTTATACTATATCGTGTGTTCTGGATCAGAAGCAAATATTAGGGATCCAGAAGATTATAGAGATGACTGTGATGTTAACCTCCCGAACGATGAAGGGTCTTCCAACTCTGATGAATCCAGCAGGGAAGATGGAGAGTGTGATAATTCAAGAGAAAACAAAAGGTTGATTTACGAGTTGTTTTGATAAGGATCATGAAATACTCTATTCGGGTTCTGATGAGGAATTTCTTGAGTTATATCTGATATTGTATACATCTTGACATTTACAAACACAATATCATTTCACTTTTTCTAAAAGTAAGGATTTTTTCAAAAATTATTTTGAGAATATTTCAATTTTTTTTCGTCAACTAATCATAATTGATAGATGAAGTTTTGCCAAATTGATGAGCTTAGTTGAAAGACACCTTCTTTTTCAGAATCAAGCTCATGTAAAACAAGCTCCGATGTCCTTGTATCTCATAATTATCTTAGATCGATATAGACATGACTGAAATGGTGCTGCTCTTGGACGGTCTCTCCTTCTTTTAAGGATTGCGTATGGGACTATGGTTCTTTACACAAAGAGAGTGATGTATGCATTGAAGTCCACCCTTAAAGGATTTATTCGATGATCCAATCGACAAGAGAGAAGTATCGCGTCACAAGCTTTTGGTGCGAAAGGGTTTTTTATGTATAGGTTTGATAGATGGTACTTTATTGCCTCTATCACAAACCTTGATTTGATGAAGAAACATATTACGATACAAAGTGCAACTATTCTATAAATGCACAAGTGGTATATTGTCATAGAAAGCAAATTTTCTTTTTGTTTACAAGTATGCTAGGAAGCTGTCATCACATTCTATGTTTGAGAAAGTTTGTACTCGGAAAGCACATTAACAACGAGAGTCCTTTGTTCCAAAAAGATCATTATCTATTGGATGATTCAAGATATTCACCAGTGAGATATCTTGTCCCCTTGTTTAAGATGACTAGCGAAGACAAAGACAAACAAGATTTCAGACTTGTTTGGCTCATGCGAGAGTGGCTAAGGAGCATTGTATTGGATTTCCAAAATCCGGATGGTATTCTTTGAAGCAAGTCGGAACACAATTGAAGGAAAAATCAGAGAACCGGTTTTTAGTTAGATCGATAGAATGTTGTGTCATGTTGCATAATTTTTGGTTAAAAAACCAAGATGAATAGACAGAAGAAATGAGGGATTGATTATAAAATCTGATTAAGATTCATAAACGCTTCCAAGAGATGTGTTGAACCATACCACTAGGATCCATCAAAGAGACAAAATGATGAGAATATATCTTGGGCACAAAAGAAATCTGGGTGCGTTTTCATTCAAATCTTAACTTATCTCAGCTTATGTTTAGATGATGTCATGCGGTCGTTCACAACTAGAGCGACATATACCTCAATCGTCGTAAGTCAATGCAAATATACCTCGATAACTAGAACTCCACACACGTCAACATATAAGATGCCCAAACCAATTCTTTGGAGTGTTCACCATCAACCTTTGACTTAACATATAAGGCGAGGACCCGATTAACCTCTGATGGTTTCCTCTTACATAGTAGGATTGTAGAAACCAGTTGGAACATAGGAGCCCAACCATCTCGAGAACAATCATTGGCAAAGATGGTCTTGCTCTTGATGAGAAATCAATCTAGAACATGTTTTAGTGGAACAATCTTAGGTGGATGATCTGTGTCTTGAGGAACTTGAAATATATTCTTTGGTAGTTAATTTCCACTTTCATTCCCATATTTTGACAAGGTTTAGCCTTTCCTTTGGTCCTTCCTACACTTCTTTAGGTCCTCACTATGGAGGAAGAAGATGTACTATGCAAAATATTTCATGTTAAATACACTTATGCTAACTTGAAGTGTGCATCTATCACTAGAGACGCCACACAACATTGCTTAGTGCACATACCGCTCACAGAATTTGCTCGACTTGGACTTGGTCAAACTATTCAACTAGAGTATGTTGAGCACGATGTGAGTCCTTATGTTTAACCTTCGATTTGATTAATTCAGTTCCTCTTAAAATGAGATATCACATCGTCATTCACAACTAACAACACTTTATTATGTGAGTCATATTCTTGCATGTTTGGAGTTTTATTCTTGTTATGATCTCGAGCTCCATCAGTACACTATAATGGAGAAAATTGTAGATCTGATACTGGATGTCATCCGTGAGCACTAAAATACTTGTTACTTAATGTTCTACACAAATCAGCTGCTGAAAGTTGAATCCTTCTAATGCTATGAGGTAAGAAAAACACAGTGTAAACAGTGGAACCCTCTTCATAGAACTCTTTTATGGATCCACGGTTAGGAACGTCAGATCCACGAGCTATGATAGAGACGGTGTACTAGAATATATTAGATATCATAAATTGTCATTTATGACCTGCAGTCTGGAAAATGGATACGTAGTGAAACCGTAGGTAAAACATTAGATAGATCTGTGTTTTCTTTATGGAATCAAAGTTCAAAACTGTAGGTCTTACAACAATGGATATGGTTGACATTTAGCAACGTTTATCACTCACAAGCGTAGTACATCACACACGGGCAAGAGGTTAGTCTGCACATTGGGGGGTCCAGTCCACACGCTTGAGGAGTCTAACTAGATGATCTGGACTCCGTCTAGGAGCTATAATTCGCACTGAGAGCCAAAAGGTTATGGTTTGCACTGAGTGCACTTGCACTTAGGTTTTAAATCAAAAGTCCACTTTGTTATGAATGAGATAATGAAATTGGTTGCGAAATGTATCACTAGAGCATATAGAACTTGTGGTTCAAACTTTTGATGGACATTCATAAGAAACTTCAAGATGAGGTCAAGGAGGAGATGCTCCCATACGATAAAGACATTCAAGAGGTATCAAATGAGGGGTCTGTGCTAGAAAAAATAGGTATTTCGAGCTTTAGTCTCATCCGATTACTTTAATTTTCCCTTTATCTTTTTATCTTTTACTTTTAAGATATTTGCAAATCATAAATTTTTGTCGATAATATTCTTTTCAGAAAATGACTCAGTTTTACCTATCACATGTTATTTTTGAACCTTTTTTCACTTATCGTTCAGGTTTCCAACTTACATGAAGATAGACCATCCTCGAGATACTACAATTGAAGACCACATGCCACTTAATCTTGTATATGATAAGTGTCCTCTCTCATCTTGTAAATATCCTCCTCATGGATTGTACAAGAAGTAAACATACGGGTGTTTGATATGTTTCATAACTGGATGAGATAATTATATCTAAGTTGACAAAACTATTAGAGGTTTCACTATGCCACTATGTGACAAGTGCAGAGCTCCAAATATGCTTCTCAAAATATGTAACTTTGGATGATTGGATGATTGGATGTATGATGAAAGTCATGCATAAATGTCTGAAGTTGCTCCTCAACATATGTGTTAGTTTGCTGCCGTCTTTCTACTAGATAGTATAACACTTTGGAAAATCTAAAATAAGAGAATCTCTTACTTTAGTAAAGTAGAACAAGTGTGCTTAGATCTTAGTAGCCTTTAGAAGTTTTACTATTTTCATACGTACCATGAGATAACGTAAATTTATAGAAATTACCACAATAAGAAATTGTGGAGTATATGAGGAGGAGTTGAGAAGGTGCAAAACACTTTCATTTTCTTATCTAGGAGTGAAGTGAACACTGGAGACCTTGGGAGTCTTTGAGTGTTATGTGATGTGAAGTTGAGTATGGGATTAGAACTTGTTTGCTAGAACGTTATTAGAGAGAATGATGTGACCGTACGACTCAGAGAGTTGAGTGAAGTGAGTATAGGTGTAACTGAATCTTTATAATTATGATGCATTAGTAATCTTAGTCATCTGAGGTATCTTCAGGTGAGAGACAGATCGACTTACAGATCTAAGATTCCTCATAAGTTTCTGTGCTTGAACACCAATCGACGCTTAGGCATGACTGTCAGTGGAAGGAGATAAGCGACCATGTGTAGAGTCTCCGTATGATTTGTGTTAACATTGATATAATTGTTTGTTAGTTGAATTGTGACGGTTTCTTTGCGACAAGCAGTTACCTTGGATGTTACAAATCAACTAGGAGTTAATCTTGTGTAGTAGTCTCTCGTCGTTAGAACCTAGAGTGACAAATGTTATATTATGGCGCCGCTGCTGCTCTAAGGTCGCTTCATACGCTCGGGACGACAGTACTCTTCTTATGTCACGAACTAGATTGTTCTATTATCTTCACCGAGGGAAGCATGACACGTTCAAGTAAGTATAGCCGAAGTTCTTGTTATGTAAACCCTATGTGGTCTTATCTATCAACCACCTCTGATCTCTCAACCTCCACGATACTCATCGATCAAATTACAACATATCGAGCATGTCTTTCACTCAAGAGTCACCTCTGATGGTTTTGATGAAAACACACCATTAATTCGTAGAGAAAAATGTTAAGTTCAATCTTTCACAAATCCATAAACTAAATTTTTTCATTCTGAAATCTCACACTCTCTCTATATTGCTCAAATTTCATTACGACAACGTGAAAACAAGGATGAGGAGCTCTTCTCTACTCCTCTATTTATACAACTTGTGTTTTTTATTAGGGGATGCACTGTGAGTGATATCTTCTTTCTGGGTTCATCTTTCTGGGTTCAAATAGGCTCCATGCCTCATAAGATGAAGAGACGGAGGGTGATGGCTGATGAAGAGTTGAGAGATGTTTGGGTAGTCTCGGGCAGCTGTCTTGGTGACAGTCTTCTAACTTTCACGACACAAGAACTGCGAGAGTCATTTCCTACTTATAGTGCAGCTGTGGTGGCTTTTGTTATCTCTGATGGAGGTGCACACCTATGGGAGTGAATTGATAGCTTGCATTTCTGCCTCCTACACTGAGGAAACTTCAAAAAGAAACGTTTCGCAATTTACAGAGAGCTCTCTTTCCTTCTTGGTTATGTAGAACGGAAGCAGCTGCCTGAACTCCTTGAAGCTACAGTAAAATCCGAGTTTCATGATGAAAGCAAAGTTTTTGTAAGTTTTCAGAATTGATTTTCTTGTATTTGTTGTTTCTGTTGTCTGATGTACATTTCATTTTTCATATGCATGTTTTTTTTAGCTGCACACATTATGCATCCTGAATAGCGGGTCTAGGAGCTGCTGAATCAGCTCCTACGAAATGCTATGCCCAGATGAGGGCTTTCAAGGGTTCAACTCCCTGTAACATGTCAAGAGTTCTTTGAATTATAATGTAAACTCTTGTTTTTGTTAGTATAATTTGCAGCAGACAGTCGTTGAGAAACTGCAATAACAACAATTCAACTGAAACGCTTACAAAAAAAAGACTTACAGTAAAAACAGAGCATGTACAAATGAACTCTGTGATCATCCGAGAAAACAGGGCGTGTACAAACGAACTCTCTGTTAAAAAGTTTTGCATAAATGTTATCATCCGAAAAAACAGGACTGTGTACAAACACACTATGTGTTCAGAAAAATAATAGCAACAATCCAAGTGAAATAATACGCGAGCAGAAAAACCAAAGCGCGTACACATGAACTCTGTGTTCAGAAAAAAAATGAATAGACAAAACAAAGCTGCGTACACATGAAGTTTGTGTTCAGAAGAAAAAACAGAACGGGTACAAATGAACTCTGTGTTCAGTAAAAGCTAGAGAAAAATGACGAAGTCTTTGTGTGTATAAATAGTGTATCTGAGTACACAGCTGAAATCTGAAGTTTGGTAAATAAGTGTGAGCTGTATTGAAAAAAAGGAAGCAGCCATTTTCCTCATGATGCCTTTGAAACAAGTTGTGCTTATCAAGCGCTTAGGAAATAGTTCATAGAAAACCTCTAACATGATAACTGAAAAGTATTTGGACTGCAAGTTTGTGGAGGAGGCAAAAAATATCTTATTGTAAATAATCATGAAGTTAGACAAAAAAAATTGATGTTCAATGATATTTATCCCTATACAGAAAATATCAAGTTATATAAGATGGAAAAGTTTATGTGGTATGTTGAGTATTCAACAACGAACAATGCCGTTAACTGGTACTTCGGTACTTGTTGTTTGTTATCTGCGTAGAAACAATCAAATTGTCAGTATGAGTATTAATCAACATTCAGAACCAAAAGATATATTTTAGACAGTTATGTATGAAGCACACTCAATGAACAACCAAGTTTAGTACTTACATAGCCGCTTCAATATGCTCACCGAATATCATATCCCTCAACTCAGTCTTCAGGTAGCTCTCGACGTGTTTGAGTCCGGTGGCGCATTGTCGTATGTTGAGGACGTTGTTGATAAATCTTGATGGGCTCCCGACGTATGTTCTCATTCCAGTCCATGCAACAAGCTGCCAATCGAGCTTCATGTGACTTCGTAAAATGTGTCCTTTTCGTGACAAACTTGTTTATGACCGAATTGAAAGTCTCAGACATATAGTTCTCTCGAGCTCTAGTATAAAATCGCATCTTCGCTGGCGTTATGGTCTTCTTCATGAATTCTACCATACTCGATGAGTGGGAGAATCTATAACGCAGACATCATTTAATTTACATCATAATCAGGATTATGTCTATCTAATATGCACAAGTCTCAGCTAATATAAATCTAAGCAATTATTGACATCCGAATATAGAGAACATACCTCGTAGATAATATGTGTCTGATGCGGGTCTATTTAGGTCCGAGATATTGCAGCAAGGCCTGTCTCCGGATAGAGTCATGCACGTCCTGTGATCTCCTGCCCAATGATCGCCTACGTTCTGAATGTCCAAACTAAGATGCTCATGTCGTCTTCACCATCAATATGATAACGACCACCAACCATGACTGTCCTCCTCGCATTCAGCTGACAACAAGTGTAAATTCATCCCTTTAACTTGTCTGCAATATCGTGAGTCATCCGCTCTGGATGAATATATCATCGAGAACCGACGACCTCACTATCTCGAAGATCTCGTATCCCAGCCACTTGTTGAACCAACACTGGTTTATTTCTCATAGTCGAAGTCCTTGAGATCGAAGTCATCCTCCCAGTTGTCTCTTTGTAAGGAGCTCAAGGTCTGCAATCACCTCAGCTTCATCAACACCACCGAGAGGACGCTTCTTGGTCTGCACCTCCGCTAAGAACTTCTTGATCACGTTCTTGCACTTGTGTCATAGGTCCTTCTGGCTCAGGATGCCGTGTCGATGTAATATAACATCCAATGATGACTTGTCATCATGGACAACCTCGTCAGGAACAATACCACGTTATTGCGTGAAGGATGTCTAGGAAAACACGAGGTTCATGGCTGTGGAGATGTTGTGTGCTGAAACAGAGACAAGACAGAGAAAAACAACCATGAAAACGAACACTGCGATATATACACTCCAAATGTATGTACACTGTCGGTTCTTTCTCCTAAGACCACAGAACTGAAAAACAGACAAGAGCGGTCTGTAACCTGCTTCAAAAGCCCCTGAAAACAACCCTTGAATCACAACCCTGACCCAAAACCACCGAAGCGTAGCTCAAAGCAAGAGAAACTTCTCTTTGCTAACAAACAGAGCCACAGTAGTATCACGTTATCAAAACCCAAGTCCAAACCACATCCATGTATAAGCTCTTAGCTAAAGCTAGCTACCACAAGTTGTATACAGCCAACCAGAACTCTAACGAACTCAAAAGAGCAAAACCCGTAGCGAAGAAACTGAAAAAGACCTATCTGTGGACTTCCTCCTTTCGCTGAATGGACTTCAGATGTCGATAGGGTCTCCTCCGCTGACTTCGTTAACCCAAGAAACCTTCAGATCCGACTCCCAACAGCCAAGATGTCTCTGATTTTCGGTCGCCGGTGACTGAACCTTCAAAAATTCATCCCTACGGCTTAAAACAGCTCACACCGCACAAACGGATCGTCTAAACTGATATCCGTCTTCTCTGATAGATAGATCTAGCTACCCTGAACCCAACAAGACTCCAAACAAGCCGTTTGGAGTTCCCCTTGCAAAACCACGCAAGAAATTTGGTCGCAGGTTGCAAAAAAATGACGTAAATCAGCTTCCTGCGGCTCAAACTTGCTCACCACAACCAAACCAACAATCCAATTCACGTACAGTCTTCTCTTATGCGTACATGAAGACTCCCTGATCGCGTAGGCATTAAGAACGAAAAGCTTGGCTCACCAATCGCGAAGAACAACCCAATCTCAGACCGCAGGCGAACAAAAATCTGATGTAAGCGCTCCCCTGCGAGCTAATTTCACTCAAAACTCCCAAACCGCCCGATGAAACTTCATATCGTCTTCAATTTCCTGAAGAACTCGTTGTTCTGATCCCGTTGGATCTAAGGACAGCAAGTTTGGACTCCGGAACGGTCCAACTCTCCTTCACAGATAACTGAAAATTCCAAATCTGCTTCCTGTGTCTCAGTTTCTCTCAGAACACAACCCCCGATCTGTCTCTTCCCAAACCGTTTGAACCAGTGCGTAGCCTGCACAGATCTGAACCAAACGACGCCTTGCGTGTTTGCATTGGACTCCTAAATCTTCCGAACCGTCCGTTGATAGGTCGCAGACGCAAGCTAGTCCTTAAGCTGCCCCCTTGTCACAGTCTCTATAAGTACGAAGTTCTCTCATAATAATGAAGCATGCCCCTTGCATCTTTGATATAGCGCCTGAAGCCTCAAATACCCAGTCAGCAGTAAACTAGGGCTTAGCTTGATTTTATCTTCTTTCGAGTCGCATAACTTCTTCACTAGATGTCCAAACGAAGTAAACAAGATGCCCATAGAAAGCTGACAACGAGCTCTACCCATCTATGTGATGAAAGTGAAGATCCGAAGTTGCGCCAAAAGCCCGTAAGCTGGAGCTGAGCTTGTTTTCTCCATCTTTCGAGTCTTGTAACTTTTCCACTAGACGTCCAAACGAAGTAGACAAAGTGCATATGGAGTGTTGACAAGGAGCTCTATCCACTGATGCTATGAAAGCGAAGATCCAAAATGGTGCCAAAAACTCGTAAGCTGAGGCCTAGCTTGTCTTCTCATGAGTGTCTTTGGAGCGACAAGCATCGAAGTTTGAATTTCAGGTAGGAGCCGGTCCACGACACGACAACGTGCTACCAATCGCTGGATTTGATCTCAAATGCCGCATCCTCGATCAACCATGAATTTCCTCTTGCCTCGACTCGAGTCATATTCACCATCTCGATGACACGACCGTCAAACACATCAATGAATGCACAAGTGCCATTGTAGCCATTTCAGGTGGAGTCGTAACGAAGATCAGCATACACAACAAAGTTTCCTAAGACATACAAGTCAAATTCAAAAATACATATTTAGGACATTATGAGTAAGAATACTTATGCACATGATATCACAACATGAGTATTAAACAAGTGACTTAGCTCAATGTGAACACACTCACCTCCCATGGATGCATGGTTCAAGTCCGGAAAATTTCGTGTAAGTACTTTCGACTGCACCTCCTCATTCTTGATCGTCCATCGATCGAGTGTTGCTTGAATCCATCCAATCCGTCGTCTCCTCCCGCTCTGAAATCCATAAAAGTGCTTTCTTCCTATAGGATGTAGGTCAACCTCTCGATAGATTGAATCCAATTGTGTATATCTTAATCTCGCACTTAGTGCAGAATGATACATACGACACACGACATCAGGGATCTCATAATACAACTCCATCTCCGTGGACAAGCAGACAAACTTGTGCTGACACTCACAACTGAACTTCAACTTCCAAGTCTGATGAAAAGCCTTGATTGTTGGAGGTAACAAGAGCTTATCACATCTTGAGTGGGGACACTTCACCTTGAAGTCCTGAAAGAATTCTCTCAATCGAGACAAAGATACAAATCCAACCGACAAGTATGTCAACTTCTCTCATGTCTCTCTCATGTGGCTCACGATTATCCATTTCATTGGGGATCTGAGAATCTACTATTGGACCTAATGAGATTTGAGAGACCAACACGTCATCTGCCACCTATAGATAAAATATGCCAATTCAAATAAGAAAAATATAATGCACACACATTCACAGATTTACAAGCATACTTCAGCTTGCTTGAAAGGGTGGAAAGACGACCATACTTGAACACCCAACACATTCAAAACATCTAGATCCGCCACAAACTCATCATCATCCTTCTCGGGCACAAGTAGATCCAAATCACCCTCCTCTGGAAACATCTGGAATCTGATTTTGAACCTCTGTCTCTCTGATCATTTGATCAGTAACGACCCGAGCATACGCAAACAGAAAGTTCATAACCACAGCATGCCCTGCACCAGGTCCCAGAAGTTGCATCAGTTGTACATACCACGGAAGCAACGACTCTGAGACCCTAATCAATCCTCCTGGGACCTCCAGACATCCTCTAGGTCTATGTCTATCGTCCGATCGTGATGGATGTACCCTAAGAGACATGAACTTAAAACTTCACAAGTAAAATGAACCTATCCGTCCGGAGGTCCAATCCTCGTCAGTTAGATACCCTCAAATCATCTAAAAAGACAAAAAATATTGAAATATAATTATAATAATCTAAACTAAATAAAAAACAAAAATATAACCACTCTCTTGTTCCAAATCAAAAGAGGAAGAATACAAAACAAAAATAATCCTAACAAAAAAAACTACAGCTACAATTCTTTGAAAATAAAACTAAAAATATAAAACAGAAGACATAATGACTAAGACAATAGGTTGTGACCAAGCCTTAGACTGAAAAGTGAAAAAAAAGAAAAAAATCTGTGTACTAGATCTGAAATGCACAGAGAATAAAGACAGAAGAAGGCAAAAGGAGGGAGGGGAGGAGGAAGTGCAGAGGAAGACTGGGCGGAGGAAGAGAAAAAAGAAATGAAAGGGTGTGAGGGTGCGGGGAAAGGGAGGGAAGGGTGGGAGGGTGCGAGGAATGATGACTGCCGTAAAACTCTTCCGGCACCGGAAACAAATATCCGGCATGCCGGAAACATCTTCCGTCGTCGTAAAAGAAATCAGGTGAGCCGGAAAAAATATTCCGGCGCCACAATTTCCAGTCGCTGGTGTCATCGCCTCCCGACGTCTAACGTTTTTTTAATAGCTTTTCTTGATTTTTTAGTTTTCAGGTAAATATTGTTCTTATATCAAACTCATCTCATCATACTAACAAAATACTTTGATATTAGAATTTTTTGAAATTCAAAAAAGAATATTTTTGAGATTCTGTCATAGATGTCGAAATCTTATCTTTGTCATACTATCTACGTCAGACATCCATTTTGAGTCAGGATTGGTTCAGATTTTAGGTCTCAAACAGACGAACGTTTTGGACCATAGATGAAGATCAATGAACAACGAATAAAATTGTGACAGTTGTCCGCAGTACTGGTGGATAAACCCACCTCCGTCTGATTTTCCAAAGTCGTGACTAAAATGATTAGAGGTGGGTTAACCCACCGCTAATATAGGAGCCCAGGTGGTTTAAGTTTTCCGCGAGGGGAGGATGAGCTGCGTCAGCCTAGGAGGTAGTGCAATACCAAGGCGACACTGTCGAGGCCGAAGTACCAAGCTACCCCATTGGACTGAACCAAATACTCCTTCCCACGTCCTGGTTCCATGACGTGAGACTATAGAAAGTGCATTTCGACTGATTTCCTGAGGAGTTAGCATGATTTGTCTATTGTCATATCATTAGGTATAGATCTCTCATGGTGAGTCTTAGCTATTTAAGGACACTAACGTTATCACACCAGCATTCTTCGACTAGCTGGTCTACATGATAGTAGTGCGGGTGACATTCCTACTACTTGAACATGTAGTGTACACATCTATACCTGTGTGTGCTTGGATGGACTTCTGAGAGGATTGCATTGGGAAAGCTTCCATTTGCTCGAGGTAGGATTAATTATTCAGAATGACTCGTCGCATGGCATCTTAAAGTTGTGATTAAGTGATTATCCATACTATGTAATGATCAGTTCCGGAGAAGTCAAGAAGAACAATCAAAGCTCCATCCCACTTTGAATTGAATTGGTGGTGCCTCACTGAAGAGGCGTTCCAAAGATTGTTATAAGCCGCTGACTGTGTCCCGCACACGGTATTCTTTAGTAAAAGGTGAAAGAATAGTTCGCTCTGGGCTGAACACACAGCTGACTGAGTACTCTTTCGTGTATGAAGGTCTTGTATCCCCGGTTGAAGTACTCCCATAAGCTGGGAAGTACACGTCATGAAGCGTAGCAGGTATATATGGTCTTTGTCAAGACGAAGAAGCAGTCTCGGCAAACGACCAAACTTACTTGTTTTTCGGCGGAACTAACGCCAAAACACATCTCACATTTGAACAAAACTTAATTGGGGCTAGACAAGAAACCATCTCTACCAGACCATACGTCCCCCCCCAAAAGGCCACAATCCGTTCATATACGGAGTCGCCTATTGTAACGCCGTTTTCTATTTATATGGGCAGTGATTACACAGAAGTACGTGGCGGCTACAAGGAAAACAGCGAAGGCTTGAGAAGACTCCAAGTACTTAATGGGTCGCGAACCCTAAACCGGCTCATTGTAGCTTTTCATCTTTTCACTGTACGCGTAGATCAGAGAGCAGGCCAAGGAAACAGAGACTACACTGAGAGCTAATAGCAGAGAGGTGCAGGATGGAAATCTTTATGCTGAGTGCAGGCTGTGAGTAAATAGTTGTAAACTAAGGGTACCAGCGGGATTCTAGCCCTGGCCCGACCTTCAATTTGAGATTTAGTCTATTGAGAGGAAGATTACAGCGTTCAGAGTGAAGATTCCTGAAGAAATAGCGTTCTGGAGTGAAATTATCAAGAGAGTTGCAGAGCAATGAAGAATTGTCGGTCCAAGAGCTCTTCGTGATCTTGTTAGCAAGTAAACGTCGTGTAATGTATATGAGCCCGTGATTTGCTTTGTTATGATAAGTAAACGTGGATTGAAGCGTCTGATGTGGAATTGACTCTATTTCGGTGTAATTACTTTGCCTTCCCACTTCCTAGCATCCACTAGGTTTTCTAGTCCTGGCTGTAGTTCTGCAGGGATTATTGCATTCCGACTTGATCACCAGTAGCGGAAGCGTTGTCCAAATTTTATCCAACCCAGACCCAGAATAGTTTCCATGGTATTCTGAAACTTGAGTTTAGTACTAGAAACATGCAAAAGACTAGTTGGTTATTCTAAATCCGTCTGACGGTTATCCAATCCTTGGTGTTTATTAGCAGAAATTTTAACGAACTGGATCTGGAGACACAAATAAAGTACACCGGTCTTCAGGGAGGTTCACGTTCGGCAACTCATTGGTTAGAGACGGTCAGCTCGATTCCGTGATCTGCGGTCGAACGTTATAGTTGGTATCAGAGCAGGTTCAAGTTGAATCTTTGCTGAGCACCATCGACAATGAAAGTCGTGCCGACTGGGATAGACAAGATGAAGGCGTTTCTGAAGAAGTTGGAGGGCCGACTTGAGCAAGTGGAAGTTGAGAACAAGGTGCTTAAGACGAATTTAGCTCAAGCAAAAATGACACAGGAGAAAGAAGCAGAGGTCCTTGTACCACAAGCTGAGTAAGTCAAGGATTTAGCATTGCTGGGTGAAGGAGCAGTTGATGCTACTCAAGCAGATAAGAATGAAGATGGGTCACAAAAGGCGCAAGAGAATGTTGCGGAAGGCAGCTCAGCCAAAGAAGAGCACAAGCGGAAAGTGAAGTCGGTTGAACCAGCAACACCATCAGCCTTCAACGGTGAGAAAAGCTTTTCCAAGTTTGAGTTGTGGGTTACTGAGATGGAGAATTACTTGGAGAATTTTGATGAGGGTAGTTGGTTCACCTATGCTGTTAGTAGACTAGAAGGAGAGGCTAAGGACTGATATGGAGGTCAACATCGGATGAGGAGTTTGAACGGTACAACTCCTATGTCCACTTGGCCGGAGCTGAAAGATGAACTCCGAAGACATTTGGTATCAGTGGATGAAGCTACACAATTCCGATTAGAGCTCATTCATTTGAGACAGACATGGAGTATCAGGTAGTACCTCCAGTGATTTTCTGAGTTGGTTACTCGTTTGCACATGATGGATCGCACCGACTTGCTGTTTCACTTGAAGAAAGGTCTGCAGGGTCTCTATGCTAGTGTGTTTGATAGCTGGGTTATGTTTCACAAGTCCGAGGACATGCAAGACTTGTTTGCATTTCTGGAAGCAGCAGAGAACACTGGGAACGTAACTACATCGTACAACCCTCCAAGTTTCAGCGTGGAACAAGTGGTGGCGAGCTTAGAAGAGGATTTTGGCACAATCCTCAAGGATAGATAGCGTCCTCTCAGAGTAGAGGTGGTAGAGGACGTGGTGGTGGAAGATTTGGTGCAGCGAGAAGGAGGTTTCCTCGTGGGTCTCAACAGCAAGGAGTTTCTCGTGGTCCTACTCAGACACGACCTATTAGATCTTATGCATCCAATGCAGGATCCAACCAAGCTTCAACTTCAGGTGCTAGGAGCAGTGGAGCTAAGCAGTGCTACACCTTCAAGGACGATCATCTATTTTCGATGCGGACGGGATGGTCACATCGCTCGTGAGTGTCCTCAACGTTTAACAGCGAGCAATATTTATGGGTTGACAGCTGAAGAGACAACCAGTGTTGAAGAACAAGTTGAGACGACTACTGAAGCAGAGGCATGTGCTGGTGAGCATTTGATAGAACATGGAGATTTTCTGCCGTGGATTGAAGTGAAAATAGGAAACCACCGGTGTTGTTTACTTATTGACATTGGAGCAAATGTGAATGTCTTGGATGAAAAACTGGTCAGGACCTTAGGGGTGACTAGAACCAAGATCATGAGCCCGTTGTTGGTAAGGTTTGTGCAAGACAACACAACCGTTAGAGAAAAGCTCATGAGTGTTCTTATTACTGTTGGAGGTGTAACTAGGAAGCATGAGTTTTTAGTTATGAGCTTGGGTGACACGATGGAGGGTATCTTGTCTTGGTCTTGGTTACAAGAGACCAAGGTCAAGCTAGATGTTCAAGAAGGGAACGTCATTGTCATGGATCGATGGGGCTTGGGTCGACCACATCCATTGATCATTAAAGAGAGACCCAAGGAGTCAAACCATGCTGTCCGTAGGTTCCAACGAGCCAAGGTGGCATTTCAGATCTGCACAGCTAGACAGTTTGGAAAGCAGATCAAGTTGGTGGACGAAGCTTGGGTTGCAATGATATTTAAACCCAAGGTGGAGACGGATAAGGAAGAACGTGTTGCTGCTCTTCTCATACATCTTGATATGCAAGCATTGATTGAGAGATATACTCACATAATGCCGGATCAGTTACCAACAGGACTTCCTCCGAGGAGAGTCTTGGATCATGTTATTGATCTGGTTCCTGGGACTACACCTATTGCAGTGCCATCAAGACGCATGTCGTTTGATGAGCTCACAGAGCTTAAGACTCAGTTGAAAGAGTTGGTAGCTCAGGGTATCTTACGGCCCAGTATATCACCTTATGCTGCCCCGGTGTTGTTTGTGACCAAGAAAGACGGTGGTATTCGCATGTGTGCGAACTATCGTGCACTCAATAAGGTTACTGTCAAGAACAAGTACCATCTTTCTCTCATGGATGAAACCACCGATCGGTTGATCACAGGAAGGTATTTCACCAAGCTGGATCTCCGTTCTGGATATCATCAGATCCGGATCAAAGAAAGAGATGAAGAAAAGACGGCTGTAAGGACGAGGTATGGCTTGTTTGAGTATACAGTGTTGCCGTTTGGATTGTTCAATGCACCTGGTACTTTTTGCAAGCTGATGAACAAGATCTTCAGAGATCTCTTGGATGAGAGTGTTATTGTGTACTTAGACGATATCATTATCTTCTCATCCACTTGGGATCAACATCTAGCAGATGTTGAAACAATGTTTAAGCGCCTGGAAGAACATCAACTCTACCTCAAGAAGAGCAAGTGTTCTTTTGGACAAGAGAGTGTGGTGTTTCTAGGATGTTTGATCGATCCGCAAGGTATTCATCCTAACAGGGCTAAGATTCGAGCCATTGTTGAATGGAAGAGACTTGAGAGTGTTCATGAGCTCAGATCTTTTCTTGGGTTAGCTACATACTTTCGGCGTTTTGTTTATCAATTTGTGCATAAAGTCGCACCTTTGTTTGGCTTATTGCTCAAGGCTTCCAAGGTTGTTTGGAATCCAACAGCTGAAAGAGCGTTTCAAGGATTGAAACAAGCACTGACAGAGATGCCCGTGCTAGCTCTTCCAAAGATGGGAGAACCTTTCGAGGTTCACACAGATGCTTCTCAATAGGTCATTGGAGGAGTGTTGATGCAAGAAAAACATCCAGTGGCTTACGAAAGTCACAAGTTTTTAGAAATAGAGGCAAAATGATCTGCTCATGAACAGGAAATGTTCGCAGTTGTTCATTGTCTGAAGCGTTGGGAGCATTATTTGTTATCAAGCAAGGTTACTGTTGTGACGGACTGTGAGGGTAATACATACTTTCAGAGTAAACCCCGTTTGTCCCGCAAACAGCAGAGATGGCAAGTAGAACTTGCACGTTTTGATATCGAATGACGATATCAAAAGGGGAAGGAAAAGATTCCAACAGATGTGTTAAGCAAACGTGTCCAGGCGTTAACAACTCAAGACACAAGTGAAGAGCTTTTGGATCGAATCAGACAAGCATTGCCAGATGATCTTCAGGCTCAACGTTGGACCAGCCAACAAGAGAGAGATCCATTGGTACGTAATCTCTCATTTCGCAATGGCTTTGGTTTTATAAGCAAACCAAGATCTATGTTCTAGCTGGATCTCTAAGGACACTAGTCATGCAAGAATGTCATGATTGTGAACTGGTTGGACATGGAGGGCAGAATAGGACGTTGCAACGAGTTAAAGAGTAGTTCTATTGGCCGTCCATGTTGGAGGATGTTGTCAAGTACGTGCAGACTTGCTTGACATGTCAACAACAACGAACGGAGCGAAGGAGACCTGCAGGGTTGCTGAGACCATTGTCAATATCTGATGGACCTTGGGAGAGCATAAGTATGGACTTATGCACAGGTTTATCCGAATCAGGAGGTTTTGATGCTTTGCTAGTTGTTATAGATCGTTTCAGCAAACAAGCTCACCTCATCTCTTGTAGAGAAGCAGTGACTTCAAGAGGTGCCGCTGAACTGTTCATTCGATATGTTTTTAAGTATCATGGGATGCCTGAAGACATAGTTTCAGACTTGGATAGGAGGTTTTTGGCTGAGTTCTGAAAAGGTTTGTTTCGAAGACTCTGAACTATCCTCAAGTTCAGTTCCTCTTATCATCCTGAAACTGATGGTCAGACGGAAAGGACGATACAGATAGTAGAGCAAGGTTGAGAAACTATATCATACGAGATCAGAGCGATTGGAGCGAGCACTTGGACTTGGTGGAGTTTACATATAACAACACTAAGCATTCGAATACAGGATTTAAACCATTTGAAGTGGTTTATCGGGGCTCTCATGCACCTTGGACTCCTATAGCTCTAGCTACCAAGGGGCATAAAAACACAAGAAGGTCGAACCAGGATCTCCCAGATCTAGAGACTTTCATACGTGTTCAGGATACTGTGTTTCAAGAAGCCAAGAAACACATGGAGAAGGCACAACAACAGTATGCCAAGTATGCAAACCGTGGTATGCAAGACGTACAGTTTGAAGAAGGACAGAGAGTCTGGTTGAGAATCAAGAACTTCAGAATCCAAGCAGGGGTGGATTTAGCCAAGAAGCTTCTTCCAAAGTGGGCAGGACCGTTCTTGATCGAGAAGAAGTTAGGTCTTGTGACTTATAAGTTACGTTTTCTAGCTAGTATGAAGCATTATCACCCCATCATTCATGTTTCTAACTTAAAGATGTTTCGTGAAGAACTAGAGTCATTGCGAGAAAGATATCAGAAATGGCATCCAGTGTTAGAAGCATTATCAAGAGCTGATGATCTTGAGTTGATTGAGATAGTAGATCATCGAGCATCACCAAATCCAGATGGAGCTGGAGAATCCGTTACTCAATATCTATGTCGTTGGACAGATAGAGTTCCGGGATTGGTAAGTGCAGCTTGGGAGTTCTGGATGATCTAGCATTGTATAAGTTTCAGGAACCACTACGTAGATACTTTACGAGATGACAATCCGCAGTACTCTCTTCCAGCTAAGCGGTGGATTGAATCGAGTCAGAATAGTCATGCAAAAAGGCCCTTCAAGGACACTAGAACCGACTAGATCTAGCCAATCTTCCCGTCTAAAGGTGGAGTTGTGGTCTGCTGACTGCTTATGACTGTCGGATGTCAATCAGGTTTAGGCTGACGCTACTATGTGTGTATCATAGTAAGGAGGTGGATAAAAGAAAACTGACGAGTTCACCACCTGGAAGCTAGGGTTCTGTCTCACTCGAAAGCTTCAACGAATGCTCGATAATGGAGCATAGTTTTGAGAAAGGGCTTAACCTTACCCTGGATGGGGTAACGTTCCTCTAGATTTGAGGAGATGTTGTTCCTAATGTGGTATTGCATATACCATAGTTCAATGAAAGAACTGCGTTTTATTGGTTGGGGCGATTGTAACACCATTTTCTATTTATATAGGCAGTGATTACACAAAAGCACGTGGTGGCTACAAGGGAAACAGCGAAAGCTTGAGAAGACTCCAAGTACTTAATGGGTCGCGAATCCTAAACCGGCTCATTGTAGCTTTTCACCTCTTCACTGTATGCGCAGATCAGAGAGCAGGCCAAGGAACAGAGACTACACTGAGAGCTAATAGCAGAGAGGTGCAGGATGGAAATCTTTATGGGACTATGCTGAGTGTAAGCTGTGAGTAAATAGTTGTAGACTAAGGGTACCAGCGGGATTCTAGCCCTGGTCCGACCTTCAATTTGAGATTTAGTCTATTGAGAGGAAGATTACATCGTTCAGAGTGAAGATTCCTGAAGAAATAGCGTTCTGGAGTGAAATTATCAAGAGAGTTGCAGAGCAGTGAAGAATTGCAGGTCCAAGAGCTCTTCTGACCTTGTTAGCAAGTAAACGCCGTGTAATGTATATGAGCCCGTGATTTGCTTTGTTATATGATAAGTAAGCGTGGATTGAAGTGTCTGGTGTGGAGCTGACTCTATTTCGGTGTAATTACTTTGCCTTCCCATTTCCTAGCATCCACTAGGTTTCCTAGTCCTGGCTGTAGTTCTGCAAGGATTATTGCGTTCCGAATTGATCATCAGTAGCGGAAGCGCTGTCTAAATTTGAGATTAATACTAGAGACCTGCAAAAGACTAGTTGGTTATTCTAAATCCGTCCGACGGTTATCCAATCCTTGGTGTTTATTAACGGAAAGTTTAACGAACTGGATCTGGAGACACAAATAAAGTACACTGGTCTTCAGGGAGGTTCATGTTCGGCAACTCATTGGTTAGAGACGGTCAGCTCGATTCTATGATCTGCGGTCGAACGTTATACTATTGAACCGCATATAACATATCCAAGCCAACCCCGGTCGTAGACATGAGAACTGACGATTGGTCTGTTACCGAGTTAAGAGCCTCTATGACACAAACGAGACGGTCTCCAGGTTTATTAGGGCCACCGAGACCTAGCTTTTATGGATTTCTAACTCTCGTAATACTTTTTACAGATTTTGGATGTAAATTTTACGACTTGGTACGTAAATTTTTCAGTCACTTTACGTATATGTGTAAAGTCATAAATTATTTTCTTCGACACTGTTCAAAAATAATGAATCAGATTATTTTTTACAAAGTCTGAAAGTTTGATTTATGTCTTCTCGTCTGAATCCTGTAAACTTCTTTACAAAAATAGGTTGAGTTGCCCTATTACTTGTACTTCCCTCACTTTCCAGACTTACCCGTATAGACCTCTTGTTGACGAGAAATGAGTTAACAGGAGATTTCCAAGGAGTACTGTCCTCCTTCGAACATCGCAAGTGCCTTCCTAAACCTAGTTTATCCAAGGGCAGCTTGTCTAGAGTCATGTATCGTAGAGTGATGTCTTTATATTTCTTATTATTGAATTTACTTATGGCTGAACGCACATCAGAATTGAACAAAAAGTAAATTAGAGACGCCCATGGATGTTTCATGTCTTTTGACCACAGCTGTAACACTCCTCCACGGACGAAGAATATTTACAAAATGTTTTAGCTTGGCATGCCCTATTATATCAATGTTATCCTAGAGCTCTATCTATCGACCTTTTCTTCACGGTGTTGAACTGCTGCAGCAATTACAGCTTTCACGTCTCTGTTTCGGATTGAAATAGACGCAGTGCATCCTAAGCTTTCTTGGGCATATCACAATCCTGAATGTGATCGATCATCGATGCTAAAACTGTCAGCTCGATGTAGTGAATCGCCTAATACGATAGCTTCTTCCACTCCTTGAATTTTGGATCAGAAACGAATAGATCAGGCGCTTTCTCCTCCTCAGTGATAGGATCTCATAGATCTTATCCCTGCAGGAAAATCATCATCCGGAACTTCCACACTTGGTAGTTGTTCTTGTCGAGCTTCTCTCCAGTGATAAAAGATACGCACTCCGTCATAACTTTCATATTGCTAAAGCCAGCAGTCATCACTCTCTCCTCGATCATGTTGAGCTCCATACGCTTAGTCAAACTTAGTCAATATAGGAGTCGTTACTTGTAAGAGAGTCGCATCTCTAACTCTTCATTGCAGCTCACAGTCTAATATCTCATACCAACACTGTACCGCTTGCGCCTTCGTCACTCCTTGAGGTGACACTGATCAACCGTCTCATGCGAGTGAATGTCTCACGTAAGCTCTCTCCAGTCCTCTCTTGGAACTCCTACAAGCTCTTGAGCTTATCCGTCTTAACATCCTGATAGTTCTTCTTCAAACATTGGAAGAAGTGAACCAAAGGGTTAAACCCTAGTGGTGCCTAACGACCACTACCTCCAACATCTCCACCTACATTGGCTGCACTATCAGTAGCGGAGGCAACTCCTCCCTCTACTGTCATGATGTGAATCATTTCACATTGTGAATAATTCACCTCCTCTACCAGGAGTTAACCTCCCTGAGTGAAGTTGAGACCTCAAGAAAGTCGATTCTGGAGGTTGTGAGCATTGACGACTATGTGTAACGCTTCTACTCCGACACTTGAGTTTTAGTAGTCGTAGAAGTTAGCTTAACACTACTTCTAGTCCTTTATGCATATGTTAACACCGTTGTGTTATATGTTTTGAGTCCTAGTAGGTTGATAGTATACTATTTATCTTGTTCAAGCATTCGTACGCTTGTGCAAGTGATTTCATACTTGTCTATGATGTTCAAAATACATAACTTAAGTTTATCATGTTGATAGTGTTTAAGCTCATGGCTTGTACTTATATATCGCCCATGCACGCTTTCTAGCTGGTTTAAGGTATCTTTCAGGATTATGTGTCATTTTACATGTCTTCATATGTAGTTTAAGATTTACGCTGGTACTTTAAGGGCTTGACGTGGTTGCCTATGTGTGAAATTAAGTCATCACGTTATCGTGTCGGATTTTACGTGAAGGATGTCCAGGAAAATGCGAGGTTCCTGGCTGTGGAGATGTATTGTGCTGAACAGAGAAAAGACAGAGAAAAACAACTATGAGAACGAGCGCTGCTATATATACAACTCCAAATGTATGTACACTGCCGGTTCTTTCTTCCTTAAGAACACAAAACTAAGAAACAGAACAAAGCGGTCTATAATCTGCTTCAAAGCCCCTAAAACAAACCCTTGAATCTCAACCCTGACCCAAAACTACCGAAGCGTAGCTCAAAGTAAGAAAAACTTCCCTTTGCTAACAAAAAGAGCTGCACCAGTATCACACGATTGAAACCCAAGTCCAAACCACATCCATGTACAAGCTCTTAGCCAAAGCTAGCTACCATAAGCTGTATATAGCCAACTAGATCTCTAACGAACTCCAAAGGATAAAAACCGTAGCGAAGGAACCGAAAAAGGTCTATCTGAGAACTTTCTCGTTTCGTCAAACGGACTTTAGATGTCGATAGGGTCTTCTCCCTTGACTCCGTTGACCTCAAGGATTATCAGATCCGACTCCCAACAGCCGAGATATCACCGATTCGCAGGTGATCGAACCTTCAAAAACTCCTCCCTGCGGCTTAAAACCGCATGCACCGCTCAAACGGATCGCTTGATATGATATCTGTCTTCTCAAGCAGGTAGATCTAGCTATCATGAACCCAACAAGACTCCAAACAAGCTGTTTGGAGTTCCCCTTGCAAAACCACACAAGAAATTTGGTCACAAGTTGCAAAAACTGACGTAAATCGACTCCTTGTAGCTCAAACTCGCTCACCTCACCCAGACCAACAATCCAATCCACGTACTATCTTCTCTTATGCGTAGATGAAGACTCCCTGGTCGCGTAAGCACCAAGAACGAAGAGCTTGGCTCACCGATCGCGAAGAACAACCCAATTTCAGATCGTAGACGATGAAAAACTTGACACAAGCGCTTCCTTGCGAGCCAATTTCACTCATAACTCCTAAACCGCCCGATGAAACTTGGTATCGTCTTCAATTTCCTGGAGAACTCATTGTTCTGATCCCGATGGATCCAAGGACAGCAAGTTTGGACTCCGGAACGGTCCAACTCTCTTTCATAGGTCATTGAAGCTTCCCCAAATCTCTCTCCTGCGTCCCAATTTCTCTCAGAACACATCCTCTGATCCATCTCTTCATGAACCGTCTTAACCAACGCGTAGCCTGCACAGATCTGAACCCAAAGACGTCTTGCGCGTTTACATTGGACCTCCAAATCTCTCGAACCATCCGCTGACAGGTTGCAGGTGCAAGCTAATCCCTTAAACAGCCTCCTTATGTCAGTCTCTATACGTACCAATGTTCTTCAATAATTAAGAAGCAGACCCCTTGCATCTTTAATATAACGCCTAGGGCTGCAAATACCCAGTCAACAAGTAAACTAGGGCCTAGCTCGATTTTCCCTTCTTTCGAATCACATAACTTCTCCACTAGGCGTCCAAATGAAATAGACAAGATGTCTATGGAAACTTGACAACGAGCTCTATCCATCGGTGCGATGAAAGCAAAGATCCGAAATTGTACCAAAAGCTCGTAAGCTGGGGTCTAGCTTGTTTTACCCCTCTTTCGAGTCTTGTAACTTCTCCACTATGCGTCCAAACGAAGTAGACGAAGTGTCCATGGAAAGTTGACAAAGAGCTCTATCCATTGATGCGATAAAAGCAAAGATCCGAAATTGTGCCAAAAGTCCGTAAGCTGGGGCCTAGCTTGTTTTATCCATGAGTGTCTTTGGAGCCGATATCGTGTTGGCTTTTGCGTGAAGGATGTCCAGGAAAATGCGAGGTTCCTGGCTGTGGAGATGTATTGTGCTGAACAAAGACAAGACAGAGAAAAACAACCACGAAAATGAGCTTCTTTCATCGCACCGATGGATAGAGCTCATTGTCAGGTTTCCATGGGCGTCTTATCTATTTCATTTGGACGCCTAGTGGAGAAGTTATGTGACTCGAAAGAAGGGAAAATCGAGTTAGGCTCTAGTTTACTTGCTGATTGGGTATTTGCAGCCCTAGACGTTATATTAAAGACGCAAGAGGCCTGCTTCCTGATTATGGAAGAAAACTGATACATACTGTGACTGACGTAAGGGGGCTGCATAAGGGGTTTGCTTGTTTCTACGACTTGTCGGTGGACATTTTGGAGAATTGGGAAGTCCAATGTATGCGCGCAAGGTGTCATTGGGTTCATATAGGTGCAAGCTACGTGTGGGTTAAGACGGTTCATGAAGAGACGGATCGGGGGATGTGTTCTGGAAGAAATTGGGACGCAGGAGAGAGATTTGGGGAGCTTCAGTGACCTGTGAAGTAGAGTTGGACCGTTCAGGCCGTTCCGAAGTCCAAACTTGCTATCCTTGGATCCATCTGGATCAGAACAACAAGTTCTTCAGGAAATTGAAGGCGATACCAAGTTTCATCGAGCGGTTTAGGAGTTCTGAGTGAAATTGACTCGTAAGGAAGCGTTTGTGTCAAGTTTTTCATCACCTGCGATCTGAAATTGGGTTGTTCTTCACGATCGGTGAGCCAAGCCCTTCGTTCTTGGTGCTTACGCGACCAGGGAGTCCTCTTCTACGCATAAGAAAAGACAGTACGTGGATTGGATTGTTGGTTTGGGTGAGGTGAGCGAGTTTGAGCCGTAGGGAGTTGATTTACGTCAGTTTTTTCACTTTCGGTTCTTTCTTCCTAAGAACACAAAACTGAGAACCAGACCAGAGCGGTCTGTAATATGCTTCAAAGCCCCTAAAACAAACCCCTTAATCCCAACCCTGACCCAAGACTACAAAAGCGTAACTCAAAGCAAGAAAAACTTCCCTGTGCTAATAAAAAGAGCTGCATCAATATCACACGATTGAAACCCAAGTCCAAACCACATCCATGTACAAGCTCTTAGCCAAAGATAGCTACCACCAACTTTATATAGCCAACTAGATCTCTAATGAACTCCAAAGGATGAAAACCGTAGCGAAAGGACCAAAAAAGACCTATCTGAGAACTTTTCTCCTTTCACCAAACGGACTTCAGATGTCGATAGGGTCTACTCTCCTAACTCCGTTGACCTCAAGGACTATCAGATCCGACTCCCAACAGCCGAGATATCACTGATTTTCGGTCGTAAGTGACCGAACTTTCAAGAACTCCTCCCTGCGGCTTAAAACCGCACGCACCGCTCAAACGGATCGCTTGATCTGATATCTGTCTTCTCAAGCAGGAAGATCTAGCTATCATGAACCCAACGAGACTCCAAACAAGCCGTTTGGAGTTCCTCTTGCAAAACCACGCAAGAAATTTGATCGCAGGTTGCAAAAAACTGACGTAAACCGATTCCCTACGGCTCAAACTCGCTCACCTCACCCAAACCAACAATCCAATCCATGTATGGTCTTCTCCTATGCGTAGATGAAGACTCCTTGGTCCCGTAGGCACCAAGAACGAAGAGATTGACTCATCGATCACGAAGAACAACCCAATTTCAGATCGCAGACGATGAAAAACTTGACGCAAACGCTTCCATGCGAGTCAATTTCACTCAGAACTCCTAAACCGTCCGATGAAACTTGGTATCGTCTTCAATTTCCTGAAGAACTCGTTGTTCTGATCCCAATGGATCCAAGGACAACAAGTTTGGACTCCGGAACGGTCCGAACGGTCCAACTCCACTTCACATGTCATTGAAGCTCTCCCAAATCTCTCTCCTGCGTCCCAATTTCTCCCAGAACACGTCCCCCGATCTGTCTCTACATGAACCGTCTTAACAACGCATAGCCTGCATAGATCTGAACCCAACGCGTCTTGTGCGTTTACATTGGACCTCTAAATCTCCCGAACCATCCACTGAAAGGTTGCAAGTGCAAGCTAGCCCCTTAAGCAATCCCCTTACGTCAGTCTCTGTACGTACCAATCTTCTTCAATAACCAAGAAGCAGGCCCCTTGTGTCTTAAATATAACGTATGGGGCTGCAAATACCCAATCAGCAAGTAAACTAGAGCTTAACTAGATTTTTCTTTCTTTCGAGTCACATAACTTCTCCACTAGACGTCCAAATGAAATAGACAAGACGCCCATGGAAACCTGACAACGAGCTCTATCCATCGGTGCGATGAAAGCGAAGATCCGAAATTCTACCAAAAGTCCGTAAGCTGGGGCCTAGATTGTTTTATCCATCTTTCGAGTCTTGTAACTTCTCCACTAGGCGTCCAAACAAAGTAGACAAAGTGCCCATGAAGTGCTGACAAAGAGCTTTATCCACTGATGCGATGAAAGCGGAGATCCAAAATTGTGCCAAAAGTCTATAAGCTGAGGCATAGCTTGTTTTACCCATCTTTCGAGTCTTGTAACTTCTCCACTAAGCGTCCAAACGAAGTAGACGAAGTGCCCATGGAATGCTGACAAAGAGCTCTATCAACTGATGCGCTGAAAGTGAAGATCTGAAATGATGCCAAAAGCTCATAAGCTAAGACCTAACTTGTCTTTCTCATGAGTGTCTTTGGAGCGACAAGCATCGAAGTCTGAATTTCAGGTAGGAGCTGGTCCACGACACGACAACGTGGTTTGGAGCACAAAAGGACAAGGTAGTGAAGCTATGAACTCCCATTGGTCCATTTTTGTCTTTTGTGAAACACTAACTTTAGAAGCAGGGGTCTAAAGAGAAGTTCAAGCATTTGACAAGGACATTGCGAAATCTAAGAACACAAGAAGAGAGAGCTCGTCGTGCTGGTCATTGTCTGTGAAAGTTTTTATCGATTTGGAGCAATAAAGAAGGAGTTATGCCAATTTGAAGTTCGGATTTGGCTGAAATTGCATCACAGTTGATGATTTTGGGATTTTTGGTGTCAATTGCAGTAGAGTTGAGATAATTGCTTCAAACTTTCGTGGTTGCGCTCACTGTCAGTAGGGATATGACTGTCCAAAAAGTTTCATGTCATTTGAATGACTGAGTAATTCAAGGCGACCGCTGAAGTAGAAGGGGTCTGAAAAGCTCTCAATCTAGAGCTGCAACTCCAGAGATCGAGATCTGGAGTATTGTGTACAATCAGGAGGTCAAATTTCACAGAGATGTTCAGCATGCTGTAGATTCAAATCATGTAAGAATCATCGAAATTATCAAGCCAATTATCTGTTCTAGGTCAAATAGCTATATGGGTACTAGAAATTGTCATAATTTCCTTACTCACAACATTTCTGTCCATATCCCGGTGCTTGAATTTGATCTCAGGCTGAAACTTCGTGTGTGTGTCCAGTAGGGCCTCTTTTACATGTAGGAGAAGTTTAGAAGGGTTTAGGGTTTAGGGTTTAGGTCACATGTTTTCCATTCTTGAGTGTTAAAATCGCCATCAGACCTTATTAATGCTAGTTAGTCCTGATTTTTACTTTCTGAACATATTAGAGGAGCCAATAGACATGTGTGAGTGATTTACAGTACCACCTTATAACTTGAAGACTACCTCCTTGAGTAAGCAACCACAGCTAGAAGCCCAACGCTTTCCTGAGTAGACGTATCACAGTCATATCACAACAGAAGGTTCTGTCCTTCCCAAGAAAACTCTCACCTCGACATCGTACTACCAACACTGCATGTCGTTACACCAGAACTCGTTGATGTCACACGGCAAGTGAACGTATCAGTAGTAATCGACGCATAGTTGACAGATCAATATTGTCTTCACAACTCGATATCTACACCATAGTCTCGCTTGAACTCGTGATAGTAGTCCATCAGTGACACCTCCAAGTGTTGAAACAATCTCTTCCATCTCATGAAGAGAGTTCTGTATCTACTGCATATCACACCAACTGTCAAACTCTTGGATGAAATCATCTAGCTCAATGACGTCCACTGCATCTGAGTATCACCGAAGATCCTTCGTAACCTCATAGATCCCTTTCATATCTCACACAATCGATAGAATAACAACGTGAGAAGTATCATTGACACCGATTGAAATGATATTCCTCGTTGTTGAAATTGGAATCACTAGCTGATACTTACAACTACTCTGTTGTCATGAAAAGAGTCTTTCTGAGGAGGGTGGACCTCTTAACTGTGATTAATTATGAGAGCAATCAAAAGAAAAATAGATTGCTGCAAGTGATTATAACTCAAATATGATCTCTTTTATCCACCAAGGTCAATCAGATACTCAAATTTGTGCAAATAAGCTTTTCAAGACATAAGAAACTTTATTCACGTCTCAACTCATCATCAATGCTCTCAGTGATCAAAATCTTCTCCTCTCTCTCTTGTGCATGCTGTCTGCTCTCTCTCTTCAGTTCTCTATAATGTCTTTGAACTCTCACCGCACGTCGATTTATCTTAGAAAACAAGCCCTCGACTAAGCAACCCCTTACTAAGCTGAGGTCTTTATGTCTTTATACGCACATTTACTTATCAAGGAGACCCCTAGCTAAGCTAACTCAATGTTTAATAAAATTTTCTCGTCTCTCGATGCCATCTTCATGCAACCGATTTTAAGCTGAAGTCGTAGCTATAAGACCACCTCGTAGGACTTACAACCCTCCCACAGCTGTATCAAGTATCTTCTAACTCTTAATCTCAGTTGCATGCGGAGGCTTAGGCTAAGAAGCCCACGTTCAAGGAGGACATCAATCCCTCGCTCTTAGATGTGCAAGACGTAGTCACACACCTAACATAGACTCCCATCCAAGAGACCAACATGCTTACATAAGAACTCGGAGGATTTGATCAAAGGACTTCTTCTTCTTAAGTGGGCGTCTCTTTCACTGAGGTGGCTCCTGCTTTCGTTTAATAAAATAAATAAACTTGTACGTAAGCCTACATAACTCACTTTTATCTCCTTTCCTAGCTTTTTGGGTGTTACTTTCACTATACATGTCCATTTCTAGTAACGAAAGAACCAAAACCATGTGGTGTCCACAGTTTGCAGATTTTGGGATTTTTTCCAAATTTTTTAAATTAACCTCGTGTATATATAATTGGATTAACTTTGTTACTTAAGTTTACCATGTGCTTAGCTAGAAGATTGACTTGAGATATATTTTTAGATAAAGTCAACTTCTTCCCAGAAGCTGGAAGATGTGTGTCTTCTTGGAAGACAAAAGCCAGAAGATAATGTACGAGTCTTCTAGGGGAGTATCGTTATTGTCGTCACAAGTTATACCAACCTAGTAAACAGACAAGTCACAAGTCATACCAACCTAGTACCAGTTGGAAGACACAGTAGGTGTTATATGATAGCCACTTAAGCAGTAGGAAGGACCAGGGTTGACGTGGCACCTACCCAAAGCACGCGGACAGCAAGAAAAATACCACATAAAGGAAAAAGGAATGCGATGTTGAGTATGCATTTGACTTATTTTCAGATGAATATATTAGTTTAGTTGTCAATTCGAGATTCATTTGCTGCATGTGGGTTAAGAATAGACACTTGTATTGATAAGAAACAGAATTTTTTCATAATAATAGTACTATTTTTAATATCATATCACTATGAGAAGCTTCAATTCATTATGTGTTGCAACTTCAAAACTAGATGACTTTACTCATGTGTATTTTTACAAAAGTCCGCTAACAATTATCAAAACATACTTATGCTTCATTAGTTTGTGAGTAATGATGATATATTATACAACAAATCATTGGATCAAATTTATATTTATACTATGACTAGTAATGTCTAGCATTGGAAAACTTCGAGTATTCTTATTTAGATTACTTCTTATCTTCTAGTGGAACCGAAAGAAAAGACAATAATTATCCACACAAATATACAAAGTATTGTATAGGGAAATGGATTGTGAATCTATACATTTGGTAAAAATGATTGTGAACGTAATAAGATTAGATTGTAAGTTTAGATTTGCAAATTGAATAAATTACAATGGTAAAAAACTCGATGTAATGGAATAATAAAGATAAGCTTCACCTGATATTTCTAATTTGCATAATCTTTTTTTACTTTTTGGAAATCCATCCTCATAGAGAAATAGAATGAGAATATTAAAATGAGTCACTTGAAAGTACGAACTAGAGCTATTAAAAATTTTACATCTCCAACCTTTAAGGTTAAAATGATCCCAACGTCAGTTAATCAACATGTAACGATTCATGATGAGTACTTATTATCTTTCAAAATGTTAAATTCTGAATATTTAATTCAATAAAAAATGATGGTTAAATTTTAATTATTATGTTCGTATAGATCGAATGTTGATGCTGAAGTTTTATAAAGTAAAATATTTGGACATTTGATAGTAGATAAGATTAATTGGATATCAAACAATACCAAGGAAAAATATATAATACTTTTATAGTTCGGTAAAATAGCAATAAAAACTATCTCATTTATTTCAGAAATATATTTTCACCAAAGAACATACAAATATCTGAACATAAGTGTTGGAGCTCCAGCAATGTTTTAGGTCGTGGACGGAGATCCACATAAGATCTCGAGATGAGTAAGCTATCATTAGAAAGGCCCCAACGAGAGCTTTCTAATGATATGCAGAACTCCTCGAACTGTCTCTGAGTTGAGAATTATGATCGATCCTGTAATCGGTTGTGATATAATTTTGAGGGACTAAAGAGGAGGGCGGGGCCACGGATCCTCAAAAATATATACGAGGGGGGCTCGATGCCTAGGTGAGCCAGGACGAATCACCCGACCTCAAGGTTCAGCGAACGGACTCTGGGGCATGAGGTAATGACTGGGTCGGTTCCAAGTCACATTTTGGTCTTGTAAACCCTCCGTAGATCTATCGATCAACTACTCCCTAATCTATCAATCTCCACGATATTCATCGATGAATGTGCACATGTCGGACTGTAAACCCTCCGTGGTCCTATCGATCAACTACCCCCCCCCCCCCGATCTCTCAACCTCCACGATCGTCATCCACGAATCTGCAACATGTCGGGCCTGTCTCTCACTCAGGGGTCACATCTGATGGCTTTGATGGAAGCACACCATGAACTTGAAGGGAAAATGCTAAGTTCACTCACTCATACACCCACAAAATTATCAACTAACAATCTCCATAAACTCATCCACTAAAATCCTCCATTCTAACGACGTCTCTCAAGTTCTCACATGCTAAACATATCCCACACTCTCTATATTACTCAAGTTGTCATTACGACGATGTGAAAACAAGGATGAGGAGCTCTTCTCTACTCCTCTATTTATACATTCTAGGTTTTTACTTTGGTACCCTCCGGTAACTCAGCCGTAACTACTTTTACCGGGTTTTACTAAGATATTACTTAAGGTAAAAGCATTAATCACATGGGCTTTTTACCTTTTCACATGGGCTTATTCCTTCAAAGTCAACAACTTCTAGAAGGATTTTGGAATATTCTCAAGGAATCTCGAATTTCCACCCCCCTCTACACTAGGACCCACTAAAAAGGAAACATGTGGAATCTCTTCTTGTTTTTAATGCCCACAAAGTCCACAACTTTAATCCAACCACTAATATCAAGTCAAAAAGGAGATAAGGGATACTTTCCACCTCCTTTCTACCTTTTAGACAAGATGACAAGATAGTAGTGCTCACTCTTTAGCAAATATCTGAATTCTGCCAAAAGTACAGCTAAGTTTAACCATAACTAACTTTTAGTTAGTCATGACTAACTTGATACCTCCTAAAAGTACTTTGGCAGCAAATAAACATTCTCATCACTTAGTTAGAACTAAACACCTTACTAATAGACACACTTCCTATGTGTAACATAGGTCGTTACAGGACCTATCTCTCACTCAAGGATCACCTCTGATGGCTTTGATGGAAGCACACCATGAATTTGAAGAGAAGAATGCTAAATTCTGGTTGCTGGCTTCTCGTATGTCACTTGGACTCGAATTGAAGGTCTCAACCCTCCCACCAAGTTCTTAGTTAGTATCGCTCCAATCCTCATCATCGTTAGCTCCATGTTGTCTCCACTCTTTCGTATAAACATTCAAAACCGTTGCTCCAACTTATCCACCCTTTCCGCATACTGTTGAACTTTTTCATCGTCCCGTTGCTTCAAATGAGTAAGCTCCACCATGAGCTTCTCATAACTCTCTTCTGGAAGAAACTCTTTAATGAGTGCGTTACTCAATGTCTCTCATATGTCTTCAACTGTACCAGGTGTCTTTTTCTTCACTCGGTCTTCATACCACGTAAGAGCAAAATATTTTAAAGTATTTGGCAGTAACAACACTCATTCTTCCTTCCTTCTCACGTTGTTTTTGATGCAATCTCTTTTGAGGTCTCGAACAAACAGTTCTACATCTTCATTGTCTTTCTCATGAAACACGGGTAGTTTCCTCATCGTGTAACTACTCTTTCTACTCTTCTAATCTTCGTGCAACAATGACTCGCTAAAAGTGTACGAACATCAACAATTTGATTCGAGAATAATCTACCATAGATAAAATGAAAGAAAACGGTTGTTACAACACCTCTTGTGTCATTTCTTCTCCCAAGATCATCATGAGCTTGAGTCGCATCACCGCCTTCTCCATTATTTGAATGACGATCTCCATCATAACTCAGCCGAGTCTTCCTTTGAAGTCGACAACTTCTCCGTCTCAACTCTCTGAGTCTCGTCCAACTTCTCGACTACTGATATAAGTAAGATGGCCACATCTACGCACTTGTGTCCTCTTGATAGATCATCCACTCCACAACTTGGACAAAGATCCTCCTAGAAGATGAATTGGCGCTGATGAAGATGGACCCACTCGAAGACTTAAATCAGTAAACTCTCGCTTTCCTTTGGCTCTCTTTGCTCTGATCCTAGTTGGACAATTCATTACTTTATGTCCCAACTCTCTACACAAATAACACCACAAGTCGATTTCTACTCTTCTCCTCGGAGATTCTACTTGAGGTTTTGTACTAGTGTTCTCAAACTCTACGATAATCTCTCTCAAACTCTCTTCGACACTTACTATGACATTTAAACCTTGAGGAAGGTTTCTAAGTCTAACTTTCCAGTCTTTTGAACTTTCACTCATGTTGTTACGTCTTCTCAATCGTTAAATGGACAAAATAATTAGGAAAATAATTCTACATCACTTTCTACTTTCTTAACTCTTTCGAGCTTTATATTAGAAATCGTGTATTATACATGCTATACACGAAATAAAATCTAATCTAAAATTAACTGTCTAAGATATGATCCTCATCACCATCGTTTGTACTAATCACAGTAGACATCTTAAACTCACTCTTGTAAGGATCCAACTCTACTTCACCAGAGCATTCGTGGCCTCCATAATGAATGATGCTTTCCACTCCACTTTCTTCACATCTACGCTAATGGTCTAGGAAGCTTCTTGATATAGAGTAAAGAGGGCACTCCAAGTGCTATAGATGCGTGTTCGCAACTCATCTATACTTAACTTTGGCTTCTCCGTCTCCGTTCAATCTCCCAAACGTCTCTTTTTCCACCTCGACACTTGAATTGGATTCTCCATGAAATACCTTCAAGACCTCCTTGTATGCCGAAATGTATATCTCTTAGTCGGTAAGAGATCTCCTAAGATTTTTGTGAGCTCTAGTCTCAACCTCCAAGCTACTAACTCATGAAGTTTCAACAGAAACTTCCCTAATAAGAAGAAATGGTGTTGGCTGTACAAATTTTCAGAGAACTAAAATTTGTATATTTTCACTTTACTCATGATTGTCAACCCCCTCCACTTTGAAAAATTCTATTTTTCTCTACAGACCTCACCTTCTCATGATTTTTGTTTCTTGTGATAGCTTATCAGCCAAGCAATAATCCTGGAAATTTTCACAAAGAAATAAAAACACAGAAAAAGATGACAGCGACTATACAAAATTTCTGGAGAACAGAATTTCTAAACTTTCACAAATAGACCCCCTCAAATTTGATAATTTATAGCTCTTTCTCTACACCTCCTCTTCCTACGATTTTTGTTGTCCAAGATAGCTTATCAGCCAAGCTAAGATACTAGAAATTCTCGTAAAAAATAAAATTCACAGAAAATCTGACAACGATTGTAACACGTTTCCAGACAACAGAATTCCTAAACTCTCAATAATAAACCCTTTCACTTTGAATAATTATATCTCCCTCTCTAGACCATCTTTTCCTATGGTTTCTGTTGTTTTAGATAGCCTATCAACCAATCCAAAATGCTGGAAAGTTTCACAGGAAAATAAAAAACACAACAATCTGACAGTGATTGTACGAATTTTTCTCCTCTAATAATTTTGTTCTCCTCATTTCTCTTCAATTCTTTTGCATCCACTTTCAACTCTCCTCAAACCTTTTTTAAGTAAACAAGATATAGAGAATAACCTCTAACGCGTCAAAGATCACTACGGGATATACAAAAGGTTCTAATGTTGCTAAAATCACGTTAGCTCTCTCTCTCTCTTCTCAACGTTCTCTCCATGTGCTTTCTCATAATCTCTTGTTGTCGAATGTAGAATTGAACTCTAAACATCCTTCAACAATCCTTTTAAGTGAGGTCTCGGCAACGGAACCAAAAATGTAAATCCTCAACGGTCCTATCGATCAACTACCCCCTAATCTATCAACCTCAAGGATATTCATCAATGAATGTGCACATGTCGAACCCTATCTCTCACTCAAGGGTCACCTCTGATGGATTTGATTGAAGCACACCATGAATTTGAAGAGAAGAATGCTAAATTCAATTATTCACACACCCATAAACTCATCAACTAAAATTCTCCATTCTAACGACGTTTCTCAAGTTCTCACAAGCTAAAATATCACACTCTCTCTATATTGCTCAAATTGTCATTATGACGATGTTAAAACAAGGATGAGGAGCTCTTCTCTACTCCTCTATTTATACTTTCTAGGTTTTTACTTTGGTACTCTTTGGTAACTTAGTCGTAACTATTTTTATCGAGTTTTACTAAGATATTACTTAAGGTAAAAGCATTAATCACATGGGCTTCTTACCTTTTCACATGGGTTTATTCCTTCAAAGTCAAAAAGTTCTAGAAGGATTCTGAAATATTCTCAAGGAATCTCAAGTTTCCACCCCTTCTACACTAGGATCTACTAAAAAAGAGACATGTGAAATCTCTTCTTGTTTTTTATATCCACAAAGTCCACAACTTTAATCCCACCACTAATATCAAGTCAAAAGAAGATAAGGGATACTTTCCACCTCCTTTCTACCTTTTAGACAAGATGACAAGATTGTAGTGCTCACTCTTTAAGAATATCTGACATCGTCCTCAATTCGCTCCGCTAGCTTCAAAAGTTTGACACTTGTCACAAGTAGCTCATATATCCAGAAGAGGGTCTTCTCCGAGCTAGACTTGAGTCCCCCAATAAATATATATATTTTGGTCTCCTTAGTCCACTTGGAAAGAATCCAGCTTAGCATTGAACTCGCGCACATAAGCACTTAAAGTCTACGCCAGACTCGGTTCTTTTTTCTTTCAAACTCCCATTCTCAGATCCAACCTCCTCGGTGCCTGCCTCTGGAAATGATCTCTGAAATGGTCCTGCTGATAAATAACAAATAGCTTGATCTCACGCACCTGACTGAGATACTTCTTGTGTCTTCTTCAATCTTATTCCCAAGTTGAATCCTTGCTCTTCCTCCACTCTTCTGTGCGTCTGGTTCAAATTTGTACCTCCAACTACACAGCTTTGAGATGCTTGACGCTAGGTGAACTGAGAAAATGTTCTAGGTTTTATGTGAGGTGTTTGATTCTCCTTGTCTGATGCATGATCCACAATTTTACCACATCGCTTCCTGCTTGGAGGATCTTTCCTGAGAGAAAAATCATATATACACGTTCAAACTCAATAAAATTCTGGGTTCTCTAGTGCTTGTTAATGCGTGAGTTGAAGACAGACCAACAATCAAGGACAAATTGGAAGTCTTCCATCGATTCAAACAATGCACCCAGCTTGATTCGAACAGCTTGCAACTACAACTTGGCGAAGGTCTTTCCCACTAGAGATATATCCTCTTCTCAACAGAAAGCATCATCTGTCGCCATCTCTACATACAGACTAGGCTCCACGACACTTTCTTGATCTCGCATGTCAGCTCGAACATTGAAATTGTCATCTTCTCCATAAGAAAATTGAATTCTATTGAATTCACTATATTTATTATTATCAAACCATTCTTGAGCATCATCTGTCATTGCTGCTTCAGAGCTAGTTCAAGCTTCAACATGATATTCTCACTACTAGGAGCACTGCTTTCAAGTATCTCTGCTTATCTAACACACACTTCGTGCTCTGAGAGATTTGAGCGCTATTGGACTGAATTACAAACATGTTGCTGATAATCTTCTACCACCAGCTGAAGTTCAGGAGCTGCTGCTCACCACAACGACAGAGAAGGTGAAGCTTTTCGACACCAACCCGAACGTTCTCATAGTCTTTGCGGCCTCGCACATCGGGGTCGTTATCGTAGCGGGAAATGATCAGATCATGCCCTTGGTGAACTCACCAGCAGCTGCTCTTCAAGGGGTGCAAGCTAACATAGCCGCCTATCCGACCACGAACATCACCATGATATCTATGGGGAACGAAGTGCTGACATACGCTGCAGCTTCAGCACCGTCTCTACTCCTTGCTCTACAAAACTTGCACTCGGCGCTGGTCACTCTTGGGTTAAATCAAGGTTTTTACTCCTCATGCTATGAACATCCTGTCAGACTCAGAATCCCCTTCTGCTGGAGTTTTTGAGAGTGAGAAGGCAACATCATCACCCCGATGCTCAACTTTCTAGTCCAGACAGGATCTCCTGACTCGCTGATATTCTAGCAGTGAATCGTCAACACTACAATTCTCAATTCGTGTGGTTTGCAGGAAGTGAATTGAACCTGCTTCAAAGGTGTAAGGATTAAGATGAAATTGCTGAGAGGATAAATTTATTAGAAGCCATGGCTACATCAAATGCTGCACCACGTCCTGTCAAAGCACCGGTGTCTTGGTAAGCCAGATGAACAAGTGATGAAACTGAACAGTCATACTGCTACACGGTCTCACGGAGACCGCACCCATCAATTCATTCATGATGATCCACAATTACAACACCTTCAAGTATACTGCGTATTGCTATTTTGACCACCTGAGACATAGTTATTGACTTACCACAGTAGTAACCTGCCCCCCAGCCGGTAGAGGAGCGAGGAAGACATTTTTGACTTCGAAGTATCGGCAAAGATCGACAGTTGCTACGAGAGACTGAGGAACAAGATATCTACAGATTTAAGCTACCTACATGCGAGGATCAGATTGATTCAGAATCTGATAAATCTGATATTAAGGTGGACTTGGATTAGTCAACATCTCTCACTAATCCTAGTGAAGAACAAGTTGAATTTCAACCAAATTCTGAATCTGAGTTCCCAAATATTCATGAACTTAAGAGAGATGACTTACAACATGCATCAATTTTTTCAAGTAATGAGATAAAAAATGGTTACAAGATCACTAGAAAGGCTTGATGATTATTGTGGGCTTGCTGAAAGTATTCAAGAGGATGATCTATTTACATTTGAAGAAGCTAAGAAAGACCTTGGTTGGAGACAAGCTATGCAAGAGGAGTACAAAATGCTACTCAAAAATCATACATGGGATCTGGTTAAGCTACTAGGAGGAAAAAGAGCCATCCAATGCAAATGGATTTAAAAATCTAAGCTAGAATCGGATGGTTCAGTTGACAAGCTGAAAGCAAGGTTAGTAGCAAGAGGATTTCAACAACAAGAGGAGATTTATTATGGAGAAACTTTTGCACCAGTTGCAAAATGTTGACTTAGCCTCCCAACAGCATAACAAATATCATGTCTGCTTTCAGCTGTAGTCTCCTCCATTGTCTTCCTCCATAGGTATTGCTGATGACTTCCAAATCTTCCATCTGAACTCCAAGTATAGACTTTATGTATGCTTGTTGAGAAAGCATAAATCAGTCCTCCATCTGTCAAATAAAACATCATGGAATAATCTTGCTAAATCCAAATCAGACATCTCAAACTTCTTGCTGTTCAATCAGACTTGCAATGACTCTTGATGATCATTACCACTGGGAAATACATCAAATGGATGTTAAGTCAACTTTCCTTCATGAAGGGTTAGAAAAAGAAGTTTACATGGTTCAACCACCTGGATTTGAAGTGAAAAAGAAGATGGATCTTGTGTACATCTCAAAAAATATTTATATGGATTAAAGCAAGCACCAAGAGTTTGTATTCTGAGATACATGAGTTTCTATACAGCCATTAACTCAGAAGATCATAGTTGGGTGTAACTTTGGAGGCGATGAAAAGATCATCTAATTCTAGAGCTTTCTTGGCGCTTGCAGGCGTCGGGCAAACCTCTATGTCTTGAAAGATAATTCAAAAGGGATCATACTCATCTTATATGTGGATGATATCTTAATTTCAAGAAGTGATAAGGAGTTGGTGCAACTACTCCTTATCATCTCATTGGGTTGCAGCAAAGAATTCTGAGATATCTGAAAGGTACTATCAATCTTGGTCTTCTTTAAGGAAGGGAGGAGTGAACTTCATGATTTCAGTGATAGTGATTGGGCTGGAGATACTAGCAACAGAAAATCCACATCAGGTGCATGCTTCAACTTATGTTCAAGTGGAATTATCAGTTGGAGCAGCAAGAAGCAGAATACAGTTGCAAGATCTTCTGAATACATTACTTTTAGTGATGGTTCTGTTACCTTGATACGATTAAGGAATTTATTGTTGGAGATGAGAGAAAAGTCCGGGACCTACAGTATTACATGTGGATAAAAATATTAGCTAATTGGTCGACAACATGGTTATCAGAGAAAGAACAAAAGATATGGAGACAAGGTTACATCATATCAGAGAGAAAATTGAAGCTAAGATAATCAAGCTGGAATATTGTCCATCAGAAGATCAACTAGCTAGTAGTTTTACCAAAGCATTATCAAAGCTAAGGGTTATACATATTAGAGATTTACTAGGTATGAAGGAAGTGATGCTCTAATGAAGGAGGGTGTTAAATATCATTAGAGGGTCACAACTAAACTCCACGGAAAGTAAAAAGACAAAAAAATAAAATGAAGAGGAGACTTGTGACATGACTTTGACGTGAGAGGTACAGTGACAGAAGTTAGGTAAGTCACTTTGAGGTGACAGCAATTATGTACCAGTAGTATATTAACTCACATTCTTTGTAGAGTAGTATGAGTCGAGGCCTTTTATGTTTGTACCAGTTCTGAAGTTAAGTAAAGCTGTGCACACTTCATCTCAAAATATTTCTGTTAAGTTCTCCTTCTAATTAGTTTTAACAAGCTGATCTGTTATCAGTTCTAAATTCTGTTGTGAGAGATGAAGTTCCATATTCTGAAAAACTTGGAGTACAATCTTCAGTTTTGTTACAGGTATGTGGGTTTATCGACGAGGGTTTAGTAAACTATTCGTATTCTTCCCACAGAGTTGTTACTGTGACTATGGAAGTAAAGGAATCACGGCGTTTGGGGTAAGATAAAAACAAATGGATGAGAAGATATACTGGAATGACTCGTGGGGGCTTTCGGATTTGGCAAGTTGAGGAAAGTGAGAGAAAATAGAGTTCATAAGTCAACAGGTGCTACTGAGAATCCCGACCTGTTCCAAAAGAAAGAAAGGTTCAGGGCGGAGGTGGGTGCGCACAACAAGTGAGTGAAAGTCTGTGACAATAGGGTCGCCTCGGTTAGACAAGGGTTGAGTCCTGTCAAAATGTTGAGGCTTCTGTTTCGAGACGGAGCTCTCTCGTCTTGTTTTGGAAGGGAAGCTTTTTCTCGATAGACAGACTGGTTGCAGTCGTTTATCCTTGACGGTACAGAAGATAAGATTTACGTTGAATTTTCGGTGAACCTTTGATGATTGTCTTTGAAAATTTTCGAACGAAATGCTTACTAGTCGTACGTCAAGATCTCGACAGATTGCAGCACCACGTTTTCCGTATCATGATGAGGATGGCCAGATGCCATATGGTACGCACGGGAGACCGTATGAAACAGGTATTTCCAGAATCTCAGTATCCTATCAGGTTCGGTCACCTAATCTCCTCGAACATTTCTTCGTTTCAAACACTGGACTACCGAGTGAGGGGAAACACGCGACGCAATGAATATCCAACGGATGGAGACACCCCATCAAGCCTTACAAGGGATGAGTGAGGCGGTGCTTGAGGTGACAGTTTCTTTGGGTTCGGTGTCAATATACCCGCATAATACAACTTGGAGTTAAATTGGTGGCGCCTCAGTGAAGAGGCGTTCCAAATATTGTGATAAGCCGCTAACTGTGTCCCGAATACGGTGTAAGTAGACGCGATGTCTCCACATTAGTACCTAAAATTTAAAGTCCATTTGTGTTCATAGAGGGGGTGTAGCTCACATGGTAGAGCGATCGCTTTGCATGCGATAGGCACGGGGATCGATACCCCGCACCTCCAGTCACGAGTAGGTCTACGAGTGATGTTAAGTTCGTATTCTTTCTGCTGTTAACTTTTGTTTCACGAATCGCTGCTGCAGAATCGAAATCATAAGTACTTCTTGCATATTGAGCTCTCCTGAGAATCGAACACCACCGTGATATATTCATCATCACACTTAGAGCTGAACGTCCCAAATCTGGTTTAGTGAAAATACGAAGCGCATTTCTACGCAGACTTTTCAGACCTTGGTTCGCCTCAGAACCTCTGAACACGACGACAAGAGTCCTATCGATTGTTAATCTCATTTCTTGTTAGATATGCTGTCGGTCTCCACAGCAAACTTAGAATTCCATGGAACCTAGTATTGATAGAGTAGTAGCAGTTACTTGCAGGCAGAAAATCCTATGGTCCGTCTGCCACCAGAAAGAGGCCCACTCTTCCTACATATTTCAGTCATTCAGACTCGAGCATTAATACTCTTCGTCACTTGCGTTATCTCGCATACTGTGGTTCGAGGTGATGAGTTCCGCAAGAACAAGAAACGAAACACTTCGATTCCTCTGTAATCTCGATTATTTCAACGAGAAAACCAAACATCCAATAACTTCCGTGTTTAGTAGATCGATATTCTAGTTGGATTAGCGTCACAGAACGATGTAGCCCTTCAGACTTTACTCCTTCTGTCAGTTTTCATCTTCTGTTCTTGTAAGTATTGCTGACACGTAATGACTGTCCACGGATTTCCCGTGCTATGCTCTCCAAATGCTTTGCAGTTCCACTTTCAAAGACAGAAATCGACCATTCAAGCAGAAGGCATGTAACATATCGATGTCTAGAGGATAGATGTTTCATGTATCGACGGGTCTTGTATTGATGATGTCGACTTTCAAGTAGTGTGGCGCAAAGCTGAAGACAATCTTAGCGCTAAACTAGCATACTAAACTCTGGGATAAACATACGATAATATATCACTCTATGCTAGAGTAGTTGAATCAGGACAGGAGACTATAAAAACTGGAGGAGTTTGCATGATTAGTCTGCTGTCATATCATCAGTTATAAATCCGTCTAAATCTACATCAGAGTTCAAGCTATTTCATGACAATAACTGTGCAAAGAATTAGGTAACACACGAAACAAGAGAATCACTGATCAAGCAGAGGAATAATGCATGAACCTCCATTTTCTCGGTGTGAAATTAAAGGGTCCCTCCTGCACTCAAAGCACTGCTTAAAACTCGTAAAGAGTTGAACAAACGAAAGCACCACATTTCCTCTATAATGATCAGGATGGTTGGTTAAATACCATACGGTGCACAAGGGGCCAAGACTACGTGACATTGGTACTCTTAGAATCTCTGGAACTCCTCGACATTCTTCACCACAAAAACTTTATCATCTAGTGCAAGAGGGTACTTCGGATGACAAATCTAAATCTTCACATGCATGGTATTCTAAACAGGTAGTGTGCACTTCAGCACACGTCTGCGAGTTGGCCTTCTCGAAGAATCTATCGAGGAAAATTCTGTTCTCGATGGTTGGTTTATCTTGTCGTATCGACAGATCTAGACGGTTAAGAGATGGAGGGGGCGGACGGATGAGCTATGAAACCTGAAAAAGAAACTAGACCCGGATTATCGCTAACGCATAGCCCCGCAATTCCACTTCAAGCGTAGCTGCTTGTTTCAAACCGTGCACAGATGTCTTTCAATACCACACTTATCCACCATTTGATCCAGCATGCTAACTCATTTCTTTTATTGAAACTAAAATAAAAGGGAAATGGTGCTAACATTTCTCAGTTATATATTAAAAAAAATTATTTCCAATATCTCCATCCTAACCGTCGAATCGTGGATTCGACTAAGACAGGAAACTAGGATTTGAGGGCAATTTATTGCAACTTATTCTTAATGCAAATTGGACATCATTGTTCTGTAGAGCTTTATCTAAGATGCTGCGAATAACTTCCTGTGCCAATATATCCTTGTCATTTGGGGTAAGTCCTTGTAGATTAGAATTAGTTCTTGGACAGTAGCGGACAGAGCTATCAAGAAGAAGTTACGAGGGGCTGAATATTTAAAGTTTTACAATATCATGGTACTGATGTGGCATGTTTTGCTGAAGTGGCGCTCAAAAAGGATGATTTGGCTGACTCACCATGTGACAGAATGCTGATGTGAAATTTCAGTGATGTGTCAATTTTGGATTGGTTGTGATGTGGATATATAGACGTGATGATGCGGACACCGATTTGACATGAGGGCAAAGTGATAGACTCCATGCAAGACATGTGATGGGTAGCATGCTTGACAAATGATGTGATATCTCTTACTCACAAGAGAGATACTTGGAATATATAAGACGACCCCACAAGGACTCACCGTGAAGGATTTTGGGAACTGACGTCGAAAGGCTGTTTAGATCAGATTTTGGACCGAGGTCGAACATCATCGACGGGATGGGTTCTTGTCTAAGGTGGAGGAAATGCGGGAGGACTCGCACATTTTACTTCTTGGGAGGTCAAAAGTGCATGAGGACTCGTGCACTTTAATCGACGAAGGAGATCAAAATTATTCACCTTTTTCATATTGAATTAAGGGTTTAAAACTAAGAGGTCTTATTATTAGCAAAATTCGCACTCCGAAGGATACACTAGGCAAACCAAGTCGATGTCACAGGATCCAGTGCTTTGTTTTTCAATGCTTGGCTTGAGGATTCAAAGTTGCACGAGAGGCCCCATACATTTGTGAACAGAAAATTGGTCGAGAAATAAGTGTATACGTACTCTTGGAACTGATAAGTACTCTTGGAAGTGAGTCGGAACACTCAAGAGACTGCAATTTTGTCTACATAGGCCTATTTGAGGATTGCTCGATATTGTTGGACATGTCTTTTTCTTGACTTTCTGATGAGACCAAACTCACTAGATTTGGAGTCATATTGAAGGAGCGGTGACTATTTGAAGTTCGAGGAGTACTTTTCTACTTGAAGATAGAAGTGTACGAAACCTCGTCCACTTTTCTTTTTGAGAGAGGTTTCTCGATTGTTGGAGCTATAACTTTGTGTGGGAAGATCGATTTAGGACGTGTAAGGTACCGTCAGAAAGTTATCTTTGAGTACTTTTGGTTGTTGTTGATAGAACCAAGGTTTGAAATATCGTGTGGTTTTGTGAAAGAGACATTCTGACAAGAGAGGTCATCTTTGGGTGGTTGTAACTTTAGCTAGAGATATCTATTTAAGGTGTTTTGGTACCCTTGGATAGAGATTTTTAGAGCTACATCCTCATTCTCTTTTTCTTCCTCATGTCGTTCTTGTCCGGAAGTGGTTCTGATGTTTTTCTTCTTCTCTACGGTGTTATCTTCTGATGGTGGATCAATCTTTTTCCAAATTAGCATAGTCTCTCGATGTGTTTCCTCTTTCAAGTTACCATCTCCCAAAGTTTGTCAATCTCTCCCTTGGTGAGCTTTCACTTCACTTGAATCGTTTGCATCTCCACCTTCTTCTTTCCTTTGGCCTTCTCGGGTAAACTTGTCATTTTTGGTGGTAGTTGATGCTAATTCTCATGTGTGCTCGAGAACATCTGACCTTGGTTGATCTACTACAGTCGTCTTTATTCCTGGATGTCTTATTTTTGGAAGAGCTAGTTACGGTATTTGTCGTTCCAGTTGATCTAGTGTCATTGATGTCGATGGATTTTCCCAAGCTCGCTCTCAACTCGACTATCTTAGCTAACTACATCTCCTCCTGGAGCTTCTAAACTGTAACACAAAAAGAAATCCAAAAGATGCTCAGAAGTGGTAATATTAAAGACGAACCCACCGAGATGCAAGTAAATATCATGCAAACATAATAAACAAGTAATAATGATGATTCTTTCTAGTTGTCTTTTATTCTCACGAGCAAAAATCATTACTGATAGAGTTCAAACTCATATCTATCCAACACGACAGAGTTGATAATCTTGACAATCAACAAAATAGATAACTAAACAAGATCAGAGACCTCCTGAACATAGAAACAACAAGAATACATAGCCACTGAGAACATGTCTTAATCAAAATAGTATTGCTGAAGTGCTACTAAGTAGCCTCTAACACTATACATGCTAAGTATCTTCACACTAAGTTGTTCCACTATAATTTATTCTCAAAAACACCTCATACGGAATTCTCACTCCACACTTAGTACAAAATCCATTACTAAGAAGAACTTTTTATCCACCAAAGAAACTTCTAGAAATAACCACCTTGTCCAAACAAACTTCATAGCAAAACAAACTTCGTAGTAGAGAGTCTATTCTCAAGCTTCGTCACAAACACTTACTCAGATTTCATATGTAAACTGTGAAAAAATTCGTCATCCAATCTCACTCCTACCACAACAAACCATGAAACTTCTTAGGTAAAACTCAGAAGAAGACAAACACACAATGACTCCATAAACTACAGACAAACACAAGTCCAAAATAACAAACAAAAAGAGGTCCTAATATAAACAAAAAATGCTTATATATAAATCATCCGAAAATGATAGATCTAATTGCATATGAAGTAGGTGGTGCACTTGGACCGTCTGATGAAGGTCCCCCAGTGTGCGTAATGAAAGTACCTACTCTTACAGTAGGTACAAGGATAGGTACAACAAGCATAGGAGCAAACCAAGACTGTAGCTCATCAAAAACAACATCTCTATTGATATAGAACTGCTTGGACGGAAGATTGTAACGTCTATATTCTTTCGTATCAGAAGCATATCCAAGGAAAATACATCTATATGCTTTCAGATTTAGTTTCTTACGTCTCTCATCAAGTATTTGCACATAATAGATATATCTGAAAACTTTAAGGAAAGAGTAATCAGGCTTACTACATGTGAAGACCTCCATCGGTGTCTAACTGTGGACTGCCGCTGTAGACGTCCGGTTCATTAGATACACCGCACATTAAACAACTTCTGCCCAGTAAGATCTAGGCATGGTCTTCTCATTCTACATTACACGAGCAGCTTCTGTATGTGTCGATTCTTGCGCTCTGCAACCCCGTTCTGCTGTGAAATGTAACTACAGGTCTTCTGACATCGGATGCCATGCTCACGCAGATATGCATCGAATTCTCTAGAAAGAAACTCGCCTCCTCCATCAGATCTCAAACAGAGGATAGAAGCTCCAAACTATTTCTCCACCAACTTGCTGACATTACTTCGGTAGAGGACTTGTTTCTCAACAAATATATCCAAGTATAACGCGAATGATCATCAATGAACGACACAAAGTACTGAAAGCCGATCATACTTGGCTGAGAAGCAGTCCATACATCAATACGAATAAGCTCCAGAAGCTTGTTCGCTTTGCTACTTGATCCCTTAAAGGGATGTCTAGCTTGCTTGCCGAATTTGACATGTTGCACAGACTTTAGTGGGCTCATTGGATTCGAATTTGGGCAGACTTGTAACCAGGTCAGAACTCGGAAGGCTTTTCAGTCTCTGAAAGTTCATGTGCTCAATCCGCTTGTGCTATATGTCAGTATCAGACACTATTGGACCACTTTGTCCATACATGACAACCTCTAACTTAGGCACAGAGGCATCTAGTTTAAACAACCTACCACTCTTGCTATCTCGAGCTATGACAGTGCTATTCAAATCTTCAATAAAGCATCCATCTTTACTGAAGCGCACTTGCAGACCCTGCTCTATCAACTGTCTTACAGGTAGTAGGTTTCTAGTCACCGTGGGTAAATGTAAGACATTCCGTGTACTAGTAAACATTCAAGCAGGAATGTCAAGTGGAATATTACTCTTGTGTTGGATCTTGTGCTTGGTGTCATCTCTTGTCACTATAAACTAAAGAGTCTCCACAAGCTCGAGCGAAATGAACCACTCTTGATGGAGAGTCATGTGACTGATGGCATTGGAGTCGATCACCTAGTCAATTTGTGGCTCGAAAGTTGCATAACTCTGATGCGTTGTAATCAGCAATTGCTCGGAATAGACTTGCTCAATGACTGCATAGCCTTCCTGGTTGCTGTTATCTTGTTGGGGGTTGTTGTCGTATTGCTATCTTTGATTGTTCTGTCGCTTGTAGCATTGATTCGCATTGTGGCCTTGCTTCTTGCAGTAGTTGCAAGAACCAAGCACACGTCTTTAGTTGTTGGAAGAACTAGACTATTGCTGGTTTTGCTAGTTTTGCTGTTGTTGCGATTGCTGTTGCTGTTCGTGATCTCGTCCACGTCCAACACCTTTTCTCCAATCCCTACCTCGGAATCCTCCAAAACTTGCAAAATAGACAGATTCTTATTGACACATGGAAGTAGAACTCCCCAATAGGCGCACCCCCTCTCCTAACATCATAAGAACAAGTTCATCAAACCACGAGAAGGGGTTCTCTGATCGAAATTGATGTTATGAACTATTTGTACTCTGCAGGCAGTCCTTGCAATGTGGCCACGATCAAGATAATGAGATCAATCTTGACTTTGACAAAAGATAATTGATTTGTGAGCTGCTTGACATGGTTCACGTAGTCGTTGATTCACATCGATCCCTTCTTCACAGTGTTGAACTGCTGCAAGAATTGCAGCTTCCGTGCCTCTCTTCCTGACTGAAATAGACACGCGAGTGCATCTCAAGCTTTCTTGGTTGTATCACAATCTTGAATTTGACAGATCATTAATGTTGAAACTGTCAGCGCGATGTAGTGAATCGTCTGATACGATCGCTTCTTCCACTCCTTGAATTTCGGATCGGGAACAAGTAGATCATGCGCTTTCTCCTCCTCAGTGATAGATCTCATAGATCAGGTCATCATCCGGAACTTCCATACTTGGTAGTTGTTCTTGTCGAGCTTCTCTTCAGTAATCAAAGACACGGACTCCGTCATAGCTGCAATGTAGAAATTGCACTGTTCTATACATGGAAAACCTCACAGAACTTCCACGAAACTCATCTGCCCACACCTCACGATGAAGAATCATCACAAGTTACAACAATGGCAACTCTACGCACTCCTTCTGAGCAAGAATGAAGCAAGAACCTGTCTGTGAATTGTAGGTGTACAAAACACAGCGGGAACGTCAAAAGAACACAACAAGAAAGATCAAAATTAGATCAAATGATGTCAGAAAGGGGCGTACGACCACTTGAAATTTTGCATCCTAATCGGACCAGTATTTCTTTTGGACTTAAGTCCTAAAAGTTTCATTTTTGTCGAAAAGATCTAATTGAAAATCTGCCGCTGGAAACCTCCAAATCGGCTGAAACTTGACCGAGTACACAATTTGCATCTTTTGAACAAGAAAGCTTTTACAGGACTGGTTGACAAATATCAGCGAGAAAAAATCGTCTAGGTCTCAGAAATCGCGTTCAAAGTTTCTGGTGACGAAAAAAATGATTTCATCTCAACCGAACGCATCAACAAGATAGTGCTCGACATCAAACACAACTCCAGCTTCTCTCTCTTGTACTTCTCCATGCACAAACTCCATCTTGCTCATCAGCAAGGACACACCCTCTATACTGCTCTGATATCATATAGAAAGATCGATACTTCGAGGATACTCCAAGAAGAGAGAGCGAGTAGACAAAGAAGTAAAATAGAAATGAGATGAGAGAGGCTTTTTCTCTCCATGTATATATAGTGGAGGTGAGAACAAGAAAAATCCTAATCGTGGGTTTAGTCTTCTACCACTCCGGCTAATGTTAGCCATCGATCTACTAAAGCTTGAGACTATATCAACAAGGAGCAGGTATACGGATCGACTTGGGTAGTGACACGTCAATCTTCTGACGTCCTTACAGATACAATGATAAGGAAAGAGCCTTGATCCAGAGTAGGACTCAAGACTTGTTGAAGCGTGGGTTGGTGGAGATGTCCATGGACATCGGTCATAGTTATGCCAGCAAAGAAAGATATGTAGACGAATGTGTGGAGACTACCGTCCTATCAATTGACAGACGAAGTCGGATAAGTATACCATGATGACACCTGAGAAGATCTTTGATGTAGTGCGGCATGTGAAAGTCTTCAGTACTTTGGACCTTCGAGCATGGTATCATCAGTTGCCGGTGAGAGAAGAAGATAAGTCCAAGACAACATTCTGGAGAATTGACTCTCACGGCAAAGATTGTTTGTATCAGTGGCGGTTCTTATCATTTGCGTTGAAGAACGCCCCTGCTGAGTTCCAAAGGGTGATGGATAAGATCCTAGCATGATTAGATATTGTTTGATGTTATATTGACGACATCTTAGTCGATAGTGCTATAGTGGAGGAGCACGAGAGACACTTACGAGATGTGTTCGAGCGGTTGAGAGCTCATGGGTTGAAGTTACACCCTAGGAAGTATAAATTCTTCTAGGAGTTGGTACGGATGGACTTAATAGCACTACAATGATTTTTATTGCTTAACTAGCACTCTGTGGATTATGAGAAGATAAATACCTCAACTTTTTGATGATATCGTGTAAAGATCATTGTAAAATCTTTTGGATCGCTTATTGTTTTTGCGCTTAGTTAAGTACGTTTTAAATTCTAATTTGCTGTCATTTTTTCAACCTGTCCAGATCAAGTATGTCATTTTATGTGTTCATTATTCATGTTATAAATGCCCATTTGCTTTTAAAGCAACTGTTGACAATGTGAGGGTTTTTTGTGTGAGAGATTGAAATCTTCAAAGAATACTTACATATGAGAGCATGTCAATGAAGAAAGAGTATTCCATCTGAGAACTAAATGTGAATCGAACGTGATCATATCTTGATGTGCTAATTAGTAAATATGGAATGAGTACAGAGAAGGTTGCACAATAACGCTGTCATATCATGGATCTACTATCATTTGAACAACAGCTCATTTATGACTTGTTTATGACTTTTTCTGAACTTGCTATAACAGATAATCTGACTTCATCATACCATAGGGTTCGTCAAGTACAACAACTTTAGTTCTTAGATCATCCCAAACAGAGTTACGAAGTAAGAGCTACGATGAAGCTTTTGGGTAAATAATGATGACATGGTAGGTGTTGATGTGACACCAAAATTTATGACATCTTATGGAGTTCTGACATGAAACTTGCTGACATGGATGAAATGTTGCATACAGAAATACTACTCATCAATGATTTTGCAAAGTGCATGTGTGTCACTTGGCAGATCTGTAGTCGATTTGTCTCTCATCCAAAGATATCTCAGATGACTAGGATTACTAGTGCACCATATTTACAAATATCATTTACACCCATATACACTTCACTCAAATCTATGACCCGTATGATCACATCATTCCCCCTAATAACGTTCTTGCAAACAAGTTCTAATCCCACTCTCAACATTCATTACATCGCATCCAAAGACTCTCAAGGTCTTCAATGCTCACTTAACTCATAGACAAGAAATGAGAGTGTCTTCTACTCTCTCAACTCTTTCTTATATACTCTACAACTTCTTATCGTGGTAACTTTCACTAAGTTACGTTATCTCATGATAAGTACGTAACTTAAAAGAGTAAAACTTCTAAAAGCTACTAAGACTTAAGAATATCACACACATTACTTATTCTACTTACTAAAGTAAGATATTCTTCTATTTAGCTTTTCCAAAGTGTTAATTTTCTATATCATCCAATAGGAAGACGACAACAAACTAATATGTCTTTGAGGAGCACCTTCAGATATTTGTGCATGACTTTTTGTCATGCATTCAATCAGTGATGGTCAAAAAAGTTACATATTTTTGAGAAGCATATTTAGAGCTCCGCATTTGTCACATAGTGAAACCTCTAATAGTTTCCTCAACTTAGTTATAACTATCTCAGCTAGTTATGTCTAGTTTTGATAACTCTAGATTTGGATCTTCAAACTAGAGTAACCTATAAGATAGTCATACTTAACGAAATCTATATAAACAAACACGCAAGTAATGAGATACTTGTGATATGATATTTTGATTGATGAAGTGACAATACGCATGAAGAAGTGATACAAATATCACTTGTCAGATGGTGATGGAGTACAACAGGGCAGCTTAAGGTGTGCTTGTAGTAACTACTTAAGTGCAAAAAAAGATGTCCCTAAATGTGATATCTCGCAAAGAAAGAGATATCACTTTTAGAGTTTTAGGATTTTTACATTGAGATCTGAGCAAGATTTTTGCTGTGATTTCCAGAACTATATCAAATGGGAAAAGTTCCTGTTCTAGAAATCACAGCAATATCTAGGTTTTGGATATCTGGGTTAGGAGGACGACTAGTATTGAAGATAAAAATTGATACATATATCACTTTTAAGAACTACTTGGACTTTAGCAAGAGGAGAAATCTTTTGGCAAAACTGAATGTTAAGAATTGAGAAAAGACTTGTTTACAAAAAGGCTTTTGTCGATTTCCACAAGAGTGAGAAAGGGAGAAATCAGGATCTTTCACCAGAGTGTAATTAAGGTTACAAAGCTCAGTTACAGAAGAACTTATTATCATTGGAAAGTTTGGGATGTAAGTTTTCTAGTGTCATCAAGATCTAATTGTACTCTCATTGAGAAAAAGATATTGTGGATTCTGACAAAATTTAGAACCATAAAACTTCTTGAAACATACCACAATCTCTCTAGAGCTCTTATGGTTTACTTGCAATGTTTTGGCAAATGGTGATCACAAAATCTGCAAAGAAAGTGTACGAACAACTCTACCAAATCAATTTCTCTTACTCTTATCTGATACCTTGATGTTGTATCCGTCAACCATAACAAACAATGTCACTACAGATATGAAAATGATGTAAGCATCCCACATCGAAACAAAAGACTTTCCTAACCGGACCATCGATCGCAAGGAAGAGCGTAATGTACTTCCGAGGGGATGTCTGCATTTATACTTGTTAAATTGTAAGGCTCTCTGCAGAACATTATTAGAATTCAACTCCACTCTATTTTTCGTATCCGCCGCACCCAGGAGAGTGAACAGCTCGTCCCCGTCTGCAAGCATGGACTCAGTAATGTTTTTCATACAAGACTGATGGTGGACCTTAGACTTATCCTTCATACAGTACCCGACCATACCGACGAAGGTATGGAGGCCTCAGTTGTTAAGTCTCTTTACACATACCTCACCGCTCAAGATATCATTACTCGATATGGAAATAGTGTGAGCATCCAGCATCGTCAGAAAACGCTGAGTTTGTTTTACCACACTAGTTGTTTTTCTTTTCTGATTAATATTTAACTCATCTCTCCTAATGAGCTGAGAAGGACAATTTTGAATACTTTGGCTTTCTTTTAAATTTATGTTGCATCAAATGTAGATAACAAGACAACTTGTTTCCTGATTTTCACTTGATAATAGTTAGATCTTTAATAAACTGATAGCATGTTAACGTTGAATATCTTACTGCAAATGAGATAGTGGAAAGAAAAGATTGCATGAAGTGGTGAGTCTCGCGATCACTTATTGTACAAAATTTTGTAAAAAATTATTAGCGCGAAATCGACATTTGAGTCACTTAGAACTGTTCATCCACTTATTACTCGAATAGAAAAAACTGTAGTATGTGAAGGGGCAGTTATACAAGTAAATCCATCGCTCAAGACTAATTGATATTCTTTGTATTCTCAATCGGTTAGAATTCTGAAAAGTCGAGTTAAAATAATGAACAGCCAAACTTTTGCAGGCTATATTTACATGGTAACAAACTAAAATTTAAAATTTTTTAAAATTGATACATGATCTATATAAACAGATTCCCCGTTGATTGCCTAGGATGATTTTCAGTTTCGGAATATTTTTACCCCGAACATTAATTAAAGCTCTTCTTGCTGCCAGGACGACTGCTGTCAGTAGAATCCAAGTCAAACTCAGTGCTGATCGAGCATTTCCTTTGTCCAGCTCATCGTTACTTGTTAGGGGAACCTCGTGGAGTTTGACTTGTATTGGGGGGAGGAGAGTCGACCTTCTGTTATGAACAGGGATCCCGGATAGCTTGACAGGCACTACTGAGGGTAATATAGAACCATAAAACCAGCTCATATGGTGGACTTGATCGAGGTTCTTATTCTGTCTCCGAAGAGGGAAAAACATACTTACCTGGGCGGGGCCTATCGCTTATCCGGAAGGGCGATGACCTATGATGAGCTCTTCCATTGCACTGCGGTGGAGCACGTTGTAGCATTTCCCCAAGCGGGAAAATGCACGTCATAATTTGTGACAGCGGAGGGCTCGCGTTCGCGCGGCCCTCCACCAGACTAATTCTAACAAGCATCGTATTGGAGCATGCATTGTAATTCTTGATCAGGGAGGAGACGACCGTAGCAACAGGCCCTGTCACGCAATAAGAGTATCATGAGTAATATACTGAAGGTGTGGGAAATTGTACGCCGAAGCCGCCAGAGAAACGGAAGATCGGTGGGTTGCTCATGTGGCTCATCTCTCTTACTGACTGTGCTGGGTCTCATAGATCAAAGCGGTGGAAATCAGCTCGTGATCAGAGTCATCGTTATATGGTGTTACATCGTTAATCGATGGTTGCACTGCATGTCGGCGCATGGAGTTCGAAACGAACGTTAGGCGTTCTATTATTCGTGCTTCACGTGGGCAGTGCTGTCTTCTCTCCTCCGAGCAGTGGGTGCGCAGGACGTAGACTACGGCATCAACACCTCTCAGTTCTGTCTTAGATGAAGCGCTTATCCATTTTCGCAGGAATTTGACGGATAGGTCTGGACAAATATGCCGTTCCGTCAGCTCCTAACGCAGACTGAGCAATAAGAAATGGTCGGAGAGGAAATGGCAATATTCTGAAGCAAATTCCCTGCGACTAATGCAAGGTGCAGGCTTATAGTCAAACGAGCATTTCTTCGACCAACATTACTATTAGTTTACTCTGTCACATATTGGATCAAGTGTTATCCATGTTTCCAGATACAGAAGTCGGAGACCGAACAGGACTGGGACAAGTGAAACACGGAAGGCCTCACGTCCTCGGAGGTGGAAGCTTCGATCCTCAGGATGCAGCACCTTGTGGAACCCTTCCGTCTTAGTCTTCCAGGATATGTAAACGCTCCGAAACCACCCTGGATTTCGCGTGTGCTTTTCAGGACCCATCGTTCAGTTTTACCTCACGTGGTAAGAATTTTCTTCACTAGGGTGTCTGTTCGATCGATGTGACAGAGATTATTTAAGCAAAGTAGAATGTGGAAGGCAGGCCTAGGGTACAATGTATAGTAAGGAGCTCCTTGAAGGTGACAGAAGGACCTTTCTAAATCACATTCCGTCCATCTTCTCATTCCCACTATTCCTGTGGTTTAATGGAAAAATAACAGGCGGCTTTCCTCCGACGATAATCGCATTGTACTCAAGTTTTTTCTGCTCAAATATCGTGGTGCAAAAGGAGTTATGTATTCATGGGATTAGAAATCTTAACAGTTCCTTGGCTGTGTAATGGCTAGGTCTATAGAGTGGTTCTGGTGTGAGTGCACCAAAATCTCTGTCAGTGATACAAACGACATCAAACATAACATCCCGCAACTGCAAATTAGTGTATGAGATAAAGCGCTGCGATCAAAGTGTGAACTTTCAGTACTCACGCGGACAACTATCTATAACTTTATGTTGGAACCTGTTGATTAATATAGTTCGAAAACATTACAATATTGAAGGCGGAAATGTTTATGAACTTTGCTTGGTTATTTGCATCGCACGAAGCTCAAGCCCCAGAAGCAATTCTGTTATATTGATCTGATCCTGAAATCGGTGCTTGTGGAACCACGGAGGAATAGCGTCCGCAAAAATCATACGGTCATTTCTCCTGGGCACTGAAATGCTATCCAGTGCAAGTCCAAAATATGCTTCTGTCAAGGAATACTAACCCGCGAACTTCAGTTTATACTGGCCTTTTGCATATATTATGGCACTTTGCGCTGTTTGATCCCTTCTACATGTGGGTTGTCATAGATTTCTCCCTAAACTAGACCTTCAGTCAGAAACCACGAACTGATAGATAGGAGGTCCCAACACTCACGGTTGATACCTGCCACCAGTTTGTTTCTGGAGCGAGGATGATCTTTACTTTCCTCCCAAATGGAGAACCAAATGTACATATCAGACCGACCAGCTAGGTTGGCAATTCTATGTGGTATAAAACTGATGACATGGACTATGACGAGGATGAGACGCCCTGTTGAGTTTCATAAGAAAGACCATTCAAGTCAGTGATTTTCGCAGCAGTGGCAGGAACTGCAGAGACGAAATAAATTGCATTATGACAGGTCGACCGAGCATACCGGACGGGAATTTCACGATAGGTAGCTAAGTTACTGTTATTCGTAACTCAGCTATTTCTTGTCGCGCAAGGCCCTTGTAATTGAGCACGCAGTGGCTCTATCACACTACCTAGTGATGAATCCATCACGGTAAAGAATGGCAGACAATCAGCCTGAGGTTAAGTAAGAAGTATGTTCCAATCTGCACTATGATCCTGCTGGAAACTTCGATCAGAGACGACAGTAAGACGGGGTAAATCGCTCCAATTAGAAATTCTGCAATTGTTCCTGGTGTACGCAAGTTCTGGAAAGTCAAGAGGAAGGAGATCCAGAATGCCTGCTGGGCCGGAATCTTCACCTGCCAGTCCTGAGTGCTTGGCTTCTCCCTCTTCATGATCAGATTCAGTTCCAGACCTCCAAGTATCTGCTTGGGTTGAAGCCCCACTTCATTTCCTGGCTCGAAGGAGGAAGAAAGCGACGCAATGAATAGCGAACAGATGGAAAGACCCGTCAAGCCGTACAATGGGAAGAGGAAGGAGGCAGTTGTACAGGTCAAGATTTTCATCGTGGAGTTGTTTGACATCTATTTGGTAGAGCAGAGTTGCCCTCTGTTTTGAACAGGGAAGGTTTCACAGGCTCTACTGTAGGTCAAATAGAACCATAAGCAGTGCTTCCGGAATGGATTTAATCGAGGTACATCAACTATGTGCGTAGAGGAAGCACCATTCTTATCAGGGCGGGGCCTATCGCTGATCCGGAACGGCGATGACCTATGACGAGCTCCTCCATTGCACTCCGGTGGGGTGAGTTGAAGCATTTCTCCAAGCGAGAAGATGCACGTCATAATTTGTGATAGTGGAGGGCTCGCGTTCGCGCGGCCCTCCTCCAGGTCAACTTCTTGTACTGTGACAAGTTTATCAGACCACCTCGATGCATCACTAAGTTCATGAACACGACACTCTTGGAAGCCACCGGAGAGATAGAAATGGGTTGTGCTTGCTTCCGGGTTTCCTACAAGCTGCGACTCACCTCTCTTGCTGACTATGCTGGAAACTAATGTTTTCTCGATGTCTGAGAGGTCTTGCAGTTTGCTTCTTTGAGGTTACGATGTCTGTTCGTTTGTTCGTGACGGAGAACTTCGAGTGCTGACTCTAGTGGGTAATCTACTATCGGCAGACCTCGCAATCCCAGTTCCCTGGGGCGCCTTGGAAAATGATGAGTGCGGAAACCGTAGCCCTCCTAGTTGATTCAGCAGGAAATTGTTGCATTCGTGCCGATCGATGGAATCAAAGAGCGATATAGCGCTAAATTTCCTGCAAAACTCATCCAGTAAGTCATAGTGCCTGCTGTGCTTATGCTTAGCGTTGATGCTTAGCTCACTAAATCTAGCACAGAGATCTGTGACGACGTGATCCTGAGTTTAAGAAAATTGGTCGGTGGGCCTGTCATCATTCTGTGTAAACCGCTCCCGTCAGCTAATTACATTAGAGTGCTGCCAGTTCCGAAGGAACTCATTGAAGCCACTTTGTCTCCCCAAGTCTAGTCTCACTTTTGATGGGGTTGCATTTTTGCAGCAACTGCTGCAGCTGGGGACTCCGTAAGTGCGATTAGATGATATTTATACTGTATACGTTTATTTGCATTTCTTCATACATGTGGCTTTTGAAGGGGTTGGGTTCGGAAAAAAACTTAGGAATATCTTATAGGAAAAGGAGAGAGGATCAAGTATGAGTAACTTGTTTACTGAAATGAATAATGAGGTAGGAGGCTCAAAGGCCAATTATTTATACTTTGGTACAAGTTTGCAAAAGGGCATGAGCCCAAATAGTCTAAACTAGTTGCTGTACTTTACAATCAATTCTAACACTCCCACTCAGCGACTAGTTTTTGTAGATTTAAACTTTCAATCCTAGTCTTGGTAGAAGGTAATCCAACTTAGGAGCAAATAGGTCCTTAGTTAGGATATCCGCTATCATCTTCTGAGTAGGGCAGTACTTCACTTGTGCCTAGGGTCTACCTGAAGCATACGTTATTGTGCAGAGAAAATAACAACCCGTAGCTCTGATACCATATAGGAAAAAGAGAAAGGATCAATGTGAGAGAGACCAAGTATGAGTAAACAAGTGTGAGAGAGACCAAGTATGAGTAAGCTTGTTTACTGAAATGAATAATGAGGTAGGAGGTCCAAAGGCCAAGTACTTATACTTTGGTACAAGACAAGCAAAGCCTGCGAAAGGGCATGAGCCCAAATAGTCTAAACTAGTTGCTCTACTTTACGTTCATAGTGTACAGTCAATTCTAACACATCTCTAGCTACACGTGATCAGCAAAGTCGACGATCAGATGATTGTATCACATGAACTTGACAAAGTACGATTTTGCGGCAGCTCGTGTTTAGTCTGGTACTGGCCTCGAGAGTCACTTTGGACAGTAACATCCTCAATTGCATTGAGAGATAAAGAAAGAGGTTTTAGATTCGGCACTGCCCTGCCATTTATGAATCGGAAAGTTTGTAAGCGAGAGGGATGGAACGAGCAATTAGCTTTTTAGCGCTTCTTACTGATTGAACGCATTTATTCTTTCGTTTTCGTCTGAACTCGCTCGAAGTAATGGTCAGTCCTTTGTAACTCGTAAGGACATGGAGGTGAGTTAGACCCATACATTAGTCCTGTAGAGTATGCGTTGGCCTTCAAGTAGCTATTCTGCCGATCCCGTGAATAACAGCCGTGTGATCAGCTCAGAGCGAACTATTCTTTCGCCTTGTACTAAAGAATACGGTGTGCGGGTCACAGACACAGCTTATCTCAACCTTTGGAACGCTCCCCCACGGGGAGCACCCACCAACATAATCCAAGAAGGAATGTACTGAAGGCATGGCCGGTCGCAATGAACTTGCTTGCAGCACATGCCACCGTTGTAACGGGAACCTGGTATTGCCAGCCTTGGTAGAATTTTCCTCACGTTTACAGAGGACTCTACAAGTCTCTGCTCTGCTCTGCAAGTTTTCGTTCCAGATGTGTTTGCGGGGACGATGGATTCACTTCCGATCCTTTTCTTCTCAGTAGCGTGTGGGAGTGTTCCTTTCATCTTGACCCTGAGGCCGAACCGTGTAAGTACAAACCATTACATTTTAGTGTATTCTTGGAGTTCTTGCGTAGTATCGGATGAACAGAAGTACAGTCGTTGTCAGAACAGTCGTACACTCGCCAGTGTCGCCTTGGTTTTGCACTGCCTCCTAGGCAGGCGCAGTCCATCCTCCCTCACAGGGAGTCCCAAACTAACACAAACAGAACACGGAGCTTGAAGGTGGAGGTTGTTTGCAACAGTGTCAAGAGTCCGAGTCTTTTGAGTTCTCAAGAAGTCTGAATTTCTGTCATTCGCGCTGAGGAAATATCGTAGTTTTCACTCCTTGAAGTTTCGAATTACCTTCGCGCCTTGATCAGTAGCGGGATGGCGTGACTTGTTCCCGGCGTGCGCAGGCTTCGCTTCTTGTACAGTCGGAAAGACGGAAAGACGCAAAGCCATCTCCCCGCTCAGAAGTTTCCCACGAGAAGCTGTAATCCACATAAAACTTCCAGAACCTTGATGTCTGGTGTATGAAATTGCAAATAACCCTTTCCTTCGTGGCAAGTTCCGTGTGGGACTACTTAATCTTACATAACTCCGGTATCACAAGTGTTTGATTTATCCCCAATATGTACCTTGGAATGATCCGCAGGTTCAGCGTTAGTAAAGATGATCACTCCAAAGAGCTAACATATGCTTAACTCCACTGTGCGCTCGACCAGTTCGTGATCGTGCAAAGCTAGGGTTTAGTATTGCTGCCCTAAGACAAGGGTTGGGTACTGAAGTCCTCATGCGTCTATAGTCTTGTCATAGAAGAAGAATAAGTGACAAAAGCAGAGACTCGTTCTAGTGATCTTCGAAACGTCCACTCAACCGAAGTGCTAGGTTACTGCCCGATCCGAAACTTGAAACCTCTACTTACAGGTATTGGTTGCACTTGCAAAGAGCAGCGATCTTGGGTCCTTATCACTTGCACTCTAGAGCTAAAGAACCATAACACCCCTTCATCATTAGAGTGAGCTAACGTTCCTCGAGGAAAGCCAGAAGTTTGCGAAGTGTAAGGACACGTCAAGTACCTCATGTGTCTTACTACTGGAGAGGCGGAGGAACTCAGATTCGCCTTAATCGATGACCTCGGCACAGCGGCAGACCTCATGTTAGGTGTCCAGGCTGCTGCGCTCGCTAGGAAATTGATTCCATCTGTGTGTCTGGGAGAGACACGGACCTTCCCAAGTCAGGGGTGCAAAGTAGTGCTATTATCTCGCTATCATCGTCGTCCTCCAGTATTCTCATGTTCTCAGTTCTCCAGAACAACTTCGAGGAGCTGATGAAGGATTGAGACGAGAGCAGATCCTCGAGTCTTCCTAGTCTCACAACATCTATTCAAACTCCGATCGCTCGAGACCCAGAAAGCCAAATCACGCGCGGGTTATGAATGATTCGTCCGAACTCCATAGCCCCGCACTGAAATGAGTGCACAGTTCTCGACATCCTCCGCTTTATATAGTTCAAGGTTCCTTACAAGCCACCTTACAGTGGCTGTGGCTCACGCTTAAACTCGCATCTTCACTAAGTAGCGTTCTACACCCATGCCTTTACAACTTCCGCAGGTCTAGCTGTTCCATTCGGACGAGGTTCATCCTTAATCCTGACCACCTGGATGTGAATGTCAACATCCTAGTGATATTTACATGTACCAGTGTGAACTCCGGTGATAAGAGGCTCCCTTCAGACTGAGAGACAGTTTGTTGCTGTAAATCCTTCTCAACTCGGCGAAAGTCATGCGGGAAGTGTTTAATCGACAGATTACTCACCTTGGTCAAGAAAATGATTTCTACCACATCGACGCGCAGTGGAGGATTCACAGCGTGAGGAGACAGGAAACACTTGCTTCTTGGTTTCGTTAAGTTTCCCGCGAGGGGAGGAGACAGGAAATGCTTTCTTCTTGGTTTCGTTAAGTTTCCAAGCTACCCCATTGGACTGAACCAAATACTCCTTCCCACGTCCTGGTTCCATGACGTGAGACTATAGAAAGTGCATTTCGACTGATTTCCTGAGGAGTTGGCATGATTTGTCTATTGTCATATCATTAGGTATAGATCTCTCATCGTGAGTCCGAGCTATTTAACAACACTAACGTTGTCACACTAGCATTCTTCGACTAGCTGGTCTACAGGATACCAGTGCGGGTGACATTCCTACTACTTGAACATGTAGTGTACATATCTATACCTGTCTGCTTGGATGGACTTCTGAGAGGATTGCATTTGGAAAGCTTCCATTTGCTCGAGGCAGGATTAACTATTCGGATTCATGGCTCATTGCGTGGCATCTTTAGGTTGTGATTGGGTGATTACCCACACTAAGTAATGGCCAGTTCCAGAGAAGTCGAAAAACAATCGAAGCTCCATCCCACTTTTAATTAAATTGGCGGTGCCTCAATGAAGAGGCGTTCCAAAGATTGCGATAAGCCGCTGACTGTGTCCCGCACACGGTATTCTTTAGTAAAAGGCGAAAGAATAGTTCGCTCTGGGCTGAACACACGGCTGACTATACTATCTTCCGTGTCTGAAGGTCTTGTATCCCCGGTTGAAGTACTCACAGAAGCTGAGCATATGGGTTTAAAGTTCCTCACACGTCCTGAAGCGTAGCAGGTATATATGGTCTCTCTCGGGACGAAGAAGCAGTCTCGGCAAACGACCAATCGTCCTTGTTTCTCGACGGAACTAACGCCAAAATACATCCTCACATCCTGGGGCTAGACAGGAAACCATCTCTACCAGAGCATACGTTCCCCCAAAAGAGTCACAGTCCATTCGGATACGGAGTCGGCTAGTGAACCGCGTACAGCATCTCCAAGCCAATTTGGTCATAGTCAGGCGAACTGAAGATTGCCCCACTGCCGAGTTAAGAGCCTCTGGGACGTCAACGAGACGGTCTCCAGGTTTATTAGGGCCACCGAAACTTAGCTTTTATGGATTTCTCATAATTCCTGTAAAACTTTTTACAGTCACTTGCATAGTCGTAAATTATTTTTCTTCTACACAATTCAAGAATAATGAACCGAATTATTTTTGGAAAAGTCTGAAATTTTGATTTTTGTCTTCTCATATGAATTCGGTAAATAGTGGCCCTATTACTTGTATTTCTCTCATTTTCCAGACGTACCCGCATAGAACTCTTGTTGACTAGAAATGAGTTAGCAGGAGGTTTCCAGGTAGTACCGTCCTCTTTCGACATCGCAAGTGTATTCCTAAACCGGTTGAGGCCTGGATCTTCTAAGCATAAGACAGTCTGTTAACCTATGTGATGTCGGATAAGTAAACTGGATCACTGCGAAGAGCGTTCCAGTTTAACTCAAAGAAGGAAGGATGTACAAGTAAAAACACCACAGTGAGTACATAGCTATTCGCTTGTTGAAAGCAATGCAGAGCGTAATCTAATGCAATCACTATGACATTACATATGAGAGAGTATTTCATAATCCAACCACCCAAGGGAAGGGACTTGGGTGGATAATGTCTATTGCATGAACTTAGAACTTAGGAACTAAGTCTGGTTTCTGAAGCGTTTCAAGCACTGCAGGAAAGAACGACGTTGAATATAAGTTATGTGCAGTTCTCTTTGGCTTTCAACTCATATCCCAAATGACACGAGAAGATTATGGCACCGAATGACAACACCATCAGCAACAACTTTAATTTATTAATTAACTTTTCCGTCAAAAAGGGTTTGTACATATTCGATAAAGACGGATAGATGTACTTTGCAGCCTTCGCTGCGATGTTCTACAGAGGGATGTATCTGTTGACGCCAGCCGAAGAAGATAAGTATGGATCGAGGCGTGGGAAGAAGACCAATTGACCTTAGAGCCGACGCCTAGGAGAGATGAAATGACGACACCCGTGACTTCTACAAGACCTAGTATACGGATGAAGAAGAGAACAACTAACAAAGGAACGTCAAGAGGAGCTACTCCGCGTAAAAAGAAGAAGACGAAGAAGTTGACAGTTGAGACTTCGGACGAAGAACATGAAGAGCCCGAAGAAACTCAGGTACCAGCCAAATCCTCTTCAGTGGAGATTGTGGGAGAAGTGTGACCAGGACGAAGTCAAGTGGAGAAAGAACCCGAAGATTTCGTACTATGAAGAGTAAACGCGTGAGCTACTGAGGTGCAGGCTGAGAATCTTCAGGAAGGACTTCACACTTCGCAGCAACAGAATGAAGCCACAACTTTGGTCTATAACGAGCGAAGTATTGGAAAGGAGCTGAAGACGTTCGAGCTAACACTGGAGTTGTTGAGTGGTACCGCGCTGTCAATCCTCGAAATTAGATATGCAGAGACAGACATATGAGGAAGATATGAAGATATCACTGATGCTGACCAAACTGCTAAATGTGATACACTTGGACGAAAGGATGGCTGGAAGGGAAGCATCAACTTATGACGAAGTTGGAAGACACTTCGGAGGAAGTGAAGAAGTTGAAGTTGGAGCGCAATACTTTGTTTCAAGCGAAGTCCGAAGAGCAGGTAAAGTCTTCACAAGCGATTCAGGACTTACAGGTGAAGTTGAACTTGATGCTTCAAGGTTTCACGAATGAAGTCAGAGAGGAACACTTTACGTGATCAGTTAGCGATCAAGGAAGAAGAACTTCTGAAGACAGAAGAGGCGAAGACTTCAGCAGCGACAAAGGTGGAAGAACTTCAGGGTAAGGTTGATGAAATAATGACTCCGTACTTTATCACCAAACTCGATTCTTCGGAGAAGGAGCTTTTGTCACGACTTCGAGCGGAGATGACGACAATAGCCTCGGTAGGTCTATGCGACGCACAAAAGAGTCAGATTTTTCAACAAAGAGTAGGATAGTTAGAGTCGCAGAGAGGATAGTACGAGAGATTAGAGAGATAATTAAATTGTCATTGTGGAGTATAGCTAGGACATAACAGTTAGGTAGTGTAGATACTTCCGTTCCATCTTCTGGGAGGAGACGTGATCGTATGACGAAGATGTAATCCTTCTTCCTAGGAAGTAAGATCTGCCATCTTCAGGCGAAGTTGTATATAAGCATTGTGTTGTTCCTACTTGGAAACTCTATGTGTTTGTTATTTGGATTTCTATTTTTTGAAGTTTACGGAGTCATTGTGTGTTTGTCTTCTTCATAGTTTTACCTACGTAGTGTCGTAGTTTGTTGTGATGGTGTTAGTCTGGGTGAGAAAGTACTTTGCTGTTTACATTCGGAATCACAGTAAGAAGTTTAAGATGAAGTCTAAGAACAAACCAGCAACTACGAAGTTAGTTTACTATGAATAGTTTTAGGGCAAAGTCACTTCGGAGGAAGTTGTTCTTCTTAAGAAATGTCTTTGTGGTGAAGTTCTTCTTAGGTAGACATTTCAGAAGAAGTGTTTCTTCGTGCTTCGGCGGGAGAAGAGTCTTCTTCGTCAGAGTTTTCGAGAGCAATAGTAGTAAAGATAACTTAGTGTGAAGGTACTTAGTGTCTATGGTGTTAGAGGTTACTTAGTTAACTAAGTTAGGCTCTTCGGTTCACTCTATTTGCTCAGAAGGACAGTGTTGCTTCTTACTTATCACCAACAACAAGACCATCAATGTTTAAGAAGAGACAAGCTAAAGCAGCTACTGCTGCGGGTATTGTCTTTGCTGTCCTCATACAAGCAATAGTACGAGCGCCGATTCCAACACCTGCCAAGATAGCGACTCAAGTACCAAAAGTTACAGGAGTTCGAAGTATGGCAAGCCAACCCATCATGAAACATGGTTATCCGAAATTCAGAGGTGGATCTTCAGATGATGATGAAGACATAGACGTCTACATCAAACTGTTTGAGGAAGATGTTGAACCGGATCGTCTACCGTTCTTTTCAAATCTTCTCATGAAGAGAGCACGCAGTTGGTACAACCACACTAACAGAGTACCAGGTGACATCGATACATGAGACAAGCTGAAGATGAAGTTCTTAGAGAAGTTCTGGAAAATCGGATACAATCGTCAAGTGTTGGGACAGCTGACCAGACTGGTTAGAGGGAAGAAGGAGAGCTTGAAAGATTATGTGCAAAGATTTTACAATCTACTAGACAGAAACTGAAGATGGGTACAGCCAATCCATACTCTATGGATCAAGCTACGAATGACTAGTTCCGGACCTATTTATTGAAATGGAGATTTGATGTCATCGTGGAAAAATGGATGTCATCGAAGAAGTTGTTGCTTCAGCAGAAGCATTTGAAGCATCCGCCCTCGTAAGTAAAGGAGGTTGGATAAAGAGTAAGAACAAAAGAAAGAAAGACAAGAAAGAGACGAAGGAAGAGAAACCAAGTCGACGAAAGAAATATAAAAAGAGTCGAAGAGATCTCTCTTCCTCCGAAGTATCTTCTGATGAAGAATCGTCTTCGGTCGAAGTCGGAGAATTTTCATCCGCAAGCGCATCTTCTTCAAGCGAAGAAGAACAAAGAACAAGACGAAGTTCTTTGACCAAAGAAAAAAAAAGTTCAAAAGAGAAGAAAGAGAAGTCCAAAAGGGATAGTACTCAACTAATGGAGGAAATGATCAAAGTGTTTGCAGATCTGAAAGTACAAATGGTATGATCTCTTGACAGGAGAAAATCACCTTCTTCATCCCGATCGAACTTGTGGTGTACGACTTGTGGAAAGTCAGGACATGTCAATACAGAATGCACCAATCAACAAAGAACATTTCAGACGCAAGCACTAGATTGGGCACCTGCGTTCGAATCGTAGTACAACTCATTCTTTGTGGAGACTCCGGATGAAGTATATGGAGTACAACCAAGTACACCACCGCAATTGCCAAGACCTCTCAACCACCGACAATTATCCCAATTTGACCCATACTCATTCAGAGATTTGCACCACGAGAAAGAGCTCTATATGTGTCAGAGAAACGTTTAATGAGCCCAGCAGGAGCAAATAAACCTCCACCCCATAGGTCTTGTTTTAATTGTGACAGCACCGATCATTGGTCATCCAACTGTCCTCATCCAAAGAGACTGTTGAGATACATAGCACTTAGTGAGAAATGCCATCAATGAGATATGACACGGCAGACTGTACTAACCCACCCGTAGTGAAGCAAGAGGTTCGATTTGACCCCAAGACGGAATGCCTTGCGGAAGCACAACTGCACAATGTGGACTTAGAGGAATGAAAAGCCGCTGGAGATGAAGGATGGTCACCTGAAGAAACTTGGGTTCGCAAAGTGGACACCAGAAGCTCGTTCAAGACGAAGTGGAAGGCGAAAGAAGCTCCTCTGAAGACCCAACTCAAAGAAGGAGCAAAAGAAGCAAAAGAAGACTAAAGAGAAAGCCAAGAAGAAGACAGTGTCTGAGGAGGATACTGAGGAAGAGGAAGAAAAATCTCTGAAGAATGTAGACCCTTCGAAGTTGTCAATAGATATTATGTGAACTCCTGAAGAAAGAATTACTACGAGAGAGAACTTCGGTGAAGGAGGTTGACACCATTTCGGCAGAAGTTCCTGAACCATCAACTTCATCCGCACCAAACGCACTTCGTACTTCGTCCAAAGAAGCACAGTCAACCAGAGCCTATAAGAAAAGAACCTGTGACAACATTGCACTATGATGTGGTGGACAATTTAGAAGCACAAAAGGCTAACATAAGTTTCAAACATTTGATTGAAGACAAGAAAATTTACAAGAAAATGTTACTTCAAGCATTGAAGAAACCCACTAAAGCAAGAAGATGGAAGTTATCTTCTCTGTTTCACATTGAGGCAGAAGACCTGAGATCTCAGAAGTTGAAGTGGAGATTGCAAGCTATATAATCAAGAAAGTGTCACTCCGAGTCAGGAGTCAAGATAATAACAGAAGACATGGTGCACGCGTTGGGTTTCAACAAGTTTGAAGAAACTTAGTGAGTGTTATGACTGGTAGATCAGACAAGAAGACGACCACTGGAACTATTGTGCAACATTCTCACTCTAATAGGCAGAATTTCTTTTAAACTCACCTATGTTGTATTGCGTCTTTTGGTTAAGTCTGGTTATCAAATTTTGATTGGGACGCCGTGGTTGTATGGTGTCAAAGTACTAACAGATTGGTACAGTTTACAGTTTACATTTTAAAGATCCACAAAAACGTACTAATAAGGCTGTGGTAGTATCCTGGAACAAGATAACACATCAAGGTGAGACATATTCGACTGATGCAAGTTACACTTCATGATTTGATTCATCAACAAGCAGCGCAAGTGAATGGAGGGAGACCCCTATTCAATGATCAACTATCTTCAATGCTACGAAGTCGATGAAAACGACGATGCAAACGAGATCGAATAGCAATCACAGCTAGGTCATGGGAGTGCAGAGATCAGCCATATAGTACTTCCAAGAGCATCCCAAAATCTGATGATAAGCTAAGAAAAGAACATAAAGATTTCTATTGTAGTACAAAGACAAGAGTTGGAAGTGTATGGTCAGATGCTGATCCATTACCAAGATGTCTCGCTTGGACTGTGGAGGACATGAAGGGGATACCTACGCAGTGGGAAGAACATCGTATTGATATCATCGAAGGATCAGTACTTATACGACAAAGACAGTATCGATTCAATCCAAAAATTCTTTGCTGGTTAAAGTATATGTCGTTCTAGTTGTGAAAGACCGCATGACATCATCTAAACATAAGCTGATATAAGTTAAGATTTGAATGAAAACGCACCCAGATTTCTTTTGTGCCTAAGACATATTCTCATCATTTGGTCTCTCTGATGGATCCTAGTGGTATGGTTCAACACATCTCTTGGAAGCGTTTATGAGTCTTAATCAGATTTTGTAATCAATCCCTCTTCTTCTTCTGTCTATCCATCTTGGTTTTTTAGCCAAAAATTATGCAACATGACACAACATTCTATCGATCTAACTAAAAACCGGTTCTCTGATTTTTCCTTCAATTGTATTCCGACTTGCTTCAAAGAATGCCATCCGGATTTTAGAAATCCAATACAATGCTCCTTAGTCACTCTCGCATGAGCCAAACAAGTATTGAAATCTTGTTTGTCTTTTTCTTCGCTAGTCCTCCTAAACGAGGGGACAAGATATCTCAGTGGTGAATATCTTGAATCATCCAATAGATAATGATCTTTTTGGAACAAAGGACTGTCGTTGTTAATGTGCTTTCCGAGTACAAACTTTCTCAAACATAGAATATCATGACAGCTTCCTGGCTTACTTGTAAACAAAAAGAAAATTTGCCACTTGTATACCACAATATACCACTTGTATATTTATATAATAGTTGCACTTTGTATCGTAATATGTTTCTCCATCAAATCAAGGTTTGTGATAGAGGCAATAAAGTACCATCTATCAAACCTATACATAAAAAATTCTTTCGCACCAAAAGCTTGTGACGCGACACTTCTCTCTTGTCGATTTGATCATCGAATATATCCTTTAAGGGTGGACTCCAATGCATACATCACTCTCTTTGTGTAAAGAACCATAGTCCCATGCACAATCCCTCAAAAAAAGAAAGACCGTCCAAGAGCAGCACCATTTCAGTCATGTCTATATCAATCTAAGATAATTATGAGCTACAAGGACATCGGAGCTTGTTTTACATGAGCTTGATTCTGAAAAAGAAGGTGTCTTTCAACTAAGCTCATCAATTTCGCAAACTTCATCTATCAATTATGATCAATTGACGAGAAAGAATCGAAATATTCTCAAAATAATTTTTGAAAAAATCCTTACTTTTAGAAAAAGTGAAATGATTTTGTCTTTATAAATATCAAGATGTATACAATATCTGATATAACTCAAGAAATTCCTCATCAGAACCCGAATAGAGTATTTCATGATCTTCATCAAAAGAACTCGTAAATCAACTTTTTGTTTTCTCTCGAATTATCACACTCTCCATCTTCCCCGCTGGATTCATCAGAGTTGGAAGAGTCTTCATCGTTCGGGAGGCTAACATCACAGCCATCTCTATAATCTCCTGGATCCTTAATAATTGCTTCTGATCCAGAACACACGATATAGTATAAGGAAAAAGATAACGAGAATACGTACGCAGACTTATGCAATGCTCAAGCATGAAATTGTGAAACACAAACCCTCTGAACAAACTTCGCTCAAAGCTCACACACCAAACTCGTCGATGATAGGTCTTTGTTGACGTACTTCGTAGGAACTAGACTATCTCTAGACGGTTGTGGAGAACTGTTGGAATTTTTTTCAATTCCAAATTTGAGACATGTGTCATAAATATTTCCATGTTACCGATCTTATACACCAAATCAGCATTCGCAATTAATCCACATGCAAAATTATAATGACAAGTGAGACAACAACCGTGCGTCATTTCTGCTGGTACTCTAGATCCATCCGCAATCTTCTCGGCAGTCAATTGTAACTATAGCACCCGGATCACAGAATAATCACTACGGACACTAACTTTGTCATTTTCTAATAGCATTTTACTCTCTGCGATCGCATGCCTCTGCATGCTGAGGATGTTTGGGAGACTTTCATGCCTTAGAAAAAAATCTGAATTTAGGAAACAGTGGCAGCATGCTGAGGGCAGGTTATTCACACGTGTATCCTACCCATGGTCATGACCATTTTGGACTATAACTAGACCTGAGCTACCATTGCGAGAGGTTTCACGAAATGGTCGGAAAGATGACCGAGCTAGGAATAGCGCTCGGGGCTAACCGGAATTCTTTGTATTTGTAACCGGGTTGAAATGATGTCCAGTGGGATAATTTGCAGGTTAAAATTTTACAAAACGACACGTTATCTGTTATTAATAGATGACTGAAAAGCCGGTTCCGTTAATTACCTTCGGATAATTTCCGGTTCCTGAAACTTTTTACCCCGAGCGCTGGCTAGGAAATGTATAGCTTCAGCTGAAGCTAGAAAGTCTCTTCTAAAGGAGTTAAAGCTGTGTGAAGTTAAAGTTAAGACTCTGTTTCGTCTTCGGGTTACACGTGACGGTATTAGTAGCCGCAATGTGTTTTTTAGGGAAGTTCATGAAAGAACATGAGTAAGTCTTGATTTTTACTTGTGGACACCCATTCCGCTCACGGAATGGTGGCTCTCGTTGCAGTCAAGGTTGAACAGTGGCACCAGTGAGTGCAGTTTCCACATCTTCGTTATCCCTCATACTGTGGAACTTTGCATGCAGTCGCTCCAAATCTGTATTGTGAACGGCTACTAAGCCCCAGTTCATTCTGGTTGACACTCGTTCCTGTCGACATCAGGGCAATTGGTCATTCCCTACGCCTTCCTCCTTCCTTCTCTCGTGGGAGACGCATCTACCTGCTACGCTTCATCACGTGCACAGGACTCTGGCCCATAAGTTCAGTTGATGAAAGCACCTCGGCTTTATATAGAACTCCCGACAGAATGAATATATTAGTCAGTCGTGTGCTCAGCCCAGAGCGAACTATTCTTTCGCCTTTTACTAAAGAATACCGTGTGCGGGACACAGTCAACGGCTTATCATAATCTTTGGAACGCCTCTTCGTTGAGGCACCACCAATAAAACTGAAACTTGGATTGTGCGGGTGTGTAGACTGTAGACAACGGTACCTGAAGAGACTGTAACCTCAGAACATCTTCATTCGTTATTCCAGTGTTTGAAACGAGAAATGTTGAGGAGTCCACTTGGTAACCGAGATTGATAGAATGCTGAGATTCTCGGAATGCCAGTTTCACGAAGTCTTGGTGCGCCCCGTGCGTATCGTAAGGAATCTGGCCATTCTCATGATGATACAGAAAATGAGGTGCTTCATTCTGTCGAGATCGTGACGTACGACTCGTAAGTACTGCGTTCGAAACTTTTCAAAGAGAATTATCAAAGGTCAGCGAATATCGAACATAAATCTTTCACTGAAGTGTCAATCCGTATTATCTTCTGGACCATCAAGAACTGCAACCAATCCGTCGATTGAGATAAGCTTTCCCTTCCAAAACAAGACAGAGAGATGTTCGTTTCGGAACAGAAGCTTCAACATTTTGATGGGACTCCCTTGTCAAAGCAGACGAGACTACTAGGGTACCCTATTGTCACAGCTTCTCATTCACTTGTTCTCATCATTTGTTTTTATCTTACCTCGAACTTCGTGACTAGTTTACTTTCACTAGGCACAATACGAACTCAGTGGGACGAATATGAATAGTTTACTAAAACCTAGACCATAAACCCGTAAACCCTGCAGAACGAGACGAGGTTCACCCAGGTTTATAAGCTCCTCTCTCTCATTGTAGAGTATACCTTTCTCGGCCTTTTGGCTAAGATCAAGTGCAGTATCTGTTCTTATCAGTTTAATATCTGATACGAGGGTCATCGACCCTCACGATATTAATCTAATTTCTCTCACGCGTGCGAGCCCAATGGGGAAGCTTGCTACTTCGGAATCGCCAGTGTCGCCTTGGTATTGCACCACCTAGGCCGGCGCAGCCCATCCTCCCCCTCGCGGGAGACCCAATGAATCCAAGAAGCAAGTGTTTCCCGCGTCCTTCCGACTTTGAATCCTCTCCCGCGCATCGATGTGGTAGAACTTGTCGCCTTGACCAAGAAGAGAATCCACCAGTCTTGATGCACCCACAGATAAGTCACTCACCTCGCCGATGACCAGAGCAGATCGCAGAACACTCTCTACGGCAACGACCTTGGCAACGCGATTCTGGATCTTGAAGGTGGAAGAGTTTCTCGAGGCATTCAGTGAATGCGCCTAATAATGCACAACAGGCTGGATCCGACGGCAACGAATTTCGTTACGGAGAAAGCCAGTGAGAAGATCAAGCGATTACAACGCGTCGTGAGAGTGCTGAGAAAGGGAGAATTCAGCCACTGCTCCAGCGAGCAAGAAGAGAGAAGGAATCTGCTCATGCCAAACTCGAAGAGGTTCTGGGAACTCTGAAGGAAAGGGACAGAGCACTGGCAAAGGTCGTGCTAGATTTGAGAAGAAGTGAAAAGGCTGGCAAACAGATGGTAGGAAGTTAGAGCCCACCAGCTTCTTTGTGACAGAAGGCAAACCTGCTGTCTGAAAGTTCCTACCTGTGTGTGCGCATGTTCTCATTTCTCAGTGCATTCTCTACCTCTAATTCCCATTTGTTGTCTAACATAGTGTCTACGAGTCATTTGGTTGGGAAGCCGTGACAATGTGTGGTTACTGCATATACTTTATGATGTTTAGACAGAGTAATCCGTTGATTAAACACTTCCCGCATGACTTTCGCCTTGAGTTAAGAAGGATTTACAGCAACGAACTGTCATTCAGTGTGAAGGGAGCCTCTTATCACCGGAGTTCACATGGGTGCATGTAATTTCACTAGGATGTTTACCAGATTCAGGTGGTCGGTATTAAGGATGCGAGTTTAGCATGAACCACAGCCACTGTCAGGTACGGACTATAAAGCGGAGGATTTCGAGAAATTGAGCACTCATTTCATTGCGGGGCTATGGAGGTCGAGGGAATCATCCACAACCCGCGCGTGATTTGGCTTTCGGGGTCTCGAGCGATCGGAGTTTGAATAGGTGATCCTGAGGCTTGGAAGACTCGAGGATTCTGCTGTGGCTGGTTGTAGGAGCTTTTCTTGTGACAAGAAAAGCGGGTGAAATTAGCCTTTCACGTTCTGTGATTTTTCTCTTCTCGATCCTCCATCAGGTCCTCGAAGTTGTTGTGGAGGGTGGAGAACGTGAGAATACTGGAGTACGATGATGATAGCATTACTTTGCACCCTGACTTGGGAAGGTTCGTGTTTCTCCCAGACAGAGAGGTAGAATCAATTTCGTGGCGAGCGCAGCAGCCTGGACACCTAACATGAGGTCCGCCGCTGTGCCGCGAATCTGAGTTCCTCTTCCTCTTCGGTAGTAAGACATAAAAGGTACTCGACGTGTCGCTTACACTTTGCACACGTTTAGCTTTCCTCGTGGAACGTTAGCTCCTTCTAACTGATGATGGGGTGTTCGCATTACTCTGGTGAGACGCTCAGAACGTGGGGGCGGGTGTCCAAGTGTTTAAAGGGAATGTGACACGGTCGACTGTAAATCATATGATGTCATATGTCCTGGTTCACTGCAGGTAGCGTAGGTGATTGAGCGAAATTTCTCCCTCATGCCTGTGTGTACTTACCACGCCCATCCGGAAGGAGTATGGGACTAGAGGCAGAGGCCTAGGCTTCGCTGACTAAGAATTGAGCTAACTGGTGGAAAGTTCGTGGCTGGTTTTCCAGTTGTTTGTCACCTTTGGATGGTGCATATTTTGTGTCTCTCCATGGTCCACTTGACCTTAGAGCAGTATGAGTTCCAACCGAGAAGGGTATCCTATATTGTAGCTGAGAAGACGCGAGAGCGTTATTCTCTTCCGCTAAATTTTACATCTGACCTAGCTTCTTCCCGTTGATAGACTATAGAAGTTGATATGCTACAGACTATAGAAGTTCCAGAGTAGTAAGTATATGCCATTACGTTGATTAGAAATGGTACGAAGACTGAGCCTAGAAAGTAGAGGGCAGGATTCATTTCGATTCGGGAAGTGCAGCATTTGAGGTAGGCAGTCTCAAATGCCGTGTCTCAGCGCTTTCGTTCTTGCTTATCAGGTATCTGGCTCAGATACCTGATAAGCAAGATGGGTGTTTTCTGTCCAATTATCTCACGAATATGAAGAGGAATCATTTATCACGGATGATTTTAGTTTTAGAATTTGACTGCTTTAGTGCCTGTTCTTCCGAGAAGTAGCTAAAGTGGTAACTCTCCTGGGATGTATTTACCCTTTCCACCAAGTCGCAAGAAGGCTGAAAAAGAAATATGTAAAAGAGTTAAAGCTGTGTGCAACTTTCATGCCCTTCAAACTTACATCAAACTGTTTTGTTTCAGCTTAGACGAGCAAATTGCGTCACAGTGACTATAATCTAGTATATATACGTAAATGACAGCTCTGTAAACAGATACAGTCATACAATATGAACGAAATTTAGTGTGGACTCCTAGACCCACTCTGGATAAAACATTTCACTGAACTTTCCCCAAGGTCCTAGAGGGACGGTCAAGGGAGGACATCAGACAGAGCTGTGCATATGGAAGGTCCTGAACATCTACGGTGAACTTTTATACACTCTGTTCATGGTGCGCGTATTCTCCACGGAAGCAATACTACACGAGCAGCTCGATGCGAAAAGCGAGTACGAAAGTAGAATGTTAGTCTGCTAAGAATTGTCGAGGACTTTCAGTTTGCGCCACGTTACGTTGCACAAATAATCCTACTCGAAGATCTATCGACACATGAAAGATCTGCCCCCGAGTCATACCTTCTGCCTGGCCGGTCGATTTTCTGAAAAGAGAACTTCGAGAGCATAGCACGGAAGATGCGAGGACAATCCCTAGTGTCAAACGTACTTACAAGAAGAAACGATGAAATCAACTGAAGAAGTGAAGTCTGAAGGGCTACATCCTTCTGTGACGCAAATCCAACTGGGATATCGATCTAAAAAGCTTGGAAGTTTAGAGGCAGAGCTAGTTTGCTCGCTGAAGTGATCGGAAATACATAGAATATCGAATGTTTGGTTTTCTTGTTCTGGCAGGACCTTATCAGCTCTGGCCGGACCTCATCACTAATGCAAGAGGCGGAATGCTCGAGTCTGAATAACTGGAATCCGTCAAGGAATTTGGGAAGGTGAAGAGTGGGTGGAGCCTCTTTGTGGTTGCAGACGGGTTTGAATGTAATTCGATCGAGTTATCCTGGAAAATGTCCAAGTTCTAGCAAGAAGGTAGAGGTGCAAAGTAGGGTTTGAGGCGTCCACGCAAGTTGTATCGATAACTGGTCTAACTTACGATTTAAGCTTGTGAAAGGTATACTTTCGGCAGCAAACTTGGAACACCGTTATGTTGCTCGTGGTAGATGAAAACAAACTGATGGGCGTTCAGCTGCAGCTTCGAGGCAGATCAAGTCTTGTGTACGTACCGTCCGGTAACACCAAGAACACTGGGAAACACTACTGTAGGACCCGGGAGGTAGGGAATTACTCCTCTTCTGCGGGAATGAATGTTTAGTTACACTGCATGCGCTTTTGAAACTTCCAATCCAAGAGAACTCGACCCCTGATGTTTCTGGAAGGCAGGAAGCCAAGCCCTTTTTGTCGCTTTTCATCTGAAATGCCAAGGAAGACTCGCTGTTCTCTAAACTGACTCTTACTTTACTGGGGTCGATGAAACCAGATCACACCTGTCATGCTTAAGAAATATGTCAGCCCATAGTACCTAATCGTGTAGTAGATGATCTGTGCTTACGAGAAATCAACATTGGTTATCTTGGTCCTGCATCATCATTTGTACATTCGGGCCCATCCGCACCTGCTGAAGAAAGCTAGAAAGTGAAAGCGTTTTCTCACGCCAGAGCGGGAGGATGAGCTACAGGAGCAACGGTAATAGCATTCACCAAGCTCTTCCTAACACCAAGAGCGAACGAACGTTCCTTCCTCGAACGAAGAGCACGGAATTCTCTCTCTGATCGGTGGACGAGATTGTGCATCCACAAACCCAGAAACACAAACAGACTGACGAGGGCGCTGAGACTGGAAATCCTGCTGGCTTTAGTCTGCATAGACATGAAATCAACAAAAAACATGAGAATTTCCTAGCTTCAGATAGAGTCGAGGAAATATGCAATCGCTTGTCAATTCTGAGCAGGAGATTATTCTGTACTGTTCTTCCACTGTGTCGGCCTGCGTCTAGCTGTGGTTTCAAGGGTGATGGACTAGGTGGGGATTCTCAGCAGGACATCCTGCTTTCCAAACCGGCTTGCTTGCACTGACAAATTGAATCTTACTACTTGCTTCCTCTTTCCTGAGCTTGACAGATTCAAAAGCCCCCACGCGTCAACACGGTCATCTTCTCGTTCACATACATAAGACTCTGTGGGTTGTCAACAGTCGAAACGCGAAATATAAAAAGTGAACTAGAGTAAAGACAATCATAAACCCATAAGCGGTACGGAAAGAGGCAAGGTTCACCGAGAGGTATAAGCTCCTCTATGCCACTGGAGGAGTATACCTTTCTCGGCCTTTTGGCTAAGATCAAGTGTAGTATCTGTTCTTATCAGTTTAATATCTGATACGAGGGTCATCGACCCTCACGATATTAATCTAATTTCTCTCACGGGTGCGAGTCCAACGGGGTAGCTTGCTACTTCGGAATCGCCAGTGTCGCCTTGGTATTGCACTACCTCCTAGGCCGGCGCAGCCCATCCTCCCCTCGCGGGAGACCCAATGAATCCAAGAAGCAAGTGTTATCTATCTTCACGCACTTTGTTAGAATGCCTGCCTGTGATGAAGTAAGATTGGATTATCTCGCCTAAGAACAACCTACGAGTCGTGAGCACCGCTTACGCAAGCTCCCCGCTGTTCCAACCTGCTTCGACATTGAACGTACGAGTAGGCTATTATGGCTGCTCCGACGTCGAACATCCGAATTTCCGAGTAGCACTTTTCCGGAGAAACTCTCAGAACGTGGTCGGGTCTCCAAGTGTTCTGCATAGGGAATGTGTCACAGTCGATCGTGAATTAATGATTGTGAAGATCCTTTCTACTTCAACGGGTGTAAAGTGAGTGATAACTGTGCTTTCTCATCCTTGGCCCGTGTGGGAGCATCAGGAATGAGTATTTGGACTGCACCAAATACTCCTTCCCACGTCCTGGTTCAGCAGGAGTAAACCAGGCCAGGACGTGAGACTACAGACTGATTTCCTGAGGAGTTGGCATGATTTGTCTACTGTCATATCATTAGGTATAGATCTCTCATCGTGAGTCCAAGCTACTTAACGACACTAACGTTGTCACACTAGCATTCTTCGATTAGCTGTCTACAGGAGGGGGACATTCCTACTACCTGAACATGTAGTGTACACATCTATGCCTGTCTGCTTGGATGGAATTCCGAGAGGATTGCATTGGGAAAGCTTCCATTTGCTTGAGGCAGGGTTAATTATTCGGATTCATGACTACCTGAACATGTAGTGTACACATCTATGCCTGTCTGCTTGGATGGAATTCCGAGAGGATTGCATTGGGAAAGCTTCCATTTGCTTGAGGCAGGGTTAATTATTCGGATTCATGACTCGTTGCGTGTAATCTTAAACTTGTGCTTAAGTGATTATCCATACTAAGTATTGGCCAGTTCCAGAGAAGTCGAAAACAACCGTAGCTCCATCCAACTTTGAATTGAATTGGTGGTGCCTCAGTTAAGAGGCGTTCCAAAGATTGTGATAAGCCGCTGACTGTGTCCCGCACACGGTATTCTTTAGTAAAAGGCGAAAGAATAGTTCGCTCTGGGCTGAACACACGGCTGACTGATTTCTTCTTCGTGTCTGAAGCTCTTGTATCCTCGGTTGAAGTACTCCCTTAAGCTGAGCATATGGGTTTAGAGTTCCTTACACCTCCTGAAGCGTAGCAGGTATATATGTTCTCTCTCGGGGACGAAGAAGCAATCTCGGCAAACGACCAATCGTCCTTGTGTTTCGGGGGAACTAACGCCAAAGAACATCCTCACATTTGAACGAAACTTAACTGGAGCTAGACAGGAAACCATCTCTACCAGAGCATACGTTCCCCCAAAAAGGCCACAGTCCATTCGGATACGGAGTCAGCTAGTGAATCTCCAAGCCAACCCCGGTCGTAGACAGGCGAACTGACGATTGCCCCAGTTACCCGAGTTAAGAGCCTCTAGGACGCAAACGAGACGGTCTCGAGGTTTATTAGGGTCACCGAAACCTAGCTTTTATGGATTTCTCATAACTCTCGTAAAACTTTTTACAGATTTTTGCTGTAAATTTTACGTACCACCTGACATATATGTATAGAATCGTAAATTATTTTCTTCTACACTGTTCAAGAATAATGCGATTAGTTTTGACAAAATCTGAAAGTTTGATTTACGTCTTCGTCTGAATCCTGTAAGCTCCGTTACGAAGATAGGTTTGAGTGGTCCTATTACTTGTACTTCTCTCATTTTCCAAACGAACTCGCTGAGACCTCTTGTTGACTAGAAATGAGTTAGCAGGAGGTTTCTAGGTAGTACCATCCTCTTCGGACATCGCAAGTGCCTTCGTAAACCGATTGAAGCCGGATCGACTAAGCACAAGACAGTCTGTTAACCTACGAAATGCTGGATAACTAAAATGGATCACTGCGAAGAGCGTTCCAGTTTAACTCAAGGAAGGAGAGATGCACAAGTAAAAATATCACATTGAGTTACATGAGAGAGTATTTCATAATCCCTTATAGGTTACTTGAGCACCAACCACCCAAGAGAATGGACTTGGGTGAATACATATCGTGTATCACATAAACTTAGAAGTAAGTAGGGTCTCGGAAGCATTTCAAACATTGCAGGAAAGAATAACGTTGAATGTAAGTTTTGTGCAGTTCTCGTTTGCTTTCAACTGAAATCCCAACTGACACGAGAAGATTACGGCATCGGATGACAACTCCATCAGCAGCAACTTAAATTTATAGTTAACTTTTCTGTCAAAAAGTGTTGGGTAATAAATTGATGTGTTTTTATTAACATGTTCGTGCACTTGTAGTTTCTGCAACAAGTGAGTTAATTCCGCTTATGATTATGTCTGGACTCTAGATCTACTCCACGCTCCAGATCAGATATCATTCAAAATTAATAGAATTCTCATAGCAACTTAGATATAATTGGTACATAATATTTCGGATTTTTTATCCGATAAAAATAAGCAAGTAAAAATTCCCTAAAGACGATTGGGATGCTTTTGATGAGATGAAGCATGCATAATCACCTTCGCCATCTTCAGATAGAGAATGCAGCATGCTCTTAATTTATTACATAATCTTTCTTATTCGATAATAAATTAATGTATACCAAACATTAATATTTATTCGGTTTTCGTCTCCCGATCTTCTACTTTTGAGAATGTGTCTTCACGAGCTGAGGTTATGGGTTATGTGAGATCTGCCGCAGCTCCTGGTTTACGTAACATTTATAAGTAAACTTAATATTGTAGATTTAACTAGGTATGAAATTCTGGTATAATGTATATTTTCTTTGTTAACAAAAGAGAACAACGCTCCCCAAATGTTATTTACATATTTCATAGGCAGATAAGAAAACGCTGACCAAACTGCTAAGTGTGATACACTTTGGACGAAAGGATGGCTGGAAGAGAAGCATCAACTTATGACGAAGTTGGAAGACACTTCGGAGGAAGTGAAGAAGTTGAAGTTGGAGCGCGATGCTTTGTTTCAATCGAAGTCCAAAGAGTAGGTAAAGTCTTCACAAGCGATTCATGACTTACAGGCGAAGTTGAACTTGATGCTTCAAGGTTTCACGACATGAAGTTAAAGAGGGGCACTTTACGTGATCAGTTCACGATCAAGGAAGAAGAACTTGTGAAGACAAAAGAGACAAAGACTTCAGCAGTGACGAAGGTGGAAGAACTTCATGGTAAGGTTGATGAAATATTGACTTCGTACTTTATCACCAAACTCGATTCTTCGGAGAAGGAGCTTTTGACACGACTTCGAGTGGAGATGACGACAACAACCTCGGTAGGTTTACGCGACGCACAGAAGAGTCAGATTTTTCAACAAAGAGTAGGATAGTTAGAGTCACGGAGAGGATGGTACGAGAGATTAGAGAGATAGTTAAACTGTCATTGTGGAGTATACAACAGTTAGGTAGTGTAGATACTTCCGTTCCATCTTCTGGAGGAGGGACGTGATCGTATGACGAAGATGTAATCCTTCTTCCTAGGAAGTAAGATCTGTCATCTTCGGACGAAGTTGTATATAAGCGTTGTGTTGTTCCTACTTGGGAACTCTATGTGTTTGTTATTTGGATTTTTATTTTTTGAAGTTTACGGAATCATTGTGTGTTTGTCTTCTTCATAGTTTTACCTACGTAATTTCATAGTTTGTTGTGATGGGAGTTAGTCTAGGTGACGAAGTACTTTGCTGTTTACATCCAAAATCAGAGTAAGAAGTTTAAGACGAAGTCTAAGAACAAACCAGCAACTACGAAGTTAGTTTACTACGAAGTAGTTTTAGGGCAAAGTCACTTCGGAGGAAGTTGTTTTTCTTAAGAAATGTCTTTGTGGTGAAGTTCTTCTTAGGTAGACATTTCAGAAGAAGTGTTTCTTCGTACTTCGGCGGGAGAAGAGTCTTCTTCACCAAAGTTTCCGAGAGCAATAGTAGTAAAGATAACTTAGTGTGAAGATACTTAGTGTCTGTGGTGTTAGAGGTTACTTAGTTAACTAAGTTAGGCTCTTCGGTTCACTCTATTTGCTCAGAAGGACAGTGTTGCTCCTTACTTATCGCCAACAACAGGACCATCAATGTTCAAGAAGAGACAAGCTAAAGCATCTACTGATGCGGATATTGTCTTTGCTGTCCTCGTACAAGCAATAGTACGAGCGTCGATTCCAGTCCTTGCCAAGATAGCGACTCAAGTTCCAAGAGCTACAGGAGTTCGAAGTATGACAAGCCAACCCATCATTGAAACATGGTTACCCGAAGTTCAGAGGTAGATCTTCATATGATGATGAAGACGTAGATGTCTACATCAAATTGTTTGAGTCAGTATCAATGACTAATAAGGAAGATGCTGAACCGGATCGTCTATGGTTCTTTTCAAATCTTCTCATGAAGAGAGCACGCAATTGGTACAACCACGCTAACAGAGTACCAGGTGACATCAATACATGAAGATGAAGTTCTTAGAGAAGTTCTTGGAGATCAGGTACAATCGCCAAGTGTTGGGAAAGCTTACCACACAGGTTAGAGGAAAGAAGGAGAGCTTGAAAGATTATGTGCTGTAGTGATGCAGGATTTCTCCTTTTGCTCATTTAGTATACAAGATATCGTTCCCACAAAGGATTTGCACAAGTATCGCTGCTCTAAGTTCTAAGATCTGTTCAAACACACAAACACACGGGTTTTACCTAGAAATCTCGTCTTCTCACAAAACCACACGGCTTCCAGACCCTTCAGAAGGTGCTTTGGACCTAAACAAACAACTACCACCTAAAATATCACACAATTATCTACAAAGAAGCTTGGGAAGACGCTTCCTGCTTCCAGGTCACTTCTTCCAGTCTTCTCAACACAGTCTTCTCGAAGCAATCCTTGGCTTCTGGGGGTTCAACTCGGCTTCTCACACCTCCAGAAGACTGCTAATGCTTCGTAGAAGTCGACCTAGCAACGTTTGTCGCACATTGCTCTTCCAATTCCCAACGGGTTAGATCAATCACAAGGTGTATGCCCCTTGTAACCTTCCCAGGCTTCTGCCTACGGAAACGGTCTTCCTGCAGCACTACAAAGACATTCACCTTCACGGAAGCTGAATAGAAGTCTCAGAAGCTCACTAGAAGAAGGTAGGAAGATGAGGAAGATGAGGAAGAAGGGAAAATCCAAACGAGAGAAAAACAAGATAAGAATAAGAAATTAAGACTCCGACAGGCTTCTAGTCTGGATCCTGACTAACAAACCATCCCTACTTGTAGTAATTTGGGGAGGAAGACAACAAATTTGCTTACAATTACACAGTCTTCTACTTGAGGATGTCGTCTTCTGCTATGGAAAGAATGCTTCTTTCTTCTTCTGTCGTTGCTTTGACTGCTCTGTCTTCTGGGATCTCTTACCCATAAGACCGTCCGTATGTGGATCCTAAGTGCTCCACTGGATGAGACAAGCTTCGACTCCGCACAGCTTCTAACAATCACCGCCACTCAAAGAGAAGGCTTCTCATGCACAATTGGGTGTGAAATTCGAGGAAACTCACTGCCTAGAAGACATAGACAAAGCTTTTGCACTCAAATCCAAAATCCATTCCCCGAGAAGAAGACACATTGGTGTTGGGAAGCTCACTCTCTCTACTTTCTTCTCCTACTCCTCGACACACCAGTTTAGCAACAGGACTACACGAGGATGTCGTTCCCTGCTTTAAACTGTCCACTACTTCCATCTACATCTTCGAACCACTGCTGGCAACGAGAGAATGCAGACCCCTTCGGTGTAATCTCAATCTGTTCGTATGTCCTTCACATCGGGTGTAGTGTGTACTGTGCGTATGCGTCTCTAGTGTGTAAGGTGCCCCTACTCACAATAATGCATATGCGTGCTTGAAAATCTACTCTTCGATCCTTCTTAAGCATCTGCCTTGAGGCGCAGGAGAGAGTTCTCCTCCAATCCTCGACTACAATCAGGAAGAGATGGGTGCTGTCAGAAGGCTGCCACCCCACATGCAAACGGTTCCCTTCTGTTTATCCATCTACCTTGCTACTCATACGCTGCCTACTCTTCCACATGATCACCTATCTAATATTATACTAAAACTGACATCTCCTAAAATAGCATGTTCGGTTCCTACTAAGTTTGGACAAGTCAACTTGTCTTCTGTGCTTTGCTGCCTACTCTAATTGCTCGGATGCAATCTCCATTTGATCTGCTCTTACCTGAACTCCTAACTCGGCTTCTGATAAGCTGGGAAGCCCTGTGAATACCTCGGGTGTCACTGAGGTGGCTTCCTCCTCAACATTCATAGTTGGTTCGTCTGGTGCTGCTGAGAAGTTGGGTCGACTTGCGCTTCCTCGCTCTTCTGAGATACTGGTTCGACGCTGGAGGCCATGGTGACCTCATAGGGGTCCGGAGAAGTCGCTTCCTCCACTCGAAATACCTGGGAAGACAGCTCTTCTTCCTGTCTTCCAGAAGACACCTTGTCTTCGGAGGCTTCTTCCGTGATCTCCTCGGCTTCCAACGCTGTCACAACCAAGTGGACAGCGAGGTCGAACTCCTCCTTCTCCAAGTCTGATCCAATCGATGGTCCTGAGACTTGGGAAGATGCAGTTGCAGGTGGCGAAATCGAGAGAAGACCGTAAAGCGTCTTCACTCCTTCTATATGCCGATCCAAGTAACGGAACATGCTCTCCTTGCACTCCACCAACCTCGCTCTGGACTCATCGTCTCACTCCCTAGCTAAGGTAAGAAGCTTCCTTCCTGCGGTGAAGTTGAACTTCTTCCGAAACGCTTCCACCGTCTCAGCTAGCAACCTTTGCGCACGAGCTTCCGCTGCTTCCCGCTGCGTCTTCTCGACTGCAGTCTGCGCTTCTGCGGCTTCTCGTAGTGTCTTCCAAGTCGTCTTCTCCTCTGCAAGGTCTTACCCCGTACTCGCAGAACCTCCTGGTCACGCTGCTATAAACGCACATGCAACTCCTTGTTGCTCTTCTTCAGCTGCGCTAACTCCTTGGCAGAAGCGGCTGCTTTCGCCTTGTACTTCGCTGCGAGCTTCTCTGTGGTGCGGAGGTTGGCTTCCAGCGCTTCTACCTTCTTCTGGCCTTCTTCCTGCCGCATCAAGGTGCGCAGACCGAATCCAGGCTGTAGTGGCTTCTCTTGAGCCATCGCTCTCTTCTCCACCAACTCCATAGCTGGCTGGATCTCCGAGTGGGAGAAGCCATTGAACTCCTCCAGTCTTCTTCCCGCGGAAGACAGACTCATCCTCATGATCCGGACAGAGGTGTCTTCTTTGTCTTCCAGAGGCAATGATACCTCTTCTGCTGATGTGACCTTCTGCTTCTACGCGCGAGAAGAAGCTACTCTTCTCATTTTCCGGGGTGGAAGATCTCTCCCCATGACAGAAGCGGTCCTCTTTACTGCGCTTCTTCGCATCGCAGTAGGAGTATCCATCCAACCTTCGTCTTCTGAAGTCTTCGGAAGACTCCCTGGTGTTGCAGAAGCGGTCTTTTGCGCAGCTCGGGTACTCAATGGCTCCTCCTGAGAGTCGGACTCCGATCCAGAGTGAATGATTGGGAAGGAGGTGGTCTTCCTAGGCACGCTCCTAGGACCTATCTTCCTTGGTGGTGTTGCGTCTTCCGATCCACTAGAGTCATCTTCTCTCACCAGAAGCGTCTTCTGATGAGTACTTGACCTCATCTGCGGCATCAGAGTGGGAGGAGGAGTCATTGCTGCTGCTCGTCTTCTCCTGAGGTCTCCTCCTTCGTCTCGTGCTGCCTTGTTGGTCCATATCTCGCCAACTGATCTTCCGTTAGGTCCCCCTTGGCCATGTACAGATAACAAAAGAACGGAGTAAGATGTCCTCCTGCCGGGGTGCCTAAGTACACCAGCTCTGCCTGCACATATGCGTGGAAGAACGCGTCCCAGTTGACATTCTCTCCGGCACACACTGCTTCCAGGAACTCCACGTCCTGATCTCCAAGGTACCTCATCTTCTGCGCTTTCCTCTTGGTAAAAAGGTGAAGGAACAGTTTCGCCAGAAGACGCTTCTGCGACTCCCGGTAAGATTCAACCTTCCATCCGTTTTTTCCATGTCTGTCCTCCAGGAAGAGACAAGATGTGCTCCCATGCACGTGCCACTTCCCCGAGATCATGGGTAAGATCTTCTTCTCAAGCCAATAATCTCGGTTCTCAGATTCTGGCATGTGAAAGGCCCTCCGCCACCACTCCTCTGTCTAGGAAGATGGTCTTCCACGGGCTACTGCTGCCTTCGCAGGTACACGATGACGGGGAGGTAATGCTGTCCAAACTTCCTCCAGAAGACCCTGGTCGGTGAGGTTCCAATCCCATAGGAAGAAGTCGAGACCCAACTCCTTGATGAAGGGTTTGGTCTCGGCCAACTCTGCAGCCGATAACACCAACCCTCGAGGATGCATCGACATACTTGAAGCTCTGTTGCACTAAGCCACACGTACTTACTGTGAGCAGTAAACCCTTCGCGGTCCTATCAATCAACTACTCCCCCCTCGATCTCTCAACCTCCACGATCGTCATCGATGAATCTACAACATGTCGGACCTGTCTCTCACTCAGGGGTCACCTCTGATGGCTTTGATGGAAGCACACCATGAACTTGAAGGGAAAAATGCTAAGTTCGCTCATTCATACACCCATAAACTCATCAACTAAAATTCTCCATAAACTTATCAACTAAAATCTTCCATTCTAACGACGTCTCTCAAGTTCTCACATGCTAAAATATCACACACTCTCTATATTACTCAAGTTGTCATTACGACGATGTGAAAACAAGGATGAGGAGCTCTTCTCTACTCCTCTATTTATACATTCTAGGTTTTTACTTTGGTTCCCTCCGGTAACTCAGCCGTAACTATTTTTACCGGGTTTTACTAAGATATTACTTAAGGTAAAAGCATTAATCACATGGGCTTCTTACCTTTTCACATGGGTTTATTCCTTCAAAGTCAACAACTTCTAGAAGGATTCTGAAATATTCTTAAGGAATCTCGAATTTCCACCCCCCCTCTACACTAGGACCTACTAAAAAGAAGACATGTGGAATCTCTTCTTGTTTTTAATGCCCACAAAGTCCACAACTTTAATCCAACCACTAATATCAAGTCAAAAAGGAGATAAGGGATATTTTCCACCTCCTTTCTACCTTTTAGACAAGATGACAAGATAGTAGTGCTCACTCTTTAGCAAATATCTGATTTCTGCCCAAAAGTACAGCTAAGTTTAACCATAACTAATGTTAGCTAGTCATGACTAACTTGATATCTCCTTAAAGTACTTGGGCAGCAAATAAACATTCTCCACACTTAACTATAACTAAACACCTTACTAATAGACAAACTTTATACGTGTAACATAGGTTGTTACATTTTACCCACGGACTAAATTTTCGCTCCGTCCTCGGAGTGAAGAGAGAACTTTCATTGATGAAACAACGTCAACTTGTCATGATTTACCCGGTCGAATCTCCTTCCTCCCAGCTCCTGAAGGTCGTATGTGAAGTTGCTCCACACCTTATCTACAACAAAAGGACCAAAATATCTCGAAAGAAACTTCTTCCTAGTCCTCTTGAATCAGATTGCATCATATAACATTACCCAATCTCCGAGATAAGTGTGGAGAATGTTTATTTGATGCGAAAGTACTTAAGGATGTATAAAGTTAGTCATGACTAGCTAAAGTAGTTATAGTTAAACTTAGTTGTACTTTTGGACAGAATTCAAATATTTCTTAAATAATGAGCACTATTATCTTGTCATCTTGTTTTAGAGGTAGAAAGGAGTTGAAAAAATCTCTTATCTCTTTTTTTGACTATATTAGTGATGAGACTTAAGTTATTGACTTTGTAAGTATTAAAAACAATAAAAGATTCCACATGTCATCTTTTTATTGAGTCTTAGTGTAGAGAAGGTGGAGATTTTTTGAAAATATTCTGGAATTTCTAGAACTTGTTGATTTTGAAAAAATAAGCCCATGTGAAAAGATAAGATCATGTGATTAGTGTTTTCATCTTAGATAATATCATAGTAAAACCCAATAAACATAATTACTGTTGAGTTATCAAAAAGTATCAAAGTAAAAACGTATAATGTATAAATAAAGGAGTAGAGAAGAGCTCCTCATCCTTATTTTCACGTCGTCGTAATGACATTTGAGCAATATAGAGAGAGTGTGAGATTTCAGAATGGAAAAATTTAGTTTATATGGGTTTGTGAAAGATTGAACTTAGCATTTTCTATATGAACTAATGGTGTGCTTCCATCAAAATCATCAGAGGTGACTCTTGAGCGAAAGACATGCTCGATATGTTGTAAACTGATCGATGAGTATCGTGGAGATTGAGAGATCAGAGGTGGTTGATAGATAAGACCACGGAGGGTTTACATAACAAGAGCTTCGGCTATACTTACTTGAACGTGTCATGCTTCCCTGGGTGAAGATAATAGAACAATCTCGTTCGTGACATAAGAAGAGTATTGTCGTCCCGAGCGTGTGAAGCGACCTTAGAGCAGCAGCGGTGTCATAATGTAACATTTGTCACTCTAGGTTCTAACGACGAGAGACTACTACACAAGATTAACTCCTAGTTGATTTGTAACATCCAAGGTAACTGCTTGTCGCAAAGAAACCGTCACAATTCAACTAACAAATAATTATATCAATGTTAACACAAATCATATGGAGACTTTACACATGGTCACTTATCTCCTTTCACTGATAGTCATCATAAGCATCGATTGGTGTTCAAGCATAGAAACTTATGGGGAGTCTTAGATCTGTAAGTCGATCTGTCTCTCACCTGAGGGTACCTCAGATGAGTAAGATTACTAGTGCACCATAATTATAAAGATTCAGTTACACCTATACTCACTTCACTCAACTCTCTGAGTCGTACGGTCACATCATTCTCTCCAATAACGTTCTAGCAAACAAGTTCTAATCCCATGCTCAACTTCACATCACATAACACTCAAAGACACCCAAGGTCTCCAGTGTTCACTTCATTCATAAATAAGAAAATGGGAGTATTTTGCATCCTCTCAACTCCTCCTCATATACTCCATAATTTCTTACTGTGATAATTTCTATAAATTTACGTTATCTCATGGTAAGTATGAAAATAGTAAAACTTCTAAAGGCTACTAAGATCTAAGCACACTTGTTCTACTTTACTAAAGTAAGAGATATACTATCTAATAGAAAGACGACAACAAACTAACACATTTGTTGAGGAGCAACTTCAGATATTTATCCAATCATCCAAAGTTACATATTTTGAGAAGCATATTTGGAGCTCTGTACTTGTCACGTAGTGCCATAGTGAAACCTCTAATAGTTTCGTCAACTTAGATATAACTATCTCATCCAGTTATGAAGCTTATCAAACACCAAATGTTTACTTCTTGTACAATCCATGAGGAGGATATTTACAAGATGAGAGAGGACACTTACCATGTACAAGATTAATTGTACTATCTCGAGGAAGGTCTATCTCCATGTAAGTTGGAAAACCTGAACGATAAGTGAAAAAGGTTCAAAAATAACATGTGATAGGAGTAAAACTGAGTCATTTTCTGAAAAGAATATTATCGACAAAAAGTTATGATTTGCAAATATCTTAAAAGTAAAAGATAAAAGGATAAAGGGAAAATTAAAGTAATCAGATGAGACTAAAGCTCGGAATACCTATTTTTTCTAGCACAGCCCCTCATTTGAAACCTCTTGAATATCTTTATCGTATGGGAGCATCTCCTCTTTGACCTCATCTTGAAGTTTCTTATGAATGTCCATCAAAAGTTTGAACCACAAGTTCTATATGCTCTAGTGTAGCATGATAGATGCTTACATGAGGTGGGAGCATATCTTGCATCGGCTCTTCTATCATCTCATGGATCTCTTCACGATGAAGAATATTTGTAAATTGACTTTGATAAAGTATTCTGTAAGTTACGAAACACATATGTACATTGTCAGATTCAAAAAATTCTAAATTAATCAACTCATTTCGCAACCAATTTCATTATCTCATTCCTAACAAAGTGGACTTTTGATTTAAAACCTAAGTGCAAGTACACTCAGTGCAAACTATAACCTTTTGGCTCTCAATGCGAATTATAGCTCCTAGATGGAGTCCAGATCATCTAGTTAGACTCCTCAAGCGTGTGGACTGGACCCCCCAATGTGCAGACTAACCTCTTGCCCGTGTGTGATGTACTATGCTTATGAGTGATAAACATTGCTAAATGTCAACCATATCCATTGTTTGTAAGACCTGCAGTTTTGAACTTCGAGTCCATAAAGAAAACACAGATCTATCTAATGTTTTACCTACGGTTTCACTACGGATCTATTTTCCAGACTGCAGGTCATAAATGACAATTTATGATATCTAATATATTCTAGTACGCTCGTGGATCTGACGTTACTAACCATGGATCCTTAAAAGAGTTCTATGGAGAATTTTTAAGAGGAGTCCACTATTTACACTGTGTTTTTCTTACCTCATAGTGAAAGGATTCAACTTTCAGCAGCTGATTTGTGTAGAACATTAAGTAACAAGTATTTTAGTGCTCACGGATGACATCCAGTATCAGATCTACATTTTCTCCATCATAGTGGACTGATGGAGCTCGAGATCATAACAAGAGTAAAACTCCAAACATGCAAGAATATGACTCACATAATAAAGTGTTGTTAGTTGTGAATGACGATGTGATATCTCACTTTAGGAAGAACTGAATTAATCAAATCGAAGGTTAAACATAAGGACTCACATCGTGCTCAACATACTCTAGTTGAATAGTTTGATCGAGTCCAAGTCGAGCAAATTCTGCGAGCAGTACGTGCACTAAGCAATGTTGTGTGACGTCTCTAGTGATAGATGCACACTTCAAGTTAGTATAAGAATCGTGCTTGAAAGTGGGTACAGCCAATCCATACTCTATGGATCAAGCTACGAATGACTAGTTCCGGACCTATCTATTGAAATAGAGATTTGATGTCGCCGTGGAAAAATGGATGCCATCGAAGAAGTTGTTGCTTCAGCAGAAGCATTTGAAGCATCCGCCCTCGTAAGTAAAGGAGGTTGGATGAAGAGTAAGAACAAAAGAAAGAAAGACAAGAAGGAGACGAAGGAAGAGAAACCAAGTCGACGAAAGAAATATAAGAAGAGTCGAAGAGATCTCTCTTCCTCTGAAGTATCTTCTGATGAAGAATCGTCTTCGGCCGAAGTCGGAGAATTTTCATCTGCAAGCGCATCTTCTTCAAGCGAAGAAGAACAAAGAACAAGACGAAGTTCTTTGACCAAAGAAAAGAAAAGTTCAAAAGAGGAGAAAGAGAAGTCCAAAAGGGATAGTACTCAACTAATGGAGGAAATGTGGTGCCCACAATTTACAGGATTCACGAATTTTTGAAATTTTTAAGGTTAATAACTTGTTTGTATAACTGAAAAAGCTTTGTTACTTAAGATCTTAAGATTACGACTTCCTTAGCAGGAAGATGATCTTAAGATCCTTTTTCCACAACACGAAGTTGACTTCTTCGGAAGACGGCTGTCTTCCGGGAAGCGTCTTCTCGGTTGTGTCTTCCGAAGACGGAAGACGGCGGAAGACGGAAGACACGTATCTTTCGGAAGACGGCAACCGCGGAAGCTTAACCACGTAAGAAGTAGGTGTACCTACCAAGTAGCACCGAGTGGGTTAGGTAAGTCGGTAGGTCAAAAATCCTAAACTGCACGAGAAGATGCACAGGAAGCGCATTAGCACAGAAACACTATTGCTTCCCGCATCGAGCTCGTTTTTGGCTAGAAGATCGAGTTGGAAGGTGATCGACTTGAGCGAGGAGGGCCAGCAAAGTGAAATTGAGTATAGCCAGGATCGATTCACAACTAGGAAGAAGATGAGGACGAATCGCTGAGAGTAGGAAGCATATCGAGCTGAATAAGTCTTTTGGAGACTCTCGGAAACAAACATTGAAAGACGGCTGAGAAGAATCGAGGGTAGAGTCTTGTTCGATGGAGGTGTAGCAAGGAATTGACGGCGGAAGCAGCTCTGTGGAGTCGCATTGGAGCTAGAGTTAGAGCCGGAAGCGCACGGAAGATTGAAGACAGCTTGGGAAGCAGACAGAAGACTGTTTGAGGTTCTTCTCATGTTCTCTTTCCTTCCCACCGCTTCTCGCCTCTTGTTTGGTATCCCCCGCGCTTCCCTGGTTGTTAACCGATCGATTGATTCTCTCCCCACATTTTTTTCTTCTGTGACATTGGGTGCAAAAGCGCTGCCCAATTTTCGACAGCCATCTTCTTGCTTCTTCCCAAGTTGCAATTCGAGCTTCTCTGTCCATCGTCCTCAAATTCGAGATCACAACTATCAATTTCTCTATCCTACCATCCCTCTACTCCCGAAATCTTGAAAGTGCTGGAAGAGAACTCCTCATTCCTCCTCTTCCAAAATATGTGTTCAGAGGGTGCCCAGTGGCGGTTAGATACAACCTGTTGTTTTGATAGTTGACTATGCTCTCTCGCAAGGCAACCGCCAAGTCTTGACAGTCTCCTTTGAGATGATTCGGACTGTCGCACCAAATACATCTCCTGGTAAAGGTTCCTCCTACAGGTCGAGCACCTGGTGCAACGGGTCGTTGATCTCTCCTCAAGTCTGCCATCTCAACCCTCAAATCTCTCAACTGTTGAGTAAGTTCTTCTATCAAGTTATGTTGATTTCAGTTCTCAACAGGTCGCTGCTGCTGTCTAGGTCCTCTCTGTGCTGGGATAGGTACTGCAGGCGCTTGAGGAACCACTTGGGGAACCACTATAGGTGCTTGAGGTATTGCAGGAGGAGCTACAGGAACATGAGGAGCTACTCTCTGCTCTGGCAAGGTCTCTAGCTGCAGTACCATCCTACCACGACGTTGTCTAGCAAGGGTGGATACTGCTTCCTTTACTCTCCTCCAATCAGATGTAACTCCCCCTTCAGCCCCTCGATCAGCCAACATGAAACAAAGCCTATCTGCTGTGAACTCATCCAGAGCCCCTAAGAACAACTCTGTCTTCCTAGCATCCAACGTCAACCTCTCCAGACCAGAAAGCTGAGAATACCTCTTTTCAAATTCACGGATCACTTCATTCAATCCCATGGAACGTCCAAGCTGACGCTCTATCCAATCCATGAGAGTTCTTCTGGTGACTCTTTCAGAGTCCTCTTCTAGAAATTCTTCTCTCAGTGCACGTTCAAACAGAGTCCACCCACCTAAATGTCTTCTCTGTAAATTTCTAACTTTCTCTCTCAATTCAGGGACAACAGTCAACTCAAAGCTTAGAATTACCTCAACTTCAGGTGCCCTGACCAACTCCAACTCACCCACATACTCCCGCAGGTACCTAGTAACGTCTCTTCCAACGAACCGCCCACATCGACCAACAATCGCTTGTAATGCTCTTGTGGACTTCTGCTCAGCTCCCCCAATTGCAGGTTGCTGCTGAATCAAAGCAGCCAACGCCTGAAGAATCTGAGACGTGTCTACAGCAGGTTGTGCTGTTGCTGTTGGAACCACCATAGGTCCTCCTTGAGAGCCAATTCCATCCTGACCAGGAGTCCCTTGGACAGGAGCACCCTGAGCAGCAGCCGCACCCTGTACAGCATCACTGTGATCCATTTTCCACCCAATCTAACCAATTCTCCAAATCGATCACCCCAATTGCTCTCAGTGGAAGCACCAGATGTCGTGGCGAGAGTCTTTCTTGGGGAGGGCGGACCTCCTGACTGTGATAGATCAGAGAAAAGACCAGAAAGGAAAATAGGTCGCTGCAGACGATGAAATCTCAAAACACAACCTCTTGTGCCCACCAATTGCAAAACAAACACTCAAGCACGCACTCAGGTACACAAATATGTCTCTCCGGAGTAGAAATAGCTTTATTTCAGCGTCAACTGCTTCACTGTTAAGAAAATATCTCTCTCCTCCTCTCCTAAGTCCTTCTCAGCTGAAAATTCCAAGGAATTTGATCTTACGACAACCAAAGCCTTGTAAAAAGCAATCCTCTTCAAATAAACCGCCCTGTCCGTTCAATTCTACCTCCAAACCTCAAAACTGTGCAACATATGAGGTTCTTGTCTCCAAAACACTTTCCTGCCTCTCTCACGATCTCCCCTGCTCACTCTATTCAATTCTGTCAGAAAAATCGATTCTCACTCAACCTCCAAGCTTCTCAACGTCTCCTCTCCTCAATCCACTCAATTCTGTCAGAAAAATCGATCCCCAATCAGCCTCCAAGCTTCTCAGCGTCTCCTCTCCTCAATCCCTAATTCTCCTCCTTTTTCCTCCTTTCGCCTCAGTTCTCTCAAAAAACTCCCTTGAAAGTGTCCACCGATCTCCAGCCGTCGCAGGTATTAAACCTAAAAGCTAAGGCCCCAGCTTAAGCTGCCCCCCTGCTGTCCTTATAAGTGCAGTCACTTATACAAGCAGGGCCCTAGCTTAAGCTGCGCCCCTGCTGTCCTTATGCGTACAGAGCATTATTTACAAAGTTGGCCCTTTTTTAATACAAGTTTCACAGTTGTCTGCACAAACTCTACCCTACACTAATAAAGGTTCACATAACCTCATTCTCCATCGTAAGCCTACTCGATGCTTATTTAACTAATTAGCAAAAGTTTCCTGTGCTCTTGATGTCATCCTGAATATACTACAAGCCATCCAATGTAGGCCGAAGCCCTAACACTTATGAGGCTGCCCCATAGGGCTTACAGCCCCCCCATATGCGCACCAAGTATCTCCCATAGTATATTCGGGATGGCATGCGGAGCTTAGGCCAGGAAACCCACGATTAAGGGAGATACCGGTCTCTCGCCCCTAGATGCCATCTTGATGCCATCCTGAATATACTACAAGCCATCCAATGTAGGCCGAAGTCCTAACACTTATGAGGCTGCCCCATAGGGCTTACATCCCCCCCATATGGGCACCTGGTATCTCTCATAGTATATTCAGGATGGCATGCGGAGACTTAGGCCAGGAAGCCCACGATTAAGGGAGATACCGGTCTCCCGCTCCCTAGGTATACAGGACATGGCTGAATACCCAACATAGACTCCCATCCGGGAGGCCAACATGCCAGAATAGGAACCAGAGGCCAGGAGGGATTGATCCTGAGACCACTTCCCTCCTAGGCAGAGGCCTTATCACTGGGATGACCTTTGGTTCCGTTCAAAAAGGTTTTACAGTCTGTACATATGCTTTACTAAAGAAATGTTCCTGTAAAGTCTTTACTAGCTTTCTGTACGCTAACTTCTCTATACAACTCCGTTTTAAACGAGTAAAGAGTCAAAACTATAGTACTTGTGAACACCTACACACTCATGCAATCAGATTCTGAGTTCGAGTCACGAGTCAGAATCGACAGATTTCCCTCTATCGCATATTTCCTAATTTAAAACACGTGCTAACTATTACTTAAAACACTTTTTGTCAAAACTGGAAGCATGAGGTCGCTCTCCTCGTCAAGCTCTGCATTCCGATGCCTTTTGACCTCTTTCAAGGTGATATTTCAGTCTAAGCTAGGGGGCAGCTTGTCAAGCATGGCCCCAGCTTAGCTCCTGCCCAGCTTGTTAAGCTGCAGGGCAGCTTCCTTTACACAATATAGAAAAAACATCTCTTTGCAATACTTTTCACTGTACAGACCTATATACAATACGACAACGGAAGATGCTACTCTTCTCATCTTCCGGGGTGGAAGATCTCTCCCTATGGCAGAAGCGGTCCTCTTTACTGCGCTTCCTCGCATCGCAGTAGGAGTATCCATCCAACCTTCGTCTTCTGGAGTCTTTAGAAGACTCCCTGGTGTAGCAGAAGCGGTCTTCTGCGCAGCTCGGGTACTCAAGGATTCCTCCTGTGAGTCGGACTCCGATCCAGAATGAATGATCGGGAAAGATGTGGTCTTCCTAGGTACACCCCTAGGACCCATCTTTCTTGGTGGTGTCTCATCTTCCGACCCACTCGAGTCGTCTTCTCTCACCAGAAGCGTCTTTTGATGAGTACCGGGTCTCATCTGCGGCATCAGAGCGAGAGAGGGAGTCATTGCTGCTGCTCGGTCGTCTTCTCCCGAGGTCTCCTCCTTCACCTCGTGCTGCCCTATTGGCTCATATCTCACCAACTGATCTTCCGTGAGATCCCCCTTGACCACGTACAAGTAATAGAAGAACAGAGTAAGATGTTCTCCTGCCGGAGTGCCTAAGTACACCAGCTCTGCCTGTACATATGTATGGAAGAACGCACCCCAATTGACATTCTCTCCAACACACACTACTTCCAGGAACTCCACGTCATGATCTCCAAGGTACCGCGTCTTCTGCGCCTTCCTCTTAGGAAAAAGGTGAAGGAACAGCTTCGCCAGAAGACGCTTCTGTGGCTCCCGGTAAGATTCAACCTTCCATCCGTTTCTTCCTTGCCTATCCTCCAAGAAGAGGCAAGATGTGCTCTCCGGCACATGCCACCTACCCGAGATCATGGGTAAGATCTTCTTCTCGAGCCAACAACCTCGGTTCTCAAATTTTGACCTGTGAAAGGTCTTGCGCCACCACTCCTCTGTCTAGGAGGATGATCTTCCTTGAGCTACTCTTGCCTTCGCAGGTATCTAGGTGCGAGGCGGTAATGCTGCCCAAACCTCCTCCAGAAGACCCTGGTCGGCGAGGTTCCAGTCCCATAGGAAGAAGTCGAGACCCAACTCCTTGATGAAGGATTTGGCCTCGGTCAGTTCTGCTGCCGGTAACACCAACCCTCGAGGGTGCATCGACATACTTGAAACTCTGTTGCACTAAGCCACACGTATTTACTGTGAGCCGAAGGCTCAGTCCTTCCCAAGTTCTCACAGTCTAGCTTCTACTCTCAGAAGACGAATCTAGTCTTCCAGAAGACAGCTACTCCGTCTTCCGGGATTCTAACAGTGCTTCCTAAGTAGTTCTCGTCTTCCGAGCTATATCTAAACAATCCTAACTAAGCAAGGCCTCGCATGGATTCCTAAGAAGACAACCCACCTTGCATTACATCCTACTTCATAACAGAAGATACAAGATATGCGAGAAGTAGAGTGTATGAAAGGTTCGGAAGATGGTTGCGGGCTCCTGCGGTGACAGTGGCCTCTAGGAAGACTCCCGGGATAGCTTCCGATTCAATAACGTTCTCGGAAGACTTCCCGAAGCCAGACTTCCCTTCACTGGTCTCATCTGTCTTCTGCTTCCTACACGCAATCCAATCTCACAACAGACACAAGACACGCGCACTCTGTTCCTCCGACTTCTCACCTCTCATACATACTCAGAAGAAGCTTGCTGCATGACGAGAAGACATGATCCTCGACCATTCTCTCCAGATTCTTCCAGCAAGACTTCTCACAACTCTCTTCTAAGTTCGGGAAGAAGAAGGAATAGGCTGCTATGGGTCGGACATAAGAGACCCGTAACGGACCCTCACGTCTTCTCGCGCATTCTGCCAGCGTTTCTAGTCTTCTAGTCTCTCCAGGAAGATGTGGATTTGAGAAGCTTGGAAGATCGAGAGGCACAGGCCTGGTTCCCAACTTCCAGCTTCTCGAAACAATAAACAACTCACCAAGCCACTCGGGATTCGTACCAAGCTTCTCTTAACAAAAAAAAAACAAATCCAATCCACCCTTGATACGAATTGCACACATTCGTCTTCCGAAGACAGTCAGACTTCCGAAGCGTCTTCCGAAGATGTTCAGGTTTCAAAAGCGTCTTTCGAAGATGTTCAGATCTTCCGAAGCGTCTTCTGTTACTGGTGTGAATACTACAGCGATGACTGCGGGTTCTGCGGAGGCTGATGTATATACTGGGAGAGTTGAGGTGCGCTCTAATCCAACTATGGTTGAGCAGGCTGTTGAGGTTCCGGTTGAAATGATGAAGAGAGGTGCTGAAAGCATTAGGAGAGCTACTGGATGGAGAGACCCAGTAGATGCAACTTCTATTCGAGCGTTTTTAGAGACGAGTGGTGAACAAGATGCCATGATCGAAGACAAAAGAAGACGGGACGCTTCTGACTTAGATGCAGGAGTACCAGAAGATAGTGACCGTCGAAGGGTTACAAGGAGGAGAGCAGATGAACCATCACCATCTGTACCAACTGGAAGATTTCCTGCTACAGAGGATGTACCTTCTACTTCTAAAGCTCCACCACCTGCAGTAGATCCTATGGAAGGTGTGCAGGATTTGCCACAAGAGACTACTGCTACAGATAGAGTACGGGGGAAGAGGTTTACAGCGCAGGAGAAGGGGAAAGCTCCAGCTTACAAGTTAGCGGCAGACATCGAAACAACAACAGACTTGCGTGCTGTTCTAGAGCAACGCATTTTGGATGCTAGAGTTGAGTTTACTCTTCGTGAAGTGCTTGGTATCGCAAAGAGAGAGTTTCATGAGTTGATAACAGATATCATGAAGAGAAAGAGACAGGTATTGACTGAACAAGTAAGTAGTCATATGGTTGGAGCAGTAGATGCTATTGATGTTGATCAGTTCGGAGATGATAAGTATGAGGCATGGGTTGCTGGTCCTGCTGTTATTGAGAATAAAGATGAAGAGTTTGAAGAGGATGGGTCAGGCGCAGACAGCGATTTCAAGGAGAAGCACTGGGCAAGAGCGACAACAGAGATGCAAGTTCGGCTTGGAGGACTTTCTGAGTCAGTACCTGCACTTGTGGATCACGGGTCGGAGATCAACATCATTTCCAAGGAGGTGTATGAAAAGGGACAGTGGTCAATCGAAAGGAATCATGGTTGGGTGCTTCGAGCTGCAAATAACCAAAAGGGTGAGTTATACGGAGCTTGTCCCAATATGCGTGTAAGGATTGGGGATGTAGAGGTTGATCAACATTTCTTTGTACAGTCATCTGCCTCCTATCCTGTCATACTGGGTCAACCATACATCACCGCTGTTCGGATGGAAACAAAGGTGATGAACGATGGGTCTCATTATGCTAGAGTTCGGAGTCCTGATGACAAGTACTCAGTACAGTTTTTGACGGTTCGTTCAAGACATGAACGGAACAGACAAACCCTTAGAGATTCTCAGATGAAGAGATGTAAGGTTTTTCGCAGTCCACTCCTGTAGAGCGGGAAGACAGGGGTGTAGAACCTACTGTTGAGGTCCCGTCAGAGTTGGAAGCGAGACATGTACAAAGGTCTGGATACATATGTGGTGTACAGAGTTGGCAGTCTGGATTGCTGATGTTTGAGGCAGATGGGTGGAGCCGATTTACAAGAGTTGAAGATATGGAGGAAAATACAAAAAGATGGATGGTGAAACAGGTATCAGGGTTGTGGCGTGTAGGAGTTCTATCTGAAGACGAAGTGGTTTCTGGTTTGTTTGAAGAGTTTATGTCTGTACAGTCAGCTGTTGGTTGGTTAGACAATGTGAGTAGATTGATGGAGGGGAAAAATAGTGTGGTGGTGATCCCTATCCACTCTCGATGCATATATAAGGAGATTGCTACATACATGCAGTTCTTTCCTCATCCGATGCAGAATAATGAAGGGAGAGAAGCAAGTTGTTGGTGTGCACTCCCTCAGGAAGCAGACGTCCATGCGAAGTACAAATCTGTACTGAGAAAGGTAAGACCGGTAGCAGCTCAACTACCTGCTAACTCCCAACAGCAAGTACAGTTAGTGAGGACTGAGCCTATATTGCGTGATCATAGACGAGTAGGACACCAATTTACTGAGGAGACATTGAAGGAGCTCCAGATAGGAGGGGGTGATTTCTTGACTGAGGTCGAGAAGACAATGTTTGAACATATGATAGTGAAGCATGGTAAAGCATTCTCTTTTTCAGCAGAGGAGATAGGTTGTGTGGACCCAAAGGTTATAGCGCATATGGTTATATTCACAATCCCTCATGTGCCTTGGGACCTGAAACCGATCCCAGTTCCTCGTGCTTTGTTGCCTAAACTCATCGAGTTGTTGAAGGAGAAGGTACAGATGGGGATACTTGAGCCGTCATGGGGCCATATTCTAGCAGGTGGTTCACTGTACCCAAGAAGTCAGGAGCTTTGCGTTTTATTCAAGACCTACAGCCTGCGAATAACGTAACCATTCGTAACGTTGGGACGGTCCTGTGATTGAAGAGGTAGCAGAGGCATTTGCAGAGAGAGCTATCTATTCAATAGGAGATCTATATTCTGGTTATGATCAATTCCAGCTGGCTGTGGAGAGTAGGGATTTAACTACTATGCGTACGCCCCTAGGATTGATGCGGATGTGTACTCTTCCACAAGGAGCAACGAACTCGGTGGCTCATATGCAGAACGCGATGCATAACGTACTAAGGGAGTTTGTGCCTGATGTTACCATTCCATTTCTAGATGATATTCCTATAAAGGGTTGCGCGGTTGAAGACAAGGATGAAGCAGTACTTGCGAATGGATGTAGAAGGTTTGTTGCAGACCATATCAGGGATGTAGAACATATCTTGACTCGTCTGGAGGAGGTACATCTCACCCTGTCAGGCGCTAAGTCCAAGTTTGGCGTGTCTGAGATTTTAGTGGTTGGACATCTGTGTGGCGCTTTTGGAAGGCGACCAAACCCCGAGAAGGTTGAAGCCATAGCAAGGATAGCAGACTGTAGGAATATCACAGAGGTTCGACGCTTTCTAGGTGCTTGTGTATTTTATCGTTTATCCATTCCTCATTATGCTCATGTTGCTGAGCCTTTGTATGCATTATTGAGGAAGGGTAAGAGGTTTATATGGACCTCAGTCCATCGAGAAGCTATGAATAGGTTGAAAGAGGCTCTACAGTCTCCGCCTGTTTTGAGAAGAATAGACTATGGATGTGGGAGACCTGTCATTGTCATAGTAGATACTAGCCCAAAGGCAATCGGCTGGGCGATAGGTCAAGATGATGCGGATGGATTGCGACTTACCTCTAGGTTTGGAGCTAGGATCTTGACAGACAGGCAGCGAGATTATCCTCAAGTGAAGCGTGAATTATGAGGAGCGATGACAGCGATGAAGACAGACCGTGAGTTTCTGATTGGTGCTCATGTAGTCCTGGAAACGGATTGTCTACCTCTACTAGGCATGATATCCAACTGTACCACGCTAGACATAGCAATGTTACGTTGGATTATCTATATTAGAAGCTTGAATCCATAGCTGAAGCATATAAAAGGAAAGGAGAATATGGTTGCAGATATGTTGTCAAGGGCTCGATTTGTGGATGAGGATGTTATGATTTCATAAGCCGAGGAAGAAGAGAGACAGGATGCTCAGTGTCAGGTTAATCGACGGGCTACAAACTTGGAGCCGTTGATGTTTAAAGAGGAGCTTTACACAGGTAGACTTCGTGACATAGGATATTATCTGAGCTTGTTGGAGAGGCAAGAGAGGTGGAGCAAGGCTGAGTTCAAAGAGATAAGGAAACAAGCTTACAACTATCTTCTGCATGATGGGTATCTTTGGAGACGACCACAGAGGAGAGATGGGATGTTCATACGGGTAGTGGACGATCAAGAGACTAAGCAGCAACTAATGAAGGAGTTCCATGATACCTTATGGGCCGGACATCGAGGGATTTGGGCTACCTACACCAAGTTGAAGGAGAGGTACTGGTGGAAAGGTCTGTATCAGGATGTGATGAACTACGTCAGCTCCTGCTTGCATTGCCAGTTCTATTCAAAGATGCGGTATAGGGATGGTCTCGTGCCAACTTACCCGCCTTGCATTCATTTCCAGTGGGTTCTCGACTTAGTGGTGATGCCTCTGGGGTTATGGGGCATGCGATATTTGGTTCTGGCTCGTGAGGATCTCTCCAACTTTGTAGAAGGGCGAGCTTTGAGGACGAAGACCACAGAGGGGATATGTAAGTTTGTTCTTGAAGATATTATCTGTAGGTATGGGTCTATAGGAAGGCTACGGGCAGGGAGAACTACGGGGTACGGAAGCGAAAGAGTTTTTTGCTCGATATGGTGTGAAGCTCAAGCTTACTACTGCGATGAATCCAGAGGGGATTGGCAAGAGCGAGCGAGGACATCCATCGATAGTTCAGGCTTTGGTGAAGGCGTGTGATGGTAAGCATAGAGAGTGGCCTAGGTTACTCCCTTTTGCTTTATGGGCAGATAGAACAACTCATTGTTCAACTACAGGGTACATGCCTGTTGAGTTGATGTTAGGGCAGAAACCGATGATGCCAGCAGAAGAAGACTTTCCTACCTGGGCTACCTTACCATGGGAGGACAATGTGGACCGTGTGCAGCTTCTCTCACTACGAATCAGACAGCTAGAATGTAGAGAGGAGGATCTCACTGAAGCGCAGCGACGGCTGAAGGCGGCTCGACTAGGGAACAAAGAGAGGTTTGATAAGACTCATAGACTTCGACCAAAACTGATACAAGTTGGAGACTGGGTGTTGGTATACGACAGCACGTTGGAGAACCAACACTCTACAGTTCGAAAGTTTTCGAGAAGGTGGTTTGGTCCGTACCTTGTCTCTGACGTACATCAGAATGCTACTTATTCCTTGCAAGAGCTAGATGGCACGTCCTTAAGACTTCCAGTTGCTGGGAAACGAGTGAAGTTATTCAAGAAGAGAGGGGAGACTGTGGAACTAGCTGAGTTCTTAGGTTCAGAGAAGACAAGAGCAAATGAAGACCTTTCTGAGGCGGTCGAGGAGAGCGAAGACGATTTGGAGGACCACGAGGGTCAATGACGGATTGGCACATACCAGAGGATGTGCAGATTTGGAGGGGGTGAATGTCGTATTGTATATAGGTCTGTACAGTGAAAAGTATTGCAAAGAGATGTTTTTTCTATATTGTGTAAAGGAAGCTGCCCTGCAGCTTAACAAGCTGGGCAGGAGCTAAGCTGGGGCCATGCTTGACAAGCTGCCCCCTAGCTTAGACTGAAATATCACCTTGAAAGAGATCAAAAGGCATCAGAATGCAGAGCTTGACGAGGAGAGCGACCTCATGCTTCCAGTTTTGACAAAAAGTGTTTTAAGTAATAGTTAGCACGTGTTTTAAATTAGGAAATATGCGATAGAGGGAAATCTGTCGATTCTGACTCGTGACTCGAACTCAGAATCTGATTGCGTGAGTGTGTAGGTGTTCACAAGTACTATAGTTTTGACTCTTTACTCGTTCAAAACGGAGTTGTATAGAGAAGTTAGCGTACAGAAAGCTAGTAAAGACTTTACAGGAACATTTCCTTAGTAAAGCATATGTACAGACTGTAAAACTTTTTTGAACGGAACCAAAGGTCATCCTAGTGATAAGGCGCCTGCCTAGGAGGGAAGTGGTCTCATGATCAATCCCTCCTGGCCTCTGGTTCCTATTCTGGCATGTTGGCCTCCCGGATGGGAGTCTATGTTGGGTATTCAGCCATGTCCTGTATACCTAGGGGGCGGGAGATCGGTATCTCCCTTAATCGTGGGCTTCCTGGCCTAAGTCTCCGCATGCCATCCTGAATATACTATGAGAGATACCAGGTGCCCATATGGGGGGGCTGTAAGCCCTATGGGGCAGCCTCATAAGTGTTAGGACTTCGGTCTACATTGGATGGCTTGTAGTATATTCAGGATGGCATCAAGATGGCATCTAGGGGCGAGAGACCGGTATCTCCCTTAATCGTGGGCTTCCTGGCCTAAGCTCCGCATGCCATCCTGAATATACTATGGGAGATACCTGGTGCGCATATGGGGGGGCTGTAAGCCCTGTGGGGCAGCCTCATAAGTGTTAGGGCTTCGGCCTACATTGGATGGCTTGTAGTATATTCAGGATGGCATCAAGAGCACAGGAAACTTTTGCTAATTAGTTAAATAAGCATGGAGTAGGCTTACGATGGAGAATGAGGTTATGTGAACCTTTATTAGTGTAGGGTAGAGTTTGTGCAGACAACTGTGAAACTTGTATTAAAAAAGGGCCAACTTTGTAAATAATGCTCTGTACGCATAAGGACAGCAGGGGCGCAGCTTAAGCTAGGGCCCTGCTTGTGATAAGTGACTGACTTATAAGGACAGCAGGGGGCAGCTTAAGCTGGGGCCTTAACTTTTAGGTTTAATACCTGCGACGGCTGGAGATCGGTGGACACTTTCAAGGGAGTTTTCTGAGAGAACTGAGGCGAAAGGAGGAAAAAGGAGGAGAATTAAGGATTGAGGAGAGGAGACGCTGAGAAGCTTGGAGGCTGATTGGGGATCGATTTTTCTGACAGAATTGAGTGGATTGAGGAGAGGAGACGCTGAGAAGCTTGGAGGTTGATTGGGGATCGATTTTTCTGATAGAATTGAGTGGATTGAGGAGAGGAGACGTTGAGAAGCTTGGAGGCTGAGTGAGGATCGATTTTTCTGACAGAATTGAATAGAGTGAGCAGGGGAGATCGTGAGAGAGGCAGGAAAGTGTTTTGGAGACAAGAACCTCATATGTTGCACAGTTTTGAGGTTTGGAGGTAGAATTGAACGGACAGGGCGGTTTATTTGAAGAGGATTGCTTTTTACAAGGCTTTGGTTGTCGTAAGATCAAATTCCTTGGAATTTTCAGCTGAGAAGGACTTAGGAGAGGAGGAGAGAGATATTTTCTTAACAGTGAAGCAGATGACGCTGAAATAAAGCTATTTCTACTCCGGAGAGACATATTTGTGTACCTGAGTGCGTGCTTGAGTGTTTGTTTTGCAATTGGTGGGCACAAGAGGTTGTGTTTTGAGATTTCATCGTCTGCAGCGACCTATTTTCCTTTCTGGTCTTTTCTCTGATCTATCACAGTCAGGAGGTCCGCCCTCCCCAAGAAAGACTCTCGCCACGACACCGTGCACAGAAGCAGAAGATCATAGTGGTGGAAGAGGCATCCTTGCCTCTGGAAGACAAGGTAAACACCTCCGATCGGATCGTGAGGATGAGTCTGTCTTCCGCGGGAAGAAGACTGGAGGAGTTCAGTGCCTTCTTCCACTCGGAAATCCAGCCAGCTATGGAGTTGATGGAGAAGAGAGCGATAGCTCATGAGAAGCCACTACAGCCTGGATTCGGTCTGGGCACCCTGATGCGGCAGGAAGAAGGCCAGAAGAAGATAGAAGCGCTGGAAGCCAACCTCCGCACCACGGAGAAGCTCGCAGCGAAGTACAAGGCGAAAGCAGCCGCTTCTGCCAAGGAGTTAGCGCAGCTGAAGAAGAGCAACCAGGAGTTGCAGGCGCGTTTATAGCAGCGTGACCAGGAGGTTCTGCGAGTACGGGGTAAGACCTTGCAGAGGAGAAGACGACTTGGAAGACACTACGGGAAGCCGCAGAAGCGCAGACTGCAGCTGAGAAGACGCAGCGGGAAGCAGCGGAAGCTCGTGCGCAGGGGATGTTAGCTCAGACGGTGGAAGCGCTTCGGAAGAAGTTCAACTTCACCGCGAGTAGGAAGCTTCTTACCTTAGCTAGGGAATGGGACGACGAGTCCAGAGCGATGTTGGTAGAGTGTAAGGAGAGCATGTTCCGGTACTTGGATCGACAGATCGAGGGAGTGAAAACACTCTTTGGTCTTCCCTTGATTCCGTCACCCGTAACTGCATCTTCCCAAGCTCCAGCACCATCAACCGGATCAGACTTGGAGAAGGAGGAGTTCGACCTCGCTGTCCGTTTGGTAGTGACAGCGTTGGAAGCCGAGAAGATCTCGGAAGAAGTCTCGGAAGACAAGATGTCTTCTGGAAGACAAGAAAAAGAGCTGTCTTCCCAAGTATTCCGAGTGGAGGAAGCGACTTCGCCGGACCCGTATGAGGTCACCATGGCTCCCAGTGTCGAACTAGTGCCTCAGAAGAGCGAGGAAGTACTAGTCGACCCAGCTTCCCAGAAGACGCTTCTGTCTTCGGAAGCAGAAGCCGAAGCAGAAGCAGCAACAGCAGAGCTAGTGACAAATGTTGAGGAGGAAGCCACCTCAGTGACACCCGAGGTAATTGCAGGGCTTCCCAGCTTATCAGAAGCCGAGTTATGAGTTCAGGTAGGAGCATATCAAATAGAGATTACAGCAGAGCAATTAGAGTAAGCAGCAAAGCGCAGAAGACAAGTTGACTTGTCCAAACTTAGTAGGAAACGAACATGCTATCTTAGGAGGTGGTAGTTTTGGGGTAATATTAGATAAGTGACCATGTGGCAGAGTAGGCAGCGCAGGAGTAGTAAGGTGGATGGCTAATTAGGAAAAGGAACCGCTTGCATATGGGGTGGCAGCCTTCTGACAGCGCCCATCTCTCCCTGGTTGTAGTCGAGGATTGGAGGGGAGTTCCTCTACGCCTCAAGACATATGCATAATTAAGATCGAAGAGTAGGATTTCACACACACTATGTACGCATACCCACACTACTGGAGACCCCTTTCACATATTACTTTGAGGTACATTAGGCTCACAGGACCTATCACACCTCGTGTTAGAGGTGCTACGCACAGAGTGGATCGAAGATGTAGATGGAGGTAGAGGACAATTTAGGAGCAGGGAACAGCATCCTCGTGTAGTCCTACTGGCTAGACTGGTGTGTCGAGGAGTAGGAGCAGAAAGTAGAGGGAGTGAGCTTACCAACACCAATGTGCCTCTTCTCGGAGAATGGATTGCTGATTTGAGTGCAGAAGCTTTGTCTGTGTCTGGGAGGTAGTGGGTTTTCTTGAATTCACTCCCGATTGTGCATGGGAAGCATTCTTCTTGAGTGGCGGTGACTGTCAGCAGTTGTGCAAATTCGTAGTTTGGCTCGTCCAGTGGAGCACTTCGGATCCACGTACGGTCGGTCTTATGGATAAGAGATCCCAGAAGACAGAGTAGTCGGAGCAGCGAGAGAAGAAGAAAGAAGCCTTCTTCTCACAGCAGAAGACGACATTCTCAAGTAGAAGACTGTGTAACTGTACGCACGTTTGTTATCTTCCTCCCCAAACTATTACAAGCAGGGATAGCTTGTTAGTCAAGATCCGAACTAGAAGCTTGTCGGAGTCTTAATTTCTTATTCTTATCTTGTCTTTTCCTCGTTTGGATTTTCTCTTCTTCCTCATCTTCCTTCATCTTCTCCATCTTCTTACCTTCTTCTAGTGAGCTTCTGAGACTTCTATTGAGCTTCCTGGGAAGGCTACAGGGGGGCATACATCCTGTGATCAATCTAACCCGTTGGAATGTGGGAGAATAAGGTGTAACAGCCGTTGCTAGTCAAGTTATGAGAGAGCACATGGAGAGAACGTTGGGAGGAGAGAGAGCTAACGCGATGTTAGCAACGTTAGAACCTTTCGTGTATCCCGTAGTGATATATGACGCGTTCGAAGTCATTCTTTACATCTTGTTCACTTAGAAAGGGTTTGAGGAGAGTTGAAAGAGTGTGCAACAAGAGTTGTAGAGGAAGGAGGAGAGAAAAGTTATTAGAGGAGATAAATTTGTGAGTTTAGAAATTCTGCTCTCTGGAAAATTTGTACAGTCGCTGTCAACTTTTCTGTGAATTTTATTTTCCTGTGATACTTTCCAGTGTTTTAGATTGGCTGATAACCTATCTAAGACAAAAGAAATCATAGGAAAAGGTGGTCTAGAGAGGGAGCAATGAATTTTCAAAGTTGAGGGGGTCTATTCGTGAGAGTTGAGGAATTCTGTTATCTGGAAAAAATTTACAGTCATTGTCAGATTTTCTGTGAATTTTATTTTCCTGAGAAACTTTCCAGTGTTTTAGAGTGGCTGATAAGCTATCCAGGACAAAAGAAATCATGAGAAGATGAGGTCTGAAGAGGGAGAAAGAATTTTTCAAAGTGGAGGGGGTTGACAACCACGAGGGAAGTGAAAATATACAAATTTCAGTTCTCTGAAAATTTGTACAGTCATCACCATCTCTTCTGATTAGGGAAGTTTCTGTTGAAACTTCATGATTTAGTAGCTTGGAGGTTGAGCTACTGGAGATAACAAAAATCTTGGAGAGATCTCGTACCAACTAAGAGATACACGTTTCGGCATACAAGGAGGTCTTGAAGATACTTCATGGGGAATCCTGTTCGAATGACGAGGTGGAAGAAGAGACGTTTAGGAGTTCGAACAGAGACGGAGAAGCCCAAGTTGAGTATAGATGAGTTACGAACCCGCATCTATAGCACTTGGGGTGCCCTCTTTACCCTATACGAAGAAGCTTCCGCGACCATTGGCACAGATTTGAAGAAAGCCGAGTTTAAAGCATCATTCACTGTGGAGGCCACGAATGCTCCTCGTGAAGTAGAGTTGGATTTTTACAAGAGTGAGTTCAAGATGTCTGTTGTGATTAGTACAAACGATGGTGAGGAGGATCATATCTTCGATAGTTAAATTTAGATTAGATTTTATTTCGTGTATAGCATGTATAATACACGATTTCCAATATAAAGCTCGGAAGAGTTAAGAAAGTGATGTAGAATTATTTTCCTCTATGATATTTTGTCCACTTAATGGTTGAGAAGGTGCAACATGAGTGGAAATTTAAAAGATTGGAAAGTTAGACTTAGAAACCTTCCTCAAGGTTTAGATGTCATAGTAAGTGTCGGAGAAAGTTCGAGAGAGATTATCGTCGAGTTTGAAAACCCTAGTACTAAACCTCAAGTAGAATCTCCGAGGAGAAGAGTAGAAACCGACTTGTGGTGTTATTTCTGTAGAGGGTTGGGACACAAAGTAGTGAATTGTCCAACTAGAATCAGAACCGAGAGAGCTAAAGGGAAGCGGGAGTTTACTGATTTAAGTCTTCGAGTGGGTCCATCGTCACCAGCGCCAATTCATCTTCTAGGCGAAGATCCTTGTCCAAGTTGTGGAGTGGGTGATCTATCCAGAGGACACAAGTGCGTAGATGTGGCCGCCCTACTTACGTCAGTAGTCGAGAAGTTGGACGAGACTCAAAAAGCGGAGACGGAGAAGTTGTCGACTTCAAAAGAGGACTCAGCTGAGTTGTGATGGAGATCGTCATTCGGATGGTGGAGAAGGCGGTGATGCGACTCAGGCTCATGATTACCTTGGGAGAAGAGATGGCACAAGAGGTGTTGTTACAACCATTTCCTTTCATTTTACCTATGGTAGATTATTCGCGAATGGAATTGGTGATGTTCGTACTCTTTTAGCGAGTAGTTATTGCACAAAAATTAGAAGGGTAGAAAGAATAGTTACAAGATGGGGAAGTTACCAGTGTTTCATGGGAAGGACAATGAAGATGTAGAACCATTTGTACGAGACTTCAAAAGGGGTTGCATCGGAAACAACGTGAGAAGGAAGGAAGAATGGGTGTTGTTACTGCCAGAGTTTTTAGAAGATTTTGCTCTTACGTGGTATGAAGACCGAGTGAAGAGCAAGACACCTGGTGCAGTTGAGGACACATGGGAGACGTTGAGTAATGCACTCATCGAAGAATTTCTTCCAGAAGAGAGTTATGAGAAGCTCATGATGGAGCTTACTCATTTGAAGCAACGGGACGACGAGAAAGTTCGGCAATATGCCGAAAGGGTGGATAAGTTGGAGCAACGGTTTCGGACGGTCCTACGGAAGAGTGGAGACAATGTGGAGTTAACGATGGCGGGGATTGGAGCAGTGTTGATCAAGAACTTGGTGGGAGGGTTGAGGCCTTCAATTCGAACCCAAGCGAGGTACGAGAAGCCAGCAACAAAAGCGGAGGCCATCAAGATTGCGACAAATATGGAAGAGAGTTTGGATGAAGGAGATATCATCCAACCTCATCATGCTGCTCTGGTGTCGACTCCGACTCCTGGTGTAGCCACGACGATCGCACTTGCACCATCACAATTGGTGATTGCTTCAACGTCAGCTCCTACTCCAACGGTGGTGCCAAGACCGTTTGTCCCAACAACGATGTCTACTGCCACCTCTGATTTTCATGCTGAGCTGAAGAGCATCACCGATACTCTTGCGGATCTCAAGATAAACATGGTGCAGTTCCGAGAATGGAGGAACAAAGGTGGAGGAGGAGGTCAAAGAGGTTACGACAACAATCCCAACCGAGGAAATCAAGGTAACTTTAGAGGCAACCAAGGTAACTTTGGAGGAATCACTTGTTGGACGTGTGGAGGTTCTCATTTTCAGCAAAATTGTCCTAACAACGGAGCAAGAGGTGCCGAAGCTATCAGAATGAATGTGGGTGGAGGAAATCCATCACAAGGACGAGACAAGGGAGTGGCTACTATCGATGTCGTGCGAGATCCCATCTACGAGAAAGGAGAGAGTTCAAACTCTTCTCATGCACCGGTGGAGCTTTTAGCTCAAGAAAGGAAAAGAACTCGATTTTCTGATGAACCGGTTTTCATGGAGGAGTCAGCAAGTAGAAGTACTCGTTCGAGTAATATTTCGAGTACACCAAGGGAGCCAAGAAGGAAGCTGGGGATGGCGGATTTCACCATTTTATCTTCCCAAGCGGGATATGATGTGGTTGAAGATGTGGGTGCTCAGAAAGCCAACATCACTGTTGGACAATTGATCGCACTTAATCCCAGCTTACGAAGGGAACTCAGAGGAGGACTGAGTTCTAAGAGAAGCAAGAAGAAGAAACCCAAGAGCAAGACATCAAAGTCTGTGGGAGTTGGTGTGGTGGATGTGCATGCTTCAGAGGTATGCACTAGGGCTTCAAAGATTGAAGTCCGGTTGAATGGTCACTACGTCTCTGACGTATTGATGGATGGAGGGTCGGCTGTAAACGCCATATCGGAGAGGTTGATGAAGAAGTTGAGGATGGAACCAACTCGCCCGGCTAGCATTGTCGTGGGGATGGCTAACAAGCAACGGGTAAGACCTCTTGGTGTGTTAGAGAAGGTGGTAGTGTCTGTGATGGGAGTTCAAACATTGATGTCCTTTCAAGTGTTAAAGGACTCTAGTTATGATTTGCTCCTAGGTAGGCCTTGGTTGAGAGCTGTACGCACCACGGATAGGTGGCACAAGGGATACTTACGGATTGGGCCTAGAGATCATAGAGTGATAGTTCCTCTCTCGGGTGTTGGAGTTGTGACTTCTGACTCTGATAGACCCACTAGTGACTACTGGGAATCTGATACGGAGGATGATCAGAGTGTCTCAGAAGTAGATACTGGAGATTCTTACGACCAAGAATCCTCGTCTGAGGATGAAGGATTTGGTCGAGATGAATCAGTACATCAGCTTAGTGCTATTGACTTGTTGCTTCGACCAGCAGTGGAGAAAGATCCTGACAAAGAAGAGTTGAGTGAGGCAGAGATTGTGAGAAGACTCTCTACCTTGAAGTTTGGTATCAATGTCACTCAAGAAGAGAAAAGTAGATTCCTAGATATATTTCGAAAATATATCCATATGTTTGCTTTCGACTACAAGGATTTGAAGGAGGTGACTCTCGAGACTCATCGAATCGAATTGGAGGAGCACGCAAGACCAGTTCGACAGAAGCAGAGAAGGGTCAATCCCACAACGGCAATGATGGTCAAGGAGGAGATAGACAAGTTGAAGGAGGCGAGTTTCATCTATGAGGTGGAGAACTCAGAATGGGTTTCACCCATTGTGATTGTCAAGAAGAAGAATGGTAAGCTGCGAGTGTGCATAGACTATAAGAAGCTGAATGCAGTTACCAAGAAGGATTATTATCCTCTACCATTTATAGATGAGATTTTGGAGGAAGTTGCTGGTCATGAGTGGTACAGCTTTGGTGATGGTTATAGTGGGTATAACCAGATCAAGATAGCACAGGAGTACCAACAGTTGACTACTTTCACTACTCCTTGGGGAACATTTGCATTTCGGGTGATGCCATTCGGATTGTGTAATGCTCCGGCCACGTTTCAAAGGTTCATGAACAAGGTGTTTGAACCATTCATAGGAAGTTTGTTCGGGATTTCATTGACGATTTCTGTGTGTACGGACGAAAGGAGGACCACTTTGATCATGTGATCAAAGTTTTGCAGCGGTTGGAGCAAGCCAACGCTTCTCTAAATCCAGAGAAGTGCATCTTTGGCTGCGAAGAAGGTCTACTGTTAGGGCATATCATTTCCAAGAATGGGATTGCGGTAGATCTTGAGAAGGTGAAGAAGATTGTGGATCTTCCATTTCCGATCAACTTGACAAAGTTGAGGCAGTTTCTTGGCATGGTTGGATATTATCGTAGGTTTGTCTTTTCCTTCTCAAACAAAGCAATAGCTTTGACTATGTATATGAAGAAGGGAGTTGATTTTGACTTGATAGTGCATGATCAGAAGGCAAAGGAAGCATTTGAGGAGCTGAAAAAGACATTAGTGACAGCTCCTATACTTGCTAAACCTGAGTGGAGTAAAGCATTTATTCTGTATACGGATGCCTCCAATGTAGCAATCGGATGTACATTAAGTCAGCTAGATGGAGATGGGCATGATCATCCTATAGCTTATGCTAGTAAGCAGATGGTTCCAGCGGAGAAGAATTACTCCGTGACTGAACGAGAAGGATTAGCGGTGATCTTTGGATTGAAGAAATTTCGACACTACTTGCTAGGAGGGAAATTTTCCATAGTCACAGATCACAAGGCTTTAAAGTATATCTTTAATAAGCCTAATGCCGAAGGTCGTATTGCTCGTTGGAAGATCCTTCTAACAGAATACGATTATGTGATCGAAGATAGACCAGGGAAGAAGCATGCGATTGCTGATCTTTTGTCAAGGGCTTATGATGATGAGGGAGAAGAACCGTTTGATGATTCATTTCCAGACGAGCATTTGATGACCATCACAAGCATCGAGGAGATACCGGACGAGTACAAGGAAATCTGGAGTTTCCTTGTAGATGGCTCTTTTCCAGAAGGTATGCATACCCGAGAACGTAACGCATTGATCAAGAGATGCAAACCTTACACCATGGTGGAGAGAATTCTGTTTCATCAAGGAGCAGATGGGTTACTAAGGAGAGCAGTTGGTCAGAAGGAGGCGTTCAAGCTTATGCACGAGTTTCACGATGGCACGGTTTGCGGAGGTCACTTTGCTGGTAAGATAACAGCTTTCAAGATTTTGGATGCGGGTTATCACTGGAGAGGGATTTTCAAGGAGTGTTTAGACTATTGCAAAACTTGCGACGTATGTCAAGCATTTGCTCTGAAGTCTACTAGAACACCTCCGTTAAGATCAATTCCAGTATTAGGGCCGTTTGAGAAATGGGGTATTGACTTTGTAGGTCCTCTTAATAAGACACCTCGAGGCAATAAATACATTGTAGTCGCCACTGACTATTGTACCAAGTGGATAGAGGCTAGACCTTTGAGGGAGACTAATGAAACAGAAGTCGGTAGATTCCTATGGGAGAGGATCATCACCAGATTTAGATGTCCGTTAGAGTTGGTCTCGGATAGAGGAGGAGAGTTTGTAGGGAGCATGACTACTGCTATGCTACAACACTTTTTTATCAAGCCACGAGTAACGACCTCATACAAACCAAATGCTAATGGTTTTGCGGAGAAGACCAATCTTACACTTTGTATGATGCTCGCCAAAGATGCTGGTGTTGAGACTGCGAAACATACTTGGGATAAGAGGCTACATGCTATCTTATGGGAGTATCGAACGACAACAAAGACTTCTACTGGATACTCCCCATTTCGACTGGTTTATGGAGTGGAGTCCAAGTTGCCCATCCAATTCGAATTGGATACTTTTCAAACTATTCAACGAAAGTTGAAGAGGTCGAGAGGAGAAGACGTGATTAGATCAAGAAGGGAGCAACTCATGGAGTTGGAAGAGACCCGAGCGGTAGCAATGATCTGGATGGAACGAGCTCAGGCGTATCAAAAGAAGAGTTACGACAAACGATTGGGCAAGAGGGAGGTAAAACCTTTTCAAGTCGGAGATTGGGTTATGTTGTATGATGCTATCAGATTCAAGAGGGCTAGGAAGAAGTTTCTTCCGAGATATTTTGGTCCTTTTGTTGTAGATAAGGTGTGGAGCAACTTCACATATGACCTTCAGGAGTTGGGAGGAAGGAGATTCGATCGGGTCAACCATGACAAGTTGAAGTTCTTTCATCGACGAAAGTTCTCTCTTCACTCCGAGGACGGAGCGAAAATTTAGTCCGGGGGTAAAATGTAACGACCTATGTTACACATAGGAAGTTTGTCTATTAGTAAGGTGTTTAGTTCTAACTAAGTGTTGAGAATGTTTAATTGCTGCCAAAGTACTTTTAGGAGGTATCAAGTTAGTCATGACTAGCTAAAAGTTAGTTATGGTTAAACTTAGCTGTACTTTTGGCAGAATTCAGATATTTGCTAAAGAGTGAGCACTACTATCTTGTCATCTTGTCTAAAAGGTAGAAAGGAGGTGGAAAGTATCCCTTATCTCCTTTTTGACTTGATATTAGTGGTTGGATTAAAGTTGTGGACTTTGTGAGCATTAAAAACAAGAAGAGATTCCACATGTTTTCTTTTTAGTGGGTCCTAGTGTAGAGAGGGGGTGGAAATTCGAGATTCCTTGAGAATATTCCAGAATCCTTCTAGAAGTTGTTGACTTTGAAGGAATAAGCCCATGTGAAAAGGTAAAAAGCCCATGTGATCAATGCTTTTACCTTAAGTAATATCTTAGTAAAACCCGGTAAAAGTAGTTACGGCTGAGTTACCGGGGGTACCAAAGTAAAAACCTAGAATGTATAAATAGAGGAGTAGAGAAGAGCTCCTCATCCTTGTTTTCACATTGTCGTAATGACAACTTGAGTAATATAGAGAGTGTGGGATATTTTTAGCATGTGAGAACTTGAGAGACGTCGTTAGAATGGAGGATTTTAGTTGATGTGTTTAAGGAGATTTTTAGTTGATAAGTTTGTGGGTGTATGAATGAGTGAACTCAGCATTTTCCCTTCAAGTTCATGGTGTGCTTCCATCAAAGCCATCAGAGGTGACCCCTGAGTGAGAGACAGACCCGACATGTTGCAGATTCGTGGATGACGATCGTGGAGGTTGAGAGATCGGGGGGGTAGTTGATCGATAGGACCGCGGAGGGTTTACAGATCGAACTTGTGGTGTACGACTTGTGGAAAGTCAGGACATGCCAATACAGAATGCACCAATCAACAAAGAACATTTCAGACGCAAGCACTAGATTGGGCACCTGCGTTCGAATCGTACTCCAACTCATTCTATGTGGAGACTCCAGATGAAGTATATGGAGTACAACCAACTACACCACCGCAATTGCCAAGACCTCACAACCACCGACAACTATCCCAATTTGACTCATACCCATTTAGAGATTTGCACCACGAGAAAGAGCTCTAAATGTGTCAGAGAAACGTTTAATGAGCCCAGCAGGAGCAAATAAATCTCCATCCCATGGGTCTTGTTTTAATTATGACAACACCGATCATTGGTCATCCAACTGTCCTCATCCAAAGAGACTGTTGAGATACGTAGCACTTAGTGAGAAATGCCATCAACGAGATATGACACGGCAGACTGTACTAACCCACCCGCACTGAAGCAAGAGGTTCGCTTTGACCCCAAGACGGAATGTCTTGCGGAAGCACAACTGCACAATGTGGACTTAGAGGAATGGAAAGCCGCTGGAGATGAAGGATGGTCACCTGAAGAAACTTGGGTTTGCAAAGTGGACACCAGAAGCTCGTTCAAGACGGAAGGCGGAAGAAGCTCCTCTGAAGACCCAACTCAAAGAAGGAGCAAAAGAAGCAGAAGAAGACTAAAGAGAAAGCCAAGAAGAAGACAGTGGCTGAGGAGGATACTGAGGAAGAGGAAGAAAAATCTATGAAGAATGTAGACCCTTTGAAGTTGTCAATAGATATTATGTGAACTCCTGAAGAAGGAATTACTACGAGAGAGAACTTCGGTGAAGGAGGTTGACACCACTTCGGCAGAAGTTCCTGTCCGCACCAAATGCACTTCGTACTTCGTCCAAAGAAGCATAGTCAACCAGAGCCTATAAAAAGAAAACATGTGACAACACTGCACTATGATGTGGTGGACAATTTAGAAGCACAAAAGGCTAACATAAGTTTCAAACATTTGATTGAAGACAAGAAAATTTACAAGAAAATGTTACTTCAAGCATTGAAGAAACTCATTAAAGCAAGAAGATGGAAGTTATCTTCTCTGTGGAGGACATGAAGGGGATACATACGCAGTGGGAAGAACATCGTATTGATATCATCGAAGGATCAGTACTTATACGACAAAGACAGTATCGACTCAATCCAAAAAATTCTTTGCTGGTTAAAGACGAGATAGATAAGTACTTGAAGGTGAGAATTATCTCTCTTGTATTAAGTAGCGAATGAGTAGCACCCATAGTAGTGGTACCTAAGAAGCAAACAGAAAAGATAAGGGTCAACCACGACTTTAGAAAGCTTAATGCAGCAACAAAGAAAGACTATCACCCTTTATCTTTTATTGATACTATTTTGGATCATGTATCTGGAAAGGAAATGCTACAGTTTTCTAGATGTGTTTTTGGGGTATAATCAAGTGTCCATTAGAGAGCAAGATAAGGACAAGACTACCTTCACTACATATTGAGATACTTATGCTTATCACAAAATACCTTTTGGATTATGCAATGCACCAGCTACCTTTCAGAAGATGATGATCTCAATTTTTCAGGATTATTTGCAAAAATATTTAGAGATTTTTATAGATGATTTTTGTGTTTTTGACACACGTAAAGAACATGCAGGGTGTTTAGCCAAGACTTTTCAGAAGTGTAGAGAAGTCAGACTTGCATTATATCTCGAGAAGTGTTTCTTCGTGATGACTGAAGGAATACTTCTTGGACATAGAGTATCAGGTCGACGCATAGAAGTAGATGTAGAGAAGGTTCGTGTGATACTCTCCCTACAACCCCTTGCAAACGCAGAAGTGTCTACATACATCTAAAATGATATCTCTCATTCTGATGGTCGCATGATAGGTGCTCCGGCAAACTTCTTCTTCAGCGTTTCAAACGTGTGGTGCCCACAAATTACAGGATGCACGAATTTTTGAAATTTTTAAGAATAATAACTTGTTTGTATAACTGAAGAAGCGTTGTTACTTAAGCTTACGTCTTCCTTAACAGGAAGATGATCTTAAGAGCTGTTTGTAATAAGAAGTTGACTTCTTCGGAAGACGACCGTCTTCGGAAGAACGTCTTCTCAGTGGCGTCTTTAGAAGACGGAAAGACGGCGGAAGATGAGAAGACGGCGGAAGACACCTGTCTTCCAGAAGACAGCGACCGCGAAGGACCAACCACGAGTTTTCGGGTAAGACAGTAGGTGTACCTACTGGGGCGCACCAAATAGGTGGTAGGTCAGGAAGACACCCAAGGTCGAGAATCCCTAATCTACGGGGAAGATGCGTGAGGAAGCACATTAGGCGCATTCCAACTTCCCGCAGCACAGCGCGCTTGAGAAGATCGATTGAGAGAGTGAGCTTCGCGAGCTAGCATTGAGAGAGGAATCGAGTGAGACATCGAGGTAGGAGAGAACAAGTTGGCAGCTAGGCGAAGGGTGAGACCGAATTGCTGGAGCATAAACAACAGAGAGAGCGAAGGCGTTTCTGTGGAGCTTCCGAGAAGCTGACAGTGGAGAGTGGCGAGTAGAAGCGAAGGTGAAATCGAGATGTGGACCGAAATTGACAGCAGACGCAGTCGAGAGGAGTCGCATTGGAAGCTAGGACAAGAGCCAGAAGCGCGCGGAGGTCAAAGACAACTCGGGGAGCCGAAGAAGACTGTAGAGGTTCTTTCCCCTGTTCTTTCCCCTTCCCACTTCTTCTCGTCATTGTCTGGTACTCCCCGCCCTCCTTGATTGTGTGCAGGCAGCCTGATCGATTACCCCCACCCCCATTCTTTCTATTTGAGACATTGGGCGCGGAAGCGCTGCCCAATTTCTGTCAAGACATCTCCTTGCTTCTTCCCGAGCTCAATTCGAGCTTCCTTACCCCTAGTCCTCAAATTGGAGACCCCAACTATCAATTTCCCTACCCTACTACCCCTCTACCCCCGAAACTTGGAACAGAAGACGATACGGAAGATGTGAACATCTTCGGAAGACGCTTCTTAAACTTGACTGTCTTCGGAAGACTGAATTCGGAAGTCGACTGAACACAATTCGTATCAAGAGTGGATTTGCTTTGCTTTTGTGTTTAGAGAGACTTGGTACGAATCCTGAGTGGTGTGGTGAGTTGTTTTGTTATTTCGAGAAGTTGGAAGTCGGGAACTAGGCCTGTGCCTCCCGGTCTTCCAAGCTTCTCAACTCCCCATCTTCCTAGAGAGACTAGAAGACTGGAAGACTGGCAAAATGAGCGAGAAGACGCGAGGGTCCATTCGGGTCTCTTCTGTCCGATCCATAGCAGCCGTTCCTTCTTCTTCCCGAACTTAGAAGAGAGTTGTGAGAAGTCTTGCTGGCAGAATCTGGAGGGAATGGTCGAGGGTCATGTCTTCCCATCATGCAGCAAGCTTCTTCTGAGTGCGTATGAGAGGTGAGAAGTCAGAAGAACAGAGTGCAGTTGTCTTGAGTCTGTTGTGAGGATAGATTGCGCGTAGGAAGACGAAGACATGTGAGACCAGTGAAGGGAAGTCTGACTTTGGGAAGTCTTCCGAGAAAGACATTGAATCGGAAGCTGTCCCGAGTGTCTTCCCAGAGGCCACTGTCATCGCAGGAGCCCGCAACCATCTTCTGAACCTTTCTTATACTCTACTTCTCGCATATCTTGTATCTTCTGATATGAAGTAGGATGTAATGCAAGGTGGGTTGTCTTCTTGGTAATCCATGCGAGGCCTTGCTTAGATAGGATTGTTTATATATAGCTCGGAAGACGAGAGCTATCTAGGAAGTACTGTTAGAATCCCGGAAGACGGAGTAGCTATCTTCTGGAAGACTAGTTTCGTCTTCTGAGAAGTAGAAGCTAGACTGTGGGCATTCGGGAAGGACTGAGCCTTCAGCTCATAGTAGGTGCTTGTGGTTTAGTGCAACAGATCTTCCAGGTATGTCGATGCATCTGCGGGGCTTGATGTTACCAGCGGCAGAATTGGCCGAGGCCACTCCTTTCCTCAAGGAGTTGGGTCTCGACTTCTTCTTGTGGGATTAGAACCTCGCAGATCAAGGGCTTCTGGAGGAGATGTGGGCAGCGTTACCACCGCGTAACCGTGTACCTGCAAAGGCAGGAGTAGCTCGGGGAAGACCGTCTTCCTGGACTGAAGACTGGTGGCGTAAGGCGTTTCATAGGCCTGAGTTCGAGAACCGAGGATATTGGTACGAGAAGAAGATCTTGCCTAGGATTGTGAGTTCGTGGCATGTGCCTGGGAGCACCACCTGCCTTTTCGTGGAAGATAGACAGGGGAGGAACGGTTGGAAGATAGAATCTTACCGGGAGCCGAAGAAGCGCCTCCTGGCGAAGTTATTTCTGCATCTCTTTCCCAAGGAGAAAGCGCAGAAGACAAGGTACTTAGGCGATCAGGACGTGGAGTTCCTGAAATCAGTGTGGGATGACAGAGTGCCCATCTACTGGGGCGCGTACATCCACAACTACGTACAGACGGAGCTAGCATACTTGGGTACCCCGGCGGGAGGACACCTGACGTCCTTCCTCTGCTACTTGTATGTAGCCATGGGGGATCTTATGGAAGATCAACTGGCAGTGTATGGACCAACGGAGCGACAGGAGGTGAAGGAGGAGACCTCGGAAGACGATGACCGAGAGGCAGCAGCAACGCCCCCTCCTACCCTGATGCCACAGCTGAGGCCCGGCTCTCACCAGAAGACGCTCCTGGTGAGAAAAGATGAGTCTAGTGGGTCGGAAGACGTCACACCACCGAGGAAGATGAGTCTCAGGAGTGTACCGAGGACACCCATCTCCCTCATTCATTCAGGATCGGAGTCGGACTCGGAGGTAGAGCTGCTGAGTACCCGATCGGAGCAGAAGACAGCTTCTGTAACACCTGGGAGTCTTCTGAAGACTCCAGAAGACGAAGGATGGATGGGCGCTCCTGCTGCGATGCGAGGAAGCGCAAAGAAGAGAGCCGCTCCTGCCATGAGGAGTCTTCCACCCCGGAAGATGAGAAGAGTATCTTCTTCTCGTGCGCAGAAGATGAAGGCCATCGTGGTGGAAGAGGCTTCCTTGCCTCTGGAAGACGAAGCCGACACCATGGAGCGAGTGGTGGAGATGAACTTGTCTTCCGCAGGAAGACGACTGGAGGAGTTCAGTGCCTACTTCCAGAAGGAGATCCAGCCAGCTATGGAGTTGCTGGAGAGGAGAGTGAGGGCACAGGAGAAGCCCTTACAACCTGGATTCGGCCTGCGCACCTTGCTGCGACAGGGGGAAGACCAGAAGAAGACGGAGTCGCTGGAAGCTAGCCTCCGCACTACAGAGAAGCTTGCGGCCAGGTACAAGGCGGAAGTAGCCGCTTCTGCCAAGGAGCTGGTACAGCTTCGGAAGAGCAACCAGGAGTTGCAGGCGCGGGTACAGCAGCGCAATCAGGAAGTCATCCGAGTGCGGGAGAAGATCACCGCCCTCGCAGAAGAGCAGACCATATGGAAGACGCAGCCATGAAGTGAAGAAGAAAGAAGCAGAGCAGCGAAGTGAAGAAGAAAGAAGCCTTCTTCCCGCAACAGAAGACGACATCCTCGAGTAGAAGACGGTGCAACAGTACTCACGTTTGTTGTCTTCCTCCCCAAACTATTACAAGCAGGGATGGCTTGTTAGTCAGGATCCGGACTAGAAGTCTGTCGGAATCTTAATTTACTCTTTTCATCTTGTTTTATCTTGTTTGGCTTTTCTCATCTTCCCCATCTTCTCCCTTCTTCCCCATCTTCTTACCTTCTTCTAGTGAGTTTCCGATACTTCTATTGAGCTTCCGTGAAGGTGAATGTCGTTGTAGTGCTGTAGGAAGACAACTTCCGTAGGCAGAAGCCTGGGAAGGCTACAGGGGGCATACACCCTGTGATTGATCTAACCTGTTGGAATGTGAGTGTGAGAATAAGGTGTAACGACCGTTGCTAGTCGACTTCTGCGAAGCAGGACAGCCTTCTGGAGGTGTGAGAAGATGAGTTGAACCCCCAGAAGACGAGAATCACTTTGGGAAGACGATATCGAGAAGACCGAAAGAAGTAATCTGGAAGCAGGAAGATCGTCTTCCCGAACTTCTCTGTGAATAGTTGTGTGATATTGTAATTGGTAGTTGTTTGTCTGGGTCCAGAGCACCATTTGGCGTGTCTGGAAGACGTGTGGTTTTGTGTGGTTTTGTGAGAAGACGAGATTTCTAGGCAAAACCCGTGTGTTTGTATGTTTGAACAGATCTTAGAACTTAGAGCAGCGTTACTTGCGCAAATCCTCTGTGGGAACGATATCTTGTATACTAAATGGGCAAAAGGAGAAATCTTTCGTCACTACAAAACGCCTCATGCTGCTTCTAGTGCCAATGGTATTATGTTGTCTTCTTCAGCAGTTATGTCAATGGCGCAGCGAGTATGGCGTAGTCTTTGATGAATTTTTTGTAATATCCAACATGTCCTAGAAAGCCTCTCAACTCGCTAATATCAGCAGCTGTTAGAAGAACTTGATGAAACATTGTTAGCAACTCAAGTCAATGGATGGAGAATCAAGAGATACTACTCTTGAGTGTTTGCAGGTTCGCTTCACAACTGAGAAAGGAGTATGTGAAGCCTTGGATTTGCATTTTGTTCTCAAACTTTTGTTTTTGTTAGTAAAGAAGTAGATTAGTTAGCATAGATGACAAGATAGAATAGTTTTAGTTGTAGTATAAGATTTCTTCAAAGCATGATGCTGAGTGGAAATAAAGGAACTACAAAGTGTATATTTTGGGTATGATAATCTGGTTGTATTCTATAGACGACGAAGAGCTTTCAAGGGATGCCTTATTTGCTGAGAATGGATGCTAAACGATGAAGTTATGACCTCAAGAAGAATGACCGAAGTACGACGAGAGTTAGTACAAGTTCGTCGACGAAGGCCAAGGGGAACTTCACACGTTAGGAGTGAGAGGAAAAAGATATAAGAGGAGTTAGAACATTGCACTTTTACTGTTTCTCTCCACAGATTTACTATAGCGCTTCCGAAACAGAAGGTAGAGAGCGGCGAAGTGCAACTTTGGTGAAGTCCAACTCCGTAGCATTTGAGAGGTAAGATTCAGAAGAGAAGAACTTCATACTTCACAGTTGGGAAGAATGCACGGGATACAGACTTCACAGAAGTCACCAATGAGGATGAAGATGTTTGCGACGAAGTGGTCTGATTTCCGACCCTATGAAAGACAACTTGAGGACATGGAGTTGTCTTTTTTGCTTCAGAATTGAGACATTGTGTCGACAGAGTTAGTGAACGAGATCTTGATATGACGAGGACACACTTCATCGAATCGTGAGGAAGACCACAGAACTGGATGCTTCAGAATTGGAGTTTTGTGCTCAAGATTGATGAGGTAGGCCAAGAAGGGGACTTGATGTTCGATAGCACCACGAAGTAATCTTCAGACGAAGTGGTGAAGTACATCGAACTCTTCAGGACAATGTCAGTAAGAACGAACAGGTTCAAGGTACAATTTTGGATGCGGGTTATCACTGGAGAGGGATTTTCAAAGAGTATTTAGACTATTATAACTTGCGACGTATGTCAAGCATTTGCTCTGAAGTCTATTAGAACACCTCCGTTAAGATCAATTCCAATGTTAGGACCATTTGAGAAGTGGGATATTGACTTTGTAGGTCCTCTTAATAAGACACCTCGAGGCAATAGATACATTGTAGTCGCCACTAACTATTGTACCAAGTGGGTAGAGGCTAGACTTTTGAGGGAGACTAATGAAACGGAAGTCGGTAGATTCCTATGGGAGAGGACCATCACAAGGTTTGGATGTCCGTTAGAGTTGATCTCAGATAGAGAAGGAGAGTTTGTAAGGAACATGACTACTGCTATGCTACAACACTTTTCTATCAAGCCACGAGTAACGATCTCATACAAACCAAATGCTAATGGTCTTGCGGAGAAGATCAATCTTACACTTTGTATGATGCTCGCCAAAGATGCTGGTGTTGAGACTGCGAAACATACTTGGGATAAGAGATTACATGTCATCTTATGAGATTATCGAATGACAACAAAGACTTCTACTGGGTACTCCCCATTTCGACTAGTTATGGAGTGAAGTCTAAGTTGCCGATCCAATTCGAATTGGATATTTTTCAAACCATTCAATGAAAGTTGAAGAGGTCGAGGAGAGAAGACGTGGTCAGGTCAAGAAAGGAGCAACTCATGGAGTTGCTCGAGCGGTAGCAATGATCCGGATGGAACGAGCTCAAGCGTATCAAAAGAAGAGTTACGACAAACGTTTGGACAAGAGGAAGGTAAAACTTTTTCAAGTCGGAGATTGGGTAATGTTGTATGATGCTATCCGGTTCAAGAGGGCTAGGAATAAGTTCCTTCCTAGATATTTTGGTCCTTTTGTTGTAGATAAAGTGTGGAGCAACTTCACATATGACCTTCAGGAGCTGACAGGAAGGAGATTTGATCGGGTAAATCATGACAAGTTGAAGTTGATTCATCGATGAAAGTACTCTCTTCACTCCGACGACGGAGTGAAAATTTAGTCCGGGGGTAAAATGTAACGACCTATGTTACACATAAGAAGTTTGTCTATTAGTAAGATGTTTAGTTATAACTAAGTGTGGATAATGTTTATTTGCTGCCCAAGTACTTTAAGGAGGTATCAAGTTAGTCACGACTAGCTAAAGTTAGTTATGATTAAACTTAGCTGTACTTTTGACAGAATTTAGATATTTGCTAAAGAGTGAGCACTACTATCTTGTCATCTTGTCTAAAAGGTAGAAAGGAGGTGGAAAATATCATTTATCTCCTTTGTGACTTGATATTAGTGGTTGGATTAAAGTTGTGGGCTTTGTGGACATTAAAAACAAAAAGAGATTCCACATGTCTCCTTTTTAGTGGGTCTTAGTATAGAGGGGGGTGGAAATCTGAGATTCCTTGAGAATATTTCAAAATCTTTCTAGAAGTTGTTGACTTTGAGATGTTACAAATTTGTAACATCCAAGGTAACTGCTTGTCGCAAAGAAACCGTCACAATTCAACTAACAAACAATTATATCAATGTTAACACAAATCATATGGAGACTCTACACATGGTCGCTTATCTCCTTCTAATGATAGTCATTCCTAAGCGTCGATTGGTGTTCAAGCACAGAAACTTATGGGGAGTCTTAGATCTGTAAGTATATATGTCTCTCACCTGAGGGTACCTCAGATGACTAAGATTACTAGTGCACCATAATTATAAAGATTCAGTTACACGTATACTCACTTCACTCAACTCTCTGAGTCGTATGGTCACATCATTCTCTCCAATAACGTTCTAGCAAACAAGTTCTAATCCCATGCTCAACTTCACATCACATAACACTCAAAGATTCCCAAGGTCTCCAATGTTCACTTCACTCATAGATAAGAAAATGAGAGTGTTTTGCACCCTCTCAACTCCTCCTCATATACTCCATAATTTCTTACTGTCGTAACTTCTATAAATTTACGTTATCTCATGGTAAGTATAAAATCCAAAATTGTAAAACTTCTAAAGGCTACTAAGACCTAAGCACACACATTACTTGTTCTAATTTACTAAAGTAAGAGATTCTCTTAGTTTAGCTTTTCCAAAGTGTTATACTATCTAGTAGAAAGAGGACAGTAAACTAACACATCTGTTGAGGAGCAACTTCAGATATTTATGCATGACTTTTCGTCATGCATCCAATCATCCAATCATCCAACGTTACATATTTTGAGAAGCATATTTGGAGCTCTGCACTTGTCACGTAGTGCCATAATGAAACCTCTAATAGTTTCGTCAACTTAGATATAACTATCTCATCCAGTTATGAAGCTTATCAAACACCCAAATGTTTACTTCTTGTACAATCCATGAGGAAGATATTTACAAGACGAGAGAGGACACTTATCATGTACATGATTAAGTAACATGTGGTCTTCAATTGTAGTATCTCGAGGATGGTCTATCTCCATGTAAGTTGGAAAACTTGAACGATAAGTGAAAAAAGGTTCAAAAATAACATGTGATAGGTAAAACTGAGTCATTTTCTGAAAAGAATATTATCGACAAAAAGTTATGCTTTGCAAATATCTTAAAAGTAAAAGATAAAAGGATAAAGGGAAAATTAATGTAATCGGATGAGACTAAAGCTCGAAATACCTATCTTTTCTAGCACAGACCCCTCATTTGAAACCTCTTGAATGTCTTTATCGTATGGGAGCATCTCCTCCTTCACCTCATCTTGAAGTTTCTTATGAATGTCCATCAAAAGTTTGAACCACAAGTTCTATATGCTCTAGTGTAGCATGATAGATGTTTACATGAGGTGGGAGCATATCTTGCATCGGCTCTTCTATCATCCCATGGATCTCTTCATGATGAAGAATATCTGTAAATTGACTTTGAGAAAGTATTCTGTAAGTTACGAAACACATATGTACATTGTCAGATTTAGAAAATCTAAATTAATCAACTCATTTCGCAACCAATTTCATTATCTCATTCATAACAAAGTGGACGTTTTAATTAAAACCTAAGTTTAAGTGCACTCAATGCAAACTATAACCTTTTGGATTATAGCTCCTAGACGAAGTCCAGATCATCTAGTTAGACTCCTCAAGCGTGTGGACTGGACCCCCCAATGTACAGACTAACCTCTTGCCCGTGTGTGATGTACTACGCTTGTGAGTGATAAACGTTGCTAAATGTCAACCATATCCATTGTTTGTAAGACCTGCAGTTTTGAACTTCGAGTCCATAAAGAAAACACAAATCTATCTAATGTTTTACCTACGGTTTCACTGCGGATCCATTTTCCAAACTGCAGGTCATAAATGACAATTCATGATATCTAATATATTCTAGTACACCGTCTCTATCATAGCTCGTGGATCTGACGTTCCTAATCGTGGATCCATAAAAGAGTTCTATGGAGAATTTTTAAGAGGGATCCACTATTATTGTTTTTCTTACCTCATAGTATTGGAAGGATTCAACTTTCAGCAGCTGATTTGTGTAGAACATTAAGTAACAAGTATTTTAAGGACTTACTTCATTCATGAAATATATTCTATGGTAGTTAATTTCCACTTTCATTCTCATATTTTGACAAGGTTTAGCCTTTCCTTTGGTCCTTCCTACACTTCTTTAGGTCCTCACTATGGAGGAAGAAGATGTACTAATATTTCATGTTAAATACACTTTCAAGCACGATTCTTATACTAACTTGAAGTGTGCATCTATCACTAGAGATGCCACACAACATTGCTTAGTGCACGTACTGCTCGCAGAATTTGCTCGACTTGGACTCGATCAAACTATTCAACTAGAGTATGTTGAGCACGATGTGAGTCCTTATGTTTAACCTTCGATTTGATTAATTCAGTTCCTCTTAAAGTGAGATATCACATCGTCATTCACAACTAACAACACTTTATTATGTGAGTCATATTCTTGCATGTTTGGAGTTTTATGCTTGTTATGATCTCGAGCTCCATCAGTCCACTATGATGGAGAAAATTGTAGATCTGATAGTGGATGTCATCCGTGAGCACTTTCGAGTTCCTCAAGACACGGATCATCCACCTAAGATTGTTCAACTAAAACGTTGTCGTGATGTGAATCATTTCACATAGTAAATGATTCACCTCTCTGCTAGGAGTTAGTCTCTCTGAGTGAAGTTAAGACGTCAGAGAAGTCGATTCTGGAGGTTGTGGACATTGGCGGCTACAGGTTACGCTTCTACTCCGACACTTGGGAGTTAGTAGCAGTAGAAGTTAGCTTAATGTTACTCCTAGTCCTTCATGCATATATTAACACCGTTGTGTTATACATTTTAAGTCCCAGTAGGCTGATAGTATGCTAGTTATCTTGTTCAAGCATTTATGCGCTTGTGCAAGTGACTTCTTACTTGTCTATGGTGTTCAATGTACATAACTTAAGGTTTTCATGCTGATAGGGGTTTAAGCTCATGGGTTGTACTTACTTGTCGCCCATGCACGCTTTCTAGCTGATTTAAGTTATCTTTCAGGGCTGCGTGTCATTTTAAGTAGTTTAAGATTAACGTTGGCATTTTAGGGGACCTAACGTGATAGCCTATGAGTGAAGTTGAGTTACCACGTGGATTAGGGTACTAAAGGACAACCAAGTGGAGCTATGAACTCCCATTGGTCTGTTTTTGTCTTTTGTAAAACTCTAAATTTAAAAATAGAGGTCTAAAGGAGAGTTTGAGCATTTGGTGAGGACACTTCAAAATCTGAGAGCACAAGAAGATAAATCTCGTCGTGCCAAGCACTGTCAGTGAAATTCTTGATCGATTTGGAGCAATAAAGAAGGAGTTATGCTCAATTGAAGTTCAGATTGTGCCAAAACTACGTCACTTTTGTTGGATTTGGGGTTTTCAGTGTCAGTTACAGCAGAATTGAGGAAATCGCTTCAAACCTTCGTGGTTGCGTTCACTGTCAGCAGGGCTATGACTGTCCAAAAAGTTTCAAGTCAATTGAGTGAGTGAGTAAATCAGGGCGGCCACTGAATCAGAGGGGGTCTGAAAAGCTCTCAATCTAGAGCAGCAACTTCAGAGAAAGAGATCTGGAGTTCTGTGTACAATCAGGAGTCCCAACTTCACAAGGGTGTTCAGCATCCTGTAGCCTCCAAATCCTGTAAGAATCTTCGAAAGTGATCGAGCCAATTTTCTGTTATAGGTCAAAATAGCTGTCTGAGTACCAGAAACTGCCGCAATATCTTTGATCAGAACTTTTCTGTCCATATCTTGGTGTCATAATTTGATCTCAACCTAAAAACTTCGTGTGTGTGCTCAGTGGGGCCTCTTTTACATGTAAGAGAAATTTAGGAGTCTGAACCATCATAGTTTTCCTCTACTTAAGTGTTAAAGTTCACCGCCTGATCTTTACCTTCTGAGTAAATTAGAGGTTCATACAGATATGTATGAGTGTTCATAGTGCTCTGTTGTAACCTGAAAGGCCTATCCCTTGAGTAATCCACCACAACCAGAAGCCCAACGCTTCTTTGAGTAGGCACAAAACAGCCTTCACGGTTAAATCACAACAAGAAGGTTCCGCCCTTCCCAGGAAAACTCTCACCACGACAACGTGTTCTAGATTGATTTTCCATCAAGAGCAAGATAATCTTTGCCAATGATTGTTCTCAAGATGGTTGGGCTCCTATGTTCCAAGGTTTCTACAATCTTACTATGTAAGAGGAAACCATCAGATGTTACTAGGGTCCTTGCCTTATATGTCAAGTCAAAGGTTGATGATGAACATTGCAAAGACTTGGGTTGGGCATCGTATATGTTGACGTGTGTGGAGTTCCAGCTATCGGAGTATATTTGCACTGACTTATGGCGACTGAGGTATATGTCGCTCTAGTTGTGAAAGACGATGACATCATCTAAACATAAGCTGATATAAGTTAAGATTTGAATGAAAACGCACCCAGATTTCTTTTGTGCCTAAGACATATTCTCATCATTTGGTCTCTCTGATGGATCCTAGTGGTATGGTTCAACACATCTCTTGGAAGCGTTTATGAGTCTTAATCAGATTTTATAATCAATCCCTCTTCTTCTTCTGTCTATTCATCTTGGTTTTTTAGCCAAAAATTATGCAACATGACACAACATTCTATCGATCTAACTAAAAACCGGTTCTCTGATTTTTCCTTTAATTGTATTCCGACTTGCTTCAAAGAATGCCATCCGGATTTTAGAAATCCAATACAATGCTCCTTAGTCACTCTCGCATGAGCCAAACAAGTATTGAAATCTTGTTTGTCTTTTTCTTCGCTAGTCATCCTAAACGAGGGGACAAGATATCTCAGTGGTGAATATCTTGAATCATCCAATAGATAATGATCTTTTTGGAACAAAGGACTGTCGTTGTTAATGTGCTTTCCGAGTACAAACTTTCTCAAACATAGAATATCATGACGGCTTCCTGGCATACTTGTAAACAAAAAGAAAATTTGCCACTTGTATATCACAATATACCACTTGTATATTTATAGAATAGTTGCACTTTATATCGTAATATGTTTCTCCATCAAATCAAGGTTTGTGATAGAGGCAATAAAGTACCATCTATCAAACCTATACATAAAAAATCCTTTCGCACCAAAAGCTTGTGACGCGATACTTCTCTCTTGTCGATTTGATCATCGAATAAATCCTTTAAGGGTGGACTCCAATGCATACATCACTCTCTTTGTGTAAAGAACCATAGTCCCATGCACAATCCCTCAAAGAAGAAAAGACCGTCAGTCATGTCTATTTCAATCTAAGATAATTATGAACTACAAGGACATCGGAGCTTGTTTTACATGAGCTTGATTCTGAAAAAGAAGGTGTCTTTCAACTAAGCTCATCAATTTCGCAAACTTCATCTATCAATTATGATCAGTTGACGAGAAAGAATCGAAATATTCTCAAAATAATTTTTGAAAAAATCCTTACTTTTAGAAAAAAGTGAAATGAATTTGTCTTTATAAATGTCAAGATGTATACAATATCTGATATAACTCAAGAAATTCCTCATCAGAACCCGAATAGAGTATTTCATGATCCTCATCAAAAGAACTCGTAAATCAACTTTTTGTTTTCTCTCGAATTATCACACTCTCCATCTTCCCCGCTGGATTCATCAGAGTTGGAAGAGCCTTCATCGTTCGGGAGGCTAACATCACATCCATCTCTATAATCTCCTGGATCCTTAATAATTGCTTCTGATCCAGAACACACGATATAGTATAAGAAAAAAGATAACGAGAATACGTACGAATATGAAATTGTGAAACACAAACCCTCTGAACAAACTTCGCTCAAAGCTCACACACCAAACTCGTCGATGGTAGGTCTTTGTTGACGTACTTCGTAGGAACTAGACTATCTCGAGACGGTTGTGGAGAACTGTTGGAATTTTTTTCAATTCCAAATTTGAGACATGTGTCATAAATATTTCCATGTTACCGATCTTATACACCAAATCAGCATTCGCAATTAATCCACATGCAAAATTATAATGACAAGTGAGACAACAACCGTGCGTCATTTCTGCTGGTACCTCTAGATCCATCCGCAATCTTCTCGGCAGTCAATTGTAACTATAGCACCCGGATCACAGAATAATCACTACGGACACTAACTTTGTCATTTTTTAATAGCATTTTACTCTCTGCGATCGCATGCCTCTGCGTGCTGAGGATGCTTGGGAGACTTTCATGCCTTAGAAAAAAATCTGAATTTAGGAAACAGTGGCAGCATGCTGAGGGCAGGTTATTCACACGTGTATCCTACCCATGGTCATGACCATTTTGGACTATAACTAGACCTGAGCTACCATTGCGAGAGGTTTCACGAAATGGTCGGAAAGATGACCGAGCTAGGAATAGCGCTCGGGGCTAACCGGAATTCTTTGTATTTGTAACCGGGTTGAAATGATGTCCAGTGGGATAATTTGCAGGTTTAAATTTTACAAAACGACAAGTTATCTGTTATTAATAGATGACTGAAAAAGCCGGTTCCGTTAATTACCTTCGGATAATTTCCGGTTCCTGAAACTTTTTACCCCGAGCGCTGGCTAGGAAATGTATAGCTTCAGCTGAAGCTAGAAAGTCTCTTCTAAAGGAGTTCAAGCTGTGTGAAGTTAAAGTTAAGACTCTGTTTCGTCTTCGGGTTACACGTGACGGTATTAGTAGCCGCAATGTGTTTTTTAGGGAAGTTCATGAAAGAACATGAGCAAGTCTTGATTTTTACTTGTGCACACCCATTCCGCTCACGGAATGGTGGCTCTCGTTGCAGTCAAGGTTGAACAGTGGCACCAGTGAGTGCAGTTTCCACATCTTCGTTATCCCTCATACTGTGGAACTTTGCATGCAGTCGCTCCAAATCTGTATTGTGAACGGCTACTAAGCCCCAGTTCATTCTGGTTGACACTCGTTCCTGTCGACATCAGGGCAATTGGTCATTCCCTACGCCTTCCTCCTTCCTTCTCTCGTGGGAGACGCATCTACCTGCTACGCTTCATCACGTGTACAGGACTCTGGCCCAATAAGTTCAGTTGATGAAAGTACCTCGGCGGGAGAAATAAGAACTCCCGACAGAATGAATATATCAGCCAGCCGTGTGTTCAGCCCAGAGCGAACTATTCTTTCGCCTTTTACTAAAGAATACCGTGTGCGGGACGCAGTCAACGGCTTATCATAATCTTTGGAACGCCTCTTCGTTGAGGCACCACCAATAAAACTGAAACTTGGATTGTGCGGGTGTGTAGACTGTAGACAACGGTACCTGAAGAGACTGTAACCTCAGAACATCTTCATTCGTTATTCCAGTGTTTGAAACGAGAAATGTTGAGGAGTCCACTTGGTAACCGAGATTGATAGAATGCTGAGATTCTCGGAATGCCAGTTTCACGAAGTCTTGGTGCGCCCCGTGCGTATCATAAGGAATCTGGCCATTCTCATGATGATACAGAAAATGAGGTGCTTCATTCTGTCGAGATCGTGACGTACGACTCGTAAGTACTGCGTTCGAAACTTTTCAAAGAGAATTATCAAAGGTCAGCGAATATCGAACATAAATCTTTCACTGAAGTGTCAATCCGAATTATCTTCTGGACCATCAAGAACTGCAACCAATCCGTCGATTGAGATAAGCTTTCCCTTCCAAAACAAGACAGAGAGATGTTCGTTTCGGAACAGAAGCTTCAACATTTTGATGGGACTCCCTTGTCAAAGCAGACGAGACTACTAGGGTACCCTATTGTCACAGCTTCTCATTCACTTGTTCTCATCATTTGTTTTTATCTTACCTCGAACTTCGTGACTAGTTTACTTTCACTAGGCACAATACGAACTCAGTGGGACGAATATGAATAGTTTACTAAAACCTAGACCATAAACCCGTAAACCCTGCAGAACGAGACGAGGTTCACCCAGGTTTATAAGCTCCTCTCTCTCATTGTAGAGTATACCTTTCTCGGCCTTTTGGCTAAGATCAAGTGTAGTATCTGTTCTTATCAGTTTAATATCTGATACGAGGGTCATCGACCCTCACGATATTAATCTAATTTCTCTCACGGGTGCGAGTCCAATGGGGAAGCTTGCTACTTCGGAATCGCCAGTGTCGCCTTGGTATTGCACCACCTCCTAGGCCGGCGCAGCCCATCCTCCCCCTCGCGGGAGACCCCAATGAATCCAAGAAGCAGGTGTTTCCCGCCTCCTTCCGACTTTGAATCCTCTCCCGCGCATCGATGTGGTAAAACTTGTCGCCTTGACCAAGAAGAGAATCCACCAGTCTTGATGCACCCACAGATAAGTCACTCACCTCGCCGATGACCAGAGCACAAGCCCGCAGCTGTGGCACAGTTGCGCTAATTACGTCTCGTCTTATACGTGCGAGTTAATTAGTGATCGGCCCCAGATTCGTGGTCGCATGTAACCGGGTTCTCGCTGATTACCGCAGTCACCGAGGCTCGAACTGCAACTGCGACCGTGGTTACGATATCAACTGCACGGTTGAAACGGCGTGATCATGGTTACGGTCTCAACTACACAGTCACCGACCTCAAAGCACAGTAATGGGTTCTCCGTCCGTTTTCCGTTCATTTTGAATTAAGCACAATTTCACAAGAAACTCGTCCGTTCTCCATTCATTTTGAATTAGGCACAGTTCAACAAAAAATTGTCAGGTTTCTCAGATGTGCTCAGAAACGTGGTGGTCTTGATAGTCTCAGAAACGTGGTGGTCTTGATGCACGAAATGTGAGCATCGACACACTCGCAACACACTCGCAGTGTTCGTTAACCTCGAGCTTTCGTTAATACAGCTTTGATATTGCGTCTGATCGCTTGATATTGCGCCCCATAAGTCTGATCATCAGTGTATTGCGTTTTGAAGTCTGATCTGCAGTGATGTTTTGTTCTTCTGCGACAGTGAGCAGCTACGGGAGACGTAATTTACAGTACTTGGTGGACTGCTTGGAAACTAATATGTGTTGCTCTCATCTGTTACTGAAGGTTTCGGTCTTAGCGTATGCAGAAAGTGGATTCAGGACATATGACGGATGCGACAGATGCAGCAAAAAGTTATGTGGGTTATTTTGTTCGAGATGTAAAAGTGAACGTCTGTCGTCGATAAAATGTTTCAGATTGCAGCTTCTGGTAGCGGATGAAAGTGCCAACGCGTGGGCCATAGCATGGGAAGCTGGGAGAGATTTTCTAGGCATAAGTGCCTCGGCTTATAGTCTACTGGAATTACGTGGAGATGACAATGTTTTGATGGAGCGGATCGTTGGTCAGCATTGGTACTGTCATTTCACCATTGTGACAAGTAAAGTTGTTGGAGGAAAATATATTCGGATCGACCAAGCACAGCCCTGTGGAAAACGACAGTTATTCGGTGTCTCTTCATCTCTTCCAGATTCAGAAAGGCGAATGTCTACTACTCGAATTGTCATTCCTACCCAGTGTGTTATACCAGGGTCGAGCACAAGCACCACACCGGAGCAGGACATCAACTTTCATGGAGAGGAGACACATAAAGTACCTGCAGAAGAGAGACGGAGAGATAAAGTAGCGAATTCTCATGATTATAAGAGTGGTTTTTTTGTGGGGTTTTCAGTGGGATCTATGGCCGTGTTATTATCGATGGTTATGTTTGCTTTTGCTATATTGAAGTGGTGGCGGTGACCGTTCGTGATGGACTGTAATATGCGTTACGCATACAGTCAAAATGTATGGTTATATTTTTAACATTTTGAATGAATAGATGGCAGTCTTCGCGTATACACACTTCTTCGTCTATTATGTATCTTCTGCGTCATGTTATCTCCCTGTAGTGTTTACCGAAACTCTAGAAATGAATGTAAAACACGAGAGAGCTTGAGCAGCGCGCTTAGTGCGTGAAATGATCGGTCGCACTGAGCGCATCTAGTCGCACGCTACACAGTGCGACAGTACACAGTGCGACAAGTGTAGTGTCGCAGTGCGATAATTGTTCGGTCGCACTGAGCCCTCAGTGCGACCGACCATTTGAAAACGATTTGACCAACATCATCTTCGACGCCGAGATGTCCTCAACAGAAAAGATCTTTTCAGCATCGACGCAGCCGTTGGAACCGACCCCCGCACTGCACCCTTCTCCAACAGTTTGCGAACAGGCAGCTCTTCTTCTCAACATTTCAAACAGCTTTCACTAAGATGACAAACTTCTGCTCAGTGCGATACATCTCAGTGCGATACATTGACGGTCGCATTGAGCTGTTTAGGTTGTTACTTAAGTGCGAACAGTCAGTGATTCGCACTCAGTGCGATCTTGGACCGGTCGCACTGAGCGAGCGAGGTTAACTGCTTGCCTTTGGCATAAGGGTACTTTGAGAAGAGTTTAAGTAAAAACATAGAGTAACCAAATGATAAAACAAGACACTTTATTAACTTATTCCAGTTTCTCCCTACATAGATTAACCAAGTCAGAAAACAGATAAACCAAGTCAGAAAACAACACTTTATTAAATGGATTTCAGTTTCTTCATAAATTCAGTCGCTTTAACGATAGTGCAAGAACGCCAAATCAAATTGATTTCCTCCTCTGACATAGCGCCCCAGTAGTTCTTAAGAGCAGGATAAGGATCTCTTCCAAAAGCTTGTCTATACTTGGCAGCTACATAACCTGGGGTATCTTGGGTGCTGTTTGCCCATGATTTCAACCATGGTAGGAGTACATTCATGAGATAATCATCTCTGTCCATGTCACCTGACTCAGACATGAAAGAAGGGGGATGGATTGCGTTGAATGGATGATTAGTACTATTCTTCTCAGGAGAGTCATCTATCAACAACACATCTCGTGTACACAAGTTAAACGCAAACAGTCGAGAAAAATCCTTCAGATACAAGTAATTACCACTAGCAGCTTCTCTGATAGTCTTGAAACGACTACACATGGGTTGTGCGAAGATTCTGCAGATCTGCATTATACAATAATGACACAAGGTAAATAGAAAAAAAGTGAAACAAAGAGAAGATATGTATAGTACGATTACTATTAACAGAAACAAAGTGAAAAGAAAATGGAAACATTGTGAAGATCTGTATCCTACAACCAAGAAACGGAAGCATAATTTTAATAGCAATGAGTTTGTTTGCAGTTACCTGGCCTGAAGCGATCCCTGTAGGCAAGTACTTTTTGGTCTCCATGGATCGAAGGAGGGCGTTGCAGTTGGTAAGAGTTTTGGATGTCCATATCAGCACTTGAAAATCCTGACAGCATATCTCCATGAACTCTTTAACTCCTTTTCGTGCCACATAGAATAAATCCTTTTTGGCACTCTGAACTTGGTAACCTCTCTCCTTAGCTCCTTGAAGCTCTAAGTCATTACGTCCCGTTCTTATCAACAAACCGTTCAAATCTAGAATCAGTGTCTTCCTTCTGATCACACTAGGATCTGTCAATCTGGGATAGAAGAGTTTAGAAGAACGAAGGCGAGTGACATCGTTCTTTAACCTCTCCAACTCCTCATCCTGTAGTTGTATGCGGTCGTACATGTCTTGTTCTCTCTGGATCGCTTCTGTTATTCAGAGGTTTACACTTTCTTCTTCTTCTCTTTTCATCGCAAGTCGAACATCTAAATCTTCCTCCTCCCTTCTCTTGTTCAAAAGAGTCTCTGATTCCCCTACATGGCATGGATGTAGAAAGTTTAGAAGCAAATATTATACCAAAAAGCCTGTAACCGGGTCCGCGCACAGTGCGACGGAGAGCTCTCGTCGCACTCTCAGTGCGTCGGTGTGTACTGGTCGCACTGAGCGCGCGAGGTTTACGCGGCGCATAGTGCGACGAGAGCCTCGTCGCACTGTGCGCGCGAGCTTAACGCGTAGTGCTACGGCCGCGCGCTCAGTGCGACAGGAACACAGTCGCACTGAGCGCGAGTCCGCAGTCTTGCTTGCTAGCAAGACTGCTCAGTGCGACAGTGTTCCAGTCGCACTGAGCGCGAGTCCGCGGTCTTGCTAGCAAGACTGCTCAGTGCGACAGGAACACAGTCGCACACATAAATCTTCAGTGTGACGTGCGATTATTGTCGCACTGCGCACCTGACCTTAAGGCTGCGCTCAGTGCGACCTCAGGCCCTTCGCACTGTGCTATCTTGCATGTATGACCTATGACCGATGTACAACATCACCAAACAAGGATTTCACTGAACTCTACACACTTAAACAAGGATTTCATTGAACACTACACACTTCACTGAAGCAAGAGATATGAACCAAAGTAACTCAGAGAAGCACATAATACAGACACAAATAACCAGAAAACACAACCAAATAATACACAAAGATACCCTAAACATAGATAGCCGAAGTCACTCAAAGGAGAAAATAGACTTACCTCTATCATCGTGGACGTGGCCAACACCAAGCTCATCCACCATTGGATTGGGAGTACTCTCTTGTACTTCGTGCTCAATGGAGAATACTAACGCCTCCTCTCTCAAGATATCCAAGTGTCGCATGAGATGGGTTAAAGCCATCCCACAGAAAGTCTCTACGGAGACTCCTTTCCTCTGTTCTCGTATGTGCTTCTGCAGATGTAACACTTCTGCCTCCAGATTCTCGAACATGAATAAGGACCAATCATAATCCTTTTCTTCTCCTTCCACTTTAGATTTGACGTACAAAGCAAGTTGACCTGTAACAGCTTTAGGCCTTCTTCTCGCCAAGAGAACCGCATTCAAACACTGAAAAGCAGATCTCCATCCCTCGTATGCACATTCTCTTGCAAAGTATCTTTTCCCCACTTTATCATACTCAGGAAACCAATCGTCTATTCGAACATGTCTCACGAATGGGGGTAAGATCACTGATCCTTCAGGAATAACAAAGGCTTCCCGGATTAAGTCAAGGGTCAACTTGAACTCTCTATCTCCAATTTTGGCCATTCGTGTTGCTGCATTATAGGATTGGATGAAAGCCATACAAACTCCAATCTGACATAAACAAACATTACACATTACAATAAATATAGTGTATAACCAACCATCACCCAATAAAAGGAAGCACTTTAAGTCAAGAAGGGACTAATGGTAGATTACTTACGTCAGGCTGAGGAAAGTCGAAGGAGAAAGCGATCAATAATCCCAACTTCTCTAGATCGTCCTCGTCTATTTTGCTCAAAGCTTGACTAATACTTTCTTTATCCATCCATTGCCAAACGATACGTCTCTGAACATCGTGTTGAGAAGTAAACGTAATTAAGAAGGGTCCTTCTTCTCGCGGTGCCATACTTGCACCTCCTTGCACCTCGTTCCTTCACTGCGGGCTGGTTCGCCCCTAAACTCCTGGCTCCAAGAGATCACTCTGAAAATAAAGCGAATATGTCAATTAATATAGGAATGAGAAAACGAGCCAAATATCGAAGAGAAAACAGCACGACGCACTCGCGCGCACAGTGCGACGGGGCTCTCGTCGCACTGTGCCCCGAGTTAACCTCGCGTGCTCAGTGCGACCAGTACACACTGACGCACTGAGAGTGCGACGAGAGCCCTCCGTCGCACTGTGCGCGGATCCGGTTACAGGTTTTTTCACTTCTAAACTTTGTACATCGCATTCATATAATATTGTCCGATAGAAGAGCACAATTCAGAGTAACGAGAGAATCGCCAACAACATAAGGAATCGAAACTCCAAGTGGTCGGACCAACAAGGAATGAAAACTCCAACTGAAGATCGCTAATACTCCATGTGGTCGATCGGTAGTTGCCTCTGGGCGGAAGCAAGTGCGTTCAGTGCGACTAGGCGGAAGTGCAGAGTGCGAAAGTAGTGCGGAAGCGCGTTTAGTGCGACAGTGGGCGGACGCGAGTTGTAGTGCGACGATGAGGTTCAGTCTGAAGCTTGTGAACTTTAGGAACCAGTGCGAAGCTTTTGAAGTAGTGCGACTGCGCGGAAGAGTGTAAAACAAGGAAGCTTTTAAAATAGTGCGACCAGCGGAAGAGTGTTAAACAAGGAAGCAAGGGTTTAGATGCGGTGTAAATCGCGATCAGTGCGATGGTGGGTGAAAAACCTAATTTCAGAACTAAATAAGTGGTCGCACTGAGCCTAGACTTGTAGCCGCGCTCAATGCGACACGTAGCAGAAACTTAAAAAAGTACGAAATAACTCAGTGCGATCATAGCTCTCAGTGCGATTGAGAGCATATCGCACTGAGAGAACACTTGTCGCAGTGCACTCTCAGTGCGACAACTATACTGGCGCACTGAGAGCTCAGTGCGACCAGTGGACTGTCGCACTGCAGTCAGTGCGACCGCTGTATAGTCGCACTGAGCGACAAGTGTAGTCTTTAAACACTTTACCGCACTGCAGTCAGTGCGACCAGTGGACTGTCGCACTACAGTCAGTGCGACCGCTGTATAGTCGCACTGAGCGACAAGTGTAGTCTTTAAACACTTTACCGCACTGCAGTCAGTGTGACCAGTGTACTGTCGCACTGCACTCAGTGCGACCAGTGTATAGTCGCACTACAGTTAGTGCGACCGCTGGATTGTCGCACTTGGCGACAAGTGTGGTATTTAGTGTAATGTTTAGTTTTTAGTTCTTGTTCTAGTTAGTTTTTGAAATGTTTAGTTTATGAGTTTTTAGAGGTTCATATATCATCCACAAATTAAAGGAACAAATTAGAGTCACCCTCCAGGGAGTTGAACCCTGACAGGCCAAATCGACCTGGTCCGACAGGGTGTCCTGCACAGAACAAAACATATAACACAAAAGCCACAAGCAAAAAGATACGAAATTATCGCAAATACAATGAAGGACCACTAGATGCCCAGGTATGTTGTTGTCCACGAGATCTAAGAACAGTTATACAATGACGAACTTTTCTCTCAAAAGGTTGAAACGCCTTGTCAAGTGACTTCAAAAAAAGAGGATTGTCATGTTCCCGACTGCAAAGAGTTCTAAGAAAATCTAGAATCTCTTCACATCGCTCGACCAGATTGAATCTTTCTGTGTCTTCAGCCGCTCCTTCGTCAGATGCTCCTTGCTCCTGTACATAAACATCTTCTGCATCCTCTGTAAAATCGAAGTGAGTAGGATGTCTTGACATTTCTTCATCTACATGGCTTGGTTCACACCATGGGTTCATATCATCCGGTACAACTTCTCTGTTGAAAAAGCTTTCCTGACTACTGAAAACATAAAATGGATAACTGCACCGCCGGAATGTGGATGAAAACACGGGTTGTATCGTAGAGGTCTGAGCATAAGCTCTGACCAAATGCTTGCATAACAAGTACGGGCTATTTATAAATGAGTAACAAGAACATATCCATCTCTCCAGGTCTGTGAAATGAATACCCGGCACAGACACATCTTTACTCAGATATTTCCTCCAAGTAACACGAAACTGTTCCCACCAGCTAGGAAATAAACGTCCATGAATGATTTGGTGTAAGGACACTTGCATATCTGCCACCAGACTTTCATAAATGATTAGCGTCAACTTATCTAAACGAGGACGGTTTAGAGCATATTTATAATTATGCTTCAATTTTCTCCAGTGACTCTCTACAATATTGATAGTGCGTGACAAACAAAGGAGAGGCTTTGATGCTCTACTGAAAATTTCCCACTTGCCTGGACTGTACCACTCTCGCCAGAGATATATCCACAAAGACAACAGGTTAGAATTTTTCATAAATCTCACGAACAGCGGTACAATGTAATACGTCAGGAGTAAAAAATTTACCTTCTGTTGATGGTATAAGTGAATGCAAGTTGAAATGTTTGGTAATCATATCAACCACAACCTTCCGTTGTTCAGCATTACACAATTGACCAACAACTTCCACGCTCTCTGAGAACCAATTTACATCAATAAAAGAGAAAAATGTACTTGCCTCCACACTGTTGTATGATCCAATGGCTCTTCCTGTGCACATACATCGAACTTCGACAGCTGACTGAGCATGCTTCAAACAAAGCTGAATATACATGGCAGTAAAAACCGATCGTAATGCTGATATCTGACCATGTCTTTGTCTGTGAGTGCGAACACAGGACGTAGTCCTCTCTCTCTTAACTTCTCAAACCATATCGTAAGAACCTTCTTTCTATATTGTTCCGTGAGTGATCTAGAACTCTTCTTCGCATCACCTTGTCTCAAGTAGAACATGTAGGATAGAGGCATACCAAAACCTCCGAAGTTTGCAGCAATAACAAACAACTCAAAACGCATAGAGTTAGTTTTAAAAGTACTGTCGATGATAATTTCTTTCACACTATCTATATGTTCAAAAAATGGGGTGCATATTGCAAAAGCAATGTATTCGTCTGTCTGTTCATACAACACCTCAACAAAACCTTTCTTGGCTAAAGCTTCACTGCGTATCAACAAGGATGCAGACTTCACTTGATCATCTATATCACGCAAATACTGTCTGGACTGAACTTCAGCAATCCAAAAATTCACATGCGCCCGAGTTATAGTCAAAGGACTAATGATCTCTTTTTCACATAATATACGGTATACCTCAGGCTTCCGGAGATTTAATCCAGATATAGACTCCAGAAACGTGATAGCATCCGCAGGAAAACAATGAGCCTTATGCGTTGGCTTCTCATGTGAGAGCAAATGTTGACAAGTTAAATATATTAACTTCTGCTGCACGTCCACTGTTATTCGTAAAGTGCCATTGCACTCCGATCTATCAATCTTCCGTTTCTTTTCTGGTTGTCTTACCTGTGATGTGGATCCTTCACCTTTCTCTCTGAATTTGGTCCGGTCAGATCGTGAGGTACACCATAATGTCGCCCTTAAGATCGAACAGTCTTTCACAGAAATACGCGGGTTACGTACTTCCCAATAGTATCCAGAGGCTACCTCCATATTCGGAATGATGTTTGTCTTCAGCCAAGACGTGAAACACAGGGACAAGTTACCAGAGTTTAAAGTCTGCAACTCATACATGCAACTCTCGTCTGAAAGATGGACTTTCAGTCGGAAAAACACAAATCCGTCTTTGCTATCTTCATCTCCGAAGCACTCTTTCACAACATCAATCATTTCTGAATGATCACACTCCACTGTCACTATGAAAGCGTTATCATCATCAATCTCATTCTCCAAGCCAGCTTCGCATGCTGTACTAACATCATGTTGTTTGTTGTAACACTGGTTACATTGTTTGAACACAGCTAAATCAAGAGGATTATGTCCTTTGCGAGCACGCGTGAATGCGCTGATTGACAATGTCCGATTGCATCGATTGCAATAAACCATCTCCATGATAAGCAGACAACGAAGACTCAGCTTGCAGCTCTCTCTCTCTCAGCCAAGCTCATTCAGCGTAATTCAATGAAGTAGCGAGGACGCCCGACAAGTCGCAGTGAGAACGCCTTCAGTCGCAGTGAGGACGACGCCTCCCGTCGCAGTGTAAACGCCGCCTAGTGTCTTCAATGCCGCCGTCACGGTATAATTATGGATAACGGATAAACAATCAACGGACAACAAACGGACGGAACGGCTGGGACTGCAGTTATTTTCAACTGTGCCCGGCTGGGACTGCAGTTCGTCAACTGTGACACTGACTGTAGTTCGTCGCAGTTGCAGTTCGAGCCTCGGTGACTGCGGTAATCAGCGGGAACCCGGTTACATGCGACCACGAATCTGGGGCCGATCACTAATTAACTCGCACGTATAAGACGAGACGTAATTAGCGCAACTGTGCCACAGCTGCGGGCTTGCCAGAGCAGATCGCAGAACACTCTCTACGGCAACGACCTTGGCAACGCGATTCTGGATCTTGAAGGTGGAAGAGTTTCTCGAGGCATTCAGTGAATGCGCCTAATAATGCACAACAGGCTGGATCCGACGGCAACGAATTTCGTTACGGAGAAAGCCAGTGAGAAGATCAAGCGATTACAACGCGTCGTGAGAGTGCTGAGAAAGGGAGAATTCAGCCACTGCTCCAGCGAGCAAGAAGAGAGAAGGAATCTGCTCATGCCAAACTCGAAGAGGTTCTGGGAACTCTGAAGGAAAGGGACAGAGCACTGGCAAAGGTCGTGCTAGATTTGAGAAGAAGTGAAAAGGCTGGCAAACAGATGGTAGGAAGTTAGAGCCCACCAGCTTCTTTGTGACAGAAGGCAAACCTGCTGTCTGAAAGTTCCTACCTGTGTGTGCGCATGTTCTCATTTCTCAGTGCATTCTCTACCTCTAATTCCCATTTGTTGTCTAACATAGTGTCTACGAGTCATTTGGTTGGGAAGCCGTGACAATGTGTGGTTACTGCATATACTTTATGATGTTTAGACAGAGTAATCCGTTGATTAAACACTTCCCGCATGACTTTCGCCTTGAGTTAAGAAGGATTTACAGCAACGAACTGTCATTCAGTGTGAAGGGAGCCTCTTATCACCGGAGTTCACATGGGTGCATGTAATTCACTAGGATGTTTACCAGATTCAGGTGGTCGGTATTAAGGATGCGAGTTTAGCATGAACCACAGCCACTGTCAGGTACGGACTATAAAGCGGAGGATTTCGAGAAATTGAGCACTCATTTCATTGCGGGGCTATGGAGGTCGAGGGAATCATCCACAACCCGCGCGTGATTTGGCTTTCGGGGTCTCGAGCGATCGGAGTTTGAATAGGTGATCCTGAGGCTTGGAAGACTCGAGGATTCTGCTGTGGCTGGTTGTAGGAGCTTTTCTTGTGACAAGAAAAGCGGGTGAAATTAGCCTTTCACGTTCTGTGATTTTTCTCTTCTCGATCCTCCATCAGGTCCTCGAAGTTGTTGTCGAGGGTGGAGAACGTGAGAATACTGGAGTACGATGATGATAGCATTACTTTGCACCCTGACTTGGGAAGGTTCGTGTTTCTCCCAGACAGAGAGGTAGAATCAATTTCGTGGCGAGCGCAGCAGCCTGGACACCTAACATGAGGTCCGCCGCTGTGCCGCGAATCTGAGTTCCTCTTCCTCTTCGGTAGTAAGACATAAAAGGTACTCGACGTGTCGCTTACACTTTGCAAACGTTTAGCTTTCCTCGTGGAACGTTAGCTCCTTCTAACTGATGATGGGGTGTTCGCATTACTCTGGTAGACGCTCACAACGTGGGGGCGGGTGTCCAAGTGCTTTCAAAGGGAATGTGACACGGTCGACTGTAAATCATATGATGTCATATGTCCTGGTTCACTGCAGGTAGCGTAGGTGATTGAGCGAAATTTCTCCCTCATGCCTGTGTGTACTTACCACGCCCATCCGGAAGGAGTATGGGACTAGAGGCAGAGGCCTAGGCTTCGCTGACTAAGAATTGAGCTAACTGGTGGAAAGTTCGTGGCTGGTTTTCCAGTTGTTTGTCACCTTTGGATGGTGCATATTTTGTGTCTCTCCATGGTCCACTGACCTTAGAGCAGTATGAGTTCCAACCGAGAAGGGTATCCTATATTGTAGCTGAGAAGACGCGAGAGCGTTATTCTCTTCCGCTAAATTTTACATCTGACCTAGCTTCTTCCCGTTGATAGACTATAGAAGTTGATATGCGACAGACTATAGAAGTTCCAGAGTAGTAAGTATATGCCATTACGTTGATTAGAAATGGTACGAAGACTGAGCCTAGAAAGTAGAGGGCAGGATTCATTTCGATTCGGGAAGTGCAGCATTTGAGGTAGGCAGTCTCAAATGCCGTGTCTCAGCGCTTTCGTTCTTGCTTATCAGGTATCTGCGGTAAGAAATGGGTGTTTTCTGTCCAATTATCTCACGAATATGAAGAGGAATCATTTATCACGGATGATTTTAGTTTTAGAATTTGACTGTTTTAGTGCCTGTTCTTCCGAGAAGTAGCTAAAGTGGTAACTCTCCTGGGATGTATTTACCCTTTCCACCAAGTCGCAAGAAGGCTGAAAAAGAAATATGTAAAAGAGTTAAAGCTGTGTGCAACTTTCATGCCCTTCAAACTTACATCAAACAGTTTTGTTTCAGCTTAGACGAGCAAATTGAGTCACAGTGACTATAATCTAGTATATATACGTAAATGACAGCTCTGTAAACAGATACAGTCATACAATATGAACGAAATTTAGTGTGGACTCCTAGACCCACTCTGGATAAAACATTTCACTGAACTTTCCCCAAGGTCCTAGAGGGACGGTCAAGGGAGGACATCAGACAGAGCTGTGCATATGGAAGGTCCTGAACATCTACGGTGAACTTTTATACACTCTGTTCATGGTGCGCGTATTCTCCACGGAAGCAATACTACACGAGCAGCTCGATGCGAAAAGCGAGTACGAAAGTAGAATGTTAGTCTGCTAAGAATTGTCGAGGACTTTCAGTTTGCGCCACGTTACGTTGCACGAATAATCCTACTCGAAGATCTATCGACACATGAAAGATCTGCCCTCGAGTCATACCTTCTGCCTGGCCGGTCGATTTTCTGAAAAGAGAACTGCTAAGCGTTTCGAGAGCATAGCACGGAAGATGCGAGGACAATCCCTAGTGTCAAACGTACTTACAAGAAGAAACGATGAAATCAACTGAAGAAGTGAAGTCTGAAGGGCTACATCCTTCTGTGGCGCAAATCCAACTGGGATATCGATCTAAAAAGCTTGGAAGTTTAGAGGCAGAGCTAGTTTGCTCGCTGAAGTGATCGGAAATACATAGAATATCGAATGTTTGGTTTTCTTGTTCTGGCAGGACCTTATCAGCTCTGGCCGGACCTCATCACTAATGCAAGAGGCGGAATGCTCGAGTCTGAATAACTGGAATCCGTCAAGGAATTTGGGAAGGTGAAGAGTGGGTGGAGCCTCTTTGTGGTTGCAGACGGGTTTGAATGTAATTCGATCGAGTTATCCTGGAAAATGTCCAAGTTCTAGCAAGAAGGTAGAGGTGCAAAGTAGGGTTTGAGGCGTCCACGCAAGTTGTATCGATAACTGGTCTAACTTACGATTTAAGCTTGTGAAAGGTATACTTTCGGCAGCAAACTTGGAACACCGTTATGTTGCTCGTGGTAGATGAAAACAAACTGATGGGCGTTCAGCTGCAGCTTCGAGGCAGATCAAGTCTTGTGTACGTACCGTCCGGTAACACCAAGAACACTGGGAAACACTACTGTAGGACCCGGGAGGTAGGGAATTACTCCTCTTCTACGGGAATGAATGTTTAGTTACACTGAATGCGCTTTTGAAACTTCCAATCCAAGAGAACTCGACCCCTGATGTTTCTGGAAGGCAGGAAGCCAAGCCCTTTTTGTCGCTTTTCATCTGAAATGCCAAGGAAGACTCGCTGTTCTCTAAACTGACTCTTACTTTACTGGGGTCGATGAAACCAGATCACACCTGTCATGCTTAAGAAATATGTCAGCCCATAGTACCTAATCGTGTAGTAGATGATCTGTGCTTACGAGAAATCAACATTGGTTATCTTGGTCCTGCATCATCATTTGTACATTCGGGCCCATCCGCACCTGCTGAAGAAAGCTAGAAAGTGAAAGCGTTTCCTCACGCCAGAGCGGGAGGATGAGCTACAGGAGCAACGGTTATAGCATTCACCAAGCTCTTCCTAACACCAAGAGCGAACGAACGTTCCTTCCTCGAACGAAGAGCACGGAATTCTCTCTCTGATCGGTGGACGAGATTGTGCATCCACAAACCCAGAAACACAAACAGACTGACGAGGGCGCTGAGACTGGAAATCCTGCTGGCTTTAGTCTGCATAGACATGAAATCAACAAAAAACATGAGAATTTCCTAGCTTCAGATAGAGTCGAGGAAATATGCAATCGCTTGTCAATTCTGAGCAGGAGATTATTCTGTACTGTTCTTCCACTGTGTCGGCCTGCGTCTAGCTGTGGTTTCAAGGGTGATGGACTAGGTGGGGATTCTCAGCAGGACATCCTGCTTTCCAAACCGGCTTGCTTGCACTGACAAATTGAATCTTACTACTTGCTTCCTCTTTCCTGAGCTTGACAGATTCAAAAGCCCCCACGCGTCAACACGGTCATCTTCTCGTTCACATACATAAGACTCTGTGGGTTGTCAACAGTCGAAACGCGAAATATAAAAAGTGAACTAGAGAAAAGACAATCATAAACCCATAAGCGGTACGGAAAGAGGCAAGGTTCACCGAGAGGTATAACCTCCTCTATGCCACTGGAGGAGTATACCTTTCTCGGCCTTTTGGCTAAGATCAAGTGTAGTATCTGTTCTTATCAGTTTAATATCTGATACGAGGGTCATCGACCCTCACGATATTAATCTAATTTCTCTCACGGGTGCGAGTCCAACGGGGTAGCTTGCTACTTCGGAATCGCCAGTGTCGCCTTGGTATTGCACTACCTCCTAGGCCGGCGCAGCCCATCCTCCCCTCGCGGGAGACCCAATGAATCCAAGAAGCAAGTGTTATCTATCTTCACGCACTTTGTTAGAATGCCTGCCTGTGATGAAGTAAGATTGGATTATCTTGCCTAAGAACAACCTACGAGTCGTGAGCACCGCTTACGCAAGCTCCCCGCTGTTCCAACCTGCTTCGACATTGAACGTACGAGTAGGCTATTATGGCTGCTCCGACGTCGAACATCCGAATTTCCGAGTAGCACTTTTCCGGAGAAACTCTCAGAACGTGGTCGGGTCTCCAAGTGTTCTGCATAGGGAATGTGTCACGGTCGATCGTGAATTAATGATTGTGAAGATCCTTTCTACTTCAACGGGTGTAAAGTGAGTGATAACTGTGCTTTCTCATCCTTGGCCCGTGTGGGAGCATCAGGAATGAGTATTTGGACTGCACCAAATACTCCTTCCCACGTCCTGGTTCAGCAGGAGTAAACCAGGCCAGGACGTGAGACTACAGACTGATTTCCTGAGGAGTTGGCATGATTTGTCTACTGTCATATCATTAGGTATAGATCTCTCATCGTGAGTCCAAGCTACTTAACGACACTAACGTTGTCACACTAGCATTCTTCGACTAGCTGTCTACAGGAGGGGGACATTCCTACTACCTGAACATGTAGTGTACACATCTATGCCTGTCTGCTTGGATGGAATTCCGAGAGGATTGCATTGGGAAAGCTTCCATTTGCTTGAGGCAGGGTTAATTATTCGGATTCATGACTCGTTGCGTGTAATCTTAAACTTGTGCTTAAGTGATTATCCATACTAAGTAATGGCGAGTTCCAGAGAAGTCCTAAACAACCGTAGCTCCATCCCACTTTGAATTGAATTGGTGGTGCCTCAGTTAAGAGGCGTTCCAAAGATTGTGATAGGCCGCTGACTGTGTCCTGCACACGGTATTCTTTAGTAAACCCTTCCCAGAAAGACTCTCAACCCGACAACGGGCGGTTGGGCCGCTATGTAGAAAGATCGATACTTCGAGGACACTCCAAGAAGAGAGAGAGAGAATAGACAAGGAAGTAAAATAGAAGAAGATGAGAGAGGCTTTGCCTCTCTCTGTATATAGTGGAGGTGAGTACAAGGGAAACCCTAATGGTGGGGTAGCCCTCTAACTAACTCTAACAACCCTAACCACTCCGGCTAATGATAGCCGTCGATCTACTGGAGCTTGGGACTATATCAACACTCCCTTTCAAGCTCATCTCTACATCTTGTACTCCTAGACAATGTCTGAAAGCATCAAACTTATCTCTAGGCAACGCCTTAGTGAAGATATCGGCAACCTGATCTCCTGTGCTCACATAACTGAGCTCAATCTCTCCTGCAAGGACCTTCTCTCTAATAAAGTGATAGTGCACCTCAATGTGCTTCGTCCTAGCATGGAAAACAGGATTACTAGCTAACTTCATGTTGCTAATGTTGTCTGTATATACAACAACAGGATCTGTACACTCCACACCAATATCAGATAGCAGACATCGAAGCCAAATCGATTCGCATGCTGCGTTCGTTGCTCCTCGATACTCTGCTTCCGTGGATGACAAAGCAACTGTGGGTTGCTTCTTAGAAGCCCAGCTTATAGCAGCGCTTCCAAGTCCAAAAGCGTAACCTGACGTGGATCTCCTATTGGCACTTCCTGCCCAATCAGCATCTGTGTAGCCATGTAACAACAATAGTCCACCGTATCGATAGTGAAGTCCGTACTGCATCGAGAACTTCACGTAGCGGAGGATCCGCTTGACAGCCTCAAAATGTGGTCTCCATGGTGACTGCATGAATTGACTAATCATACCGACAACATAACTCAAGTCTGGTCTGGTGATGGTCAGGTAGATAAGACTTCCAACCATCTGTCTGTACATGCGTGGATCATCCAACAACTCACCATCCTCTGCTCCTAGCTTTACCCCTTGCTCTAATGGTGTAGCAATGGGTTTGCAATCAAGCATACCAAATCTCTCAAGCATACTGAGAGCATACTGTCGCTGTACAAGCCAAACATCCTTCCCATCTCTAATGAACTCCACAGCAAGGAAGTACTTGAGTTCTCCTAAGTCCATCATCTCTAACTCGGATTTCAAGTGATCCTTGATTTGGGAAATAAGCTCCTCAAAGTTACCGGTAATGATCAAGTCATCAACATAGATGGTGATCACAACAATCCGGTCTCGTATTCTCAATGAATACAAGGTAGAGTCTGAACTACAAAGATGGAAACCAAGAGACTGCAAATAAGAATTGATCTTTGCATACCATGCTCTTGGTGCTTGTTTCAGACCATAGAGAGCCTTCCGTAACTTACATACACGGGAAGGGAACATAAGATCCTCATAACCAGGAGGTTGCTGCATGTAGACTTCCTCAAGATCGCCGTTGAGGAAAGCGTTCTTGAAGTCCATCTGGTGCATCTTCCAACCTTACTGAGTTGCAACTGCAACTGCTATTCGAATAGTCACCATCTTCGCAACAGGAGCAAAGGTCTCCTCAAAATCCACTCCATGTTGCTGTGCGTAGCCCTTAGCTACCAATCTGGCCTTGTACCGACACACGGTACCATCCGAGTTGCGCTTGACCTTGAAGACCCACCTGCAACCAATCGCTTTCTTACCCTGAGGTAAGTCTACCAACTCCCAAGTCTGTTGATGATGAAGCGCAGCAAGTTCAGCTTCCATAGCACTTACCCATTGGGTCTTGTGCATCGCCTCCTCAAGCGAACTCGGTTCCTGTTCCTGAAGAACATTGGTCATATATGCATGGTGGGCAACAAGAAAACCTTCATGCATATACCTACTCACTGGATGTTTTGACCGCTCAGATCTGCGAGAGGTAATCGGTGCACTAGTCACCTCCCCTTGCAACTGATCACGCCAAGGTCTGGGACAAAGTATCCAGTGGATGTGAAAGATCCACATATCTGGATGAGTCAAACATACGCTGCAATAGCACGCGCTCATCATGTGTAGAAACTACACTAGTTCCACTAGGCTGTGTTACGTGGACTCCAGCGTTAACAACAGCTCTATGTGCAACCGATTCTGATCTGGAATCAGTGACTTCTCCAGATCCTCCACTCAACGTACTACTCTGAGGTACTACAGTGGACTGACTCCTTGGTTCTACAGTAGGTACAGGAATGGCTATCACAAGTGCAGGTGCAAACCAAGACTGTAACTCATCAAAAACGACATCTCTACTGATATAGAACTGCTTGGACGAAGGATTGTAGCACTTATATCCTTTCGTATCAGAAGCATAACCAAGGAAGATACATCTATCTGCTTTCGGATCTAGTTTCTTATGTCTTTCATCAGGTATGTGCACATAACAGATACATCCGAAAACTTTAAGGAAAGAGTAATCAGGCTTACTGCCTGTGAAGACCTCCATCGGTGTCTTGCTAAGGACTGCCGTTGTAGACGTCCAGTTCATCAGATACACCGCACATGAAACAACTTCTGCCCAGTAAGGTCTAGGCATGGTCTTCTCGTTCAACATCGCACGAGCAGCTTCTGCTATGTGTCGATTCTTGTGCTCCGCAACCTCGTTCTGCTGCGGACTGTAACTGCAGGTCTTCCGACGTCGAATGCCATGCTCGCGCAGATATGCATCGAACTCTCCAGAAAGAAACTCGCCTCCTCCATCAAATCTTAGACAGAGGATAGATGCTCCAGATTGTTTCTCCACCAACTTGCGAAAAGTCTGAAATGCTGACAGTACTTCGGCAGAGGACTTGTTTCTCAACAAATAGATCCAAGTATAACGCGAATGGTCATCAATGAACAACACGAAGTACTGAAAATCGGTCATACTTGGTTGAGAAGCAGTCCATACATCAGTGTGAACAAGCTCCAGAAGCTTGTTCGCTCTACTACCTGATCCCTTAAAGGGCTGTCTAGCTTGCTTGCCGAATTGACATGCTGCAGAGACTCCAGTGGACTCACTGGATTCGAATTTGGGCAGACCTGTAACCAAGTCAGAACTCGGAAGGCTTTTCAGCCTCTGAAAGTTCATGTGCCCAATTCGCTTGTGCCAGATGTCAATATCAGACACTACTGGACCACTCTGTCCATACATGGCAGCCTGTAACTTAGGCGCAGATGCATCTAGTTTAAACAGCCTACCACTCTTGATACCTCGAGCTATGACAGTGTCATTCGAATCTTCAATAAAGCATCCATCTTTATTGAAGCGCACTTGCAGACCCTGCTCTATCAACTGTCCTACAGATAGCAGGTTTCTAGTCAATGTAGGTACATGTAAGACATTCCGTATACCAGTAAACGTTGAAGCAGGAATGTCAAGTGGAATGTTACCCTTGTGCTGGATCTTGTGCTTGGTGTCATCTCCTGTCACCATAAACTGTGGAGTCTCCACAGGCTCGAGTGAAGTAAACCACTCCCGATGGGGAGTCATGTGACTGGTGGCGCCGGAGTCGATACCATGTAGAAAGATCGATACTTCGAGGACACTCCAAGAAGAGAGAGAGCGTGTAGACAAGGAAGAAAAATAGGAATGAGATGAGAGAGGTTTTGCCTCTCTATGTATATACAGTGGAGGTGAGTACAAGAGAAACCCTAATGGTGGGTTAGCCCTCTAACTAACTCTAACAACCCTAACCACTCCGACTAATGGTAGCCGTCGATCTACTGGAGCTTGGGACTATATCAACACGCTAGGTGTGTTGGAGGCACCGTTTAAGACTCTGGACTTTATGGGAAGTCCGCCTCAAGTCATATTGTGACTTGCTCATGTTTGGGGCCGACTTAGGCGGATCTAAGTCGGGACTTAGGATAGCTGAGCTTGATGGTTAGGGAGACGGTCCGGCTCCGGTCCGGACCAAACAGAACTAAGGTAAGTGGTGCATGGACGCTAACTTGTGATTGTGTTTGCAAGTTAGTGGTGTAAAGTTTGCGACCTACTGAGCTAGAGCTTCCGCTGGCGCAACAAGGCGGTAGGTGCACGAAACTCGTCCTGACCCACCTAGGCATCGAGCCCCCCTCATATATACTTTTGGGGATCGACGGCCCCGCCCTCCTCTTTGGTCTTTGAAAATTATACCACAACTCGAACGTGATTCGTCCATAATTCTCAGCTCGGAGGTCAGATCGAGGAGTGGTACATATCATTGGAAAGCTCTCGCCGAGACCTTTCCAATGATATCTCACTCGCCTCGAGATCTTACGTGGAGCTCCGTTCATGACCTAAAACGTCGCTGGAGCTCCAACACTTAGTAACTTTTTGAGAAATTGTGGTCCAGACCCAGACTCGAACCTTGTGGTTCCGACCAGCGTCCAAACCACGGTCCGTCTGCGTCTCGGACTCACGTCTCGGTCCTGCATCTCGGACCCACGTCTAAGATCTATGTCTCAGACTCATGTTTCGGTCCGTTCTCAGACTCGCCCCCTTAAGTCAGCGTTCGTCTGGGGTCCTCTTGGGGTAGGCCCTTATGTCCTAACCCAAGGTTCCAACCTTGGTTCAGAGAACCACCTAAGGTTCATCTGATCTCGACTTCCCGGTCAAGCCGTTAAGTCCTACTCGCAGCGTTCACAACCTAGCACAAGTTCGCTATAGTTCTGTTGTTCGCGTCTGCGTCTGATCTTGAGATTGAGGGTCGCGATACTCACCCTCACTTTAGAGGTTGATGCCCTCATCAACAATGATCCTTTAAGTTAACACCAAGTTCAAAATGGGTAGCCAACCCCTTGGCGCCAGAATTGCGTTCTGGTAGCTAACCCGCAATTCTCTTCTTGGCTTGAGTCTTAAGTTGTCGCTAGAACACTTAGAAAATTCTAACTAGTCTCGGGGAAAGCCTTACCTTTTTGGCCCACCCTAAACAAAACTAATTGACAACTTCTAAACATTCTACTTAAGACTCTAACTTGTTAACTATAAGTATTCACACCTACTTACGAGGTCTCTCGAAACTCACTTTCCGGTCGCAATCTGATTTGACTTACACGCGCGACTAAGTTTACTTCGCAGTTAGAAAACCATAAAGTAAGATCACCCCAAGCCCCAAAACAAGTATGAAATTTCATACTTGCTTTGCCAACGCTACGGCAAACCTAAGTCTTGACATCAAAACTTAGTCTTGACATCAAGACTTAGTCTTGATTTAGATGCTTATCCAAACCAGCTCGCTTCCTTTGAGTGTGCTTCGTTCCTCCTCTTGATAACATCATAGACATCTGATCAGAACTAGTCATAGCCATGCACTACCAATACACTTAGACAAAATTTCAAGAAACAAAGTCTTTATTTCCAAATACAAGACAAAGCTACAAAATCCATCGGCCCAAATTGCTTCAAGTTGCTACTCGTATGGTTCGTCGTTTCTTCACTCCTCGCTGGAAGGAGATGTCTTCATCTTGCTAACGCCTTTGTTGTCCTTGTCTCTGTTTGAATAGATCCAATACTTCACTTGCATGTGTTAGCTCCTCCTCTGGCACCCAAGTTGCTTCCTTCAAATGATAACCACGCCATTTGACCAAGTACTCCATCCGGTTAGACTTACGCCGCGATCGCAAAATGGTCTCTATCTCATATTCTGCTTCGCCTTGCACGACTTCAGGTTGAGGCCTGAGTACTTGTTTGCGCTCCGGTCGCAAATCATCTTTGAAGTATTTCTTTAATAAAGAAACATGGAAAGTCGGATGCAACTGCGCCACTCGCGAGGAAGGTCTAATGTATAGACATCTTCGTGCGGATTCTTGACTATGATAAAAGGTCCCACGAACTTCGATGAAAACTTCATCGATATTTCCTTCGGAAGTGTGAAGTTTTTCGTACTTAACCATACTTCTTCGTCCGCTTGAAACTTCATTTGCCGCCGATGCTTGTTTACCTGCTTTGTGTATCATTGCTGCGCCTTCTCGAGGTTCTTCTTTACTTGCTCCTCGCGCCGCTGCATTGCCGCCATCAACTCTTCAGCTGATATTTGCCGTGTTCTTGGTCGTGCTGATGTAGAACTCCTGCAAGAGTCAAATCAAGAGGCCCTTCTGGCTCACGTCCGTAAGCCAGCAAGAAAGACGATTCGTCGGTTGCCGAATGCTTCGTGAAATTGTAGCAATACTCCGCAAGACTGAGCCACTCCGTCCAATCACGTTGGTCCGCGCTCACATAATTCTTCAAGTATTGATTCAGAACCGAGTTAACTCGTTTCGTTTGTCCATCTGTTTCTGGATGAAAGGCGGTACTAAATTTCGGGCGATTTAGGAGTTCTCAGTGAAATTGGCTCGCATGGAAGAGCTTGCGTCAGGATTTTCATCGCATGCGACCTAAAATTGGGTTGTTCTTCGCGATCCGTGTGTCAAGCTCTTCGTTCTTGGTGCCTACGCGACCAGGGAGTCTTCATCTACGCATAAGAGAAGACAATACGTGGATTGGATTGTTGGTTTGGGTGAGGTGAGCGAGTTTGAGCCGTAGGGAGTCCATTTACGTCAGTTTTTTACAACCTGCGACCAAATTTCTTGCGTGATTTTGCAAAGGGAACTCCAAACGACTTGTTTGGAGTCTCGTTGGGTTCGTGATAGCTAGATCTATCTGCCAGTGAAGACGGATATCAGTTTAGATGATCCGTTTGTACGGTGTGGACGGTTTTAAGCCGCATGGAGGAGTTTTTGAAAGTTTGGTCACCTGCGACCGAAAATCGGCGATATCTCGACTGTTGGGAGTCAGATCTGAAGGTTTCTTGGGTTAACGGAGTCAGCGGAGGAGACCCTATCGACATCTGAAGTCCGTTCGACGAAAGGAGGAAGTCCACAGATAGATCTTTTTCAGTTTCTTCGCTACGGGTTTTGCTCTTTTGAGTTCGTTAGAGTTTTGGTTGGCTATATACAGCTTGTGGTAGCTAGCTTTAGCTAAGAACTTGTACATGGATGTGGTTTGGACTTGGGTTTGGATCGCGTGATACTACTGTGGTTCTGCTTGTTAGCAAAGGGAAGTTTCTCTTGCTTTGAGCTACGCTTCGATGTTTTTGGGTCAAGGTTGAGAATCAGGGGTTGTTTTTAAGGACTTTGAAGCAGGTTATAGACCGTTCTGGTCTGTTTTTCAGTTCTGTGCTTTTAGGAGAAAGAACCGATAGTGTACATACATTTGGAGTTGATATATATCGCAACGTTCGTTTTCGTGGTTGTTTTTCTCTGTCTTGTCTCTGTTTCAACACACAACATCTCCACATCCAGGAACCTCACGTTTCCTGGACATCCTTCACGCAATATCTGACACGATAGCGGTCAGGAACCACATTATCCTTTCCCGCTTTATGGATTATTTCCATGTTCATGAGCGCCTAGGTATCATGCCACCGTAGTTGCTTTGGCGTCACCCGATCTTGTGTCTCAAGTACTTGAGCGAAATATTATCAGTATACACTTGGGTTTTGTGGAATCCCAAGTAATATCGTCATTTCCTCAAGCAATGAACCACCGCAAACAGTTCCTTTTTGTGAGTCGGTCATCGACTCTCTGTCCTAGATAGCTTCTTGCTTTCGTACGCTACAGGTTTTCCATCCTGCACCAACACTCCGTCAATTGCATAGTCGCTCGCGTCGGTATGCACTTCGAATGGTTTGTCAAACTCCGGCAGCTTCAAAACTGACGCCTTTGACAAAATAGCTTTGATCGTCTGAAACGCATCATCTACCTCATTGGTCCAACTTACCTGTGCGTCTTTGCTCGTCCAATCCGTCAACGGCTTCGCGATCTTTGAAAACCCCTTCACATACTTGCGATAGAACTACGCCAATCCTAAGAATCGCCGCATCCCTTTCACTGTAGTCGGTGGCTCCCAAGTCACAATCGCGTCCATCTTCTGCATATCCAGACCTAATTTTGCACTATTGACATGTCCCAAGAAGTTAATGCGCTCCAAACCAAACTCATTCTTGTCAATGTTGGCAAACAGCTTATGCTCCCACAGCTTCGTCAACACCACCTTTAGCTGTTGCGCGTGCGACTCCAAGGTTTTGGAGTAGACCAAGATGTCGTTGATGTAAACGATGACAAACTCATCCATCTCCTCGCAAAAAATTGTGTTCATCAATGTAATGAATGTCGAAGGGGCGTTGCAGAGTCCAAATGACATTACCACGAATTCAAACGATCCGTATCTGGTTCGACAATCGGTCTTCTCAACATCTGGGTCAGCTATCCAGATCTGGTAATATCCTGACTTCAAGTCTATCCTGCTGAAGTACTTTGCGCCCGCTAGTCTATCAAAGAGGTCGTCTATCCTTGACAAGGGATAATTATTCTTTACCGTCATCTTATTGAGTGCACGATAATCTACGCAGAGTCGTAACTTCCCATCCTTCTTCTTTGCAAAAAGAACTAGGGCTCCATAAGGTGACTTGCTGGTTCGAATATATCCCCGCGCTAATAGCTCGCCGAGTTGTCTTTTCAACTCAAGGAGTTCCACTTGATTGAGTCGGTAAGGGGCTTTGGAAGGTGGTTCTGATCTTGGCAAGACCTCGATCTTGTGATCCACCACCCGCCTCGGAGGTAACTCAGCAGGTAACTCATCTGTCAAGACATCCTCAAACTCCTTAATCACTTCGTGAAGCACCTCCTGAAGTTTAGTCGCGTCTCCTGATGTTTCCTCTTATCTGCCACCCATCATCAAATTTGCAACCCGCATCAAACACATGACTCTGTCGTTGAAGTCCATCTGTTTGCCTTTGATCAAATTCACTGCAAAGTCGTCAATTTTCCGCGTCTTTTGGAGCAGCCTCACTCCCAGCTTCCGCCCTTTAACTCTAACGTTTAATCTTAAAGGTTTCCGCCTAAGTTCCACTTAAAACTTGTCCAAGAAAGTGTTTCCCAAAACCGCATGGATATCATCCATCTCGCACACCGTGAAATTCTCTGTGAACTCCAACTTCCCACACGCAAATCGTACGTCCAAGACCACATTCAGAAGTTTGGTACGTCTTGCCCTTGGCAGAGCATACCTGAATAGGCTTGTCTGCCTTGGAGGTAGACAAGCCCAACTTCTTCACCAACTTTGGACTTATGAAGGAGTGGGTCCTATAACGACCTATGTTACACATAGGAAGTTTGTCTATTAGTAAGATATTTAGTTATAACTAAGTGTTGAGAATGTTTATTTGCTGCCCAAGTACTTTAAGGAGGTATAAAGTTAGTAATGACTAGCTAAAAGTTAGTTATGGTTAAACTTAGTTGTACTTTTGACAGAATTCAGATATTTCCTAAAGAGTGAGCACTACTATCTTGTCATCTTGTCTAAAAGGTAGAAAGGAGGTGGAAAGTATCCCTTATCTCCTTTTTGACTTAATATTAGTGGTTGGATTAAAGTTGTGGACTTTGTGGGCATTAAAAACAAGAAGAGATTCCACATGTTTCTTTTTTAGTGGGTCCTAGTGTAGAGGGGGGTGGAAATTTGAGATTCCTTGAGAATATTCCAAAATCCTTCTAGAAGTTGTTGACTTTGAAGGAATAAGCCCATGTGAAAAGGTAAAAAGCCCATGTGATCAATGCTTTTACCTTAAGTAATATCTTAGTAAAACCCGGTAAAAGTAGTTACGGCTGAGTTACCGAAGGATACCAAAGTAAAAATCTAGAATGTATAAATAGAGGAGTAGAGAAGAGCTCCTCATCCTTGTTTTCACATCGTCGTAATGACAACTTGAGTAATATAGAGAGTGTGAGATATTTTTAGCATGTGAGAACTTGAGAGACGTCGTTAGAATGGAAGATTTTAGTTGATGAGTTTATGGAGATTTTTAGTTGATAAGTTTGTGGGTGTATGAATGAGTGAACTTAGCATTTTTCCCTTCAAGATTCATGGTGTGCTTCCATCAAAGCCATCAGAGGTGACCCCTGAGTGAGAGACAAGCCCGACATTTGCAGATTCATCGATGACGATCGTGGAGGTTGAGAGATCGGGGGGTAGTTGATCGATGGGATCATGGAAGGTTTACATTTTTGGTTCCGTTGCCGGGACCTCACTTGAAGGGATCATTGAAAATGTTTAGAGTTCAATTCTATATTAGACAAAAAGAGAATATTAGCGAACACATGGAGAGAACGTTGGGAGGAGAGAGAGCTAACGCGATGTTAGCAACATTAGAACCTTTCGTGTATCACGTAGTGACGCATTCGAGGTTATTCTTTACATCTTGTTCATTTAGAAAGAGTTTGAGGGAACAAGAGTTGTAGAGAAAGGAGGAGAGAGAAGTTATTAGAGGAGAAAAATTTTCGAGTTTGAAGATTTCTGTTCTCTGGAAAAATTTTTACAATCATTGTCAGATTTTCTGTGAATTTTATTTTCTAGTGAAACTTTCCAGGACTGTAGCTTGGCTGATAACCTATCTACTACAAAAGAAATCATAGGAAAAGGTGGTCTAGAGAGGGAGCAATGAATTTTCAAAGTTGAGGGGGTCTATTCGTGAGAGTTGAGAAATTCTATTCTCTGGAAAAAGTTTACAGCCATTGTCAGATTTTCTGTGAATTTTATTTTCCAGTGAAACTTTCCAGTGTTTTAGATTGGTTGATAAGCTATCTAGGACAACAAAAATCAGGAGAAAAGGTGGTATGGAGAGAGAGCCATGAATTTTCAAAGTTGAGGGGGTCTATTCGTGAGAGTTGAGAAATTCTATTCTCTGGAAAAAGTTTACAGTCATTGTCAAATTTTTTGTGAATTTTATTTTCCTGAGAAACTTTCCAATGTTTTAGATTGGCTGATAAGCTATCTAAGACAACAGAAATCAGGAGAAAAGGTGGTATGGAGAGAGAGCCATGAATTTTCAAAGTTGATGGGGTTGAAAGTCATGAGAGAAGTGAAAATATACAAATTTCAGTTCTCTAAAAATTTGTACAGTCAGCACCATCTCTTTTGATTAAGGAATTTTCTATTGAAACTTCATTAGTTAGTAGCTTGGAGGTTGAGCTACTAGAGATCACAAAAATCTTAGAGAGATCTCTTACCGATTAAGAGATATACGTTTCGACATACAAGGAGGTCTTGAAGATACTTCATGGAGAATCCAGTTCGAGTGCCGAGGTTGAAGAAGAGATGTTTGGGAGTTATAACGGAGACGAAAAAACCAAAGTTAAGTATAGAGGCGTTGCGATCAAGCTTCTATTGCAGTTGGGGTGACATTTTTGCTTTATATCAAGAAGCTTCTGCGAGCATCGGTGCAGATGTGAAGAAGGTTGAGTTCAAAGTATCATTCACTGTGGAGGCCACGAATGCTCCTGGCGAAGTAGAGTGTGATCCTTACAAAAGTGACTTTAAGATGTCTGCTAGGATCAGTACAGATGATGGTCATGAAGATATTATCATGGGCTCTTAATTTTAGATTGGATTTTATTTCGTGTATAGCATGTATAATACACGATTTTCAATATAAAGCTCGAAAAGAGTTAAGAAAGTGATGTAGAGTTATTTTCCTCAACGATATTTTGTCCACTTAATGGTTGAGAAGGCGCAACATGAGTGGAAGTTCAAAAGATTGGAAAGTTAGACTTAGAAACCTTCCTCAAGATTTAGATGTCATAGTAAGTGTCGGAGAGAGCTCGAAAGAGATTATCGTTGAGTTTGAGAACACTAGTACAAAATCTCAAGTAGAATCTCCGAGGCGAAGAGTAGAAACCGACTTGTGGTGTTATTTCTGTAGAGGGTTGGGACATAAGATAGTGAACTGTCCAACTAGAATCAGAACCGAGAAAGCTAAAGAGAAGCAGGAGTTTACTGATTTAAGTCTTCGAGTGGGTCCATCATCACCACCGGCGATTCATCTTCTAGATCTTGGACCCACGTCTCAGATCCACGTCTTAGATCTTTGTTTTGGTCCGTTCCTAGACTCGCTTCCTTAGGTCAGCGTTCGTCTAGGATCGTCTTGGGATGAACCTTTAGGTCTTAACCTAATGTTCCAACCTTGGTTCAGAGAACCACTTAGGGTTCATCCGATCCTGACTTCCCGATCAAGCTGTTCAGTCCTACTCGCAGCGTTCTCAACTTAACACAAGTCCAATAGGGTTCTCTTGTTCACGTCTGCGTCTGATCTTGAGACTGAGGGTCGCGACAGTGGTGCATGGACGCTAACTTGTGATGTGGTTTGTAAATTTCGTGACCTATTGAGCAGGAGCTTCCGCTGACGCAACAAGGCAATAGATGCACAAAACTTCTCACGTATTTTCTATTGTATGATTGAGATCCAGATCTACCTTCGATCATTCGTCATGATTCTACTGAGGTGCTGAACCTTGATGATCCGGATATGCGGGTGAACGCTTGTCCTCAACGAGTAGAGATATTTCAGAGAGTTATGTCTATGATTTTTGAGAACCTAGTAATTGCTCAGCATAGAGACACGTTGCAATATGCGACTATTCGAGGAAGAGGTTATCGGTCATCGATTTTGCAGGCTTCATCCTGACGATTTATCTATCTACAGTAGACTGCATCGACTACGTTGGATATGACCGCAGAGCGCACTATTTTACGAGTGCGTGAGGTGTTATCTTTTGGAGTACTCATGTTAGAGGACCGTGATATTGTTGTGTGGAAGGACCATGTGCGTAATTGTACGTCATGTTGATTAGATCGTTGATCCAAGCTTAGCAGTTGTACGTGCGAGTTTGAGGTGTATGTTGTGTGGGTCTGCTGGTGGAACAGTCCGTATGTTGGTGTGTGATGGTTGTTCGAGAAGTTGGCACATGTCATGTTTGACTCCACCTCTCAGTGTCATCTCTACTGGACGATGGATTTGTCCTCAATATATATAGCAGGGATAACCGATTAGATCTTTGCGTGGTATGGATTGCAAACAGACGACTAATGATGAGATGATGTAGCACCTGGTCTCTTGATCCTTGCACCCATGAAAGTGTATATCACGTAGTTGAATATGGAGTTAAGGATCTAACCGTTAGTTAGGGGGCGATTGAGATACACTTGTGTATGTGTATGATATTGTTCATGTGCTATGTGTATGTATGGTATACCTTTGACAGCGATTTATGTCGTGTAGCGATGTGTATGCGCACGACAGTTGTCACATCAGTTTGGTACCTTGGCTAGGTTGGTTGAGCGTGGAATGACTAATCTCGATAGGACTGTAAATGCCGTTAATGCGAGTTCTTGAGATGATCCACTAAGGATATATTTCGCGAGTAGAGTTTGGAGACCTTAGTTCTTCAAGTTGAGCCTTCAAGCTCTTAGCTATGGTAGATAGTTTTTGTGAGTGCAGTCCGGAATCTATGCAAACATAGAGTGGATTTGACTCGACTTTAGTGATTGTTTAGTGCTCGTTGACATGAATATATACCGTTTATCACTATTGTGATACACTTGTGTACGTGTATGGCATCGTCTATGTGTTATGTGTAGCATGTGTATGTACACTACATAACGCTATAAGGTCTTATGTGTTTCTATAGGAGAATATTGTTGTCTAGATCTTGCAACCCTAATTTATCTGACACGCGGATGCATAAGCTTGCTAATCCGTGAGATCACGGTAGGGTTCCGTGAGCCACCGCAACTGTGTAATGTACATAACGTTGAACTATATAGCCAAGGATGTCGAGAAATTGCGTACACATTTCAGTTTGCTAATCCGTGAGATCACGGTAGGGTTCCGTGAGCCACCGCCACTGTGTAATGTACAGAACGTTGAACTATAAAGCCAAGGATGTCGAGAAATTGCGTACTCATTTCAGTTTAAGTCTGATGCGAGGCTATGGAGTTCGGCGGAATCATTCATAACCCGCGCGTGATTTGGCTTTCGTGGTCTCGGGTGATCGGAGTTCGAATAGATGATCGTGAGACTTAGAAGGCTCGAGGATTCTGCAGTGGTTGGTTCCGGCAACTTTTCTTGAGACAAGAAAAGCGGGTGGAAGTAGCCTGCACGTTTTGTGATTCTTGTTTTCTCAATCCTTCATTAGCTCCTTGAAGTTGTTGTGAGAGTTGAGAACATGAGAATACTGGAGGACGAGGATGATAGCGAGATAATAACATTACTTTGCACCCTTGAGTTGGGAAGGTTCGTGTCTCTCCCAGACAGAGAGATAGAATCAATTTCCTGGCGAGCGCAGCGGCCTGGACTCCTAATATGAGGTCCGCCGCTGTGCCGGGGTCATCGATGGTGAATGTAAGGCGAATCTGAGTTCCTCCGCCCGTTCGGTAGTAAGACATACGAGGTACTCGACGTGTCGCTGACACTTTGCAAACCTCGTCGAACGTTAGCTCCTTCTAATTGATGAAGGGGCGTTCGCATCACTCGCTTAGAACGTGCCCGGTTCTAAGTGTCTGCAAAGGGAATGTCCCACGGTCGACTGTAATATGATATCAAGACCCTTCCCCTATGATACCAAGACTGCAGGTAGCGTAGGTGAAAAGCCAATTTTCTCTTCATGGCCCGTGTGTACTTACCACGCCCATCGGGAAGGAGTATCTGACAAGAGGCAGAGGACTATGCTTCGTTGCTATGATTCTTTGAGCTCCATGGTGCAAGTGATAAAGACCAAGATCGCCGGTCTGTGCAAGTGTAACCAATGCCAGTACTCCTCTGCGGCAGAATTGCAGTGCTTGTAACGATGAATGGTTGGAAACCATAGATCAGTACACTATGTCTCGTTAGACCTCGTGCCACCATGTGTAAATCCTCCTCGTGATACAGAGTGTGGTGCTTCTGTCCAGATCGTGAAGACTCTTAGCAGTACATCCGCTGCTTTGCAGTTCTAACAATTCTTCGTAGGTGGCACGAATGCCGGGGTCATCGATGGGTGAATTAAAGGCTGATCTGAGTTCCTCCGCCTCTTGGGGAGTAGGACATAAGAAGTACCCGACGTTTAGCTTAGCCTTTGCACCCTCTTGGCTTTCCCGTGTGGAACGCTAGAAACATTCTCAAACCACGGAGGGATTCAAGGGCGTTTAGGGTTTGAATGTAATTCGATCAGTTGTTCCACGCTAGAAACATTCTCAAACCACCGAGGGATTCAAGGGCGTTTAGGGTTTGAATGTAATTCGATCAGTTATTTCACGCTAGAAACATTCTCAAACCACCGAGGGATTCAAGGGCGTTTTGGGTTTGAATGTAATTCGATCAGTTATTCCGGAAAATGACGGCCTTTGGAACTCGGAATGCCCTGAAGACACCAAGTTCTAGCAGAGGTAGAAGTGCAATAATAGAGGCGTCCACGCAAGTTGTGGTGATAACTGGTCTAACTTACGATTTAAGCTCGTGAAAGTTCTACTTTCGGCACCCAATTTGGAACGGCACCCAATTTGGAACACCGTTATGTTGCTCGTGGTTGCATGAAAACAAGCTGACGGGAGTTCAGCTGCAGCTTCGACGTACCGTTCGGTAACACCAGGAACCCCGGGAAACACTACCGTAGGACTCGGGAGGAGCAAATTACTCCTCCTCCTCTTCTACGGGAGTGAATGTTCAGTTACACCGAGTGCGCCTTCTGCTATAGTATCTTCATTTCTCGTGAGCACAAGCAGGACTAACTACTACGTCTTTCTCAGCGTAAATATGAGGAGCAGCTGAGGCCTACATGGGAGCTGGTCCATGGAGATGTTCTCCGATTTGAGGATGTTCGAAAACAAAAGCCAAGGCTCTTGCTGAAGATCGCCAACATATCTCCGCACTCTCGTCTCCTCCCATTTTGCAGTATCCGACTCCCGAAGCTACAAGCTGAAAACAGAAACTTCATCCCACGTTATTTGTATTGGTGATTCCTCAATGAAGACGCATTCCAAAGATTGTGATGAGCCGCTGACTGTGTCCCGCACACGGTATTCTTTAGTAAAAGGCGAAAGAACAGTTCGCTCTGGGCTGAACACACGGCTGACTGATTCCTAGAGTCGTGTTTGAAGCTCATGTATCCCTCTTGGAAGTGCTTACAGCAACTGAGTTTATGGGTCCAGGTCCTATACACGTCCTGAAGCGTAGCAGGTAGATAGGCGTCTCTCTCGTGAAGAAGGAAAGAGGAAGTCCTCGGCTAACGACCGATCGACCTTGATATCCACAGGAAGGAATGTCAAAACACATCTTACCTTAGTGCGACTTCCAACTTCGGTCGCATTGAGTCCCACAGTGCGCATGTTAAAGTCAATGCGATTTTAACAATGAGTCGCACAATGATTTAAAATTCTTACAGTGAGTGGTAAGTCTACCTATTGTTGTTATTGTAACCATTCCTCGTCGAATCATATCTAAGATCAACGTACACGACAAATTATCTGACATTTGAAAAAAGCTGGTCAATAAATACAAATGATCTTAAATATACAAATAGATATAGATAATCACTAATGCAAACATAAATACAACTCTACACAAAGAAAAACAAACAAAAGATCACAAAGAAAACGTGTTTAGTTCTTACCTCCTACGAGAGTCTCATTCAAGTCAGGAAAATGCCTTGTCATTACCTCACTCTGTATCTCATCCTTCAGCCTAGCCCATCGATCCAATGTTGTCTCTATCCACCCAACCTCACGATGTTTTCAGGTCTGAAAATCAAAGAAATGGTTCTGGGATACTGCAGCCAACCGTCCCTCTCTATACACAAAGTCTAACTGGGAAAATCCTAAAACCGGCACATAATGCAGCATTACAACGTCGATGAGTGACATCAGAGACACTACTATAAATATCCATCTCAGTAGATCATCATTTGTACGTTGTCATGACAAGAGTCTTCCTTGAGGAGGGCGGACTTTCTGACTGTGATCGATCAAGAGAAGATCAACGAGAACAGGTCGACTTACCACTCACTGTGAGAATTCATAATCAGTGCAACTTACTATTAAAATCGCACTGAGTTTAACGAGAACAGGTGATCGACTTATCACTCACTGTGAGAATTTTACAATTGAACGATGAGGTGCGTTGGTCGTCTCACTCCATCGTGTGCGCGCTTAAGCACCTCTTTAGGTAACAAGTCCGCATCCGCTTCTAAACTCGAGCTAGCAGTAGTACAGTACATCACGGTAGAAGAAGAAGATCTTGGGGATTGTACGGATTGTCTCCATATAGAGGAAGATGAACCAGACCCCGGGAAACACGAAAAAAGTTGTTCTAGTTTGACCTACAGAACTGTCAACCTGTTAGTACATCGTTGACCACAGGAGAAAAGTTCTCAACTGAAGATTGTCTTACTTCTTATGAAGAGAAGACACAATGTGCTTCTTATCCATACCAAAGCACAACAGGTTCGATTAGCTAGACTGCCGTTTGCACTAGTCCTGATCTAGCTTGTAGCACTAGTGTATTATATCAATATATGACTAACCTAGGACTAAAACACATCATATGTCATAAAGCGCATATTTTGTTATATCAAGGGTATTTTAGACAAATATTTAGAATACAAACACTCACCTCAACCAATCTCTCTACTCAGTTACATTGATGCTGACTAGAGATGTTACATCGAATCACGAGGTTCAACTTCTGAAATTGTTTCATCTACTCTCAAAGAGCAATCAGTTAGTCATCGAAGAGATAGAAATTTATCGCGCTGCAGAGTACTTAAGCTGAGTATATGACACTCAGCACATGTTCCTCAGAAGCAATATGGCTTTGCTAACTCTTAGCTGATATAGGATGTTGAGAAAGGAAGATATCACTTTGTACTGTGATAACCAGAGTGTAATAGCACTCGTAGAAACGTCCAAGTTTCATGACAAGATGAAACATATAGATATTCCGTATGACTTCATCAAGGACCAAGTTATATCCAAGACAACTGAAGTGAAATACTGCCCTACTCAAGAGATGATAACTGATGTCTTAACTAAAGATCTACTGGCTCCAAAGTTGGACTACCTCTTATCAAGACTAGGATTAAATATTTAATCTACAACAACTAGTCTCTGCGTGAAAGTGTTAGAATTAAGCTGTCTAAGTATGAACTTGTGTATAACAACTACTTCAAGATATTTGCGCTCGTGCTCTTTGGCAAGCCTTGCCTGCCTGTGTAGTGAAATATAAATATCTGGTCTATGGATTTCTTATATTTTTATTCAGTAAACAATTAATTTACACATACTTGCTCTCTCTTGCCTCGATTTTCTTTTTCTTTTTCCTGTAAGCAAAGCATACTGTATCCTGGAAATTCTGGTCATACTTCCGTACAACTTGGGAATCCCAGTGACTTTTCCTGCGCGCTGAATTAGACTAACAGCAAATGTAGAATGAAACATCATAATAATCCCTGAACAGGTGACCCGAAAAAGATGTGATGACCAACAGCAGTACCACCACCTTGGCGCTTCTTTTTCTTTCTTTGGCATTGTCCGGTTCCGTTGGAAGATGGTCGGCGCGCGAGAGGAAGTGACTGGAGGTACGTTCCTTTCTGTTTCCTATCACGAGATTCTATATTGTGGATGTCACAACGTTGTCGTTGGTAAATGCGTATGCCCTTCTACTCCCACTCTCACTCGTCGGAAGGAATCCTTTTCATACAATATAAGGCCTTTCAGAGCTGAGTTGTCGACGGACGACTGCCTTCTCATTTCACGTGAGGCCGTAATCTTCCCACTCAAGCGCTTCTTTTCCAGTCCATCGCCGATTGATTGGCCGAGGTGGGCCTACAAGGGAAATGCTACCAGGGACTGGGATCGGCGGCTTATGCATGATATGAGATTGGCGTCCAGAGTCGAGTGGAGCTGACTCGTCGGGTACACATGAAGGACAAGATGAGATTTCTGAGGTACAATGGAGATTCTCCACTTCTTTCCACGACGGCTGTCTTCCCTGTCCTGTCCAGGATCTCAGCTTACCAGCCGATACAGTACAGTGAAATAAATGCTACCCAAAGTCCGATACAGTAATAACTTACATACTATACAAACATGCAAAGTAAACCTCCAGAGATGGTGCTAGATATTTCCGAAGAGTTTGACGCGTTAGCGATATTCTGATCGTCATATTATAAAATCAAGGGTTACGGGGACACGAACGATTATTACTGTTCATTTCTTACATGCACATGCAAGTGTATCATCATGTTCATTATTCCGATGCAAGGAATATGAGATAACACTTTAGGATATTGAATTTTTTAAAGGATCAATATTTAGTCGTAATTAGTATTTCAATATTTCAATTTCTGAAAGATGACAATAACTTTAACTCATAATAGAATTCAATACCTAAAGTATCCTCAATTATGGAAAAATGAATCATATTTAGCTCCCATTTAGAAAAATAACAATTTATTGTCATAAGCATACGAATATATTGAGCAAGTTCAAAATATCAATACATGTACCGAATCGATGACAACAAAGCAAAATGTTAGAAAACTATCCGTTGTCATATTTTGAAATTCTTTATTGTTAATATAATATATAATATATAATATATATATAGTATATAATTTAATAATAATTTAATAGTGTCATACAATAAGTGTTTGAACCATGCATAGAGAAGTCTGTCCGTGATTTTATTCATGATTTTTACGTGTACTGAAGAAAGGAGGACCACTTTGATCATGTGATCAAAGTTTTGCAGCGGTTGGAGCAAGCCAACGCTTCTCTAAATCCACAAAAGTGCATCTTTGACTGCGAAGAAGGTCTACTATTGAGACACATCATTTCCAAGAATGAGATTGCGGTAGTTCCTAAGAAGGTGAAGAAGATTGTGGATCTTTTATTTTTGATCAACTGGACAAAGTTGAGGCAGTTTCTCGACATGGTTGGATATTATCGTAAGTTTGTCTTTTTCTTCTCGAACAAAGCAATAGTTTTGACGATGTATATGAAAAAAGAGTTGATTTTGACTTGATAGTGGATGATCAAAACAAAAGAGGCATTTCAGGAGCTGAAAAAGACATTGATGACAACTCCTATACTTGCTAAACCTGAGTGGAGTAAAGCATTTATTTTGTATACGGATGCCTCAAATGTAGCAATCAGATGTACTTTAAGTCAGCTAGATGGAGATGGGCATGATCATCTTATAGCTTATGTCAGTAGGCAGATGGTTCTCATGGAGAAGAGTTATTCTATGATCGAACGAGAAGGATTAGCTATGATTTTTGGATTGAAGAAATTTTGAGATTACTTGCTAAGAGAGAAATTTTTCATAGTCATAGATCACAAGACTTTAAAGTATATCTTTAATAAGCCTAATGCCGAAAGTCATATTGATCGTTGGAAGATCTTTCTAACAAAATATGATTATGTGATCAAAGATAGATCAAAGAAGAAGCATGCAAATGCTGATCTCTTGTCGAGGGCTTATGATGATGAGAGAGAAGAACCGTTTGATGATTCGTTTCCAGACGAGCAAGCCATCACAAGCATTGAGGAAGTACTTGACAAGTACAAAGAAATTTAGAGTTTTCTTATAGATGGCTCTTTTCCAAAAGGTATGCATACTCGAGAACGTAATGCGTTGGTCAAGAGATGCAAATCTTACACCATGGTGGAGAGACTTCTGTTTCATCAAGGAGCAGATGGATTTCTAAGGAGAGCAGTTGGTCAGAAGGAAGCTTTCAAGCTAATGCATGAGTTTCATGACGTCACTATTTGCGGAGGTCACTTTGTTGGTAAGATAACAACCTTCAAGATTTTGGATGCGAGCTATCATTGGGGAGGTATTTTCAAGGAGTGTTTAGACTATTACAAAAACTTGTGACGTACGTCAAGCATTTGCTCTAAAGTCTACTAGAACACCTCTGTTAAGATCAATTCTAATGTTAGGATCATTTGAGAAGTGAGGTATTGACTTTGTAGGTCCTCTTAATAAGACACCTCGAGAGAATAGATACATAGTAGTCGTCCTTGACTATTGTACCAAGTGGGTAGAGGCTAGACCTTTGTGAGAGACTAATGAAACAGAAGTGGGTAGATTCTTATGAGAGAAGATCATCACAAGATTTGGATGTCCGTTAGAGTTGGTCTCAGATAGAGGAGAAGAGTTTATAGGGAGCATGACTATTGCTATGCTGCAACACTTTTCTATCAAGCCAGTAGTGATGACATCATACAAATCAAATGTTATTGATCTTGCGGAGAAGACCAATCTTACAATTTGTATGATGCTCGTCAAAGATGATGGTGTTGAGACTACAAAACATGCTTGGGATAAGAGTCTACATGTCATCTTATGGAAATATCAAACGACAACAAAGACTTCTATTGGATATTCTCTATTTCAGTTTATTTATAGAGTGGAGTCCAAGTTACCGATCCAATTCAAATTGGATACTTTTCAAAGTATTCAATGAAAGTTGAAGAGGTCGAGAGGAGAAGACATCGTCAAATCAAGAAGGGAGCAACTCATGGAGTTCGAAAGACCCGAGCGATAGCAATGATCCGGATGAAACGAGCTCAAGCGTATCAAAAGAAGAGTTACGTCAAACGATTGAGCAAGAGAGAGATAAAATCTTTTCAAGTCGGAGACTGGATGATGTTGTACGATGCTATCTAATTCAAGAGGACTAGGAAGAAGTTTTTCCTAGATACTTTGGTCCTTTTGTTGTAGATAAAGTGTGGAGCAAATTCACATATGACCTTCAAGAGGTGAGAGGAAGGAGATTCTATCGAGTAAATCATGACAACTTAAAGTTGTTTCATCGACGAAATTTCTCTCTTCACTACGAGGACGGAGTGAAAATTTAGTTCAGGGGTAAAACGTAAGACCTATGTTACAGAAGAGTGAAGAGAGGGATGCAGTTTGTTGATGTACACTTCTTCAGGAGGCAAAAGTCCATGAGAAATACGAATCTATACTGTAATGAGTTAGTCATGACTAGCTAAAGTTAGTTATGGTTAAACTTAACTGTATTTTTGAACAAAATTCAAATATTTCTTAAAGAGTGAGCACTACTATCTTGTCATCTTGTCTAAAAGATAGAAAAGAGGTGGAAAATATCCCTTATCTCCTTTTTGACTTGATATTAGTGGTGAGACTAAAGTTATTGACTTCGTGGGCATTAAAAAGAAGAAGAGATTCCACGTCTCTTTTTTAATGAGTTCTAGTGTAGAGGGGGTGAATGTTCCGGAAGGAGTCACTGCTTCGATAAAAGGACAAGTGTGCAGATTACTACGCACACTATACAGATTAAAACAATCCTCACGAGAAAGATATCTAACAATCGATGGTTTCCTCATATCTCTCGGGTTTATCAAGTCTGGTGCCGATGGGGAGATGATGTTGAATCACCACTTCTGGAAATTGTTTCATTTTTGCCCAAGGAGCGATCAGTTGGTCATCCAAGAGACAGCAATCTGTGGCGTTGTCAAGTACAGAAGCTGAGTACGTAGCATTAAGTACGTGTTCTTCAGAAGCGATTTGGCTACAACAACTACTTACAAATATTGGACTGAAGGATGAACAGCCAACGATCTTATTTTGTGATAATCAAAGTGCTATTGTCCTACTTGACACGACTAAATTTCATGATAAGACAAAGCATATAGATATCCGGTACCACTTCATAAAGATCAAGTCACTCTCAAAAAATGTTCGTTCAGCATTGTCCGACGGCTGACATGGTAGTTGATATTCTTACTAAGAGTTTACCAACTCCTAAAGTAGAATATTTGTTACCAAAACTTGGATTGTTAAGGACTAGTTATTGAGTGGGAGTGACAGAATACTCTGTGAACAGTAACTATTCTAAACTGGATATTGTGAAAGGGCACAAGAGGTAGACACCCCTCGACCCTTTACTGTTTCTTTTTGTATATCAAAAGGACCCACCTGGATCTCTCATCATTATTCATTTATCAGACTTTGTTTTTGGCTTGGAGTATTCAGTTCTCTCTTTCTCGTTTCTTCTCCCACACATTCTGTATATGCTTTCCAGTTAAGCGTCTTAGAGTAAGTTACCTTAGTTTCTTACAGACTCACTCGACTGCTAACGAGGTAGCTCATATCCGATAATGGCTTGAAGTGGCAGAAGTTTAAAATAAGCATTTGGAGTCAACAATGCGATAATCTTAATAAGAATATAACACTCGTGAACAAAAGCTAAAGGCTTGGTGTGACTTTTACACATGAAAGAGAAATAGCATAATAGACAAGTGGGGAAAATTCTCACCATGGGATACAAGACGAGGATCATAAGACACAAGATGGAGAAAAAAGAATTTCATAATACTACTTATGTCTAGCTAACTGCGCAACCCCCTCAAGTAAGGAGACTGAAGCTTCCATGAGCTGAGTCAATGATGTATCATTTCTCTAATAGACGATGCAAATATCTCGACTCTCTTCTATAAAATCGTCGTTAACGCCTTCTGCAATGCTCTACTGACCCGCTGCTGCACATAAGAGACATAAAATCCTAAAGGTAGGATAGTCCCCCTAGAGTTCTGAAGATTGACATCTTGATAATATAGGGTAGTCCCCCTTGTTCTGAAGATTGACATCATCGCTATAATGTAACCGAAGACAAATCGCTATAATGTATACTAAAGGTGCGATACGTAATCGAAGAGAGAAAGGCTTTGCAAGAAGCCAAGTCCACCTTACTGAGATGAGCAAGAATTAGATGCAAATAGAAGTTACCGCTGAGTCTCCTGTATTGCAAGTAAAACCCCGCAGGGGTTGAAACCTCGACCAAAGCCCAGGTCTAGTGTTGCATTCACACTGACCATTCTTTTGCTCGCTTGTTGTGCGATTACGTTCCCGTCGACGGAAACATGGACGCTGTTAAGTTGCATTCACATCATGAGATTTCGCCGTCTGCAGATACGTCAGTTTTGGTGATGTTTATCATCCTTCTATAATTTTACGGTTAATTTGACGACCGGTGAAGAGCACCGATGGTTGAGCGAATCTAAATCAAAGAACGATGCCAAACCCCTCCGTCGCTGTCCTAAGCTTCATGTTACCCGCTATTTCCAGTAATCATACGGCTCGATTTGCATAGTGTCCCTTTCCTGTCGTTTGGGTTGCGGCCCAAAGTTTCGCCCGCACCAAAAGCGGCTCTGCCAATTACAACGGCGTCGACGGAACCCAGCCGCGCATGCGAACGCAGCTTCAGCATTCCGGGCCGTTGACGGTGTGACGAAACATTCTCAGTCACTTTGGTTGTATGTTCTACATGCTATAGAAAGTGTTCGTTAAGAAATTAAGAACGAGAGTCGGCGCGATAGACTCACTTGTCCAGAAAGCCGAGTCCAGCTTGTCCAGAACTGTGCTTATTCCATCTTCCCAAGTCATGATCAGTCGAGGAGTGTTTGTTCTCTCGCCAGTCGCGACATGTGATGGATCCTCATCTCCTGCTGGAGGACTTCCCAAATTTGTTTGTCAGCTTCCCGAACTCCTGAAGATGTGTGGGGCCTTCACTTGGCTAGGTCAGTAAGAGTTCGGAGTACTGCTGTAACTTGACACGTAAACTTGGTGTTCGGCTGTGGTTGAAACTTGAAACTGGACAGCTCTAATGAATCATGTAGCTACATAGTTGTAGTAGTAGAAGTAGTAGTTCGGAAAGAAGGTGGGGAGTCTGGGGACAAGTGGGCTGCGAGTGTGTGGTATTGATGGCGATAGCTGAAAGCTGAGCTGGAGACGATAATACGAAGATGAGCTTCGTGTCATGGTTATAGGCGGAAGTCGTGAGAAACTGAGATTTCTTACCTCACCATGCTCTCACATAGAAGCAAATATGTAGCTCTTGGAAACTGTGAGTGAAATAGTTGGACTCCGTGACTCCGACATCGTTTGATCGGACCACTTCCTTCGGCGAGCAGTCTGAACTTGAACTAAAGTGATGAATTCACGAAAATTAACTGGATTTTAGGATTATGAAATGAAACGGAGGGCCGTCGAATGTTCAGAGATAGCCCGAAGTCGACAAAATGGAGTCGATATGCTCCCCAACCCACTTGCGACGAAATGCAGATCGTGAGTTCATGTGTACTCGGCAGAAATTTTCTCGAATCTACAAATTTTGTACTTGTCGTTATTGCTCCATCCTCCTTAAGATTTGCATTATTTGACCGCACTCCTGACGTGAGGACAGGAGGTCAAAATGCCTTATCAATCTGAATGCAAGACGTGCATGTAAAGAGTCACTCACATGAACTCCTAAATTCCACAGAATGGACTTTGCGGCATGTCAGAGTCGATCTTATATTTCGTCCCACATAATGCACTTCTTCAGAATTCTGCTTTACGCAACTCGCAGATTCATTCAGTGTGCATTCCGCGTAATTTACCAGTTATCTACCACTCCCTGTTCTTATGTTGGACTAGACGACCATCTTCGTAACTCGTTTCTCTACATCTGTGCTCGGGGAGAAATCCTTGAGTTACCCGGAAAATATCCTAGATAAAAAGTATAACCGGTTGTATCTTTCAGATACGGGTTGATATAAAGATCCCGGTTGATCTTCCAAGGAACTCCGGTTAGCCTCGAGCGCAGCTCTACATATGTCTCCTGTTAATTACACATTGACAGTGATCGAGTAATGTGAGTCCCAACTTTCCGTTTCACCTTGAGTTGGATAGGACATTATCTGAACTCTAATACAGTTTTGGATTTTATGCCTAGACAGGATCCCCTCCGCTTGATTCTCCGCGTCAGCATTCCGCAAAAGTCATGTGAGTGACTCCTCAGTCTCATCCTGCACAGCTGTGTTTCGGGGTCTACAAAGGGTACCGGTCTGCGCTCGCTGTTCTACAGTACCAGAGACAAGATCCGCGAACGTTCCGCGGAGTGTCCAAAGTCAACAACGGATCGTGGATATGGCAAAGTTCCAACTTCCTGTTCTCTCGACTTGCAGAGTTTCCTAGCACGGTCAAGGCGAGATGCCGTAAAAATCCAGCCAACGCAAGGCCAGTCTGTCAAAACGTAGATTGGCCTACAACTAAATCGTGGGCAGCTCGATGATTGCTTGCATATATTTCGACTGGAGCTTTTGCAGGTATGCCGCCGCATTCGCCCACTGCGTTTGGCGAGCGCGGAGATCAGCCGCTGCCATTTCGCACACGGAGTTTTCCTCCGGCCGCATCACCGTTCCAGCCTTTTCTGGTCTTCCGGTTTTTGTCTGGTGGATTCGGCTTGTCGTCACAGGAAACGCAGAAGAATTGCTGAATAACGACTGATAAATAATGAAACGAAGTTGTGTGGTTTATTTTCTTTTTCTTCTTGTTTTTGATTTGTATTAAACTTATATTATTCATCATGGATTTTATTCGACCAAACGTAGTATTTACAGAAGAGAAATTTTATCATTTTATCATTTATGAACTGAGTTTTATTGTTCATCAAACTAGAATTTCTACCATCCCTCTATCAGAGAAGTACGAGAGATAAACTCTGCACCTTCATGTTGAGAGGTGAGACTTTCCCATCATGCGATAGTTTGATGTGATAGCTTGTGTGGTTTCCTGTTTCCTGGCCACCCATGCATATTTACACCCCTCCATCTGTCTATGGAGAGGGTGGTAAATATATGAAAGGAAAGGTTCAAGTAATAAATTAAACTTTCAGTCAATTAATACATAAATTATTTTTAAGTTCTTGGATTTATATCTGCACGTAATCTGCGTCCTTCCCAGCATTATACCTCTTTAGCAGCACGGCAGTCTACTCATATTTTATGATTTATATCTTAATTTTCTTGTGTTTCTAGATAAAGACTAATAATTAATGTTTATAAAACACTTTTATTATTTTTATTCATTTAATATATGATTTTTGTTTAATATTTTAATATTTTTATAATAATTAGTGAACAAAAGTTCACAAAAATAGATGGATGGATATACATATTTATGTAATTTCTTGATACAACAAAGAACTACCCATTCAATAGAATTTGTGAGACTAGCGTTAGTGATTTATCCGGATCTATTTCTTTATTTTTCTTTCTGGTTTTCATAATGACTGCGTATGATTGCACTATTTCTTTTCTCTTTATGGTTTCCAAGAAGAGACCATCTAGCCTTTTAGATACAAGACAAAAAGTTTTCCGCTCCTTTCCGGTTCATAGCAAAACTTCTCTCAAACTCCAATTTCACTGGCAAGAAAAAGAGGATATTCGTTTCTTCCTTTCATACAGGCACCTAGGGTTTAAGAATAATTAGCATAAAGAAATGCGGACGCGCTGAAATGCCCTGCGTGTGTGCGGAACCCAACCTGTTTGTAATCTCCCAGTATTCCTCCACGTGACTAGAGCTCAGCCTCAACAAGCCTGTTGACAAGTTCAAACCTGCACGAAGGACTCAGATAAAGTTCATATGGGAATGATCCGCTTCGTCAGTCTGTGAGGTTCACCGTTCATGAGAAAATGCCTTGACTTTAGATGAGGCAACGGGTGAGCAGGTCCATGTTCCCGTCCCTTGTGATGTTGTGTCCGGAAGCAGCAGAATAGAATAGAAGGAAAGAGGAGAACATGCAATAGAGAAACATAAATACCTTGCCCACGGCTGTATGAGTTGTACTTTTTAAGGGAGGATATTCACCTCATGTGAACTTCTAAGTATACATGGGTGTACATTAATTTATGTTATAATTTTTTCGACAAAAAGAGTTAAAAATATAAATTAATATTTTTACATAATAATGTATTTTGAGAATTATTATCTCAAACTTATAACCCAATAACTTATAAGTTTGGTATTCATTTATGGTTTATATCTGGATCAGTTGATTATTTCGAGATTAGTTTACCATATACTATTTATAAATTAATTTGATTTTTATAATATATTTTTATAATATTTTTATATTTTTTTGATAAGAGAAAATAAAATTTAATTGTACAAGATCGTGGGGAAAGATATTCATCATGCTTGGATTATGTTGACTCACGAGTACAAGCTTGGTGTCTTTTGGGACTGATGTTCTACAAAAACCTAAGGGATGTACACTGTAATTTAAGGACTGTAATTTCATCCGGAGATCTTGTCTCGTAAGTGGAGACTGAAAGGGAGAATTTGGGCAGAGGTAAAGGGTAGATAGCAATGCAATTAGCGCACGCACTCACTCACAAGGGTTGAGAGTACGGCTGCGAGAGGGGAGGGGAGAGGGTTAGGTTGAGAGCACAGCGTAGAGTGTATTGGGCTGAGTTACTGCAGATTATTTATTTTAGTTCATTTCATTTATTTTTTTGTTTTTGTTGGTTCTAGAATTTTTATATATCGGTGGAGAAATGAATGCGTATAAATATTTTTAGGTTTTTTAGAATTAAAAACTTTTTTGTTTGGGATCTTGAGAGATTTCTGAGGACTTCGTTGTTACGTTTAGTGTGTTCTTTATCTCTAAGGGATTAGAGTTCTATATCTGAGAGTATTATTTTGAGATGTTTTGTTATGGATACCGTTTGGTTAGATATCGTCTTTTTTTCTTGCTATGGGTATTCTTTCTCATGAGATCAAGATCAATTAAAACACACTATGTCTAGTGTGTGGTCAGGTTTTTTACCCCGCAAGGGATAAAATCTCATGTGAGAAAGATGCACAAGAGCTATGACTGGATCACACGGGATGCTTAGGTAAGTCAAGTGTGAAGGTCTACACTTGCGATCATTGTGACATTGTTACCTCTTTTTCTTGGAGTTCTTCCTGAGTCATGGGAGTGGTTGAGAGTCCACCCTCACACTATTCTGATATTAGACGTCAGATGATCATACGTTCGCGTTTTCTTTAGGTTAGGCAATCAAGCGCTCATTTCATTCTCAATTCTTCATTCCTGAACTCTAACACGTTCATTTGATGTTTGAACAAGTTACAACATATGGACATGGGCATCTAATTGGAAAACTAGTGAGGTGGATAAATTTTAGCTATACTTAGTCCCTCAGTGAAGAGAAGAGAGTGGCTACTGAGGAAGTTACTGAAGATATTAATCAGGTTGACCTGAACTTTCCAGCCAACGTCTATTTCAACGTTTGCGTGGATATCGGATGTCATTGTCTGTGGAAGATCAGCCATCCTACGTGGACCGCAAGAAATATTGTATCAACTGATGGCTTCCCTATTCCTTTTTGTTGTATTTTTCATCGTAGATCAATTCAAGGTCATCATCTTGACTTTGTATTGAATCTTGAGTATTCTCGTCTCGTTGTAGTCTCTATCGCCTAACGAGGGTGATTATCCTAAGGTTGAGGCCGATGTATTTTGTTCAAGCTTTGAAGGGGTGAGGGTGTATTAGGGTTACAATTTGTTCTTTGGTGTCAAATAGGAAATAAAGTGGTTTCCAATCTCTATTCTTAATTGTCTACTCTCGACCAATCAAGTTCATTCAAGTTCCACGGATGATTTTGGAGTTCCGGAGGTCTTCTTGGAGATCAGTGCCAAGTGTGAAGTCTCGTTGAAAAGCTCTTGAGGACGGCTACAATTTGGAGGTAAAGATCAATCGATTTGGAGTTCAGAGGATAGATATTTTCCATCTCATTTATACCTTTTAGACAAGACGACAAGATAGTAGTGCTAACTCTTTAGGAAATATTTGAATTCTGCCCAAAACTACAGCTAAGTTTAATCATAACTAACTTTAGCTAGTCATGACTAACTTGATACCTCCTTAAAGTACTTGGGCAGCAAATAAATATTCTCCACATTTAGTTATAACTAAACACTTTACTAATAGACAAACTTCCTATGTGTAACATAAGTCGTTACAGTACAGATTTGTACTTCTCATGGATTTTTGCCTCCTGAGGAATCAACAAACTGCATCCCTCTCTTCACTCTTCTACATCGGATGGAGAAAAAACCACAAATACGTAGCGATCTCCTCGTATATTTTTGAAAGTGGATAGAGATCATCATCATATCATCTTTCCTCTTTATCAATCTACTTACACTGTCCTACCAACTATCAACTGACTATACAAACACAAACTCCTCAAACAAGCCAAAAACTACATCACTCTCACGCAGAATCCTTGCACGCCACAACTCTGATACATGTTTCATCATCCATCTTTTGTATTTTCTTCCATATCCTCAACTCTCTTGAACTGACTCCACCCATCGCTCTCTAATATCAACAATCCAGATTGTCAACTATGTATACTGTATACTTCTTCAAACTCCTATACATGTTTCTCATCTGACTCTTCCACTTTGTGTATAAACTCTGACGGGATCTCAACAGTAGGTTCCACACCCATGTCATAGGCTTTACAAGAGTGGACTACGAAAACCCTTACATCTCTTTGTTTGAGAATCTCTAAGGGTTTGTCGATTTCGCTCATGTATCGACCAAATAGTCAAAATTTGTACTGAATACTTGTCATCCCGACTCCGAATTCTGACATAATGAGATTCATCATTCGTCGCTTTTGCCTCCATTCGAACAGTGGTGATGTAAGATTGGTCCAGTATGACATGATAAGAGACAGATGACTATACAAAGAAGTGTTGATCAACATCTACCTCTCTAATCTTTACATGCATACTGGACAAGCTCCATGTAACTCACCCTTTTGGTTGTTAGCAGCTCGAAGTACCCAACCATGGTTCTTTTTGATTGGTCATTGTTCCTTCTCATACATCTCCTTGAAATAATGTTGATTTTTGACACATGATCCATAAGTGCATGTATCAATTCAGAAAGCCCTCCAAGTCGAACCTACGTCTCTGTTGTTGCACAATGATTCTATTTGAAATTACTGTATGTGCTTGACTTGTCCTCCTCAAATTCTTCATCTTCATTCTCAACAATAGCAAGACCAGCAACTCATGCTTCGTAACTGCTCCATCAACGTCAATAGCATCCACCATTGCAACCATCTGACTAGTCACTTGCTCTACCAACACCGGCCTCTTTCTTTTCATGATATCAATACAATTCATGAAACTCTCTTTTCGTGATACCAACTACTTCATGAAGAGAGAACCCAATTCTAGCATCTAAAATCTGTTGCTCCAGAACAATACGCAAGTCTGTGGCTGTTTCGATATCTGCAGCCAACTTGTAAGCTAGAGTCTTCTTCTTCTCTTGTGTTGTAAACCTCTTCTTGTGTGCTCTATCAGTAGCAGTAGCCTCTTGTGACAAATCCTATACACCTTCCATAAGATCTATTGCAGACGGTGAAGCTGTAGTATATTCTATGTAGTAGGAACCGTACTAATTGGTCCAGATCTAGATGGCGATGGCTTTGCTACTCTTCTCCTCGTAACTCTTTGACGTTCATTGTCATCAAGTGCTCATGCATCTAAGTCAGAAGCATCCTGTCGTCTTTTATCTTCTACGATTGCATCTTGTTCGTTGCTTGCTTCTAGAAACGCTCGAACAAGATTGCATCTTTCTTTGTCTCTCTTCATTATTTCAACTGAAACTTCAACAGCTTGCTCAACCATAGTTGGATTCGAGCGTAGTTCAAGTCTGTCTGCATATACATAAGCTTCTATAGAACCGTAGTCATTGTTGTTATGTGCTATGAACTCCTTACAGGTCGAACACTTGGAGCTACTCGTCGTTGGTCTTGTCGTGCACATACACATCGCTACACAACATACATCGCTGTCAGACGTACACCACACATACACATAACACATGGACGATGTCATACACATACACAAGTGTACCACAATAATCTGAACAAAGAATTACCATCTCCAACACAACAACAAAGATTACTCACAAACGGTCAAGCCAAACCCACTCTAAACACGAAGAGAATCCACCATAGCCTGGAGCTTGAAGGCTCAACTCGAAGAACTAAGACCTCCAAGCCTTACCTACAAAGTATACCCCTAGTGGGCTCTCTCACTAACTCGCTCTAACGACACTAACGGCCTTACCGGGATGTGTCACTTCGCACTCAGTCAACCTAGCCGAGGTGCCAAACTGACGTGACAGTTGTCGTGCGCATACACATCGCTACACAACATACATCGCTGTTAGATGTACACCACACATACACATAACACATGGACGATGTCATACACATACACAAGTGTATCACAATCGCCTCCCTAACTGAGGATTAGGTCGCTCTAACTCCAGATAGCTCTATATCCCAACTACGTGATATACACCTTCATAGGTGCAAGGATCAGGAGGCCGGGTGCTACATCACCCCATCGTTAGTCGTCTGTCTGCAATCCATACCACGCAAAGATCTAATCGACTATCCCTCCTATATACATCGAGGACAAACCCACCGTCCAGTAGGAACGACATTGACGTTCCTACTGGACGGTGCCAACCTCTCGAACAACCATCACACATCAACATACGGTGTCGCGCTACTTGGCGGCTACATGCTTGACTTCTACTCCGACGCTTAGGTTTAGTAGTTTTAGAAGTTTGCTCATATTACTTCTAGTCTTTTATGTATATGTTTGACACCTTTGCATACGGTGTTAACACAATTTTGAGTCCTAGTAGGCTGATAGTATGTTAGTTATCTTGTTCAAGCATTTGTGCGCTTGTGCAAATGACTTCTTACTTGTCTATGACGTTCAATGTACATAACTTAGGGTTTCCATGCTGATAGGGGTTTGAGCTCATGGGTTGTACTTACTTGTCGCCCATGCACGCTTTCTAGCTGATTTAAGTTAATTTTCGGAGCTACGTGTCGTTTTAGGTAGTTTAAGTTTTACGCTGGCACTCTAGGGGGCTTGACGTGGTAGCCTATGAGTGTAGATAAGTTACCAGGTAGTTTAAGGCACAAAAGGACAGTCAAGTGGAGCTATGAACTCCCATTGGTCCATTTTTGTCTTTTGTAAAACTCTAAGTTTAGAAACAGAGCTCTAGAGTGGAGTTCGAGCATTTGGTGAGGTATCTTCGAAATCTGAGAGCACAGGAAAAGAGAGCTCGTCGTGCCAAGCACTATCAGTGAAATTTTTGCTCGATTTGGATCAATAAACAAGGAGTTATGCCCAATTGAAGTTCGGATTGTGCTAGAACTGCATCACTTTTGTTGATTTTGGGGTTTTCGGTGCCAATTGCAGCAGAATTGAGAAAATCACTTCAAAACTTCGTGGTTGCGTTCACTGTCAGGAGGGCTACGACTGTCCAAAAAGTTTCGAATCATTTGAGTGATTGAATAATTCAGGGCGGCCGCTGAAGCAGAGGGGGTCTGAAAAGCTCTTAATCTAGAGCAGCGACTTCAGAAGAGGAGATCTGGAGTTCTGTGTACATTCAGGAGTCCCAACTTCACAGGGATGTTCAGCATCCTGTAGACTTCAAATACTGTCAGAAGATTTGAAATTCATCGAGCCAATTCTCTGTTCTAGGTCAGAATAGCTGTCTAGGTACCAGAAATTGCCATAATTCTCTTACTCAGAACTTTTCTGTCAACATCTCGGTGCTAGAATTCAATCTCAGGCTGAAATTTCGTGTGTGTGTTCAGTAGTGCCTGATTTACATGTAGGGGAAGTTTAGAAGTCTAAACCTTCATAGTTTTCCTCTCTTTGAGTGCCAAAGTTCACCGTCTAAACCTATTACTACTAGTGAGATCTAAATTTCGCTTTTTGAGCATATTAGAGGATCCTACACTCCTTTGTGAGTGTTTATAGCTCCTGTTGTGACCTGAAAGCCAACCTCTTGAGTAAACAACCACAGCCAGAAGCCCGGCGCTTTCCTAGGTAGACGGATCACACTCCGACGTACTCTCTTTTTGGTGAACTCGACGTGAAACACCTAGGGTGGGAGTTTTCTTAAGAGTGTTACAAGATCAGATATCATGGCCAACCAAGGATCATCAAGTGGAGGTGTTGATGCTGCTCAGCAACCTGTTCAGTTTGATGCTGCTACGATGAAGATGTTCCAGGCTTTTTCCATGTTCATGCAGCAGCAGCAGAGCACAGAGAGGAAGGAGGTGTTAGCAACCAAGGCGTTGCAATCTGTGGTGCACCAGATGGACCAGTTCAAGGGTACAGATATTTCCAAGTATGTGCGATACTATGCTAGGGAAATGGAGGTGAACAAGGTGTCTGAGAAGGAGATGGTGGAGAACTTTGAGCTTGCTGTTGTCCCTGAGATTCGTGGGCGTGTGAAGGAGCTCAAGCAACAGCAAGGACAGAGTTGGGAGAGCTTTATGCGCGCTTTGAAGGAGGAGTACTACATTGAAGATTCAGAGAGGGTGACCAAGATAACGTTCTTGGAGTGGGTGGTTAAACCTAAGAAAGGTTTGTCTGTAAATGAGTTGTTAAGGGAGTTTGATCGTCAATATGCTCAGCTTTCTAGGACAGAAAAGCTTACACTAGAGGTGGAGAAGACCGAGCTTTTCCTACAAGCAGCGGACGTGACTATTCAGGAGAAGCTTGAGCTGTTGCTGGAAGACAAGAGTGAGGAGAGAGGATTGAAGACTGATTGGAAGGAGGTCGAAGAGGCTGTTTCTTTGCTGGCCAAGAGAGAGAGAAGAAGGGACAAGCTGGTGGTAAGGGAAGCAGCACCTCTGATAATTCCTGTCAAGCAGTTGCCTACTAAGCCCGCTTTGGTAATTGCTAGAGATAAAGACTCACCGCTTGATGAGGTGATTAAGGGTATGAAGGAGCTTAAGCTTAAGCTCACTAGGTTAGAAGAGAAGGAGCAGAATGTACAGCCTGCTATGCAGAGACCTCAGATGAGAGAAGGCTTTGTTCATCGTTGTATATGGTGTGATAGCCTAGACCATGTAAGAAGAGATTGTGGGGAGTTTTCGGATGCATTGAGGAAGGATCTGATCTTCTTCAAAGATGGTAAGATCCATCTGAGAAAAACTGGGATGATGTTGGGAACCAACTTTGGCAAGGGTGGTATGAAAAGACTTGTGAATGAGATATCAGCATCACATGCTGTTTCTCTTGTGAATGCTGCTACCTGTGGAGTGAAAGTGGAGATGGAGAGAGAGAAAGGGACTACTGGGTTGTGGTCTGATGTAGTGCGGTCCGTAGCTAGAACAGAGCTAGACAAGGATGTGCTACGAAGGATTGGCAACTCAATTCGAGAAGCTACATGATGGAATGATCATGTGGATACTATGTCAGTGCATGCTTATGTTGCAAGAAGTCAGCATGAAGCTGTACTAGAAGAAAAACGCAGGAGGGAGGATGCAGGTGAGGCTTCTACAGCCAAACGACCTGCTACAAGGAGTGAAAGGGCTAGACCAGAGGCAAGGCAGGAGACAACACCTACTCGGGAGGAGACTATGGAGGATCTACCACCTACAACACCAAAGGAGAAGGAGAGAAGCAAGGAGAAGGGTAAGATGCCTGCATACAAACTTCAGTCTGACATTGAGATTGCTACAGACTTGAAGCAGGTGTTAGAGAACCGTATCTTGAATGGAAAGGTTGAATTTACTCTGGGTGAGATTCTTGGGATTGCAAAGCGTGAGTTCCATGAGGTTATCATAGATATCATCAAGAGGAAACGTCAGATTTTGGGTGAAGTAGCTACGCTCAACGCTCTAAGGACCAAACTGTCGGAGGATGAGGAAGATGAGATTGCTGGTTACTGCTCTCAAGTATCAAAAGGGAGATCGTATCAGCACGTGAGGTTTGAAGATGAGGTGGAAGCATCGCAGAAGAGCCACTACTCTCACAACCATTGGGCAAGAGCAACCACAGAGACCTTGGTGAAGTTGGGAGATCTGGAGGAACCTGTGGTGGCGTTGATTGATCATGGCTCAGAGATTAATCTGATGTCTAAGGAGCTGTACAACCGTGGGAGATGGCCCATAGACACCGACCATGGATGGCTTATCCGCGCTGCCAACAACCAGAGGGGAGAACTCTATGGTGCTTGTCCCAACATCAAGGTAATTGTGGGTGACATCAGTGATGTTCAGAATTTCTTTGTACAAGACATGTCAACCTATCCTATCATTCTAGGGCAGCCTTACATTCCTGCTGTTAGAATGGAGACACGAGTTATGGATGACGGTTCAGCCTATGCTAGGATACGTAGTAGAGACGGCAAAAGAGCTGTTCAGTTTTTGACCGTTGCTGCAGAACATGAGAGGAATCGTGATAGCTTGAGAGACCGTCCACTACCTAAGATTACTCAGGAGTTTAGAGAGTCTAGGGGTTTTGGCAGAGTACCATTGAAGAGTGAGACTTCAACGGTACAGTAGAGATAGGATTCTCGCCTGATCCAGTAGAGCAGGAAGCTTTATCCACTAGCTTCTTAGGGTTGACATCATGTGGATCAGTGTGTTATAGGAAGGTTGAGAATCTGAAGAGGTTTGAGAGGCAACATGTGAAGTATGTACAGCAGTCTTTGTGGGATAGTGGAGAGTTAGCAGGAGATGAATACATATCTGGAGTGTTTGAAGAGCAGTATTTGGTAGATACTATAGGGGAGTTGAAATCTATAGTAGAAAGTTCTATAGATGATGTAGATAGTGTGGTGAGAGTGAGCTCCAAGGAGCTTTATGATGTAATTGATAAGTTTATAGATCGACAAGAGGTGTATGTGGAGACCAAGTACAAGTCAGTGGCAAAGAAAGTCAAACCAGTGGCTTTGTCTTTACCACTCGATTACAATCAGAAGATGGAGCAAGCTGCACGAGAACCGACGCTCAGAGGACCGAGAAGAATTGGGCACAAGTTCACAGAAACAACACTGAAGGAGCTGAGGATTGGAGGTGATGGATTTCTTACCGAGCAAGAGAAGAAGAGCTTCAGGGAGATGCTATCTAGCCATGGTAAGGCGTTTGCATTTGAGTCACATGAAGTAGGATGTGTAGATCCAAGTGTAGTTGCACCTATGGTAATCTTTACTATATCGCATGTGCCTTGGAATCTATGTCTTATCCCTGTGCCTAGAGCTCATCTGCCAAAGCTGATTGACTTGCTCAATGAGAGGATTAGGATGGGTATCTTGGAATCATCTATAGCTCCCTATTCTAGCAGATGGTTTACTGTTCCGAAGAAGAGTGGAGCTTTGAGATTTATCCAAGATATGCAGCCAGTTAACAAGGTGACTATCAGGAATATGGGTATAGGACCTATTGTAGACGAGTTTGCAGAGGCTTTTTCTGGTCGTGCTATCTATTCCATGGGAGACTTATATTCAGGTTATGATCAGTTTCAATTATCCTCTGAGAGTAGAGACTTGACTACAATGAGGACACCTTTGGGGTTACTAAGGATGTGCACCTTGCCGCAAGGTGCTACCAATTCTGTAGCACATATGATGAATGGCATGAATAAAGTTTTGAGGGATTTCATTCCTGAAAAAACTATGCCATTCCTTGATGATGTGCCGATCAAAGGATGTGCTGAGGAGGAGAAGAATGAGGTAATGGATCAGAGGGGGTGCCGTAAGTTTGTTGCAGATCATATAGTTGACTGCGATAAGATATTGAGTCGACTGGAGGAGGTTCATTTGACTTTATCAGGAGCAAAGTCTGTATTTGGAGAACAAGAGGTGTTGATTGTGGGGCACCTATGTGGATCTTATGGTCGGAAACCTTGTCCAAACAAGGTTGATGCCATTCGAAGGATGAAGGAGACATGTGGGTCAGTTACCGAGGTGAGAAGGTTTCTAGGTGCATGTGTGTTTTATCATATATGGATTCCACACTTTGCACATGTAGCAGATCCGTTGTACAAGTTGCTGAGGAAGGGGCAGAGATTTCAATGGCAAGAGGAGCAAAGCGAGTCTATGAAGAAGTTGAAGGATCTGTTGTCTTCACCGCCAACTCTACGGAAGGTAACATATGAGTTGGGCAGATCTGTTATCCTTACTGTTGATACTAGTCCTATTGGCATTGGATGGGCTGTAGGACAAGATGACGAGGATGGAAATAGATATGTGGTGCGTTTTGGAGCTAAGGTGTTAAGTTCACGTCAGAGAGACTACCCTCAGGTCAAGAGAGAGCTATGGGGAGTAGTTACTGCGATGAAGAGTGACAAGGAATACTTGATAGGAGCACCTGTGGTTGTAGAGACAGATTGTTTACCTCTCTTGGGAATGATCACTAGCTGTACAACTCCAGATATTGCTATGTTGAGGTGGATAGCATATATCAAGTCCTTGAACCCAGAGTTTAGACATATTGCAGGAAAGGACAATCCTGTGGCAGATATGTTATCAAGGGCTAGGTATTACGATGAGAAAGAAATGATAGATGATCAGGAGGATGTGGGAACAGAGTTCTATTCTAGTGCTCTTGCTAGAAGAGATAGAAGCTGTTTTGCAGCCTCGTTGGAGTTTTTTGAGGAAACTGTGTATAATGGCAAGTGGTTGGATCTTGGGCGCTATTTGAGTTCACTGGAAAGGCAGGAAGGCTGGTCTGATGCAGATTTCAAGAGGATCCGTAGAACAGCTTATGGTTACTTTTTACATGGAGGACATCTATGGAAGCGTCCTAAGCTACAAGGAGGTATATCGCAGCGGGTAGTATGTGACTTGGAATTGCAGCAGAAGCTGATCAAGGAGTTCCATGAGAGTTTATGGGCTGGTCATAGAGGAGTTTGGGCTACATTTGTCAAGATGAAGGAAAAGTATTGGTGGAAGGGTATGTATAAGGATGTAGTACAGTTTGTTTCATCTTGTATACCCTGCCAGATGTACTCCAATGTACGCCATCGTGATGGATTGCATCCTACTTATCCTTTAGCCATTCATTATAAATGGGTAGTTGATCTGGTAACTATGCCATTTGGACTTAGACAAATGAGGTATCTAGTCTTGGCTAGAGAAGATCTACCTAACCAAGTCGAAGGCCGTGCTCTGAGGACGAAGACCACTGCTAGTGTCTGTCGCTTTCTACTTGAAGATGTTATTTGTAGGTATGGGTGTGTGGGAAAGATCACTGCAGATAGGGGTGAGCTGGATGCACAAGAAGCAGTTGAGTTCTTCAAGCGATTGGGAATCAAGTTGGCGTTAACCACTGCTTACAATCCTGAAGGGAATGGCAAGAGCGAAAGAGGTCATCCGCCAATCATCAAAGCTTTGGTAAAAGCTTGCAAGGGTAAGATCCGTGAATGGCCTAGACTGCTACCATTTGCTTTGTGGGCAGATCGTACAACTCATAGTACCGTTACAGGTTACATGCCAGCAGAGTTGATACTAGGGCAAAAACCTGTGATGCCGATTGAGGAGGTTGTGCCTACTTGGAATGTTTTGCCATGGGAAGATGGTAGAAGTACGGAGGATCTTCTTGCATTAAGGATCCAGCAGTTAGAACGAAGACCTGAGGATGTTGTCAAAGCTGTGGAAAGGTTAAAGACTGCTAGAGAGAGAAACAAAGGCAGATTTGATAGAACGCATAGATTACGACCCAAACCAGTTAAGGAAGGTGATTGGGTGTTAGTCTATGATAGTAGTCTTGATAATTCAGCATAGCGCTATCAGAAAGTTTTCCAAGAGATGGTTCGGACCTTATGTGGTGTTAGAAGTTTATGATAATGCCACATACTCTTTGAGAGAGTTAGATGGTGCAGTGCTCAAGATACCAGTCGCAGGGAAGAGAATCAAGCTCTTTAGAAGGAGAGGGGAGGACCAGAACATTGCAGAGCTTACTGAGGATGAAGCCCAAGACTCAATGGAGGTTGAAGATGAATTAGAAGCTGAAGCTGAAGAGTCTTGATCTGGATCTGGCACATACCGGAGGATGTGCAGGTTCAGAGGGGGTGGATGTCGCGCTACTTGGCGGCTACATGCTTGACTTCTACTCCGACGCTTAGGTTTAGTAGTTCTAGAAGTTTGCTCATATTACTTCTAGTCTTTTATATATATGTTTGACACCTTTGCATACGGTGTTAACACTATTTTGAGTCATAGTAGGCTGATAGTATGTTAGTTATCTTGTTCAAGCATTTGTGCGCTTGTGCAAGTGACTTCTTACTTGTCTATGACGTTCAATGTACATAACTTAGGGTTTCCATGCTGATAGGGGTTTGCTGCGGTGACAGTGGCCTCTGGGAAGACACTTGGGACAGCTTCCGATTCAATGTCTTTCTCGGAAGACTTCTCGAAGTCAGACTTCCCTTCACTGGTCTCACCTGTCTTCGTCTTCCTACGCGCAGTCTATCCTCACAACAGACTCAAGACAATTGCACTCTGTTCTTATGACTTCTCACCTCTCATACGCACTCAGAAGAAGTTTGCTGCATGATGGGAAGACATGACCCTCGACCATTCTCTCCGGATTCTGCCAGCAATACTTCTCACAACTCTCTTCTAAGTTCGGGAAGAAAAAGGAACGGCTGCTATGGGTCGGACAGAAGAGACCCGAAATGGACCCTCACGTCTTCTCGCTCATTTTGCCAGCCTTTCAGTCTTCTAGTCTCTCTAGGAAGATGTGGAGTTGAGAAGCTTGGAAGACCGGGAGGCACAGACCTAGTTCCCGAGTTCCAACTTCTCGAAATAACACAACAACTCACCACACCACTCAGGCTTCGTATCAAGTCTCTCTAAACACAAAAGCAAAGCAAATCCACTCTTGATACGAATTGTGTTCAGTCGACTTCCGAAGACAGTCTTCCGAAGATGTCTTCCGAAGACAGTCAAGTTCAAGAAGCGTCTTCCGAGGATGTTCCCATCTTCCGAATCGTCTTCTATTTCAAGTTTCGGGGGTAGAGAGGTAGTAGGGTAGAGAAATTGATAGTTGGGTTCGCCAATTTGAAGACTAGGGGTAGGGAAGCTCGAATTGAGCTCGGGAAGAAGCAAGGAGATATCTTGACAGAAATTGGGCAGCGCTTCCGCGCCCAATGTCTCAATAGGAAAGATGGGGGGTGGGGTAATCGATCAGGCTGCTTGCACACAATCAAGGAAGCGCGGGGAGTACCAGACAATGGCGAGAAGAAGTGGGAAGGGGAAAGAACAGGGGAAAGAACCTCTACAGTCTTCTTCGGCTCTCGAGTTGCCTTCGACCTCCGCGCGCTTCTGGCTCTTGTCCTATCTTCCAATGCGACTCCTCTCGAATGCGCTTGCTGTCAATTTCGGTCCACACCTCGATTCTTCTTTCGCTTCTACTCGCCCCTCTCCACTGTCAACTTCTCGGAAGCTCCACAAAAATGCCTTCGCTCTTTCTGCTGTTTGTGCTCCCGCAATCCGATTTCACCCTTCGCCTAGCTGCCAACGTACTCTCTACTACCTCGATGTCTTACTCGATTCCTCTCTCAATGCTAGCTCGAAGTTCACTCTCTCAATCGATCTTCTTCAGGCGCACTGTGCTGCGGGAAGTTGGAAGGTGGCTAATGTGCTTCCTCACGCATCTTCCCCGCAGATTAGGGGTTCTCGTCCTTGGTGTCTTCCTGACCTACCTACCTATTCGGTGCGCTCCAGTAGGTACACCTACTTGTTTACCCGAAAACTCGTGGTCAGGCCTTCGTGATCGCTGTCTTCCGGAAGACAGGTGTCTTCCGCCGTCTTCCCATCTTCCGCCGTCTTCCTATCTTCTGAAGACGCAACTGAGAAGACGGTCTTCCGAAGACGGTCGTCTTTTGAAGAAGTCAACTTCTTATTACAAACAGCTCTTAAGATCATCTTCCTGTTAAGGAAGACGTAACCTTAAGTAACAACGCTTCTTCAGTTATATAAACAAGTCATTAATCTCAAAAATTTCAAAAATTTGTGAATACTGTAATTTGTGGGCACCACATAGCACCGAGATGTTGACAGAAAAGTTCTGAGTAAGAGAATTATGGCAATTTCTGGTACCTAGACAGCTATTCTGACCTAGAACAGAGAATTGGCTCGATGAATTTCAAATCTTCTGACAGTATTTGAAGTCTACAGGATGCTGAACATCCCTGTGAAGTTGGGACTCCTGAATGTACACAGAACTCCAGATCTCCTCTTCTGAAGTCGCTGCTCTAGATTAAGAGCTTTTCAGACCCCCTCTGCTTCAGCGGCCGCCCTGAATTATTCAGTCACTCAAATGATTCGAAACTTTTTAGACAGTCGTAGCCCTCCTGACAGTGAACGCAACCACGAAGTTTTGAAGTGATTTTCTCAATTCTGCTGCAATTGGCACCGAAAACCCCAAAATCAACAAAAGTGATGCAGTTCTAGCACAATCCGAACTTCAATTGGGCATAACTCCTTGTTTATTGATCCAAATCGAGCAAAAATTTCACTGATAGTGCTTGGCACGACGAGCTCTCTCTTCCTGTGCTCTCAGATTTCGAAGATACCTCACCAAATGCTCGAACTCCACTCTAGAGCTCTGTTTCTAAACTTAGAGTTTTACAAAAGACAAAAATGGACCAATGGGAGTTCATAGCTCCACTTGACTGTCCTTTTGTGCCTTAAACTACCTGGTAACTTATCTACACTCATAGGCTACCACGTCAAGCCCCCTAGAGTGCCAGCGTAAAACTTAAACTACCTAAAACGACACGTAGCTCCGAAAATTAACTTAAATCAACTAGAAAGCGTGCATGGGCGACAAGTAAGTACAACCCACCATAACTTTTTCACTCCGGCTTGGAATCGATTGATCTCTGAATCCATCGGCAAGCCCATCTCAAGAGCTTTCCGGCAACAGTCAATTCATCTCCAGCAACCTCACAGAACTCCCAGAAAGCGAGAAAGACCTCACGGAAATGAAATTGGTCACGAATTTGACCCCCTCAGCTTCAATTGATCGTAACTTTCTCATCCGCGCTTCAAATCCAGCAACCATTGAGTCCACGGGCATCCTCGTCTCCCAAGCTTTCCAACCATAGCTCACACTCCGCGAATGGACCACGGGAAGTGCCTCTACCCTCGAAAACGTGAAAGGAACTTGGTAGAAGGTGATTGGTCAAACTTTCGACCAATGAGAAACAAGTTGACAAAAAGATTTTTGTCTTCACTCACATGACAAACACACAAAGAACGAATTTTTATCCCAGAGTACCATTTAGGCCTCAAAGTTTATATTGAACAAACTCCAAACACGTGCCGTTGACGATGCCGTCGGCAACGAAGCACGTAAACACGAAGTACAAACTACACTCAATAGAGAGTTAGAATCCCGACTCTAAAACGGTTGACAATAAACGGCACTACAAAAGGAACTGATGAAGCTATTATCTGGTTGTAATAATCCTCACCAAAGTTCCTCACGACAAACTCTCGATGCACCACCTTTGGTCGACTGTAACAACGTATTTCGACCCAGGTGTTGAACGGAACTCTCGCTGGAAAGTTTAGATCCAATGGAGGATCCATATCACATCAGAGCAGGATGTAGACAGTAAGATCCCAAACAGCGTCGTAAGTGACAATGGGAAGAACGATAGGATCCGGAGTAGCCATCACTGCAGCCATAAACGACTCTCCCCAATGAGCTACCATAAATACTCGAAAGTGATCCCGCGGCAGACAATGGATCTTAATGACGAATGGATGCACAAGTGGAAGATCAGGAGCACGAAAGGGTTCTCCGTTCATGCCTACCACTCGCACTGCCGCTTACTTCATCCGATGATACTGATCACCCTCACGCTAGACTTGGATACTCAACACTCTATATCTCAAGCTCCGCGCACCTATCTTCTTATACATCAATCTCCCATGTGACGACAAGAGTACTACTCTTATCTCCACTCAGCGAAGAGTACACGGATCGTCCACGTGGAGTCTTATCTTTTGACCAGATAAGGTCCCAGTGGCTCCTCAACACCAAACACGTACGAAGGATATGTGGTGGTTTCACACCCTAGCCAAACCACAACACGACAACGTGGAGTTCCTGGAATCAGTGTGGGATGACAGAGTGCCAATCTACTGGGGCGCGTACATCCACAACTATGTACAGACGGAGCTAGCATACTTGGGTACCCTGGCGGGAGGACATCTGACGCCCTTCTTCTGCTACTTGTATGTAGCCATGGGGGATCTTAGGAAAGATCAGCTGGCAGTGTATGGGCCAACGGAGCGACAGGAGGTGAAGGAGGAGACCTCGGAAGACGATGACCGAGAGGCAGCAGGAACGCCCCCTCCCACTCTGATGCCACAGCTGAGGCCCGGCTCTCACCAGAAGACGCTTCTGGTGAGGGAAGACGAGTCTAGTGGGTCGGAAGACGCCACGTCAGTGAGGAAGATGGGCCACAGAAGTGTACCGAGGACACCAATCTCCCTCATCCATTCAGGATCGGAGTCGGACTCGGAGGAAGACTTGCTGAGTATCCGATCGGAGCAGAAGACAGCTTCTGTAACACCTGGGAGTCTTCCGAAGACTCCAGAAGACGAAGGATGGATGGGCACTCCTACTGCGATGCGAGGAAGCGCAAAGAGGAGAGCCGCTCCTGCCACGAGGAGTCTTCCACCCCGGAAGATGAGAAGAGTAGCTTCTTCTCGTACGCAGAAGATGAAGGCCGTAGTGGTGGAAGAGGCTCCCTTGCCTCTGGAAGACGAAGTCGACACCATCGAGCGAGTGGTGGGGATGAACTTGTCTTCTGCAGGAAGACGACTGGAGGAGTTCAGTGCCTACTTCCAGAAGGAGATCCAGCCCGCTATGGAGTTGTTGAAAAGAAGAGCGAGGGCACAGGAGAAGCCCTTACAGCCTGGATTCGGTCTGCGCACCTTGCTGCGACAGGAAGACAACCAGCAGAAGACGGAGTCTCTGGAAGCTAGTCTCCGCACTACGGAGAAGCTTGCAGCCAGGTATAAGGCGGAAGCAGCCGCTTCTGCCAAGGAGTCGATACAACTTCGGAAGAGCAACCAGGAGTTGCAGACGCGAGTACAGCAGCGTGATCAGGAAGTTCTCCGAGTACGGGAGAAGATCACTACCCTCGCAGAAGAGCAGACCACTTGGAAGATGCAGCGAGAAGCCGTAGAAGCGCGAGCTGCAACAGAGAAGACGCAAAGGGAAGCAGCGGAGGCCCGTGCGCAGAAGATGCTAGCTCAGTCGATAGAAGCGCTTCGGAAGAAGTTCAACTTCACCGCGGGTAAGAAGTTACTTACCTTAGCTAGGGAATGGGACAGCGAGTCCAAGACGAGGTTGGTGGAATGCAGAGATAGCATGTTTAGGTACCTGGATAGACAGATAGAAGGAGTGAAGACACTTTATGGTCTTCCCTCACTTCCGACACCTGCAACCGCATCTTCCTAAGCCCCAGCACCCTCGACTGGATCCGGAATGGAGAAGGAGGAGTTCGATCTCGCTGTACACTTGGTGGTGACAGCGTTGGAAGACGAGAAGACGCCTCGGAAGACATGATGTCTTCTGGAAGACAGGAAGACGAGCCGTCTTCCCAGGTATTCCGCGTGGAGGAAACGACTTCCCCGGACCCCTATGAGATCGCCATGGTCCCTAGTACTGCATCTGTGCCTCAGAAGACCGAAGACGCACCATTCGACTCGTCTTCTCAGAAGACCATTCCGTCTTTCGAAGTCGAAGCCGAGGAAGACGCAGCCGCAGAAATAGCAGGGCCAGCGAAGAGCGAGGAGAGGGAAGCTACCTCAGTGGTACCCGAGGTAAGTGCAGGGCTTCCCAGCCCATCAGAAGTCGAGGTAGTAGCTCCGGTAGGAGCAGATCATGTAGAGATTGCCACCGAGCAATCAAAGTAGTTAGCAAACTCAATCGACACTTCCAGATTTAGTAGGATTGGACATGCTATCTTAAGGGTGGCAGTTTTCCATATAAAAATAGTTAGGATCCCATGTGGCAGGATAGGTAGCGTAGGAGTAATACAGTGGAGGGCTAATTGGGAAGAGGGACCGCATGCATGTGAGGTGACCACCTCTTGTCAGCGCCTCTCTCTCTCTCCCTGGTGGTCGCCTCCCAAGGCAGATGGTTAAGTAGGATAGCATGGTAGGAGAAAAACTCTCTGAGAGCTCTGCCAGTTCTATAGAATTCGGCAGTAACTGAACATACACACCGATTCTACAGGCAGGCAGGAGAGACACATTAGAGCAGGGACAGTCTAGGAACAGGGAACGGCATCCTCGTGCAATCCTGTTAGCTAGACTGGTGTGTCGAGGAGTAGACGCAGGAAGTAGAGGGAGTGAGCTTCCCAATGCTATTGTGACTTCTTCTCGGGGAAAAGATTGTTGATTTGAGTGCAGACGCTTTGTCCATGTCTTCTGGGTGGTGGAATGTATTGAATTCGCTCCCAATTGTGCATGGGAAGTGTTCTTCTTGAGTGGCGATGACTGTCAGCCGTTGTGGAAGTGTAGCTTGACTCGTTCAGTAGAGCACTTGGGATCTACGTACGAACGGTCTTCTGGGTAAGTGATCCCAGAAGACAGAGCAGTCAGAGCAGCGAAGTGAAGAAGAAAGAAGTCTTCTTCCCGCAACAGAAGACGACATCGTCGAGTAGAAGACGGTGCTACAGTACTCACGTTTGTTGTCTTCCTCCCCAAACTATTACAAGCAGGGATGGCTTGTTAGTCAGGATCCGGACTAGAAGCCTGTCGGAATCTTAATTGCCCTTTTTCATCCTGTTTTCTCTTGTTTGGATTTCTTCTTCTTCCCATCTTCCCTCATCTTCCCCATCTTCTTATCTTCTTCTAGTGAGCTTCCGATACTTCTATTGAGCTTCCGTGAAGGTGAATGTCGTTGTAGTGCTGCAGGAAGACAACTTCCGTAGGCAGAAGCCTGAGAAGGCTACAAGGGGCATACACCCTGTGATTGATCCATCCCGTTGGAATGTGAGTGTGAGAATAAGGTGTAACGACTGTTACTAGTCGACTTCTGCGAAGCCGGACAGCCTTCTGGAGGTGTGAGAAGACGAGCTAAACCCCCAGAAGACGAGAATCGCTTCGGGAAGACGGTATCGAGAAGACCGGAAGAAGCAACCTGGAAGCAGGAAGTTCGTCTTCCCGAGCTTCTCCGTGAATAGTTGTGTGATATTGTAATTGATAGTTGTTTGTTCGGGTCTAGAGCACCATTTGGCGTGTCTGGAAGACGTGTGGTTTTGTGTGGTTTTGTGAGAAGACGGGATTTCTAGGCCAAACCCGTGTGTTTGTGTGTTTGAACAGATCTTAGAACTTAGAGCAGCGTTACTTGTGCAAATCCTCTGTGGGAACGATATCTTGTATACTAAATGGGCAAAAGGAGAAATCTTTCGTCACTACATGCTAGAATTCAATCTCAGGCTGAAACTTCGTGTGTGTGTTCAGTAGTGCCTCATTTACATGTAGGGGAAGTTTAGAAGTCTAAACCTTCATAGTTTTCCTCTCTTTGAGTGCCAAAGTTCACTGTCTAAACCTATTACTACTAGTGAGATCTAAATTTCGCTTTTTGAGCATATTAGAGGATCCTACACTCCTGTGTGAGTGTTTATAGCTCCTGTTGTGACCTGAAAGCCAACCTCTTGAGTAAACAACCACAGCCAGAAGCTCGGCGCTTTCCTAGGTAGACGGATCACACTCCGACAACGGGTTGCTCCACCAGCATACCCACACAACATACACCTGAAGCCCGTGCGTACAACTGCTAAGCTTGGGTCAACGGTACCATCAATGTTGGGAAGATGACATGACGCGCAATTACGCACATGGTCCTTCCACACAACATCATCACGGCCCTCTAACATGAGTACTCCAGAAGATAACACCTCTCGCACTCGTAAAATAGTGCGTCCTGCGGTCACATCCAACGTCGTCGGTGCGGTCTACTGTAGATGGATATAATCGTCGGGATGAAACTTGCGAATCGACGGTCGATAACCTCCTCCTCGGATAATCGCATATCGCAACGTGTCTCTATGCTGAGCAACCGTTAGGTTCTCAAAAGCCATAGGCATAACTCTCCGAAATGTCTCTGCTCGTTGAGAACATGCTCTCACCCACATATCCAAGTCATCAAGGTCCAGCACCTCAGCAGAATCACGACGGATGGCCGAAGGTAGATCTGGATCTCGGCCATACAATAGAAAATACGATGAGAAGGAAGCCAAAGACGCTTGTCGACTGAAACGGTAGTCCATAGCCAACCATCGTAACTGCACATCCCAGTCTCCCAAGTGGCCCTTCTGCAAGCCATACTTGCGTCTGAACTACCTTCTCTGCCAAACCATCCGCCTCAGGATGATCTCGAGATGTAGTCCGATGATCAATCAATGTCTGATCACACAAGGCTTAAAACTCACCAAGAAACTCTGTACCTTGGTCTGTCAGCACTTCAACTGGTGCTCCAAAACGACTCAGCACTCGATCTAAGAACGCATACGCCGTCCCTTCACTCGTCTTGTCTGATAATGCCACCAACTCAATCCACTTGGAGAAGTGCTCCACCATCACCAACACATACCGATGGTGACGTACGGTCAACGGTAAGAGTCTCACAAAATCCAAACTCCAATGGTAACCCAACCTCATAATCAATAAGGGGTGTAACTGTGGAGTAGCAGCATTAAACGATGCTCGTACTCGATCACAAACCACACATCGTGCAACAAACTGTTGCACATCGACGTGCATACCACGCCACCAATACTGTCCTTGGAGTAAGCTATGTGTACGCTTCACTCCAAAATGTCCCAACTCCTCATGAGCATGTCGTACTAACTGTGCTCTCTAGGATGGATGTGGCACTATCTGTACCTTCTCATCACCCCACGCTCGAAGTACATGTCGTCCTTCTCGTCGAAATCTCTTTGCTCGTTGAAGGACACGATCTCGCTCCTTGACACTTACTGTGTCTACTACCACACCAGTACGTAGATACTCCATCACGGTCACATCATCATGGATATCTCGCTGGTCTGGAACACCATCTCCACCTTCAGGATCTGGAGACTCGTCATCTATTCTCTCACCTGAGAAAGATATGATGTGGTCCTCCATACTAGAGTTCATGGCCAACACACAAAGAAAGGCAGATGCATGCCACCCTGGCACTATCTCCTCATCAACCTCGTCATGTCATCGAGCCCCAGTCTGATCCTGCTGACTCGTGCACGGGTTGCAACTCAACTCATCGGCATCTAGGTTTGCAACTCCAAGTCTATGCACTATCTGGAAGTCATACTCCTGTAAGATCAGAGCCCACCGTGCAAGCTTCCCTGTAAGCTTGTCGGACTTCATCGACCACTTGAGCGACTGGTGATCAGTGATGAGAGTAAAAGGGTTCTCAAACAGGTAACATCGGGAGTGTGCAACAGCCCACACTGCAGCTAAACACTCCTCCTCGTACGAACTGTACCTCGCCTCCGTTGAATTGTTGAAGCGATTGGCATACGCCACCACGAACTCCTTTTTCTCACATCATGTTGAGTCAACACTGCTCCAAGTCTCAACATACTCCAATCGGTGTACAATTGGAAAGGACGCCCCCTAACGGATCTCCTCAAGATAGGAGTAGATGTCAACCTATCCTTGAGCTCTATGGAAGCTCGCTCCTGCTCATCTTCCCACTGCCACTCTTGGTCCACCCTCATCAGCTTGATCAACGGCTTCGCAATTGCACTAAACCCCTTCACGTATCGACGATAAAAGTTCACCAAACCAACAAATGCTCGAACTCGACTCACATCTATGGGGCGTGGGATACGTTGTCGAGTTGAGAGTCTTTCTTGGAGAGGGCGGACCTCCTGACTGTGACCGATCAGAGAAAAATGACCAGAAAGGAAAATAGATTGCTGCCGACGATGAAATCTCAAACCACAGCCTCTTGTACCCACCGATTACAAAAACAAGCACTCCAACACCTCTTAGGAACACAGATAGGTCTCTCAAGATTCAAATAACTTTATTTCAGTGTCGTTGCATCATCAATCTCTTCACTGTAAAGAAAAATCTCTCTCTCTTCCTCTCATGCGTGCCTTTCTCTCCTGTTGATCAGTTCTCAACCAAAAGTCTACCAAGTACGTCTCAATCCGAACCTAATAGTGAAATTCAGACCCCTGAATCTTATTCCTCTCTTTGCCCTAACTGAAACTCTCAGAAAATTGATCCAACGTCGATCAAAAGTCCTCTGTAGATTTTCAAACGATCTCTCTCAATAAAATTGCCTCCTGAGAGTAATTTCTCCTCAGAACCGTTTATTAGACAACGTCCAAGCTTAAAACTCCTGCCCCTCTCCTTACGATAATCTCCCAATTCAATCTGTCATCAAATCTGATCTTTCCTCAGCCTCTTAGCTTCCCTTGCGTGTCCCCAACCCCCAATCTCTAATCCTCCTCCTCCCGCCTCAGCTCTCTCCTTTCTCCAAAAAAAAATCTCAGAGAAATGTCCGCTTCCGCTTCCGCTGTAATCCTTTGCTTCAAGCTTCTGCTGTAATCTTCCGCTTCAAGCTTCCGCTGTAATCTTCCGCTCCCGCTATAATCTTCCGCTTCAGTTTTAAGGCCCTTGCTTAAGCTGTTCCCCTGTTGTCCTTGTACACGCTCCCGCTGTAATCTTCCGCTTCCGCTGTAATTTTCCGCTTCAAGCTTCCATTGTAATCTTCCGCTTCAGTTTTAAGGCCTTTGTTTAAGCTGTTCCCCTGTTGTCCTTGTACGCGCTCCCGCTGTAATCTTCCGCTTCCGCTGTAATCTTCCGCTTCCGCTGTAATCTTCCGCTTCAGTTTTAAGGCTTCAGCTTAAGCTGTTCCCCTGCTGTCCTTATGCATACATAATCAGCAAAAGTTTCCCGTGCCCTCGATGCCACCTTGAATATACTACAAGCCATCCAATGTAGGCCGAAGCCCCAACACTTATGAGGTTGCCCCACAGGACTTACAATCCCCCCATATGCGCACCAGGTATCTCTCATAGTATATTCAGGATGGCATGCGGAGGCTTAGGCCAGGAAGCTCACGATTAAGAGAGATACCGGTCTCCCGCCCCTAGATATGCAGGACGTGGCTGCATATCCAACATAGACTCCCTTCCAGGAGGCCAACATGCCGGAATAGAAACCAGAGGCCGGGGGGATTGATCCTGAGACCACTTCCCTCCTAGGCAAACGCCTTATCACTGGGATGGCCTTTGGTTCCGTTCAAGAAGGTAAAAATTTTTGTACATATGTTTTCCTGAAGAAATTTTCTTGTAAAATCTTTACTAGCCTTTCTTACGCTAACTTCTCTATACAACTCCGTTTTTAATGAACAAGGAGTCAAAACTATAGTATTTGTGAACACATACACGCTCACGCTATCAGATTCTGAGTTCAAGTCACGAGCTAGAATCGACGGATTTTCCTCTTTCACATATATCTCAGTCTAAAACCTGTGCTAACTATTACTTAAAGTACTTTCTGTCAAGACTAGAAGCATGAAGTCGTTCTTCTCGTCGAGCTCTACATTCTGATGCCTTTCGATATCTTTCAGGGTGATATTTCAGTCTAAGCTAGGGGGCAGCTTGCCAAGCATAGCCCCAGCTTAGCTCCTGCCTAGCTTGTTAAGCTACATGGCAGCTTCCTTTACACAATATAGAAGAAAAAAACTCTCTCTACAATACTTTTCACTGTACAGACCTACGTATAATACGACATTCACCCCCTCCAAACCTGCACATCCTCTGGTATGTGCCAATCCGTCACCGATCCTCGTGGTTCTCCTAATCGTCTTCGCTCTCCTCGACCGTCTCAGAAAGGTCTTCATTTGCTCCCGTCTGCTCTAAACTTAAGAACTCAGCTAGCTCCACAGTCCCCCCTCTCTTTTTGAATAGCTTCACTCTATGCTTACCATCACACGCCTTCAACAAAGCCTGAACTATTGATGGATGTCCTCGTTCGCTCTTGTCAATCTCCTCTGGATTCATCGCAGTAGTAAGCTTGAGCTTCACACCATATCGAGCAAAAAACTCTTTCGCTTCCGTATCACGTAGTTCTCCCTTATCTGCCCGTAGTCTTCCTACAGACCCATATCTACAAATAATATCTTCAAGAACAAACTTACATATCCTCTCTGTGATCTTCGTCCTCAAAGCTCGCCCTTCTACAAAGTTGGAGAGATCCTCACGAGCCAGAACCAAATATCGCATGCCCCAGAGACATTACCACCAAGTCGAGAACCCACTGGAAGTGAATGCAAGGCGGATAAGTTGGCACGAGACCGTCCTTATACCGGATCTTTGAGTAGAACTGACAATGCAAGCAAGAACTGACGTAGTTCACCACATCCTGATACAGACCTTTCCACCAATATCTTTCCTTCAACTTGACGTAGGTAGCCCAAATTCCTCGATGTCCGGCCCATAAGATATCATAGAACTCTTTCATTAGTTGTTCCTTAGTCTGCAGATCGTCCAGTACTCGTATGAACATCCCATCTCTCCTCTGTGACCGTCTCCAAAGATACCCATCATGCAGAAGATAGTTGTAAGCTTATTTCCTTATCTCTCTAAACTCTACTTTGCTCCATCTCTCTTGCCTCTCCAACAAGCTCAGATAATACCTTATGTCACGAAGTCTACCTGTGTAAAGCTCCTCTCTAAACATCAACGGCTCCAAGTTCGTAGCCCCGTCGATTAACCTGACACTGAGCATCCTTTCTCTCCTCTTCCTCAGCTTCTGAAATCATGACATCCTCGTCTACAAATCGAGCTCTTGATAACATATTTGCGACCATATTCTCCTTTCTCTTTATATGCTTCAGCTCTGGGTTCAAGCTTCTAATATAGGCAATCCAACGTAACATTGCTATGTCTAGCGTGGTACAGTTGGATATCATGCCTAGTAGAGGTAGACAATCCGTTTCTAGGACTACATGAGCATCAATCAGAAACTCACGGTCTGTCTTCATCGCTGTCACCGCCCTCCACAACTCACGCTTCACCTGAGGATAATCTCGTTGCCTGTCTGTCAAGATCCTAGCTCCAAACCTAGAGGTAAGCCGCATACCATCCGCATCATCTTGACCTATTGCTCAGCCAATCGTCTTTGGACTAGTATCTATTGTGACAATGATAGGTCTCCCACACCCGTAGTCTACTCTTCTTAGAACAAGTGGAGACTATAGAGCCTCCTTCAGTCTATTCATAACTCCTCGATGGATTGAGGTCCATACAAACCTCTTACCCTTCCTCAATAATGCATACAAAGGCTCAGCAACATGAGCATAATGAGGAATGGATAAACGATAAAATACACAAGCACCTAGAAAGCGTCGAACCTCCGTGATATTTTTACAGTCTGCCATCCTAGCTATAGCTTCAACCTTCTCGGAGTTTGGTCGCCTTCCAAAAGCACCACACAGATGTCCAACCACTAAAATCTCAGACACGCCAAACTTGGACTTAGCTCCTGACAGGGTGAGATGCACCTCCTCCAGTCGAGTCAAGATACGCTCTACATCCTTGATATGATCTGCAACAAACCTCCTACATCCATTCGCAAGTACTGCTCCATCCTTATTTTCAACCGCGCAACCTTTTATAGGAATATCATCTAGAAACGGAATGGTAACATCAGGCACAAACTCCCTTAGTACCTTATGCATCGCATTCTGCATATGAGCCACCGAGTTCGTCGCTCCTTGTGGAAGAGTACACATCCGCATCAATCCTAGGGGCGTACGCATAGTAGTTAAATCTCTACTCTCCACAGCCAGCTGGAACTGATTATAACCAGAATATAGATCTCTTATCGAATAGATAGCTCTCCCTGCAAATACCTCTGCTACCTCTTCAATCACAAGACCCGTCCCAATGTTTCGAATGGTTACGTTATTCGCAGGCTGTAGGTCTTGAATAAAATGCAAAGCCCCTGACTTCTTGGGTACAGTGAACCACCTGCTAGAATATGACCCATAGACGGCTCAAGTATCCCCATCTGTACCTTCTCTTTCAACAACTCGATGAGCTTAGGCAACAAAGCACGAAGAACTGGGATCGGTTTCAAGTCCCAAGGCACATGAGGGATTGTGAATATAACCATCGGTGCTATAACCTTTGGGTTCACACAACCTATCTCCTCTGCTGAAAAAGAGAATGCTTTACCATGCTTCACTATCATCTGCTTAAACACGGTCTTCTCATCCTCAGTGAAGAAATCATCCCCTCCTATCTGGAGCTCCTTCAATGTCTCCTCAGTAAACTGGTGCCCTACTCGTCTATGATCACGCAATATAGGCTCAGTCCCTACTAACTGTACTTGTTGCTGAGAGTTAGCAGGTAGTTGAGCTGCCACCGGTCTTACCTTTCTCAGTATAGATTTGTACTTCCCATGGACGTCTGCTTCCTGAGGGAGTGCACACCAACAACTTGCTTCTCTCCCCTCATTATTCTGCATCGGATGAGAAAAGAACTGCACGCATGTAGTAATCTCCTCATATATGCGTCGAGAGTGGATTGGGATCACCGTCACATTATTTTTCTCTTCCATCAATCTACTCACATTGTCTACTCAACCAACAACTGACTGTACAAACATAAACTCCTCAAACAAGCCAGAAACCATTTCGTCTTCAAGTAGAACTTCTTCACGCCACAACTCTGATACCTGTTTCACCATCCATCTTTTTGTATTTTCTCCCATATCTTCAACTCTTGTAAATCGACTCCACCCATCTGCCTCAAACATCAGCAATCCAGACTGCCAACTCTGTACACCACACTTGTCTTCTGACCTTTGTACATGTCTCGCTTCCAACTCAGACGGGACCTCAACAGTAGGTTCTACACCCCTATCTTCCTGCTCTACAGGAGTGGACTGCGGAAACCCTTACATCTCTTCGTCTGAGAATCTCTAAGGGTTTGTCAGTTCCGCTCATGTCTTGAACGAACTGTTAGAAACTGTATTGAGTACTTATCATCAGGACTCCGAACTCTGGCATAATGAGATCCATCATTCATCACCTTTGTCTCTATTCGAGAAGCGGTGATGTATGGTTGGCCCAGTATGACAGGGTAGGAGGCAGACGACTGTACAAAGAAATGCTGATCAACCTCTACATCCCCAATCCTTACACCTATGTTGGGACAGGCTCCGTATAACTCACCCTTTTGGTTATTTGTAACTCAAAGCACCCAACCATGATTCCTTTCGATCGGCCACTACCTCTTCTCATATACCTCCTTGGAAATGATGTTGATCTCCGACCCGTGATCCACGAGTGCAGGTACTGGCTCAGAAAGTCCCCCAAGTCGAACCTATGTCTCCGTTGTCGCTCTTGCCCAATGCTTCTCTTTGAAATCGCTGTCTGCGCTTGACCTATCCTCTTCAAACTCTTCATCTTCATTCTCAATAATAGCAGGACTAGCAACTCATACTTCATACTTATCATCCCTGAAATCGTCAACACCAATAGCATCTACTGCTCCAACCATCTAACTACTCACTTGTTCAGTCAACACCACCTGTCTCTTTCTCTTCATGATGTCTATTATCAATTCGTGAAACTCTCTCTTTGCGATACCAAGCACCTCACGAAGAGTAAACTCAACTCTAGCATCCAAAATGCGTTGCTCCAGGACAGCACGCAAGTCTGTTGTTGTTTCGATGTCTGTCGTTAACTTGTAAGTTGGAGCTTTCCCCTTCTCCTGTGCTGTAAACCTCTTTCCCTGTACTCTATCTGTAGCAGTAGTCTCTTGTGGCAAATCCTGTACACTTTTCATAGGATCTACTGCAGGTGGTGGAGCTATAGAGGTAGAGGGTATATCCGCTGCAACAGGAGACCTATCAGTTGGTACAGTTGGTGATGGTTCTGCTGCTCTCCTCCTCGTAAACCTCCTACGGTCACTGTCCTCTGGTACCCCTGCATCTAAATCAGAAGCATCCCGTCTTCTTTTGTCTTCGATCATGGCATCTTGTTCACTGCTCGCTTCTAAAAATGCTCGAATAGAAGTTGCATCCACTGGGTCTCTCCATCCAGTAGCTCTCCTAATGGTTTCAGCACCTCTCTTCATCATTTCAAACGGAACCTCAACAGCCTGCTCAACCATAGTTGGATTAGAGCGCACCTCAACTCTCCCAGTATATACATCAGCCTCTGCAGAACCCGCAGTCATCGCTGTAGTATTCGCACCAGTAAGTGCTAGAAGAGAACTTCTCATTCCTCCTCTTCCAAAATATGTGTTCAGAGGCTATCCAGTGGCGGTTAGATACAACCTGTTGTTTTGATAGTTGACTACGCCCTCTCGCAAGGCAACCGCCAAGTCTTGGCAGTCTCCTCTGAGGTGATCTGGGCTGTCGCACCAAATACATCTCCTGGTAAAGGTTCCTCCTACAGGTCGAGCACCTGGTGCAACGGGTCGTTGATCTCTCCTCAAGTCTGTCATCTCAACCCTCAAATCTCTCAATTGTTGAGTAAGTTCTTCTATCAAGTTATGTTGATTTCGGTTCTCAACAGGTCGCTGCTGCTGTCTAGGTCCTCTCTGTGCTGGGATAGGTACTGCAGGTGCTTGAGGAACCACTTGGGGAACCACTATAGGTGCTTGAGGAATCACAATAGGTGCTTGAGGTATTGCAGGAGGAGCTGCAGGAACATAAAGAGCTACTCTCTGCTCTGGCAAGGTCTCTAGCTGCAGTACCATCCTACCACGACGTTGTCTAGCAAGGGTGGATACTGCTTCCTCAACTCTCCTCCAATCAGATGTAACTCCCCCTTCAGCTCCACGATCAGCCAACATATGCCCCTTTCCCTACGATGATCTCCCAATTCAATCTGTCATCAATCTGATCTTTCCCCAGCCTCTTAGCTTCCCTTGCGTGTTCCCAACCCCCAATCTCTAATCCTCCTCCTCCCGCCTCAGCTCTCCCCTTTCTCGGAAAAAAAAATCTCAGAGAAATATCCGCTTCCGCTTCCGCTGTAATCCTTTGCTTCAAGCTTCCGCTGTAATCTTCCGCTTCAAGCTTCCGCTGTCATCTTCCGCTCCCGCTGTAATCTTCCGCTTCAAGCTTCCGATGTAATCTTCCGCTTCCGCTGTCGTGTTGTGGATTGGCTAGGGTGTGAAACCACCACATATCCTTCGTACGTGTTTGGTGTTGAGGAGCCATTGGGACCTTATCGTGTCAAAAGATAAGGCTCCACGTGGACGATCCGTGTACTCTTCGCTGAGTGGAGATAAGAGTAGTACTCTTGTCGTCACATGTGAGATTGTTGTATAAGAAGAGAGGTGCGCGGAGCTTGAGATATGGAGTGTAGAGTATCCAAGTCTAGTGGGGTGTGATCAGTATCATCGGATGAAGTAAGCGGCAGTGCGAGTGGTAGGCATGAACGGAGAACCCTTTCGTGCTCCTGATCTTCCACTTGCGCATCCGTTCGTCATTAAGATCCATTGTCTGCCGCGAGATCACTTTCGAGTATTTATGGTAGCTCATTGGGGAGAGTCTTTTATGGCTGCGGTGATGGCTACTCCGGATCCTATCGTTCTTCTCATTGTCACTTACGACGCTGTTTGGGATCTTACTGTCTACATCTTGCTTTGATGTGGTATGGATCCTCCTTTGGATCTGAACTTCCCAGCGAGAGTTCCGTTCAACACTTGGGTCGAAATACGATGTTACAGTCGTCCAAAGGTGGCGCATCGTGAGTTTGTCGTGAGGAACTTCGGTGAGGATTATTATAACCAGATAATAGCTTCATCTGGCCTTGGTTTCATCTCATTCTGAGCTGTGGTTGAGGAGTGATAGCGAGGTAAAGTTGAGAGGTTCTTGCTCCGAAAGGCGCAAGAGTTAAGATTCTTTGGAGAACAGGTCGGTCTGGAGGTTTTGCCGGTGCTTCAGAGCACTTGATCATGGGTATGGAGAGTTGTTGACTGTATTTCCTGTGTTTGGATCCTCTCCATACTCGCATGCCTGTTTGTACGCCCAGTTGGTTTGGTTTGGATTTGTGTGCGGGCGTTGCGCTTAGTTTCTTTTCTATTAGGAGTGCTGGTATTTCTCTTGTGGTGAGGCTGGAGTGATGACCAGCAGACCCAAGAGTGCTTGCGGTGATGGCAGGAACAGGTTGCCTGTGCTTGTTACCCCGGTTCTATTCCTAGTCGAGTAAGAGAGAGATCTGCCGAGAGGGCGTGAGGATATCGTACCGAGATAGGTTCAGAGTGTACTTGGAGGTTAGAGAGAGGTTTGGGTGGTTGTTGGTTCTGAGTCACGGAGTGCGACACGTACTCTCTACAGCTAGATACCCGGTGTATTCCCAGAGGAGGATAAGATAGAGGGCGTTTACATGGAGATGGATTTGGATGATCCTTTGGAAGAACTTCGTAAGGCTGAACAAGGGAATGAAGACCAAGTTGTCTACATACGTTCTATGGAGCTTTACTCGGCTATAGAGTCATTCCAGATACCTGAAGTCAGAGTTGAGACCAGGTATAAAACGGTGGATAAAAAGGTGAAGCCGGTTGCACAACCGCTACCTAGCGACTCTGACCAACGAGTTCAACAAGCGTCAAAGGAGAAGAGCTTACGGTATCCTGATCAGATAGGTCACAAGTTTACAGAAGCTACGCTTAGGGAGTTGAAGGTTGGTTCTACAGACTTTCTTCTACCTGCTGAGGAGAGGGAGTTCAAGGAGATGTTAAGTAGGCTAGATGTCAAGGGAAAACTTTTTCTTTTGAGCCTTCAGAAATTGGGTGTGTAGATCCAAGCGTTGTAGCACCGATGATCATATTTAAGGTACCGCATACGCCTTGGGACTTTAGACCAATTCCCGTACCTAGGGCACATCTGCCTAAGCTTATGGAGCTTCTAAAGGAGAAGATGCGGATGAGAATCCTTGAGCCATCGTTTGCACCGTATTCCAGCCGCTGGTTTACAGTGCCGAAGAAGAGCGGAGCGCTACGGTTCATTCAGGATATGCAACCGGTGAATCAGGTGACCATCAGAAATACGGGGATCGGACCTATTGTGGGGGAGTTTGCTGAAGCATTCGCTGGTAGAGCCATTTACTCGATAGGAGACCTCTACTCTGGCTACGATCAGTTTCAGCTTGCTGAAAAGAGTAGAGATGTCACTACTATGAGGACAGCATTGGGTTTGGTGAGGATGTGCACATTGCCGCAGGGGGCAACAAATTCTGTTGCACACATGATGAACGGGATGAACAAAGTTCTTCGAGACTTCATCCCGGAGAAGACCATGCCTTTCTTAGATGACATTCCAATCAAAGGATGTGTAGAGGAGCAGAAGGATGAGAGAGTCGATCAGAGGGGGTGTCGAAAATTTGTGGCTGATCATATTCTAGATTGTGATCAGATTTTATCACGTCTCGGGGAGGTTCACTTGACACTATCTGGTGCTAAGTCTTCGTTTGGAGTTCGAGAAGTTGTGATTGTGGGGCACTTATGCGGATGGTTTGGTCGCAAACCTGATCCTAACAAGGTGGATGCCATACAGCGGATGAAGGACACATGTAGCTCAACAACAGAGGTGCGAAGGTTCTTAGGAGCTTGCGTGTTTTATCATGTGTGGATTCCTCATTTTGCTCATGTATCAGATCCACTCTATGGTCTGTTACGGAAGAGCACGAAGTTCAGATGGGAGGAGAGGCATATCGAAGCGGTGCAGAAGCTGAAGCAGTTGTTGTCTTCTCCACCTGTGCTACGAAGGGTGAGTTATGAAGATGGCAAACATGTGATAATCATGGTTGATACAAGTCCGATAGCCATTGGGTGGGCAGTGGGACAAGATGATGAGGATGGAAACCGGTTTGCAATCAGATTTGGAGCCAAAGTGTAGAGTGAACGACAGCGAAACTACCCACAAGTAAAGCGAGAGCTATGGGAGGTAGTTACTGCGATGAAAGTTGAGAAGGACTATTTGATTGGAGCACCGGTGATAGTGGAGACGGATTGTTTGCCACTGTTAGGGATGATTACGAATTGTAACACCCCTGATATCGCTATGTTGCGATGGATTGCCTATCAAGTCATTGAATCCGGAATTTAGACACATAGCGGGAAAAGATAACCCGGTAGCAGATATGTTGTCTAGGGCCAGATATGAGGATGAAGAGGATTTGACAGAAGACACAAAGGATATAGGCACGACCGTCTTTTGTAGAGCTCAGAAGGGAATGAAGGAGCATCAAAACTCATTCATGGAGGAGCTATACGAAGGAGAATGGTTAGACATTGGGCGTTATCTTGGTTCGCTGACCAAGCAACCAGAATGGAATGATGCTCTGTTCAAACAGATCAGGAGGAAGGCTTACAACTACATACAACAAGGGGGCTATCTGTGGAAGCGCGCCAAGCGGAGTGACGAGATGCCGCAACGGGTTGTGTGTAAGCAAGAGATGCAAACCCAGCTCATTCAAGAATTCCATGAGAGCTTATGGGCTGGACATCGGGGTATTTATGCCACCTTTACCAAACTCAAAGAGAGATATTGGTGGCGTAACATGTACAGAGATGTAGTGCGATTTGTGGAGACGTGTGTAACTTGCCAGATGTACTCTGACATCCGGCATCGAGATGAGCTTCATCCTACGTATCCACTTGCAATGCATTACAAGTGGGTAGTAGATCTGGTTACGATGCCGGTTGGGATATGGCAGATGAGATACTTGGTTTTGGCACGGGAGGATCTATCGAACCAAGTCGAAGGACGCGCTCTGCGCACAAACACTACAGAAGAGGTGTGCAGATTTCTACTTGAAGATGTGATCTGCAGATACGGATGTGTGGGAAGATTACAGCAGACCGCGGAGAACTGAATGCTCACGAAGCTGATATGTTCTTCAAGAGGCGGGGAATCAAGTTAGCTCTTACCATGGCTTACAACCCAGAAGGAAACGCGAAGAGTGAGCGCGGTCATCCTCCCATCAGGAAAGCGATTGTGAAAGCTTGCAACGGAAGGGTGAGAGAATGGCCAAGGCTTCTACCATTTTCTCTATGGGCCGATCGTACAATTCATAGCTCGGTGACCGGATACATGCCAGCAGAACTAATGCAAGGGCAAAAATCGATCATGCCTATCGAAGAGCAAATATCTACTTGGAGTGTTCTACCTTGGGAAGATAATCTCTCTAGAGAGGATCTTCTCGCTCTTAGGATTCGTCAGTTGGAGCGGAGACCAGAGGATGTAGAGCTAGCTCTGGAACGATTACAAAAAGCTCGCTTGAAGAACAAAGACAGATTTGATAAGCGACATCGACTACGACCTAAGAAGATCCAGGAAGAGGATTGGGTGTTGGTATATGATAGCAGCTTGGATAACAAACATAGAGCGTTGAGAAAGTTTTCTAAACGCTGGTTTGGGCCTTACGTGGTTGTTTGTATTCATGACAACGCCACATACGTACTACGTGAGTTGGATGGTGCACGGCTTAAAGTTCCGATTGCAGGAAAACGGATAAAACTCTTTAAGCGACGAGGTGAAGACCCAGACGTTGAGGAGATCAGTATCGAGTTTGATCTCTCTCAAGATCAAGATGAGAGTCTAGATGAGAGCGTAGAGCCCGAGGGGAGACTCCCGAAGAAGAAGATGAGGAAGAAGTGGTATGATGCCAACCACAACGTATGATTAGGTTGGTGCATACCAGAGGATGCACAGGTTCAGAGGGGGTGGATGTCGTGTTGTGGATTGGCTAGGGTGTGAAACCACCACATATCCTTCGTACGTGTTTGGTGTTGAGGAGCCATTGGGACCTTATCGTGTCAAAAGATAAGGCTCCACGTGGACGATCCGTGTACTCTTCGCTGAGTGGAGATAAGAGTAGTACTCTTGTCGTCACATGTGAGATTGATGTATAAGAAGAGAGGTGCGCGGAGCTTGAGATATGGAGTGTAGAGTATCCAAGTCTAGTGGGGTGTGATCAGTATCATCGGATGAAGTAAGCGGCAGTGCGAGTGGTAGGCATGAACGGAGAACCCTTTTGTGCTCCTGATCTTCCACTTGCGCATCCGTTCGTCATTAAGATCCATTGTCTGCCGCGAGATCACTTTCGAGTATTTATGGTAGCTCATTGAGGAGAGTCGTTTATGGCTGCGGTGATGGCTACTCCGGATCCTATCGTTCTTCTCATTGTCACTTACGACGCTGTTTGGGATCTTACTGTCTACATCTTGCTTTGATGTGGTATGGATCCTCCGTTGGATCTGAACTTCCCAGCGAGAGTTCCGTTCAACACTTGGGCCGAAATACGATGTTACAGTCGTCCAAAGGTGGCGCATCGTGAGTTTGTCGTGAGGAACTTCGGTGAGGATTATTATAACCAGATAATAGCTTCATCTGTTCCTTTTGTAGTTCCGTTTATTGTCAATCGTTTTAGAGTCCTGATTCTGACTCTCTATTGAGCGTAGTTTGTACTTCGTGTTTACGTGCTTCGTGGTCGACGGCATCGTCAACGGCACGTGTTTGGAGTTTGTTCAATATAAACTTTGAGGCCTAAATGGTACTCTTGGATAAAAATTCGTTCTTTGTGTGTTTGTCATGTGAGTGAAGACAAAACTCTTTTTGTCAACTTGTTTCTCATTGGTCGAAAGTTTGACCAATCACCTTCTACCAAGTTCCTTTCACGTTTTTGAGGGTAGAGGCACTTCCCGTGGTCCATTCGCGGAGTGTGAGCTATGGTTGGAAAGCTTGGGAGACGAGGATGCCCGTGGACTCAATGGTTGCTCGATTTGAAGCACGGATAAGAATGTTTCGATCAATTGAAGCTGAGGGGGTCAAATTCATGACCAATTTTTTTTCCGTGAGGTCTTTGTCACTTTCTGGGAGTTCTGTGAGGTTGCTGGAGATGAATTGACTGTTGCTGGAAAGCTCTTGAGACGGGCTTGCCGATGGACTCAGAGATCAATCGATTCCAAACCGGAGTGAAAAAGTTATGGCCGGTTGAAGTTGGGTGTCTCAAATCGGAGGCTATGATAGTAGGCGACTGTAAACATGAGACATTGAGAGAGATATGGAGAGTTTGAGGTCGAATTTCGATATGAAACCTTCCAGGGTCTGAGAAGGTACAGTCAGCTACCTACCTGTGAAATTTGAGACCATTTGGATTATTGGGTTGAAGGGAAACGTTGTTTTTGTGCACAAGGGTCTGCATATCGTCTTGTGTCATTGACGAAAAGAGCTGGGATCATTTCGAGAGTTTGGTTGAGGATCTGCTGGTGAAACTTTACAGAGTGGTAGTGATGGTGACTCATTAGCTTCCTGAGAAGTTTGAGCCGTTTTGATCGAGCGGTTTGTGAGGAGTCGAACAGCAAAGTTCTGTCGAAATAGTATCATGTTATAAAAACAGCGATAAGGGCTTGATCGTTCCGAGAGTTTGGTTGAAGATCTGCTGGTGAAATTTTACAGAGTGGTAATGATGGTAACACATTAGCTTCCTGAGAAGTTTGAGCTGTTTTGATCTAGTGGTTTGTGAGGAATCGAACAGCAAAGTTCTGTTGAATTAGTATCGTGTTATAGAAACAGTGAACTTTGGAAGGGCATAGATGCCAACTCAGAGATGATCTCTCTGCATGTAATACCTTAATAGAGAGATTATTCTACAGGCTATCTGCTGGCCTTGGTTTCATCTCATTCTGAGCTGTGGTTGAGGAATGACAGCGGGGTAAAGTTGAGAGGTTCTTGCTCCGAAAGGCGCAAGAGTTAAGATTCTTTGGAGAACAGGTCGGCCTGGAGGTTTTGCCGGTGCTTCAGAGCACTTGATCATGGGTATGGAGAGTTGTTGACTGTATTTCCTGTGTTTGGATCCTCTCCATACTCGCATGCCTGTTTGTACGCCCAGTTGGTTTGGTTTGGATTTGTGTGCGGGCGTTGCGCTTAGTTTCTTTTCTATTAGGAGTGCTGGTATTTCTCTTGTGGTGAGACTGGAGTGATGACCAGCAGACCCAAGAGTGCTTGCGGTGATGGCAGGAACAGGTTGCCCGTGCTTGTTACCCCGGTTCTATTCCTAGTCGAGTAAGAGAGAGATCTGCCGAGAGGGCGTGAGGATATCGTACCGAGATAAGTTCAGAGTGTACTTGGAGGTCAGAGAGAGGTTTGGGTGGTTGCTGGTTCTGAGTCACGGAGTGCGACACGTACTCTCTACAGCTAGATACTCGGTGTATTCCCAGATAAGAAAGCACGTCACACGACACCGCTGTAATCTTCCGCTTCCGCTGTAATCTTCCGCTTCAAGCTTCCGCTGTCATCTTCCGCTCTCGTTGTCATCTTCCGCTTCAAGCTTCCGCTGTAATCTTCCGCTCCCGTTGTAATCTTCCAGCTTAAGCTGGTCCCCTGCTGTCCTTATGCGTACATAATAATCAGCAAAAGTTTCCCGTGTCATCTTGATGCCACCCTGAATATACTACAAACCATCCAATGTAGACCGAAGCCCCAAACTTATGAGGCTGCCCCACAGGGCTTATAGCCCCCCCATATGCGCACCAGGTATCTCCCATAGTATATTCAGGATGGCATGCGGAGGCTTAGGCCAGGAAGCTCACGATTAAAGAAGATATCGGTCTCTCGTCCCTAGATATGCAGGACGTGGCTGCATATCCAACATAGACTCCCTTCCAGGAGGCCAACATGCCGGAATAGGAATCAGAGGCCAGGGGGGATTGATCCTAAGACGACTTCCCTCCTAGGCAGGCGCCCTATCATTGGGATGGCCTTTGGTTCCGTTCAAGAAGGTAAAAATTTTTGTACATATGTTTTCCTGAAGAAATTTTCTTGTAAAATCTTTACTAGTCTTTCCTACACTAACTTCTCTATCCAACTCTGTTTTTAATGAACAAGGAGTCAAAACTCAAGTATTTGTGAACACCTACACGCTCACACTATCAGATTCTGAGTTCGAGTCACGAGCTAGAATCGACGAATTTCTCTCTTTCACATATTTCTCAGTCTAAAACCCGTGCTAACTATTACTTAAAGTACTTTCTGTCAAGACTGGAAGCATGAAGTCGCTCTCCTCGTCGAGCTCTGCATTCTGATGCCTTTTGATCTCTTTCAGGGTGATATTTCAGTCTAAGCTAGGGGGCAGCTTGCCAAGCATAACCCCAGCTTAGCTCCTGCCTAGCTTGTTAAGCTACAGGGCAGCTTCCTTTATACAATATAGAAGAAAAAAAATCTCTCTACAATACTTTTCACTGTACAGACCTACGTATAATACGACAACGTGCAATAGCCTCAACCTTCGTCTGTTGAACACCCAACCCACCTGGATAGATGGTGTGGTCCAGATAACTTTACCAACTCTTGAAGAATTTACACTTCCCAGGGTGTAACTTCAACCCATGAGCTCTCAATCGCTCGAACACATCTCGTAAATGTCTCTCGTGCTCCTCCACAATAGCACTATAGATTAAGATGTCGTCAATATAACATTTGACAAAATCCAATCCAGCTAGGATCCTATCCATCACCCTCTGAAACTCAGCAGTGGCGTTCTTCAACCCAAATGGTAAGAACTGCCACTGATACAAACAATCCTTGCCGTGAGAGTCAATTCTCCAGAATGCTGTCTTGGACTTATCTTCTTCTCTCATTGACAACTGATGATACCTTGCTCGAAGATCCAAAGTACTGAAGACCTTCACATGCCCCACTGCATCAAAGATCTCTTCAGGTGTCGGCATGACATACTTATCGGACTTCATCTGTCGATTGATAAGACGGTAGTCCAAACAAAATAGTAGTTAGAGTTGGAGGTATTTGAGGACAGAATATTAGAATATTCTAAAATGTGAGAACTACTATTTTGTTTGGTTGTGCATAAAATGACAAAGATGTGAATAATACACTCTTGTCTTATGCGTGACTGATTTTTATTGGTTGTAGAGACTTAAGGGTCAAACAATCAAGAGGGTTGTTGACCTTTTTGGCTCAATTATGTGTTAGTATTTTGTCTTATAAGGAGCAATCCGAGATTTCTTTCAAAGATTCCTTTATACTTCTAGAAGGATCCTAATTATTAGAGTAGAGTCAAAGGAGGAGAAATCTACTCTTGACTTAGGACTTTTACCTTTGACTTGGTCTCGGTAAATTGCAGTAAATCAGATTTACAAGTAGTTACCATGGTAAATCTGCAGTAGTATAAATAGAGGGGTTGTGGAGTGACCTCTCATCCTCCCTTTGCTTTGCATTTGGGAGCCGTTAGGCCATATCTATAAAGGGTGTGTTTTTCATCTCTGCGTCTTCATGAGAGTTCTCGTTCCCAGTGAGAAAGAGATATGAGAATGTCGAGAGTTGGATTTAGCAGAGGCCTCCTAGTTCTATGATGCGCCTCACCAAAGGCCATCAGAGGTTTACCCTGGGTGAGAGACAGGACCGGTAGCACGCTTGAGAGTCACAGACATCTCTAGGAGGATCAGGAGTTACGACTCTACACATGACACGTGAGATGTTGACGATGAGAGTTCGGTCAGATCACCTCACGGATGACTCTATGATGAGGGCCAAGGCCATCGTTACAGCCGCAGAGTCTTATGATGTATTGGTTGGAGGTGCTGTGTTATACCTTATGGGGTTCGTGATCGACTATTGGGCAGAGACAGCATCTTATAGACCAGATTGGCAGTCCGATGAGGGACGAGTGAGCTGCTTACCAGTGCGGTTCAGTGCTAGAGTTGGGACGACGGAGCCTACACCAGGGACGATGACATCCGTTGCAGGGTTCAGTTCGGTCATCACTTGGCCGGACGAGTTGTTGGAGGACAATGCCCATGCGGAGGATGCTCCGGTCTTTGAGGACGTGGAGGACATGTCTAGCATGTCTACGTTAGTACCATCTGCCTTGGATGTTCCACTCTGGAGTTCGAGTGGAGGGTTGTAGCAGTACGCTGATCAGTTGGTGCAGCAGGCTTGGAGTGAAGCCTTTATACCATCAGTAGAGGAACAAATGGTTGTTCCTGCTACTGGCCCTGTGATCTTATCACCGTTGGATACGACTCTCATTGTGTGGCAGTATCCAGAGGAGGGTGTATATGTGCTCGAGCTGTTTGGAGAGATCAGCACAGGTTTGGCTGCGGTATTGCAGGCAGGCATACAAGTACAACGATACTTGTATGTGGAGAGAGATGAGATTGCGAGACGCAATCTCATTGCGACATGTGGCACGTCTGGGGCAGAGATATCCTGAGTTGTTGCCCATATCAGCTGTTAGAGGATACCAGCAAGCATTACCGTCAGATATTTCGCTGCTGAGGGCACAGGATCTGACGTTTGTTGGCACCATTCACTTGATGATAGCCGGATGGCCATGTCAATGTCACACACATGCTGAGAGAGGTCAGGGTTTACATGACCCGCGATCTAGGATGTTTTGGGAGATGTTACAGATCTTACGACATCTCCAAATGCATCAAGTGGATTCTCCAGCGTACATCTTGGAGAACGTTTCTTTGTTGGGTGATGCTCGTACACAAATGATGACGAGTGTGCACCAAGTGCGGTCTTGGGTTGGACCAGCAGTGTTGTTGGATGCAGCGAGAGTATGATCTCGTGCACATCGTCCACGGTTGTGATAGACGAACTTGTTATCGAGAGAGGTGCTTAAGCGCACACACGATGGAGTGAGACGATCAACGCATCTCACGGTTGATAGCTGTAACACACCAGAAAACCAAAAGATGCTTGAAAGTAGTAATTTAAGGATCGAACCCACGGAGATGCAAGTAAAAATCATCCAAAAGTAGTAAACGTGTAATAAAGGTGATTCTTTATGGTTGTCTTTTATTCTCACGGACAGAAATAAGTCCCGGTAGAGATCAAACTCATGTCTATCCAACAAGACAGAGTTGATAATCCTGACAAACAAAGTAACAGATACAAAATAGGTCAGGGACCTCAAGAAATAGATAAACAACAGAGAAACAGAGCCACGGAGGTAAATGTCAAACGAGGAAGTACTGCTGAAGTGCTATTAGGTAGCTTTCATCACCATAAACGCTAAGTGTCTTCACACTAAGTTACTTTCACTACTACTGCCCTCGGAAATCTCTGACGAAGAAGACTCTTCTTCCGCCGAAGTACCAGGTTCAACTTCTTCCAAAATGTTCTCACCAAAGAACAACTCTCTCCGAAGTCAACTTCGCCCAAAAACGTCTTCGTAGCAAACTAACCTCGCAGATGCTGGTCTATTCTTAGTCCTCACTATAAACGTCTTACTCTGATTTCAAATGTCGACAGCAAATCTTTCGGCACCCAGACTAATTCTTACCACAGCAAACTACGATACTTCGTAGGTAAATCCCCGAAGTTGACAAACACAATGGCTCCGCAAACTCAGGAAATAGAAAATCCAAAAAATGATAAAACACATAGAAGATGACAGATCTTCCCGAAGAAGTCGAGAGTACTTCTGGTCCATCGGATGAAGATCCTGTGCCTGAAACAACACTAAGAACGACACCAATTCCTATCGCTAACTCTCTACCTATCTCACTAACTGACAACTCAACACTCGCTCTAACCTCCTTAAGCTCTCTAACTACCCGTTGTCCTAGCCTAGCTACTCGGTTCTTTGCCGACGCATCCTCTACATCTGCAGCGATGAACTCCTCTCGTATCTGTCGAAGAAAGTCTAACTCTGAGGTATCCAAATCGGTGGCGAAGTAGTTCTTCAACGTCGGTTCAACCCTACTCCGAAGTTGAACGCTCAGCTCCTCAGCCTTGATGATAGGGCGCTTTAAGTCCTCGACTTCCTTTGTCATCTCAGCGACGATGTCTTGGTTCCTGTTCCGCTGCGCGCGCATCTCTTCCAATTCCTTCTTCGTTAGAGAAAGAACCTTCTTATGTTCTCCCTCCCGATCCAACTTCTGCTGAAGAAGTTCTTCTTTCTCCGAAGTCACATTCTTGAGTTCTTCGGTCTTTGCTTTGGTCTCCTTCTGTGCCATGAGGAGAGCTGCTCGTAAGTTCTCCTTCTCCTCTTGTCAGTTACCTCGACCGAAGTGCATCGTATGCACTAACTCCGCTAAATTTAGCTTCCGACCGCTAACTTCTTCGTACGTCCTTCGGTTGCCTTCTAAGCTCTGTAGCAGTGGCACAACTACCTCCTAGATGTACTTCGCCGAAGAAGAGAGTTGTTCTATCTCTCCTATTGCCGATAAGGGAAGGACAGTCTTTGGTGCACTATCGTTCTTCTCCATCCGAGGAGTGTCCTCTTCTTCAGTTTCCTTAGTAGCCTCTTCGTCCGCTGCTTCCCCATCGACACAAACTGTATTGGTCATCTTCATCTTCTTCCTCGACTTCTGTGCGGATCCCGGTGTCTCTTCTAAAGGCTTCTTCCTTCCACTTCTTCGGACCGGAGGAGATACCTCGACCACATCTTCATCCTCGTTCGGATTCACCTCCTCGGTTGCCTTCTCTGGAACTGCTACTGAAGTCGACGCGTCTTGCCTTTGCGCTGTCTCGGTCGCTACTTCGGTCGCTGCTTCTTCGGCGATGACTTCGTCAAAGAACTTCTCGAGTTGTGATCTCTGGCTGGAGTCTGCGCGACCTCGAACTCGTCTTCTTCGGCTGCTGTGAAGCCTAATCTCTTCTGATCTTCGGCCGATATAAGTTTCATCCCCATGTAAAACACCGAGACAAATGCTCCGATGCTTCTGCCTCCCAGAGCTTCTGCACATGAAGATAAAAGATCCTCGTCCGATGAGCTCTTTTCTCGACGAAGAGCTGCTCGATAAAGTTGATCTGCCAGTTCGAGATATAAGTCGTTCTTCGTGACCGGAAGATCGCCATGATCGCATCAGCAACCTCTCTCTTCTTCGGATTACAATAATCGCTCGTCTTGTAACCGTTCCTCCCCTGAGGTAATTTCTTGAAGAGCTTGGGGAAGTTCTTCACTGCTTCGGACGATGCTGCAGCTGAAACACTATCAAAGAGAAGATCGCCCTCCTTGCCTGCATCGTCAATCCCCAAGACAAAGGACCAATGCGCTTCGGTCCAATTGCAAGGTCGCCCATAGGAATCATCTGATGGATGGTGTTTACAGATCCTCAACTTGTTCACCAGCTTCGACGACACCATCCCCCACCAAGGAAGTAAGAGGAACGCCAAACCCATCTCCTCGAGCTCCTTCTCATAGCGACAAAGAGCTGCTCGATTGACCTCCAATGCTCGGAGCCTCAGTGGCTTATACGTCTGCATCCCTCGCATTTATCGAAGATCGCTGCCACAGGCTTCTTCGAAGACAGATTCTTCGTTGCAATTTGCTTCCTCGCCTATAACTGAGTTCTTTTTCTCTAATTGGCTTCTTCGCTAGTAACTGACTTCGGCGAAGCAGAGGTACTTCGGCGATCAGAGAATGCGGCGCGCTGCGCTCCTGCTATCGCTCTGGAGATAGTAAAACAATAAGACAAATGGCTTTGTTTACTTGGCTTATATCTAGCGATAGGTTTTCCCGCATGTGCCGAAGTTAGGGTTTCCTCTTCACGACTGACATTCCTTAGCCTGTTGTACTTTGTCATTTGGTCTCCGATTGTCTCACACAATATATCGTTAGAAAGCTCTTCGCCCCGGAACATAGATTCTTCACTAAACTTCTAATTAACACTATTCTACTCATATCTTCTATCTTCTATCATCTATTCTTCTTATTAACTTTACAACTAATCAATTAATTAACAAAACGAAAAATCAAGGCTTCACATACTCCCCCTCTCAATTGTGAAGCGACCCCGCGAACACTTAAGAGTAGTATCTCTTGATTCTCCACCCATTGACTCGGGTGGCTAACAATGTTCCATCGAGTTCCTCCAACTGAATAAAACTATTACTATAACGACACGTTACTTTATAAAGGCCCATCCAACGTAAGTGTAACTTTCCTGGAAATTTTGTGTACCTACTGTCATACAGCAGCACTAAATCTCCATCTTTGATGTCCACCTTGCGAATCTTCTTATCGTGCTTCTCTTTCCGCTTCATTTGAATGATCTCTGTTAGTCGTTTGGACTCTTCACGATCCTCCTCAAGTGTCATCAGACTCTTGAGTCGTAATAGTTGGCTCTCCTCCACTGACAACCTATCTTCATACAAGATTCTGTAAGTAGGTACATCAAATTCAACTCGCATGATCGGTGTCATACCATATGTTAGGAAAAAGAGTGTCTGACGGGTCGTTATCTTCTCTGCATTTCGAAACGCCCACAAGACAGCTGGTAACTTTGTATCCCAATCATACAGAATCTTGTTCAGAATCTTGCACAACACTCCATTAGACTTCTCCGTCAATCCATTAGCTTTTGGATTGTACGGTGTTGTCTTCCGGTGTTTTATACCAAAGTAGTCTGTCAGTTCCTCTATCATCTTGTTAAAAAAATGTGTATCTCTGTCACTCACCAACTCCAGTGGGCATCCATATCGAGTAATGATTTGTGTGTACAAAAACTCAGCCACAGTAGCTGCGTCATCTTTCTTGGTAGTTGCTGCTTCAACCATCTTCGTTGCATAATTAGTAGCTATTAGTATGTACCTTCTTCTAGTGCGGCGTGTTAGATTGTATGTCGAGGCGAGAGTTTCCTGGGAAGGGTGAACCTTCTAGCTGTGATACGATTGTGAAGAGGAGGGCGAAAACCACACACGGAATACGGACCGTAAGAGAACACACCACCACGATTTTGATCCGGCCAAGATAAAACACACGACGTGCAAGTAGATCTTCAACTCCAGATCTTGCAGATTGAAAAGCTCACGCTCAAGGACTCAGAATATCAGAAAACTGCTCCTGTGAACACCAGCGCGTTCACCTAGAAGCTTCCCGTTTTTCTTTTCAGAAAAGTATGCGTACAAGTTGTAGGTCTCCTCTCTATTCGAATTTTTCTACTAAGCTCAATCTCTCGATATCAAAACTCACATCAGTCAGAAAATCTCTTCAGACGTAACCTCTGTAAAATCTTCTCCTAGCTCTTTGATTCCCTCTACTCGATAGTCTCTGCACGGTAAACTCTACACTGCTCGATGATCGACAAAACTCCGATAATGCGATAATGAATTGAGAAATCTCTCTCTCCGGAGTACACCCCTCTGGGTTTTCCTCCACCCTACGTAACCTTCAATGTCACCTGGCAGGGGTAAAAGATGCCCTAAACAGATTGCAGCAGAAAAATAAATCACTGATAAAAAATCTACACGTAAGAAGACTATTTCACTAAGCTTCGCAGGTTCATCTGTACGGACGGCCGCTGAGTCGGTCGTACAGTCAGCATTTGCCACCTCCACTCGAAGTAACTCCACCACGGCTACCTCTGGCCACCGAAATCACCTCGTTCTGACACGTGGAGCCCGAGTTATCATCATTGTCGTTTCTCGACCCCCTTAAACTTTGAAGTGCCGTAAGTATTGCCTCAGGTATCAGTTTCACTTGATTTTTCGACCCAAGTGAATAATATTTCGGACTCTACATTTTTCTACAAAAGAATTGATACCGACTTGGAGTATCTTTGATGCCATCTCGCTACCCCAGGACTTAGAGGGCCGCAACCGAATTCGTACTAATTACCCCGTCAACTCGAAGGTGAGAGGTCCATTTCGAAACCCGGTGTAAAAGACGCCCTAAACAGATGGCAGCAGAAAAATAAATCACTGATAAAAAATCTACACGTAAGAAGACTATTTCACTAAGCTTCGCATGTTCATCTGTACGGACGGCCGCTGAGTCGGTCGTACAGTCAGCATTTGCCACCTCCACTCGAAGTAACTCCACCACGGCTACCTTTGGCCACCGAAATCACCTCGTTCTGACACGTGGAGCCCGAGTTATCATCATTGTCGTTTCCCGGCCCCCTTAAACTTCGAAGTGCCGTAAGTATTGCCTCAGGTATCAGTTTCACTTGATTTTTCGACCCAAGTGAATAATATTTCGAACTCTACATTTTTCTTCAAAAGAATTGATACCGACTTGGAGTATCTTTGATGCCATCTCGCTACCCCAGGACTTAGAGGGCCGCAACCGAATTCGTACTAATTACCCCGCCAACCCGAAGGTGAGAGATCCATTTCGAAACCCGGTGGTAATCTCCCTCTAGCATCCACACTAGGTGACTGCACTAGTGCAGGGGTAGACAGAGGCGTCTCGCATTCACGGTATGTTTAAGGGACATCTAGTGTCCCGCCCCTAGGCAACTTGGTGCCCCTCATATTCCCCCGAAGAGGCCAGCCTACTCCAAGCCGGTTGTGAGTCTGAAGGGATTTGATCCGGAGACCTCCTCCCTACAAGTTTCTCAGCTACACCATGGAAGCTGATCTCACAACTGGTTTTGAAGACCAGTTTCTAAGCTAATATGCTAGAAAGCTGCGGTATTTCGTCTTTCCTTTCCTAACACGAAGTGCCATAACTTTCTCTAGACATGCTCTTTTTGTACATTCCGAATTTTAAACAAATACTGCATACTACAATCTACATGAGAAAAATTTAAAAAGTATTTTTCGAACTCACTCTGATTTATGGTAAATTTCCCGACATCAGAAATCTTATAGAAGAACTCCAAGTAACTTTTCGCCTGCAACTCTGTTTGCAACTTTTGAACATACCACGGTGATCAGCGCAACGAGACCTACGCCGTGGTATTTTCAGATTTTCGAATGCTCACTTCCTCCAGAATCGACTTCTCTGAGGTCTCAACTTCGCTAAGAGAGACTAACTTTTAACTGAGAGGTGAAATATTCACTATGTGAAATAATTCACATCACGACAGCGTGTTGCAGGTTGTATAGGTCCTACAAAATCAATTCCCCACTTCTCCAATGGTGCTAATGGAAGTATCGGGTGTAACGGCCGTTGAGTGGTTGGCGTAGGTTTACCCACTCGTTGACAGTTATCACACTTCTTGATGATCTAATGAACATCCTTGTACATCGTTGGCCACCAGTATCCAGCTGAGAGGATCTTCTTCACAGTGTTCCTCAGAGCATAGTGTCCTCCTTCAGGTTCCGAGTGTAGTGCACCTACCACTTGTGGTATTTCATGCACTTCCAGACATCTTCGAAGTTCTTCATCAGGTCCTCTTTTGAACAGTATCTCATTCTTCAGCTCGTAGCGTCCCGCCTGATGTATGAAGATTGTTTGCTGTTCAGCATCCATTTCTTCTGGGCACTGCAGAGTCTGTAAATATTTGTACAGATCATAGTACTTTGTAGCAGGTGCTACTGTCAGCTGAAACAGTTCCTCATCTGGAAAATCATCTGCCATTGTATCCACTCGTTCTCCCGTCCTCAGTCAAGACAAGTAATTAGCATTCTCATGATGAATTCCTTGTCTGGTCTAAACTGTGAACGTAAACTCCTGAAGTAACAACATCCATCTTGCTATCCGTCCTGACAAGTCTGACTTGTGTACCAGATGCTTCAACGCATAATGATCCACATGAAAGACAAAACTCATAGCCAAGGAGGTAATGTCTAAACTTCGTTACTGAGTACACCATTCCTAATGCTTCACGTTCAGTAGTGGTGTAGTTCTTTTCTGCTGCTGAAAGTTGCCTACTCGCATAGTAGATTGGATGGTCTCTCTTCTCATTATCTTTCTGACTGAGTACTACTCCAATAGCAAACGCAGAAGTGTCTACATACACTTGAAAAGGTCTCTCCCAATCTGGTGGTCGCATGACAGGTGCTTCTGCCAACTTCTTCTTCAGCGTCTCAAACGCCTCATGCTGCTTCTCGTGCCAATGATACTCTATCGTCTTCTTCAGTAGTTCTGTCAGTGGCGCAACAAGTATGACGTAGTCTTTGATGAACCTTCTGTAATATCCAACATGTCCTAGGAAGGCTCTCAACTCGCTGATGTCAGTAGGGGGTTGTAAGGAGAGTATTACTCTAACTTTCTCTACATCTACTTCTATGCCTCGACCTGATACTCTATGTCCAAGAAGTATTCCTTCAGTCATCACGAAGAAACACTTCTCATGGTGTAATGCAAGTCTGGCTTCCCTACACTTCTGAAAGGTTTTGGCTAAACACGCTGCATGTTCTTCACGTGTGTCAAAAACACAAAAGTCATCTATAAAAATCTCTAAACATTTTTGCAAATAATCCTGAAAAATTGAGGTCATCATCCTCTGAAAGGTAGCTGGTGCATTGCATAGTCCAAAAGGCATCTTGTGATAAGCATAAGTGCCTCAGTCTGTAGTAAATGTAGTTTTGTCCTTGTCTTGCTCTCTAATGGACACTTGGTTGTACCCTGAAAACCCATCCAGAAAGCTGTAACATTCCTTTTCAGATACATGATCCAAAATGGTATCAGTAAAAGGTAAAGGGTGATGATCTTTCTTTGTTGCTGCGTGAAGCTTTCTGAAATCTTGACATACTCTTATCTTTCCTGTTTGCTTCTTAGGTACCACTACTATGGGTGCTACCCATTCACAGCTTAACACAGGAAAAATAATACATGCCTTCAAGTACTTATCTATCTCGTCTTTAACCATTAACGAGTATTTTGGGTTGAGTCGATATTGTCGCTGTCGTACAAGTACTGATCCTTCAATGAGATCGATACGATGTTCTCTCCACTGTGCATGTATCCCCTTCATGTCCTCCACAATCCAGACGAAGACATCTTGGTAATGGATCAGCACCTGACGATACACTTCCAACTCTTCTCCTTGTACTACAACAGAAATCTTTAGGCTCTTACCTTCACTTATCACTAGGTCCTGGGATGCTCCTGGAAGGACACGGTATGACTTGTCTCTGCACTCCCGTGACCTAGCTATGATTGCTATTCGGTCTCGTTCATCTCTTCTTCTTCATCAATTTCATAACACTGTAGATAGTTGACCATCGAGTAAGGGTCTCCTTTCCTTTCACCTGCACTGCTCGTTGATGAATCTGATCTTGAAGTATAACCAGCATCAGTCGAATCTGTTTCGCCCTGATGTGTTATCTTCTTCCAAGAAACCATCACCGCTTTATCAGTTGGTTTCTGTGGATCTTTGAACTGTAAACGGTGCCGGTGTCAATCCGTTAGTACCTTGGCACCATACAACCATGACCTCCCAATCAAAATTTGATAACCAGACTTAACCAAAGGGCGTAGTACAACATAAGTGAGGTTAAAAGAAATTCCGTCTATCAAGGTGAGAATGTTGCACAGTAACCCCAATGGTCGTCTTCTCGTCTGGTCTGCCAGTCGTAACACTCGCTGAGTTTCTTCAAACTTGCTGAAACCCAACGCGTGCGCTGTGTCTTCCGTCATTATGTTGATTCCTGATCCGGAGTCAATTGGCACTTTCCTAATCACACAGCCTGCAACCTCCACTTCCACTTCTGGAGACCCCATGTCTTCTGCTTCGATGTGAAACAGAGAAGGTAACTTTGATCTTCTCATTTTAGTGGGTTTCTTCAGTGCTTGAAGTACAATTTCCTGCAAATTTTGTTATCTTCAATCAGTTGCTTGAAACTTATGTTAGCCTTCTGTGTTTCTAGATCAGCTACCACATCATAGTGTGGTGTTGCCACAAGTTCTTTCTTCACAGGTTCCGGTCGACTGTGCTTCTTCGGAACCTCCTCGTTCTTCGTCGAGGTTCTGACTTCAGTGGGCGAAGTACGGAAAATCTTTGGTGCGAGCGAAGATGATCGTTCTGGGACTTCGGCAGAAGTTGTATCAGCTTCCTTTGCCGAAGTACCTGCTCTTAGTAACTCCTTCTTCAGGAGTTCACGGACTTCGTCCGTAATGTCAACTGGTAGTCTCGGAGGGTTTACACTCTTCAGTAATTCTTCTTCCTCTTCCTCTATATCCTCCTCAACTTTCTTCTTCTTCGCTTTCTCATGTGCCTTTTTCTGCTTCTTCAACTCTTTCTTCGATTGCGTCTTTAAAGGTGCTTCTTCCGTCTTCCTCTTTGTCTTGAAAGAGCTTCTGGTGTCCACTTTGCAAACCCAAGTTTCTTCTGGTGGCCATCCTTCATCTCCAGCGGCTTTCCATTCTTCCAAGTCCACCTTGTGCAGCTGTGCTTCGGCAGGACGTTCTGTTTTGGGATCAAAGCGAACCCCTCTTTTCTCTGCGGGTGGGTTAGTACAGTCTGCTGTGGCATGTCTTGGTTGATGACACTTTCCACAAAGTGCTACATATCCCAATGATTTCTTTGGATGAGGACAGTTTGATGACCAATGTTCCAAACTGCCACAATTAAAATAAGACCCATGGGGTGGTGGTTTATTTGCTCTTGGCGGACTCATCAACGTTTTTGAGATACATTTATGGCTCTCTCTCTTGGTGCAAACCTTTGAATCGGTATGGGTTGAATTGGGGTGATTGCTGGTTGTGGTGGGGGTGTATTCGTCTGTACTCCATATACTTCATCCGGAGTTTCTACAAAGAAAGAGTTAATATGATTCGAATGCTGGCGCCCATTCGAGTGACTGTGCCTGAAATGTTCTATTGTTGTTACATTCTGTATTAGCATGTCTTGGCTTACCACACGTCGTACACCATAAACTTGGACGGGATGTAGCAGGTGATTTTCTGCTTTCAGGAGATCGTACCATCTGCACTTTCAGGTCTGCGAATCCTTTGATCATCTCTTCCATAAGTTGATTAGTATCCCCTTTTACCTTACCTTTCTTCTCTTTCGAACTCTTCTTTTCCTTAGACGAAGAACTTCGTTTCATTCTTCATTCTTCTTCGCTCGAAGAAGATGAGCTCGCCGATGAAGATTCTTCGGCTTTGGCCGAAGAGGACTCATCGTCAGACGATTCCTCGGAGGAAGAAGGTTCTCTACGACTTTTCTTGTGCTTCTTCCTTCGAGTCGTCTTCTCTTCCTTCTTCTCCTTCTTTTCTTTCTTTCTCTTCTTCTTCTTTTTTATCCATCCTCCTTTACTTCCGAGGGTGGATGCTTTGAATGCTTCTGCTGAAGCAACAACCTCTTCAATGGCGTCCATCTTTCCTCGCCGGCACCAAATCTCCATTTCAATCGGTAAGCCTGTAACTAGCCATTCTGTAGCTTGATCCATAAAGTATGGCTTGGCTGTACCCATCCTCGGAATTCTATCCAGTAGATTGTAGAATCTTTGGACCTAATCTTTTAAGCTTTCTTTCTTCCCTCTGACCAGTCTGGTCAATTTTCCCAACACTTGACCATTGTACCCAATTTCCCGGAACCGCTCTAAGAATTTCGTCTTCAGCTTGTCCCAAGTATCGATGTCTCTTGGTACTCTGTTTGCATGATTGTACCAGCTGCGCGTTCTCTTCCTGAGAAGACTTGGAAAGATCCGCAAACGATATGGTTCAGCATCTTCCTTATTAGTGACAGATACAGATTCAAACAGCTTAATGTAAGCATCTGCATCCTCATCGTCATCTGAAGATCCTCCTCTGAACTTTGGGTAACCATGTTTCGTGATGGGTTGGCCTGCCATACTTCGAACGGATGGAGCTCTTGGAACTTGAGTTGCCATCTTGGCAGGAGCTGGAATCGGCGCTGGTGCTGCAGCTTGACAAGGACAGCAGAGACAATACTTGCAGCAGCAGCTGCTTGAGCTTGTCTCTTCTTGAATATAGACGGTCCTGTGGTTGGCTGTAAGTAAGGAGCAGCGCTGTCCTTCTGAGCTACTGGAGTTAACGGAAGGAGTTCCCGTACCAATGCTTGAGGAATAAGTTCATGTGCCTGTAAAAGTTCCACTAAGGTAGTAACAGCTTCTACTGCTTTAGTTGCTGCTTCTTCATTCGAAGAAGTAAACTGATCTTGATCTGCAGAAGTACTTCCTACCTCCGAGTCAGGAGTAAACAACTGCGGATATAAAACAGTATTGACTTCGGGGAAAGGTTTCCACCCTACTTCACTTTCTGGATGTTCGGTCTCAGCACTTAGCCGAGTGGTAACTTCTTCGAAGTCAAGTTCTCTCTGAGCAGATTCGAGAGGAGTTGGAGGCACTGACTTTGGTGTCCGGGGTGAACTTGATTCACCAAGGCTTGGTTCCTTCCTCTTCCATTCTTTTGAGTTAGGTGTTCTCCAACCTCATTCTCTCTTCTTATGCTCTTCTTTTAATCGACGAGCTTCTTCCAGAATCTATTCTCGATATTCTGTTCGTCTTTCTCGCCTCCTGTCTCTCTCAGATTGCACGTTTCCAGGAGGATCAGGCTTGCCCGTCGACATACATGTCTCTGGACTTCTGTTCACTGATCTTGGATAATTTCAGCATTCGCATCCCCGTCAGCGGTGCCAAAATTTATTCAGTCTTATATATATAACACACCAGAAAACCAAAAGATGCTCGAAAGTAGTAATTTAAGGATCAAACCCACATAGATGCAAGTAAAGATCATCCAAAAGTAGTAAACGTGTAATAAAGGTGATTTTTTATGGTTGTCTTTTATTCTCACGGGCAGAAATAAGTCCCGGTAGAGATCAAACTCAGGTCTATCCAACAAGACAGAGTTGATAATCCTGACAAACAAAGTAACAAATACAAAACAGGTCAGGGACCTCAAGAAATAGATAAATAACAGAGAAACAGAGCCACGGAGGTAAATGTCAAACGAGGAAGTACTGCTGAAGTGCTACTAGGTAGCTTTCATCATCATAAACGCTAAGTGTCTTCACACTAAGTTACTTTCACTACTACTGCCCTCGGAAAACTCTGGCGAAGAAGACTCTTCTTCCGTCGAAGTACCAGGTTCAACTTCTTCCAAAATGTTCTCACCAAAGAACAACTCTCTCCGAAGTCAACTTCGCCCAAAAACGTCTTCGTAGCAAACTAACCTCGCAGATGCTAGTCTATTCTCAGTCCTTACTGTAAACGTCTTACTCTGATTTCAAATGTCGACAGCAAATCCTTCGGCACCCAGACTAATTCCTATCACAGCAAACTACGATACTTCGTAGGTAAATCCCCGAAGCTGACAAACACAATGGCTCCACAAACTCAGGAAATAGAAAATCCAAAAATGATAAAACACATAGACGTACTGAGCACGAACAACACAGCGCTTATATACAGTTTTTTCCGAAGATGACAGATCTTCTTCCTAAGAAGTCGGGAGTACTTCTGGTCCGTCGGATGAAGGTCCTGTGCTTGAAACGACACTAGGAACGACACCACTTCCTATCGCTAACTCTCTACCTATCTCACTAACTGAGAACTCAACGGTCGCTCTAACCTCCCTAAGCTCTCTAACTACCCATTGTCCTAGTCTAGCTACTCGGTTCTTCGACGACACATCCTCTACATCTGCGGCGATGAACTCCTCTCGTATCTGCGGAAGAAAGTCTAGCTCTGAGGTATCCAAATCGGTGACGAAGTAGTTCTTCAACGTCGGTTCAACCCTACTCTGAAGTTGAGCGCTCAGCTCCTCGGCCTTGATGATAGGGCGCTTTAAGTCCTCGATCTCCTTCGTCATCTCAGCGACGATGTCTTGGTTCCTGTTCCGCTGCGCGCGCATCTCCTCCAATTCCTTCTTCGTTAGAGAAAGAACCTTCTTATGTTCTCCCTCTCGATCCAACTTCTGCTGAAGAAGTTCTTCTTTCTCCGAAGTCACATTCTTGAGTTCTTCGGTCTTCGCTTTGGTCTCCTTCTGTGCCATGAGGAGAGTTGCTCGTAAGTTCTCCTTCTCCTCTTGCCAGTTATCTCGGCCGAAGTGCATCATATGCACTAACTCCGCTAAATTCAGCTTCCGACCGATAACTTCCTCGTACGTCCCTCGGTTGCCTTCTAAGCTGTGTAGCAGTGGCATAACTACCTCCGGGATGTACTTCGCCAAAGAAGCAAGTTGTTCTATCTCTCCTATTGTCGATAAGAGAAGGACAGTCTTTGGTGCACTATCGTTCTTCACCATCCGAGGAGTGTCCCTTTCTTCGGTTTTCTCAGTCGTCTCTTCGTTCGCTGCTTCCCCATCGACACAGACTGTCTTGGTCATCTTCATCTTCTTCCTTGACTTCTGTGCGGATCTCGGTGTCTCTTCTAAAGGCTTCTTCCTTCCACTTTTTCGGACCGGAGGAGATACCTCGACCACATCTTCATCCTCGTTCGGATTCACCTCCTCGGTTGCCTTCTCTAGAACTGCTGCTGAAGTCGACGCGTCTTGTCTTTGCACTGTCTCGGCCGCTACTTCGGTCGCTGCTTCTCCGGTCGCTGCTCCTTCGGCGATGACTTCGTCGAAGAACTTTTCGAGTTGTGCATCTCTGGCTGGAGTTTGCGCGACCTCGAACTCGTCTTCTTCGGCTGCTGTGAAGCCTAATCTCTTCTGATCTTCGGCCGATATAAGTTTCATCCTCATGTAGAACACCGAGACAAATGCTCCGATGTAAACCATGTCTTCTGCCTCACAGAGCTTCTGCACATGAAGATAAAAGATCCTCATCCAATGAGCTCTTTTCTCGGCGAAGAGCTGCTCGATAAAGTTGATCTGCCAGTTTGACATGTAAGTCGTTCTTCGTGACCGGAAGATCGCCTTGATCGCATCAGCAACCTCTCTCTTCTTCGGATTAAAATAATCGCTCGTCCCGTAACCGTTCCTCCCCTGAGGCAATTCCTTGAAGAGCTTGGGGAAGTTCTTCACTGCTTCGGACGATGCTGCAGCTGAAACACTGTCAAAGAGAAGATCGCCCTCCTTGCTTGCATCGTTAATCCCCAAGACAAAGGACCAGTGCGCTTCGGTCCAATTGCAAGGTCGCCCATAAGAATCGTCCGATGGATGGTGTTTACAGATCCTCAACTTGTTCACCAGCTTCGACGACACCATCCCCCACCAAGGAAGTAAGAGGAACGCCAAACCCATCTCCTCGAGCTCCTTCTCATAGCGACAAAGAGCTGCTCGATTGACCTCCAATGCTCGGAGCCTCGGTGGCTTATACGTCTGCATCCCTCGCATTTATCGAAGATCGCTGCCACAGGCTTCTTCGAAGACAGATTCTTCGTTGCAATTCGCTTCCTCGCCTATAACTGAGTTCTTTTCCTCTAATTGGCTTCTTCGCTAGTAACTGACTTCGGCGAAGCAGAGGTACTTCGGCAATCGGAGAATGCGGCGCGCTGTGCTCCTGCTATAGCTCTGGAGATAGTAAGACAATAAGACAAATGACTTTGTTTATTTGGCTTATATCTAGCGATAGGTTTTTCCGCACGTGCCGAAGTTAGGGTTTCCTCTTCACGAGTGACATTCTTCAGCCTGCTGTAACTTCGCCATTTGGTCTCCGATTGCCTCACACAATATATCGTTAGAAAGCTCTTCGCCCGAGGAATTCAACTATGAGGAAGTCATCTCTCAAGTTTCTCCATAGATTCATAAATTCCCCCAGAACATAGATTCTTCACTAAACTTCTAATTAACACTATTCTACTCATATCTTTTATCTTTTATCTTCTATTCTTCTTATTTACTTTACAACTAATCAATTAATTAACAAAACAAAAAATCAAAGCTTCACAATAGCATCTTGGATGTAGGAGGACGATCTCAAGTAGTGAGAGTCGTCGATAAGTCACCCATGGGAGTGGTGAACCTAGTGGGACGGTCCATGGTAGCGTTACCCACTTTGGTAAGCTTTCCAGCGTCACATGCTTACAGAGATGGAGGACTTGGGCTTGTGTGGGATGCTCAATTACGGTAGTTGGTGGAGCTCAATGTCGATGAGCGAGAGCGAGCGATGGATTTCCTGACAAGTACGACAGCAATAGCTTCAGTGTCAGAGGCTTCACGTCATCAAGTATTGGGTCAAGCAATGGACTTTGAATTGCTTGACATGGATTGTTAGCCTTGAATTGTTAGTCTTGGATTGGCTGAGCAGCGTCGGATGAGATCGACGGGTGTTACAGCTCGGGCACTCTTGAGCTCTTTGCCTACCGGGTCGGTGGAGGCAAAGGCTAGGGGCGAGGCACGTGGAGTTCGTCATCCTTGGACATCATGGGATGTCGTAAGAGAGAGTGTGGAGCTTGCAGCTAGAACTATAGAAGTTTTTCGCACAGTAGCGGTGGAGGTTGTTGGTGGTGAGCAGAAGGAAACTGCTCCAGAGACTGCAAGATAGCAGTCAACAACTTCGTCTTCTACCTCTAACATGGTAACAGAGGATACTTGGAAGTCAGAGATTGGACCCAAGCTTATAGAAGAGGAGAGACGAAGAGTTCAAAGATTCTTGAAGAGCTACAAGAATTGTTTTGCCTTCAGTATGAAGGATTTGGGTACCTTGAAGGGACCAAGTATACGGATCGACTTGGCTAATGACACGCCAATCTTTCGACGTCCTTATAGGTACAGTGACATGAAGAGAGCCTTGATCCAGAGTAGGACTCAAGACTTGTTGGAGGTTGGGTTGGTGGAGATGTCGCATGGAGAGTATGCATCTGCCACAGTTATGTCAGTCAAGAAGGATATGTATGGCAACTACACGGATAGGCGGATGTGCACTGCCGTTCAACGAGGAGTTCTACACGGATAAGTTCCGTGATATTGAATTTTATCTGAGTTCGTTATCCAGGAGAGAATGATGGAGTGATACAGAGTTCAAGGAGATCAGACGGAAGGCGTATAGCTACCTTCTACGTGAAGGTTATCTGTGAAAACGTCCGAAGAGAAGAGACGGGATGCTTGCTAGAGTGGTGGATGATCAACCGACGAAGCTGAATCTGCTGAAAGAGTTTCATGACACCTTGTGGGCTGGACACCGTGGAGTATGGGCTACTTACACGAAGATGAAGGAGCGCTATTGGTGGAAAGGTTTGTATCAAGACGTGGTGGACTTTGTTGGGTCGTGTCTGCACTGCCAATTCTACTCTAAGGTCCGTTACAGAGATGGACTTGTACCTACTTATCCACCTAGTATTCATTTTCAGTGGGTTCTTGATCGTATGATGATGCCACCGGGGTTATGGGGGATGCGTTACTTGATGTTGGCTCGAGAGGATCTCTCCAACTATGTGGAGGGACGAGCACTACGGACGAAGACTACAGAGAATATCTGCATGTTTGTGCTTGAAGATATCATCTGTCGTTATGGATCGGTTGGGAGATTACGTGCAGATAGAGGTGAGTTGAGAGACGCTAAAGTGAAGGAGTTTTTTGCTCGTTATGGAGTAACGCTTCGACTTACTACTGCTATGAATCCAGAGGATATCGATAAGAGTGAACGAGGACACCCTTCTATTGTTCATGCTTTAGTGAAAGCATGTGATGGTAGGCCTAGAGAATGACCGAGACTACTTCCATTTGCCTTGTGGGCTGATAGAACTACACACTGTACTACGACTGGCTATATGCCAGTTGAGCTTATGCTGGGGCAGAAACCGATCATGCCTGCTGAGGAGTAATTTCCTACATGGGCTACGCTACTATGGGAAGATGGTATAGATCATGCTTCACTCCTTGCTCTACGTATTAGGCAGTTGGAGCAAAGGGAGGAGGATCTTGCTGATGCGCAGGAGAGGCTGAAGGTGGCTCGAGTCAGAAACAAGGAACATTTTGACAAGACTCACCGACTACGACCAAAGTCGATACATGTTGGTGATTGGGTTCTGGTATATGATAGCACATTGGAGAATCAGCATTCTACACTTCGTAAGTTCTCTCGAAGATGGTTTGGGCCTTATGTTGTGCTAGATGTGCATGAGAATGTCACTTATAGTTTGCGTGAGTTGGATGGTACTCCTTTGAAGCTATCTGTGGCTGGCAAACGTGTGAAACTGTTCAAGAGACGCAGAGAGTCAGTTGAGTTATTCAACTTTCTGGAGTCAGAGCTGAAGTCAACAAGAGACGGAGATGTCCCAGTGTCTGAAGAGACTGAGGCGGAGGAGAGCGATGATGAAGAAGAACAAGCAGAAGACTGAACAGGTTGGCACATGCCGGAGGATGTGCAGGTTTGGAGGGGGTGGATGTCGTGATGTGAACCATTTCACATAATAAATGATTCATTTCTCTGTCAGACGTTAGTCTCTCTGAGTGAAGTTAAGACCTCAGAGAAGTTCATTTTTGGAAAATGTTATATATTTTGAGTCTTAGTAGGTTGATTACCATGTTGATAGGGTTTAAGTTCATGGGTTGTATTTACGTGTCGCTCATGCACGCTTTCTAGCTGATTTAAGTTAATTTTCGGGGCTGCATGTCATTTTAGGTAGTTTAAATTTTACGCTGGCACTCTAGGAGGCTTGACGTGGTAGCCTATGAGTGTAGATAAGTTACCAGGTTGTTTAAGGCACAAAATGACAACCAAATGGAGCTATGAACTCCCATTGGTCCATTTTTGTCTTTTGTAAAACTCTAAGTTTAGAAACAGAGCTCTAGAGTGGATTTCGAGCAATTGGTGAGAGTACTGTGAAATCTGAGAGCACAGGGAGATAGAGCTCGTTGTGCTTAGCATTGTCAGCGAAAAGTTTGATCGATTTGAAGCAATAAAGAAGGAGTTATGGCTGATTGAAGTTCGATTTGTGTCTGAATTGCAGCACTTCTGTTGAATTTGGGGTTTTGAGTGTCATTTGCAGCAGAATCGAGGAAATCGCTTCAAACCTTCGTGGTTGTGTTCACTGTCAGCAGGGCTACGACTGTCTCAAAATTTTCATGTCAATTGAGTGAGTGAGTAATTCAGGGCGACCGCTGAAGTAGAGGGGGTCCGAAAAGCTCTCAATCTGGAGCAGCAACTTCAGAGAGCGAGATCTGGAGTTCTGTGTGGAATCAGGAGGCCCAACTTCACAGGAGTGTTCAGCAAGCTGAATTTCCCAAAGTGATCGAGCCAGTTCCCTGTTATAGGTCGAAATAGCTGTCTGGGTACCAGAAACTACCGTAATTTCTCTACTCAGAAAATTTCTGCTCATATCTTAGTGCTCTGAATTGATCTGAAGCTGAAAATTCGTATGCGTATCCAGTAGAATCTCATTTACATGTAGGAGGAGTTCTGAAGTCTGAACCTTCACATATTTCTCAATCCTGAGTGTCAAAGTTTACCATCTGATCTTATCATTGCTAGTTAAGTCTGAACTTTGTTTTCTAACATATCAGAAGAGCCAAGAGACTTATATGAGTGTTTTCAGTATCACCTTGAGACCTGAAGCATATCCTGTGAGTAAACCAGCCACAGCCTGAAGCCCAACGCTTCTTTGAGTAGATTGAACACAGCCTTCAAGCTCATATCATAGCCAGAAGGTTCGCCCTTTTCAGGAAGACTCTCAACCCGACAACACCATGAAGGGTGTAAACAACTGTGGGTTCCGTATCTGCTGCAAATCGCACCAACTGTCAAACTCTTGGATGAAGTCATCCAGCTCGATGGTACCCACTGTACCTGAATAACGTCGAGGTCCCTTCGTGATCCCATAGATCTCGTCCATGTCCTACAACAACGGTGTGATGACACTCGACTCACCACCAAAAAACGCGCTATCTATGTTTGATCGTCCTCTGGAACAACTGACGGCAATGGTGTAGGTAGTCGGTACCTCACCCCACTCCGTGTATACCCACTGTCTGAGAAGTCCCCACGAGAACCTCCCGAGAACTCCGTGATGAGAGAACCTCGGTAACACACTCTCCAATCAAAATGTCGAAATCTCTATCACCACTGTAACCACCACTTGCCTAATCCCGCTCCTACTGAACTCACCTATCCCCTACTAGGACGGTCAAGGTAAGGACAACCTGTACCTGCCATCACCATAGGTAGCCTCTCACGGTCTGTTGGTCGTCACTCCAACCGCACCGTGAGAGAAACAAAGATAGTCTGACAGGTCCGCAACTTTAGTCTCACTACCGACAGCACACTGGAGTGAACTCACTCTGGAAATCAAGCGCCAACACAAGCAAACGCGACGCACAAACAGGAAGCAGAATATGGAAGGGTTCCAACCACAAGAAGTCCAAACGATAACCCTCCACACTCAAACATTCACATAAAGAGAAACTCAGCCCCATCCGGACTGACGTCTCCTCTTCGATGACCACATGCACAATATATGGTCACCAACCGTCGTACTTGATACTTAAGGTCACTAACTAGATATCCACACCTCTAGTAGTTCCAAAAATATCTACGTGGTAGCTCTACTAGCTAACCCAAGACAACTGCCACCAACTGTCTCCATGCGCGTCTCTACGATATAGACAAACACTACCACAACTATAGCTTCCCCCTAATATTGTGGGATCGCCCTACCACCCCTCTAGAAACGTGCGAGAAGGTCTCCTACTACCTTATACAAGTCCATAAGTACTTGCACGCATCCTTGTAAGACACCAAGAGCTATTGATCTAGTGATAAAGCCAAAGCTAAGACTACAGAGTTAAGTGTCCAAGTCCAAAAATAGTGTTGGGATGAGTGACCAACTGGTTTTACACTTCTCACACAACTGGAACTTGGATACCTCTCTCATGCACGTCAGCAAGTTGACTTACGGCGGTGTCGCGCTACTTGGCGGCTACATGTTATATTTCTACTCCGACGCTTGAGTTTAGTAGTTCTAGAAGTTAGCTTATATTACTTCTAGTCGTTTACGTATATGTTTGACACCTTTGCATATGGTGTTAACACTATTTTGAGTCTTAGTAGGTTGATTACCATGTTGATAGGGCTTAAGCTCATGGGTTGTATTTGCGTGTCGCCCATGCACGCTTTCTAGCTGATTTAAGTTATTTTTTGGGGCTGCGTGTCGTTTTAAGTAATTTAAGTTTTACGCTGGCACTCTAGGGGGCTTGACGTGGTAGCCTATGAGTAAAACTAAGTTGCCACGTGGTTTAGGGTACTAAAGGACAACCAAGTGGAGCTATGAACTCCCATTGGTCTGTTTTTGTCTTTAGTTTAACTCTAAATTTAGAAACAGAGCTCTAGAGTGAAGTTCGAGCATTTGGTGAGAGATCTTCGAAATCTGAGAGCACAGGGAGAGAGGTCTCGTCATGCCAAGCACTTCCAGTGAAAATTTCGATCAATTTGAGTCAATAAAGACGGAGTTATGAGCAATTGAAGTTCGGATTGTGCTAGAATTGAATCATTTTGGTTGGATTTAGGGTTTTCAGTGTCACTCGCAGCAGATTTGAGGAAATTGCTTCAAAACTTCGAGGTTGTGTTCCCCGCCAGCAGGGCTACGATTTCAAAAAAAGTTTCATATCGATTGAGCAACTGAGTAATTCAGGGCGGCCGCTGAAGCTGAGGGGGTCTGAAAAGCTCTTAATCTAGAGCAGCGACTTCAGAGGAGGAGATCTACAGTTCTGTGTACATTCAGGAGTCCCAACTTCACAGGGATGTTCAGCACCCTGTAGACTGCAAATCCTGTAAGAAACTTCGAAATTGATCGAGCCAAACTCCTGTTATAGGTTGAAATAGCCAGCTAGGTACCAGAAATTGCCGTAGTTTTCTTGCTCAAAACTTTTCTGTTCATATCTCCGTGTCAGAATTTGATCTCAGGCTGAAATTTCGTCTGTGAGTTCAGTAGTACCTCATTTGCATGTAGGGGAAGTTTAGAGGTCTAAACCTTCATAGTTTTCCTCTCCGTGAGTGTCAAAGTTCACCGCCGAATCCTATTACTGCCAGCTAGACCTGAATTTCACCTTCTGGGTATATTACTAGATCTTACACATCTGTGTGAGTGTTTATAGCCCTATTGTGACTTGAAAGCCAACCTCTTGAGTGAACAACCACAGCCAGAAGCCCGGCGCTTTCCTAGGTAGACGGATTACACTCCGACAGCGGGCTCGGGCTCAGGTTCCGCTCCGCCTCCGCACTCTCGCACTCCGCTCTCACGCCTTCGCATTCACGCACCTCTGCTCCTCGAAGTCTCTAAACGCCTCCTAACACGCACTCCACACCTTGACACTCCCGCTCACTTTCCGCTTGAAGTAGAGTAGAACGGGTACAACACACCAAAAGAGACTCGGCTCCACCTCGAATTGCACAAGATTGCACCAAAAGAGACTCCAAAACAGCAAAAACAGCTTGCGGGTACACATGGGTAACCAAAATCTGACGTAAAACGGCAAGAACGCCCAAAGCCAACCCGAACACCACTACAACAGATTCGCAAATGCACCATACACACTTCGCGAATACACACACACACAAGAAAACTCCTAAACTCTAGTTTCCACACGAAATTGCACAAAAATCTGACGTAACTAGCCTTTTTGCACTTTCGGGTGACACGACAGCGAACTTCGACATGCCATAACTTCCTCGATGCTCGGCCAAACTCCACGAAACTTGGTGCACTAGAATCGTCTCTCCAATGCGCTTTCAAAAAGCCCACTCCGGTCTGACATTGACAAGTACTTCGTCTGCCACGCCCAAACGCGCACTCCGGCTCCAACAAGTCACTTCAAGAACATTCTGTAAAATTTCTGCAGCGCTTCCGCATGATAGAAAATCTCCACTCGATCCCACACAGCAATCGGTCTACGACCAGCAAGGTACCATGCGCCCACACACACCTCGATCACAAGTCCAAACAATCAAGCACGAACGACAACGCCCGAAGATACCAGCGGACGATTTCAGATCAGCGGGTTCTTACTGAACTCCATCTCGACCTGCACTGAGTTCTTTGAGTAATCTGAATAGAGAAATTACCATCTCCAACACTACAACAAAGATTAGTCACAAACGGTCAAGCCAAATCCACTCTAAGCACGAAGAGAATCCGGGTTACACTCAACTAGACTATCCACCATAGCCTGGAGCTTGAAGGCTCCACTAGAAGAACTAAGGCCTCCAAGCCTTACCTGCGAAGTATACCCCTAGTGGGCTCTCCCACCAACTAGCCCTAACGGCACTAACGGCCTTATCGGGATGCGCCACTTCGCACTCGGTCAACCTAGCCGAGGTGCCAAACTGACGTGACAGTCTCTTTTCAGATATGCCATCTCAACTCTTAAATCTCTCAACTGTTGAGTGAGCTTTTGAATCAAGTTGTGTTGATTTTGATTGTTAACAAGTCGTTGTTGTCTGAGAGCTCTTTGTGCTGGGACAGGCACCACATGTACTTGAGGAACCACTACAGGTGTTTGAGAAACTATGGGAGGAACTACTGGGATTTGAGGAACCACTCTTTGTTCGGACAAGATCTCTAGTTGGCCAACTACTGTCATCTTGCAATGACATTGTCTAGCAAGAGTAGATATTGCTTCTTCCACTCTTCTCCAATCAAATGTAACTCCCCCCTCTGTTCCACGATCAGTTTGTCTGTTGTAGACTCATCCATAGTCCCCAAGAACAACTCTGTCTTCTTAGCATCCAATGTCACTTTTTCCATACTAAAAAGATGCGAGTACCTCTTTTCAACTCATGAATCAACTCATTCACACCCATGGTACGTCCAAGCTGACACTCTATCCAATCCTCCCAGTAACTCTCAGAATCTTCTTCTAGAAACTCCTCCCTCAGTGCACGTTCAAAGAGAGTCCAATCCTCCTAAATTCCTCACTTTCTCTCTCAATTCAAGAACGACAGTCAACTCAAGCTCAGAATTATCTCAACTTCAGGTGCTCTCACCAATTCCATCTCACCCACATACTCCCTTAGGTACTTAGTGACGCCTCTGTCATCAAATCGCCCACATCCATCAACAACTACTTGTAATGCCTTTGTTGATTTTGCTCAACTCCTTCAGGAGTTGAGCAAAATCTTCCTCATGTTGCTATTGAATCAGAGCAGCCAATGCTTGAAGAATCTGAGCTATATCAACAGCAGATTGTGCACTTGCTGCTGGAACTACAATGATCTCCCTTGAACACCAAAGTCGTCTTGACCAAGAGTCCCTTGAGCAGGAATACTTTGAGCAACAACACCCTGAGCAGCAATAACACCTTGGACGGCAGCACCATGATCCATCTTCCTCACTCAATCTAACCAATTCTCCAAATCAGTTATCTCAATTTCTCTCAATGGAAGCACCCGATGTCCTGGTGAGAGTCTGTCTTGGGAAGAGCGGACCTCCTGACTATGATTGATGTGAGAGCGATAAAAAAGAAAACAGATTGCTACTAGGGATGAGAACTCAGATATGATCTTTTGTATTCACCAAGGCCAATCAGACATCCAAATCTGACAAATAGCTTTCAAGACTCAAGAAACCTTATTCATGTATCAAATTTCATCATCAAAGTCATCAGTGATCAAATCTTCTCCTCTCTTCATGCACGCGCTTCTTTCTCTCTCAATTCAGTTCTCTGTAATTTCTCTCGAACTGTCTCCTTACGTCGATTTACCTAAAACTCAAGCCCCTTGTTAAGCAGTCCCCTAGCTAAGCTAACCTCTTGTAAATAACAATTTCTCAACTCTCATGTGATGCAACCCAGATTACGAGCTAAGCCACGATTTTAGAGCCTAGGCTACAGTTACAAGATCACCCCATAGGGCTTACAACCCTCCCATATCTGTATCAAGTATATCTCAACTCATAATCTCGGTTGCATGTGGAGGCTTAGACCAGGGAGCTCATCTTTAAGGATACCAGTCTCCCACTCATAGATGTGCAAGACGTAGCCACACATACAACATAGAGTCCCATCCAAGAGACCAACATGATGAGATAAGAAACATGAACCATGAGGATTTGAACCAATGACCTCTTCTTCCTAGGTAGACGCTCCTTTCATTGAGGTGGCTCCGGTTTATGTTTAAATACAGTAAAGAGACTTGTACACATACTTACAGAATTCACTTTTACCTCCTTTGCTAATTTTTCTGGTGCTACTTCCACTATATATTTCTGTTTCTAGTGACGAAAGAACCAAAACTATACTACTCAATAACACGTATTCGTTGGTGTCATCAGATAATGAATCCAAGTCACCAACAGAAAATGATAGAGTTTCTTCTTCTGTCACTTTCTTAAACTAGAAATGATGTAAACACTTACGTGTAATCTTATCACGTAAGTGAAGACATGTGTCTGCTCTAATCAAGAAGAGCTTCTATCTGATACCTTTGTAACTTCTTAGCTGTCCTTTGGAATATAAGCTAAGGGGCAGCTTGTCTAGCTTGGCCTTAGCTTAGCACTTGCCTCGCTTAACAAGCTACTAGGCAGCTTCTTTTACAACTACGTACACAGTGGAAAAAAACTCTTTTTTGCTACCAACTTTCACTGTATAGACTCTCATGCAACATGATAGATGGTATAATAAAGTTGTGACTTCACCAGCATCTTGTACTACAATGTTCGTCCAAATCTGACTATCTTTTGGCCGATCGTCTATTGTGACCGTCTCACTACTCCTAGTTGAGAATCAACAACTCTATCAAATCCACACGTACTTGATCTCAAATGACTTGCTTTCATGCGCAATACGTGTACGACTCACATGAACATTGTGGTGTCATGAAACATCTCTATGGTGAAAAAATGAAGGTCAAGAGAAAGTTAAGAATTTGGTAGTTAGGGGTTTTTAGAACAAGCTGCCCTCTAGGTTAAGCTAGACCTCAAGTTAGTTGCACCCTAGGTTAAGCTGGACTATTGACTTGTTACAAACAAGTGATTCAGTTGATCTTCAAATATCATGACTAAATGTTGACGTTGTCTTACCATACTAAGTTAGTATGCTTCAAAAATAGATCATGATGTCAATTGCTTCACGCAACAATTGAACATGTAACACGTGAGGTACTTGTTCTTGCCTATGATATCTTTTACTATAATGTCTTTCGTCTATTCTCACCTTCCATTGGAGTCATATTAGTGAAAAAATCATCACATAACTCACGTGTGATCCAGTCGAGAGCATAAAGGTTTATCTCTTCTGTGTAAGATGTAATGAGCAGCTCATTATTTGGACCTCTTGGTTCATGCCTAGCTTTCAGGGTGTTATCCATGCATATAGGTTCTTTTCTTCTACCCAATATCTAAAATCTTTGGATCCTTTAGCTTTGTCGATACGTTGAGAAAGACCAAGGTCTCTCAAATCAACAAATATCAACGAACGTGTGAAAGAGTATCTTTGTTGTTCAAAAGTTTCACTCTCAAAATCTCTCTACGGAAAATAAACAAATATATTCATTAATTGATGTCGCAATGCAATCATTTCTAGATTGCATGAATGCTAAGTGCTCCACAATTAGAGGTCATTTCATCTCCAAACAACATTATCGGAAAACATTAAGTAGTTCTAGTTTCTCTGACAAAAATCTATTTATCAAATCATCTTGTGTCATATCGTGGATCGGCTTCTCTCACTAATCCTAGAGAAGAGCAAGTTGAATTTCAACCAAATTCTGAATATGAGTTACCAAGTAATCATGAAGGAGATGACTTACAACAAGCAGCAGCTTTTCAAGTAAGGAGATCAGAAAGGGTTAGAAGACCACCAGCGACACTTGATGATTATTGTGGACTTGCTGAAAGTATTCAGGAGGATGATCCACTTACATTTGAAGAAGCTAACAAAGATCCTGGTTGGAGATAAGCTATGCAAGAGGAGTACCAAATGCTACTCAAAAATCATATATGGGATTTGGTTAAGTTACCAGGAGGAAAACGAGCCATCCAATGCAAATAGATTTACAAAACCAAGCTACAATCAGATGGTTCAGTTGACAAGCTGAAAGCAAGGTTAGTAGCAAGAGGATTTCAACAACAAGAAGGGATTGATTATGGAGAAACTTTTGCACCAGTTGCAAAATGAGATTCAATCAGACTTGTAATGGCTTTTGCTGATCATCACCACTGAGAACTACATCAGATGGATGTGAAGTCAGCTTTCTTTCATGGAGAGTTAGAGGAAGAAGTTTACATGGTTCAACCACCAGGATTTGAAGTGAAAAAGAAGAAGGATCATGTGTGCATTCTCACAAAATCCTTATATGGATTAAAGCAAGCACCAAGAGTTTATTCTAAGATATATGAGTCTCTACACAACCATAAACTCAGAAGATCAGAGCTGGATCCAAACCTCTATGTCTTGAAAGATAATTCAAAGAGGATCATACTCATCATATATGTGGATGATATCTTATTCTCAGGAAGTGATAAGGAGTTGGTGCAACTACTCAAAGGGGAACCCAACAAGAGGTTTGAGATGTCTGATGGAGGACTGTATTATGCTTTTTCAACAAGCACACACAAAGTCTATACTTGGAGAGTTTTAGATGGAGAGATTGCAAGTCATCAGCAACACCTATGGAGCAAGAAAGTGGTTTTGAGGAGACTACAGCTGAAAATATCATTGAAGAATATCTGTATAGAAAATTAATTGGTAAACTCAAATATCTCATCCACACAGACTTGATATTTGTTATGCTGTTGGGAGGCTAAGTCAATTTATGCATTGCCCAAATTGTCTCATTAGGTTGCTGTGAGATATCTGAAATATACTATCAATCTTGGTCTTATATTTAAGGAGGAGAGAAGTGAACTTCATGGTTTCAGTGTTAGTGATTGGACTGGAGATACTAGCAACAGGAAATCCACATCAGGTGCATGCTTCAACTTATGTTCAGGTGAAATAATTGGTTGGAGCAGCAAGAAGCAGAATAACAGTAGCAAGGTCTTCAACAGAAGCTGAATACATTGCTCTTAGAGATGGTTCTATAACCTTGATATGGTTACAGAATTTATTGCTGGAGATGCAAGAAAAAATATCTGGACCTACAGTATTACATGTGGATAATCAGAGTGTAATGTTCTTGACTAACAACAGAGTTATTAGAGAAAGAACAAAAAGTTTGGAGATAAGGTTACATCACATCAGAGAGAAAATTGAAGCTAAGATACTCAAGCTGGAATACTGTTCATCAGAAGACCAGCTAGCTGATATTTTTACGAAAGCCTTACCAAAGCTAAGATTTATACAAATTAAAGATTTACTACGGATGAAATAAGTGATGCTCTAATGAAGGAGGGTGTTAAATATATTAGATGGTCACATCTAAACTCTACGGGAAGATAAAAGACAAAAGAAAAAATATGAAAAGGTGACTTGTGACATGACTTTGACGTGAGAAGCACTCTGACAGCAGTTAGGTAAATCACTTTCGAGATGACAACAGTTATGTATCAGTAGTATATTAACCCACAGTCTTTGTAGAGTAGTATGAGTCCGGGGTCTTTTCTGTTTGTACCAGTTCTGAAGTCTAAGTAAAGCTGTGCACATTTCATCTTAGAATATTTGTGTTAAGTTCTTTTTCTGATTAGTTTTCAAAGGCTGATCTGTTATCAGTTCTAATAGGCTGGTAGTATTATGTTGTGAGAGATAGAGTTTCATATTCTGTATGACTTGGAGTACAGTTCTCAGTTTTGTAACACCAGAGATAACGTCACAATCGATGAAAGAAGAGAAATTTTCTAATTTACAGTACAAATCTCCAACAAAATAATCATCAAGTCAAGGTTCAAAGAGAGAAGAGCAGTAAGCAAGCAGTTCGAGTTTCATAGAACAGAATCTTTTCTTGTAAAAGAAAAGAGAGAATATTTCACCATGCATGGATGGTATGGTTTGGTTCAGTCAGTCAATGAAGAACAGATTGTGGTATTTGAACCAGTTCGAATTTCTGATGTTCTCTATAGACTCATTTAAAGACTGCGATGAGAAAATTGTACTTTTAAAAATATTAAAACTCATATATTCTTAAACTATAAAATAAAATAAAAAGTTATTTATTATTATACAAGTAAAGATATATAAATCGTGAACCTCGAATTAGATGATTTTATTAGAGATGGTACTAGAGTCTACCACAATAGATGTTAAAGATATCATTTTATTTTGTTTAGTGTATTACTTGTTTTCATTATCCACATAGCTTTAGTTAATGCGGTCCATAGAAGAACTGATATACAAGAAGTTGCATTAAGCGATGTCACTTCTTGTATATCAGTTGTATACAATCATTATGATTTACCAACGTAAAATAGTTTAGAAGCGGATGGAGACTTTAGAGCTAGAGCAAGGTTCGGGAGCATCCGATGGTTAGCTAAATCTTCCGATCACTTTGGTAGATTTTCGAAATTTACCGTAATCTTCCGGGATTTTATTGAACGCGGCTAAAAATCCTCCCGAGCACTGAGCTAGAGATAGCGATACTTAGCCCCAATTTTCTCTTTCCCTGCGAGATATTAGGGGGTGTCAAAGTTACTGGCCGTAAGGATTATTCGGGTTTCCGTGGGCTGTATTTACGGACAACGGCCATGTCAGTCGCGGCTCTCATCCTTCTGACTGTAACATTCTTGACCGTGAATTAAATTACATGTACTTACATAAGTGCTTAACAGTACACGGTGACATGGTAACGTCGCTGTACCACGTGGCAGTACCTCGGGCCGTTCTAAATTTGAAATCAAAAACTCATCTTCTCAAAGAGGGAATTTTAGGTATCGCTTAGACTTCTCGACGCTGAATTTCTCTGATCCAACAACGCTCCCGTCAAAGTGAAAATTCCAAGCGTTGTTCCCTCGAAGTTTTCTGTCAAAATTTGAAATATGCCAAGAGTTTCAGAAAGGAAACTTTTATTAAAAATCATCGAGGACATTGTGGAGATGCGAGTGATGTTAGCTTCTTCCAGTTCGGATGAATCTACGGAGAGTGAGACCGAAAATGATACGGAGAGTGAGACCGAAAGCGAGGACGTCGAGAAGGAAGCTAACTTGAGAAACGACTAGTATACGGAGAAGGTGATAAGTTCTTCCGAAGATGATGGAGGGTTAGATTCAGATTCGGAAGAAGAATTGATCGAGCTGTATCGAGTTTTGTCCTCTTCTCGATATTTAGAAAGACAAGATCAGTTCACCTTCTTTAAGAGCAAAGATTTCTACAAGAATTACTTTCAAAATCTTCCGGATGATTCTTTTAGACAGCTAACTAGGATGGATAGAAGGAGTTTTTCTAGATTAGTAGATATAGTGAAAACTCATTCTATTTTTTATAGTCAAGCTCGGGTGAAACAAGCTCCTGTGTGTTTACAAGTAGCAGTTACATTGGATCGATTTGGTCATAATGGCAACGGTGCAGCTCTAGGTCGTTCTTTACTTCTATGGAGATTGGACACGGGACTATGGTGCTTTATACGAGGAGAGTGATGCAGGTTTTTGAATCTACACTTGGAGGATACATTCAGTGGCCAAATCGTGAAAAAAGGAGAGCCATCTCTGAAGTTTTTGCCTCAAAGGGGTTTATGGGATGTATAGGATTGATAGGTGGCACTTTATTGCCTTTGTCTCAAAGGCCTCGATTTGATGGAGAGACTTACTATGACAGAAAGTGTAACTATTCTATGAACGCACAAGTGGTTTGTTGTCACAGGAAACAGATTTTCTTCTTATTTGCAGGAATGCCAAGAAGCTGCCAAGATATTACGTGTTTGCAAAAATCTCCTCTGTGGAAACACATCGACGACAATGAGAGTCCATTATTTGAGAAAGAGCAGTATTTACTTGGTGACTCAGGGTATTCGCCACTGCGGCATCTAATTCCATCATTTCGAATGGTCACTAGAGATCAAGATAAGCAGGATTTCAGTACATGTTTAGCTCATGCTAGAGTCGCGAATGAGCATTGTATTAGTATACTGAAATCTCGATGATATTTTTTGAAGCAAGTCCGCATCCAGTTGAAAAAGAGATCAGAAAATAAGCATTTAGTGAGATGGGTAGGATGCTGTGCTATGTTACACAATTTTCTTTCCAAGAATCGAGACGAATGGACGCAGAAAGATGGAGAGTTGATCATCGAACGAGATGGAGACGACGAAGTTCGGACAACGAATGTGCCTAACACTACCACTGGAGTATTCCGCCGAAATAGAATACTACAAATTTGTCTTGAGCATAATAGAAACCCGGGTGCTTTCTTATTCAAATCTTAGATAGTGTTCGCTGCACTACATTCTGTACATTGGTTGGTTTTCTATTAAGATATGTTGAATGTTGTTTCGATAAAACTACGTCGCAGATTAAGATTTTATGATGAATGTTGATTCGATAATGTGCCGTCGCACTGTCTACGATAGACGGGCACTGTGTCGTTCAAGACCCGCTCTCTTGAATTTCGGTGCTCAGTGCTGCTGAATACCCATTTAGTGCGATCTTGTTTTGCTCAGTGCGGCCAGAGTGTTGGTGCTCAGTGCTGCTGAATACCCCATTCAGTGCGACCTTGTTTTGCTCAGTGCGGCCGAGTGTTGAATATCTCACTTAGTGCGATCCGCACTCAGAATTTCGGTGCTCAGTGCGGCGAGAGTGCTGAACATTTCACTGAGTGTTGAATACCGCACCCAGTGCGACCTCAGGAATAAGGTTTTTGTTGAATACCACACTCAGTGCGACCCTTACTCAGGAATAAAATTTTCTCAGTCCGACCCTCACGAGGAATAAGGTTTTTCTCAGTGCAGCCGAGTGTCGAAGGTCACACTCAGTGCGGCCCACCTCAGTATTTCGGTGCGAGGGAGTGTCGAAGGTCGCACTCAGTGCGGCACGCCTCAGTATTTCGGTGTGAGGAATAAGGTTTTTCTCATCACGAGCAATAAGGTTTTTCTCAGTGCGGTCGAGTGTCGAAGTGCGGTCAGGTGTCGAAGGTCACACTTAGTGCGGTCCGCCTCAGTATTTCGGTGCGAGGAATAAGGTTTTTGTCGAAGGTCGCACTGAGTGCAGCCCGCATCAGTATTTCGGTGCGAGGAATAAGATTTTTGTCGAAGGTCGCACTCAGTGCGGCCCGTCTCAATATTTCGGTGCGAGGAATAAGGTTTTTCTCAGTGCGGCCAAGTGTCGAAAGTCGCACTCAGTGCGGCCCATCTCAGTATTTCGGTGCGAAGTGCAGACGGAGTGATGAATGTCGCACTAGAATAAGGTGCACAGTGCGAATGTCGCACTAACCAGAACTCTAGAATAAGGTGCAGAACTCTAGAATAAGGTGCGCAATGCGCGTTGGTCGCACTAACCAGAACTCGCAAATAAGGTTTGGTCGCAGTAGCAAAGTTTATCTAAAGCTGAAATCTATGCGCTACCATTTTAACACTTGTGTAGTGCGATGTGGTTTTTCAATCGTGTGTGAGAGGTGAGTCGAGACAATCGTGAGAAAAGATATTTAAATGTTTGAAAGCACATTATGAATCTGTATTGATATTGGATCTTTATTGATATGAGACGATGTTCTTCTTCATACCCTCTCGCTACGCAAGAGTACAGTTCCTAAATAGCACCTCGTCGTCCTCGGACGACAATTTGCCTCAGTAAGCTCTCAATCCCTCGAAAGGATCTCGCCAAACACTTGCTTGTAAGAACTACGTTTGAAAGTTGTTGTTTCCGATAGACTCATTCTCCATGTTCTCAACCAAGGCAAAAGAATGTTCACAAGGTAGTCGTCTCTGTCAAAGTCTGCTGAGTCTGGACGAAAAGCTAGAGGATGAATCGCACTAAAGGTGTGGTTAGTACTATTCTTCTGCGGCGAATCATCTACGAGGAGACAATCTCTTGTGCATAGATTCCACGAATGAAGTGTAGAGAAATCTTTCAGTTATAAGTAGTTCCCACTTGCTGCTTCTCTTACCATCTTGAAACGAAGACACATGTTTTGTGCGAAGATAGTGCAAACCTACATTCATTCGAACATTTAAGAACCATTTTCACTTCAGAAATATAAAAAGCATCACCAAAATAAAATGCAAACCATTAGAAAACTTACTTGGCCTCAAGCGATGTCCGGAGACAGATACCCTCCAACTTCTATGGATCGGAGAAGAGCATTGCAGTTGCGCATAGTTCGAGATGTCCAAATTAGAATATGAAAATCTTGACAACACGCGTCCATAAATTCTTTTACACCTCTTCGGACCACGTAATACAAATCTTTCTTCTCGCATCTTTCCACTTTATATCCTCTTTCCTTTTCACCCTGGAGCTCCAAATCGTTCCTTCCCGTCTTCACTAACACTCCATTTAGATCTAAAATGAGTGTCTTGCGTCGGACAATCGAGGGTTCGATCAAACGAAGATAAAATACTTTAGAAGATCGTATGCGCTCGACCTCGGTCTTTAATCCTTGCAATTCCTCTCGTTTCCTATGAAGCGACTCCTCCATGCTCTGAAGTCTCCCGTGTAAATCATCCTCTGTCGCTCTCACCTTCTCTGTCAACTCCTCTTCTTCGATCCTCTTGGTCGACACACGAATATTGATTTCTTCCTCTTCCTTCCTCTTCCAGGCAAGTCGTATGTCAATTTGTTTCTCCTCCTCTTTCTTCACCGCAATACGCATGTCCACCTCTTCCTCAGCATTATGCATGCCAGATGATCCTGTGAGAAAAAGAGAAAAAACGTGAGGAAAGTATATAACAGCACTTCGCTTCCGGTCGCACTCAGTGCAATGTTCAATGTAAGGTGCGCACTGAGTGCGATGTCGAGTCGCACTGTGCGCACCCAGTGCGACCAGAGCGCATTGAGTGCGATGTCGAGTCGCATTGTGCGCACCCAGTGCGATGGGTGCACTCAGTGCGACCGGAGTGCACTGAGTGCGACGTCGAGTCGCACTGTGCACACCCAGTGCGACCTGCAGGGTCGAGTCGCACTTACTCTAAACAGATTCTATCTAAATATAAAATGTACTTAGGGATGCAAGAGACAGTCAGTTATACAAGAGACAATACCTGCAACTTCTTCTTCTCTTTCACTTGTTGGTCCGATGTCAGATTCATCAGCGTCAGATTCATCAGCTTCGGGGAGAATTTGCTCCTCCGAGACTTCGGTTCCTGTGACGACGATCTGTAACGACCTATGTTACACATAGAAAGTTTGTCTATTAGTAAGGTGTTTAGTTATAACTAAGTGTTGAGAATGTTTATTGGCTGCCCAAGTACTTTAAGGATGTATCAAGTTAGTCATGACTAGCTAAAAGTTAGTTATGATTAAACTTAGCTGTACTTTTGGCAGAATTCAGATATTTGCTAAAGAGTGAGCACTACTATCTTGTCATCTTGTCTAAAAGGTAGAAAGGGGGTGGAAAGTATCCCTTATCTCCTTTTTGACTTGATATTAGTGGTTGGATTAAAGGTGTGGACTTTGTGGGCATTAAAAACAAGAAGAGATTCCACATGTTTCCTTTTTAGTGGGTCCTAGTGTAGAGGGGGTGGAAATTCGAAATTCCTTGAGAATATTCCAGAATCCTTCTAGAAGTTGTTGACTTTGAAGGAATAAGCCCATGCGAAAAGATAAAAAGCCCATGTGATCAATGCTTTTACCTTAAGTAATATTTTAGTAAAACCCGGTAAAAGTAGTTACGGCTGAGTTATCGGAAGGTACCAAAGTAAAAACCTAGAATGTATAAATAGAGGAGTAGAGAAGAGCTCCTCATCCTTGTTTTCACACTGTCGTAATGACAACTTGAGAATGTGGGATATTTTTAGCATGTGAGAACTTGAGAGACGTCGTTAGAATGGAGGATTTTAGTTAATGTGTTTAAGGAGATTTTTTGATAAGTTTGTGGGTGTATGAATGAGTGAACTCAGCATTTTCTCTTCAAGTTCATGGTGTGCTTCCATCAAAGCCATCAGAGGTGACCCCTGAGTGAGAGACAGGTCCGACATGTTGCAGATTCGTGGATGACGATCGTGGAGGTTGAGAGATGGGGGGGGTAGTTGATCGATAGGACCACGGAGGGTTTACATTTTTGGTTCCGTTGCCGGGACCTCACTTGAAGGGATCGTTGAACGATGTTTAGAGTTCAGTTCTATATTCGACAAAAGGAGATTATGAGAGAGCACATGGGGAGAACTTTGGGAGGAGAGAGAGCTAACGCGATGTTAGCAACGTTAGAACCTTTCGTGTATCCCGTAGTGATATATGACGCGTTCGAAGTCATTCTTTACATCTTGTTCACTTAGAAAGGGTTTGAGGAGAGTTGAAAGAGGGTGCAACAAGAGTTGTAGAGAAAGGAGGAGAGAAAAGTTATTAGAGGAGAAAATTTGTGAGTTTAGAAATTCTGCTCTCTAGAAAATTTGTACAGTCGCTGTCAACTTTTCTATGAATTTTATTTTCCTGTGAAACTTTCCAGTGTTTTAGATTGGCTGATAACCTATCTAAGACAAAAGAAATCATAGGAAAAGGTGGTCTAGAGAGAGAGCAATGAATTTTCAAAGTTGAGGGAGTCTATTCGTGAGAGTTGAGGAATTCTGTTCTCTGGAAAAAATTTACAGTCAGTGTCAGATTTTCTGTGAATTTTATTTTCCTGAGAAACTTTCCAGTGTTTTAGAGTGGCTGATAAGCTATCCAGGACAAAAGAAATCATGAGAAGATGAGGTCTGAAGAGGGAGAAAGAATTTTTCAAACTGGAGGGGGTTGACAACCATGAGGGAAGTGAAAATATACAAATTTCAGTTCTCTGAAAATTTGTACAGTCATCACCATCTCTTCTGATTAGAGAAGTTTTTGTTGAAACTTCATGATTTAGTAGCTTGGAGGTTGAGCTACTGGAGACCACAAAAATCTTGGAGAGATCTCTTACCAACTAAGAGATATACGTTTCGGCATACAAAGAGGTCTTGAAGATACTTCATGGGGAATCCAGTTCGAATGACGAGGTGGAAGAAGAGACGTTTAGGAGTTCGAACAGAGACGGAGAAGCCCAAGTTAAGTATAGATGAGTTACGAACCCGCATCTATAGCACTTGGGGTGCCCTCTTTACTCTATACGAAGAAGCTTCCGCGACCATTGGCACAGATTTGAAGAAAGCCGAGTTTAAAGCATCATTCACTGTGGAGGCCACGAATGCTCCTGGTGAAGTAGAGTTGGATCCTTACAAGAGTGAGTTCAAGATGTCTGTTGTGATTAGTACAAACGATGGTGAGGAGGATCATATCTTCGATAGTTAATTTTAGATTAGATTTTATTTCGTGTATAGCATGTATAATACACGAATTCTAATATAAAGCTCGGAAGAGTTAAGAAAGTGATGTAGAATTATTTTCCTCTATGATACTTTGTCCACTTAATGGTTGAGAAGGTGCAACATGAGTGGAAATTCAAAAGATTGGAAAGTTAGACTTAGAAACCTTCCTCAAGGTTTAGATGTCATAGTAAGTGTCGGAGAAAGTTCGAGAGAGATTATCGTCGAGTTTGAAAATCCTAACTAAATCTCAAGTAGAACCTCCGAGGAGAAGAGTAGAAACCGACTTGTGGTGTTATTTCTGTAGAGGGTTGGGACACAAAGTAGTGAATTGTCCAACTAGAATCAGAACCGAGAGAGCTAAAGGGAAGCGGGAGTTTACTGATTTAAGTCTTCGAGTGGGTCCATCGTCACCAGTACCAATTCATCTTCTAGGCGAAGATCCTTGTCCAAGTTGTGGAGTGGGTGATCTATCAAGAGGACACAAGTGCGTCGATGTGGCCGCCCTACTTACGTCAGTAGTCGAGAAGTTGGACGAGACTCAAAGAGCTGAGACGGAGAAGTTGTCGACTTCAAAAGAGGACTCGGCTGAGTTGTGATGGAGATCGTCATTCGGATGGTGGAGAAGACGGTGATGCGACTCAGGCTCATGATGACCTTGGGAGAAGAGATGGCACAAGAGGTGTTTTTACAACCATTTCCTTTCATTTTACCTATGGTAGATTATTCGCGAATGGAATTGGTGATGTTTGTACTCTTTTAGCGAGTAGTTATTGCACAAAATTAGAAGGGTAGAAAGAATATTTACAAGATGGGAAAGTTACCAGTGTTTCATGGGAAGGACAATGAAGATGTAGAACCATTTGTACGAGACTTCAAAAGGGGTTGCACCGGAAACAACGTGAGAAGGAAAGAAGAATGGGTGTTGTTACTGCTAGAGTTTTTAGAAGATTTTGCTCTTACGTGGTATGACGACCGAGTGAAGAGCCAGACACTTGGTGCGGTTGAGGACACATGGGAGACGTTGAGTAATGCACTCATCGAAGAATTTCTTCCAGAAGAGAGTTATGAGAAGCTCATGGTGGAGCTTACTCATTTGAAGCAACGGGACGACGAGAAAGTTCGGCAATATGACGAAAGGGTGGATAAGTTGGAGCAACGGTTTCGGACGGTCCTACGGAAGAGTGGAGACAATGTGGAGTTAACGATGGCGGGGATTGGAGCAGTGTTGACCAAGAACTGGTGAGAGGGTTGAGGCCTTCAATTCGAACCCAAGTGAGGTACGAGAAGCCAGCAACCAAAGCGGAGGCCATCAAGATTGCGACAAATATGAAAGAGAGTTTGGATGAAGGAGATATCATCCAACCTCATCATGCTGCTCTGGTGTCAACTCCGACTCCTGGTGTAGCCACAACGATCGCACCTGCACCATCACAATTGGTGATTACTTCAACATCGGCTCCTACTCCAACGGTGGTGCCAAGACCGTTTGTCCCAACAACGATGTCTACTGCCACCTCTGATTTTCATGCCGAGCTGAAGAGCATCACCGATACTCTTGCGGATCTCAAGATAAACGTGGTGCAGTTACGAGAATGGAGGAACAAAGGTGGAGGAGGAGGTCAAAGAGGTTACGACAACAATCCCAACCGAGGAAATCAAGGTAACTTTGGAGGCAACCAAGGTAACTTTGGAGGAATCACTTGTTAGACGTGTGGAGGTTCTCATTTCCAGCGAAATTGTCCTAACAACGGAGCAAGAGGTGCTGAAGCTGTCAGAATGAATGTGGGTGGAGGAAATCCATCACAAAGACGAGACAAGGGGGTGGCTACTATCGATGTCGTGCGAGATCCCATCTACGAGAAAGGAGAGAGTTCAAACTCTTCTCATGCACCGGTGGAGCTTTTAGCTCAAGAAAGGAAAAGAACTCGATTTTCTGATGAACCGGTTTTCATGGAGGAATCAGCTAGTAGAAGCACTCGTTCGAGTAATATTTCGAGTACACCAAGGGAGCCAAGAAGGAAGCTGGGGATGGCGGATTTCACCATTTCATCTTCTCAAGCGGAATATGATGTGGTTGAAGATGTGGGTGCTCAGAAAGCCAACATCACTGTTGGACAACTGATCGCACTTAATCCCAGCTTACGAAGGGAACTCAGAGGAGGACTGAGTTCTAAGAGAAGCAAGAAGAAGAAACCCAAGAGCAAGACATCAAAGTCTATGGTAGTTGGTGTAGTGGATGTGCATGCTTCAGAGGTATGCACTAGGGCTTCAAAGATTGAAGTCCGGTTGAATGATCACTACGTCTCTGACGTATTGGTGGATGGAGGGTCGGCTGTAAATGCCATATCGGAGAGGTTGATGAAGAAGTTGGGGATGGAACCAACTCGTCCGGCTAGCATTGTCGTGGGGATGGCTAACAAGCAACGGGTAAGACCTCTTGGTGTGTTAGAGAAGGTGGTCGTGTCTGTGATGGGAGTTCAAACATTGATGTCCTTTCAAGTGTTAAAGGACTCTAGTTATGATTTGCTCCTAGGTAGGCCTTGGTTGAGAGCTGTGCGCACCACGGATAAGTGACACAAGGGATACTTACGGATTGGGCCTAGAGATCATAGAGTGATAGTTCCTCTCTCGGGTGTTGGAGTTGTGACTTCTGACTCTGATAGACCCACTAGTGACTACTGGGAATCTGATACGGAGGATGATCAGAGTGTCTCGGAAGTAGATACCGGAGATTCTTACGATCAAGAATCCTCGTCTGAGGACGAAGGATTTGATCGAGATGAATCATTACATCAGCTTAGTGCTATTGACTTGTTGCCTCGACCAGCAGTGGAGAAAGATCCTGACAAAGAAGAGTTGAGTGAGGCAGAGATTGTGAGAAGACTCTCTACCCTGAAGTTTGGTATCAATGTCACTCAAGAGGAGAAAAGTAGATTCTTGGATATATTTCAAAAATATATCCATGTGTTTGCTTTCAGCTACAAGGATTTGAAGGAGGTGACTCTCGAGACTCATCGAATCGAATTGGAAGAGAACGCAAGACTAGTTCGACAGAAGCAGAGAAGGGTCAATCTTACAACAGCGATGATGGTCAAGGAGGAGATAGACAAGTTGAGGGAGGCGAGTTTCATCTACGAGGTGGAGAACTCAGAATGGGTTTCACCCATTGTGATTGTCAAGAAGAAGAATGGTAAGCTGCGAGTGTGCATAGACTATAAGAAGCTGAATGCAGTTACCAAGAAGGATTATTATCCTCTATCATTTATAGATGAGATTTTGGAAGAAGTTGCTGGTCATGAGTGGTACAGCTTTGGTGATGGTTATAGTGGATACAACCAGATCAAGATAGCACAGGAGTACCAGCAGTTGACTACTTTCACTACTCCTTGGGGAACATTTGCATTTCGAGTGATGCCATTCGGACTATGTAATGCTCCGGCCACGTTTCAGAGGTTCATGAACAAGGTGTTCGAACCATTCATAGGAAAGTTTGTTCGTGATTTCATTGATGATTTCTGTGTGTACGGAAGAAAGGAGGACCACTTTGATCATGTGATCAAAGTTCTGCAGCGGTTGGAGCAAGCTAACGCTTCTCTGAATCCAGAGAAGTGCATCTTTGGCTGCGAAGAAGGTCTGCTGTTAGGACACATCATTTCCAAGAAGGGGATTGCGGTAGATCCTGAGAAGATGAAGAAGATTGTGGATCTTCCATTTCCAATCAACTTGACAAGGTTGAGACAGTTTCTTGGGATGGTTGGATATTATCGTAGGTTTATCTTTTCCTTCTCAAACAAAGCAATAGCTTTGACTATGTACATGAAGAAGGGAGTTGATTTTGACTTGATAGTGCATGATCAGAAGGCACAAGAAGCATTAGAGGGGGGGTGGAAATTCGAGATTCCTTGAGAATATTTCAGAATCCTTCTAGAAGTTGTTGACTTTGAAGGAATAAGCCCATGTGAAAAGGTTAAAAGCCCATGTGATCAATGCTTTTACCTTAAGTAATATCTTAGTAAAACCCGGTAAAAGTAGTTACGGCTGAGTTACCGGAGGGTACCAAAGTAAAAACCTAGAATGTATAAATAGAGGAGTAGAGAAGAGCTCCTCATCCTTGTTTTCACATTGTCGTAATGACAACTTGAGTAATATAGAGAGTGTGGGATATTTTTAGCATGTGAGAACTTGAGAGACGTCGTTAGAATAGAGGATTTTAGTTGATGTGTTTAAGGAGATTTTTTGATAAGTTTGTGGGTGTATGAATGAGTGAACTCAGCATTTTCTCTTCAAGTTCATGGTGTGCTTCCATCAAAGCCATCAGAGGTGATCCCTGAGTGAGAGACAGGCCCGACATGTTGCAGATTCGTGGATGACGATCGTGGAGGTTGAGAGATCAGGGGGGGGGGGTAGTTGATCGATAGGACCACGGAGGGTTTACAAGGCAGACTAGATACATTAGAAAGAAGACACCTGATAGATAGTTCTTCGCACTACACCCGTTGTTGGAAACATACGAATAGTCTTGGAATACACAAGAGGGGTCTGCATACTCGCACCAGCAGTGGTTCGAAGATGTAGATAGAGGTAGTGGACAGTCTAGGAACACGGAACGGCATCCTCATGCAGTCTTGTTAGCTAGACTGGTGTGTCGAGGAGTAGACGGAGGAAGTAGAGGGAGTGAGCTTCCATTGTGACTTCTTCTCGGGGAATAGATTGTGGATTTGAGTGCAGAAGCTTTGTTCATGTCTTCTGGATGGTGGGTTCCTTGAATTCGCTCCCAATTGTGCATGGGAAGTGTTCTTCTTGAGTGGCGGTGCCTGTCAGCAGTTGTGGAAGTGTAGCTTGACTCGTTCAGTAGAGTACTTGGGATCTACGTACGAACGGCCTTCTGGGTAAGGGATCCCAGAAGACAGAGTAGTCAGAGCAGCGAAGTGAAGAAGAAAGAAGCCTTCTTCTCGCAACAGAAGACGACATCCTCAAGTAGAAGACGGTGCAACAGTACTCATGTTTGTTGTCTTCCTCCCCAAACTATTACAAGCAGGGATGGCTTGTTAGTCAGGATCCGGACTAGAAGCCTGTCGGAATCTTAATTTACTCTTTTCATCTTGTTTTCTCTTGTTTGGATTTTCTTATCTTCCCCATCTTCTCCCATCTTCCCCATCTTCTTATCTTCTTCTAGTGAGCTTCCGAGACTTATATTGAGCTTCCGTGAAGGTGAATGTCGTTGTAGTGCTGCAGGAAGATCATTTCCGTAGGCAAAAGCCTGGGAAGGCTACAGGGGGCATACACCCTGTGATTAATCTAACCCGTTGGAATGTGAGTGTGAGAATAAGGTGTAACGACCGCTACTAGTCGACTTCTGCGAAGCAGGACAGCCTTCTGGAGGTGTCAGAAGACGAGCTGAACCCCCAGAAGACGAGAATCACTTCGGGAAGACGGTATCGAGAAGACCGGAAGAAGCTACCTGGAAGCAGGAAGATCGTCTTCCCGAGCTTCTCTGTGAATAGTTGTGTGATATTTTAGTTAGTAGTTGTTTGTTTAGTCCAGAGCACCATGTGGCGTGTCTGGAAGACGTGTGGTTTTGTGTGGTTTTGTGAGAAGACGGGCTTTTTAGACAAAACTCGTGTGTTTGTGTGTTTGAACAGATCCTAGAACTTAGAGCAGCGATTACTTACGTAAATCCTATGTGGGAACGATATCTTGTATACTAAATGGACAAAAGGAGAAATCATGCGTCACTACAGTTTGAAAAAACCATGTGGTGTCCACAGTTTGCAGATTTTGGGATTTTTTCCAAAATTTTTAAATTAACCTCGTGTATATATAATTGGATTAGCTTTGTTACTTAAGTTTACCATCTGCTTAGCTAGAAGATTGACTTGAGATATATTTTTAGATAAAGTCAACTTCTTTCCAGAAGCTGGAAGATGTGTGTCTTCTTGGAAGACAAAAGCCAGAAGATAATGTGCGAGTCTTCCAGGGGAGTATCGTTATTGTCATCACAAGTTATACCAACCTAGTAAACAGACAAGTCACAAGTCATACCAACCTAGTACCAGTTGGAAGACACAGTAGGTGTTATATGATAGCCACTTAAGCAGTAGGAAGGACCAGGGTTGACGTGGCACCTACCCAAAGCACGCGGACAACAAGAAAAATACCACATAAAGGAAAAAGGAATGCGATGTTGAGTATGCGTTTGACTTATTTTCAGATGAAGATATTAGTTTAGTTGTCAATTCGAGATTCATTTGCTGCATGTGGGTTAAGAATAGACACTTGTATTGATAAGAAACAGAATATTTTTCATAATAATAGTACTATTTTTAATATCATATCACTATGAGAAGCTTCAATTCATTATGTGTTGCAACTTCAAAACTAGATGACTTTACTCATGTGTATCTTTACAAAAGTCCGCTAACAATTTTCAAAACATATTTATGCTTCATTAGTTTATGAGTAAAGATGATATATTATACAACAAATCATTGGATCAAATTTATATTTATACTATGACTAGTAATGTCTAGCATTGGAAAACTTCGAGTATTCTTATTTAGATTACTTTCTTATCTTCTAGTGGAACCGAAAGAAAAGATAATAATTATCCACACAAATATACAAAGTATTGTATAGGGAAATGGTGGTCAAATTGGTACTCAAATTGATCGAATTAACAAACCTGTATGGGAACTTCGGTTTGCCGAACAGCTTCATCGGGTTGCGATTGCTCAAGTGGGACGGATACGAACACTATTTCTCCGGAGATTCCAACGTGGATCATCAAGTGAGTGAGAGCAATCTCCAAAAAAATCTCCAAAGTTCCACTTTTCTTCTCTTGTTTCACATGTTTCTGAACATGTAAAATCTTGCCTTCTAAGTTCTCCAACATCAACTGTGCCCAATCGAAATCTATCTCTAGACTTTCCACTTTCGACTTGACATACAATGCCAATTGTCTTGTGACAGTTTTGGATCTTTTCCTTGCAAGAAAAATAGCATTGAGACACTGGAACACAGCTCTCTATCCCTCGTAAGCACATTCCCTCGCGAAATAACGCTTTCCTGCTCTATCATACTCAGGAAACCAGTCTGCAATTCGCACATGTCTCACAAACGAAGGCATTGGAGTAACACCCGGAGGGATTGCGAAAGCTTCTCTGATGAGTTCATGGGTCAATTCGATCTCAATTGATCCCATCTTGCAATCCGAGTTTCGGGATTATAAGTGTGTAAAAAAGATTTACACAAACAAACCTACAATTCATCATGTTAATATCGAGAAACATTAATCTCATCTAAAAGGAGCAGAAAGAAACAAGATTACTAAGCAGCAAGAAAGAACAGCAACACGAAAATTAATCTCATCTAAAAGGAGCAAAAAGAAACAAGATTACTAAGCAGCAAGAAAGAACAGCAACACGAAAACATAGAAGAAAGGAAAAAACTCTTACACCGGGAGGAGCAAAATCGAACGATCAAACAACCCTAACTTTCAACCTCCTCTTCATCTACTCCGTACAGCGCTATCCAAATATCATGCTTATCCATCCGATGCCACTTTATACGATCTTGCACATCATCTTGCGTACTGAACGAGATAAGAAAAGGTCCCTCCTCTTTTCTCGTGTTTGCCATATGTGGTGCCCACAAATTACAGGATGCACGAATTTTTAAAATTTTTGAGATTAATAACTCGTTTGTATAATTGAAGAAGCGTTGTTACTTAAGGTTACGTCTTCCTTAACAGGAAGATGATCTTAAGGGCGGTTTGTAATAATAAGTTGACTTCTTCGGAAGACGACCGTCTTCTCGGTGCTGTCTTCGGAAGACGGGAAGATGGCGGAAGATGAGAAGACGGCGGAAGACAACCATCTTCCAGAAGACAGCGATCGCGAAGGCCTAACCACGAGTCTTCGGGTAAAACAGTAGGTGTACCTACTGGGTCGCATCGAATAGGTAGGTAAGTCGGGGAAGACACCTAAGGTCGAGAACCCCTAATCTGCGGGGAAGATGCGTAAGGAAGCACATTAGGCACATTCCAACTTCTCGCAGCACAGTCCGCTTGAGAAGATCGATTTTGAGTGAGCTTCGCAAGTGAGCTTCGAGAGAGGAATCGAGTGAGGACATCGAGGTAGGAGAGTATCAGTTGGCAGCTAGGCGAAGGGCGAGACCGAATTGCTGGAGCACGGGAGACAGAGAGCGAAGGCGTTTTCTGTGAGCTCCTGGAAAGTTGACATTGGAGAGTAGCGAGTAGAAATCGAAAGTGGAATCGAGGCGTGACCAAAAATTGACAGCAGGCGCAGTCGTGAGGAGTCGCATTGGAGCTAGGACCAGAGCCGAGAAGCGCGCGGAGGTCGAAGGCAACTCGGGGTGCAGAAGAAGACTGTAGAGGTTCTTCCCCACGTTCTTTCCCCTTCCCACTTCTTCTCGCCTTTGTCTGGTATTCTCCGCGCTTCTTTGGTTGTGTGCAGGCAGCCTGATCGATTACCCCCACCCCCCATTCTTTCTATTGAGACATTGGGCGCGGAAGCGCTGCCCAATTTCTGTCAGACATCTTCCTACTCCTTCCTAAGTTCAATTCGAGCTTCCCTACACCCCGTTCTCAAATTGATGATCCCAGCTACCAATTTCTCTACCCTACTACCTCTCTACCCCCGAAACCTGGAACAGAAGACGATTCGGAAGATGGGAACATCTTCGGAAGACGCTTCTTAAACTTGACTGTCTTCGGAAGACCGTCTTCGGAAGTCGACTGAACACAATTCGTATCAAGAGTGGATTTGCTTTGCTTTTGTGTTTAGAGAGACTTGGTACGAATCCTGAGTGGTGTGGTGAGTTGTTTTGTTATTTTGAGAAGTTGGAAGTCGGGAACTAGGCCTGTGCCTCCTGGTCTTCCAAGCTTCTCAACTCCACATCTTCCTAGAGAGACTAGAAGACTGGAAGGCTGGCAAAATGAGCGAGAAGACGTGAGGGTCCATTTCGGGTCTCTTCTGTCCGACCTATAGCAGCCATCCCTTCTTCTTCCTAAACTTAGAAAAGAGTCGTGAGAAGACTTGCTGGCAGAATCTGGAGAGAATGGTCAAGGGTCATGTCTTCCCACTGAGCAGCAAGCTTCTTCTGAGTGCGTATGAGAGGTGAGACGTCAGAAGAACAGAGTGCAATTGTCTTGAGTCTGTTGTGAGGATAGATTGCATGTAGGAAGACGAAGACAGGTGAGACCAGTGAAGGGAAGTCTGACTTCGGGAGGTCTTCCGAGAAAGACATTGAATCGGAAGCTGTCCCGAGTGTCTTCCCAGAGGCCACTGTCACTGCAGGAGATCGCAACCATCTTCCGAACCTGTTATGCACTTGATGTTTCGCGAATCTTGTATCTTCTGATAGGAAGTAGGATGTAATGCAAGGTGGGTTGTGTTCTTGGTAATCCATGCGAGGCCTTGCTTAGATAGAATTGTTTAGATATAGCTCGGAAGACGAGAGCTATTTAGGAAGTACTGTTAGAATTCCGGAAGACGGAGTAGCTGTCTTCTGGAAGACTAGTTTCGTCTTCTGAGAAGTAGAAGCTAGACTGTGGGCACTCGGGAAGAACTGAACCTTCAGCTCATAATAGGTGCTTGTGGTTTAGTGCAACAGATCTTCCAAGTATGTCGATGCATCCGCGAGGCTTGGTGTTATCAGCGGCAGAATTGGCCGAGGCCACTCCTTTCCTCAAGGAGTTGGGTCTCGACTTCTTCCTGTGGGATTGGAACCTCGCAGACCAGGGACTTCTGGAGGAGGTATGGGCAGCGTTGCCACCTCGTAACCGTGTACTTGCGAAAGCAGGAGTAGCTCGAGGAAGACCGTCTTCCTGGACTGAAGATTGGTGGCGCATGGCTTTTCACAGGCCAGAGTCCGAGAACCGAGGATATTGGTACGAGAAGAAGATCTTGCCTAGGATCGTGAGTTCGTGGCATGTGCCTAGAAGCACCACCTGGCTTTTCGTGGAAGACAGGCAGGGGAGGAATGGTTGGAAGATCGAATCTTACCGGGAGCCGAAGAAGCGACTTCTGGCGAAGTTGTTTCTGCATCTCTTTCCCAAGGGGAAAGCGCAGAAGACAAGGTACTTAAGAGATCAGGACGTGGAGTTCCTGGAATCAGTGTGGGATGACGGGGTGCCCATCTATTGGGGCGCATACATCCACAACTATGTACAGACGGAGCTAGCATACTTGGGTACCCCGGCGGGAGGACACTTGACGCCCTTCCTCTGCTACCTGTATGTAGCCATGAGAGATCTTAGGGAAGATCAGCTGGCAGGGTATGGGCCAACGGAGCGACAGGAGGTGAAGGAGGAGACCTCGAAAGACGATGACCGAGCGGCAGCCGCAACGTCCCCTCCCACTCTGATGTCACAGCTGAGGCCCGGCTCTCACCAGAAGACGTTTCTGGTGAGGGAAGACGAGTCTAGTGGGTCGGAAGACGCCACCGCCACCGCCACGGAAGACGCCACGCCACGCCACGCCACGCCACATGAGGAAGATGGGTCCCAGAAGTGTACCGAGGACACCCATCTCCCTCATTCATTCAGGATCGGAGTCCGACTCGGAAGAAGACCTGCTGAGTACCCGATCAGAGCAGAAGACTGCTTCTGTCACGCCTGGGAGTCCGAAGACTCCAGAAGACGAAGGATGGATGGGCGCTCCTGCTGCGATGCGAGGAAGCGCAAAGAACAGAGCCGCTCCTGCCATGAGGAGTCTTCCACCCCAAAAGATGAGAAGAGTAGCTTCTTCTCGTGCGCAGAAGATGAAGGCCGTCGTGGTGGAAGAGGCATCCTTGCCTCTAGAAGACAAGGTCGACACCTCCGAGCGAGTGGTGGAGATGAACTTGTCTTCCGCAGGAAGACAAATGGAGGAGTTCAGTGTCTACTTCCAGAAGGAGATCCGGCCAGCTATGGAGTTGCTGGAGAAGAGAGCGAAGGCACAGGAGAGGTCCTTACAACCTGGGTTCGGCCTGCGCACCTTGTTGCAACAGGAAGAAGGCCAGCAGAAGACGGAGTCGCTGGAAGCTAGTCTCCGCACTACGGAGAAGCTTGCAGCCAAGTATAAGGCGGAAGCAGCCGCTTCTGCCAAAGAGCTGATGCAGCTTCGGAAGAGCAACTAGGAGTTGCAGGCGCGGGTACAGCAGCGTAATCAGGAAGTCACCCGAGTGCGGGAGAAGATCACCGCCCTCGTAGAAGAGCAGACCATATGGAAGACGCAGCGAGAAGCCGCAGAAGCGCGAGCTGCAGTTGAGAAGACGCAGAGGGAAGCAGCAGAGGCCCGTGCACAAAAGATGTTGGCACAGTCGGTGGAAGCGCTTCGGAAGAAGTTCAACTACACCGCGGGTAGGAAGTTACTTACCTTAGCTAGAGGATGGGACAGCGAGTCCAAGGCGAGGTTATTGGAATGCAGAGATAGCATGTTCAGGTACTTGGATAGACAGATAGAAGGAGTGAAGACACTTTATGGTCTTTCCTCGCTTCAGACACCTGCAACCGCATCTTCCCAAGCTCCAGCACCCTCGAGTGGATCCGGAATGGAGAAGGAGGAGTTCGATCTCGCTGTGCACTTGGTGGTGACAGAGTTGGAAGACGAGAAGACTCTAGAAGACGCCCCGGAAGACAAGATGTCTTCTGGAAGACAGGAAGACGAGCCGTCTTCCCAGGTATTTCGCGTGGAGGTAGCGACTTCCCTGGATCCCAATGAGGTCTCCACGGTCTCTAGTCCCGCACCAGTGGCTCAGAAGACGGAAGAAGCACCGGTCGACTCCGCTTCCCAGAAGACGCTTCTGTCTTCCGAAACAGAAGCCGAAGCCGAGGAAGACGCAGCAGCAGCGACAGCAGGGCCAGCAAGAGATGATGAGGAGGAAGCCACCTCAGTGACACTCGAGGTAACTGCAGGGCTTTCTAGCTTATCAGAAGCCGCGTTAGGAGCTCCGATAGGAGCAGATCAGGTAGAGATTGCCTCCGTGCAATCTGAGTAGTTAGTAACTCCATTGACAATTCCAAATATAGTAAGATCGAACATGTTATCTTAAGGGTGGCAGTTTTTCCATGTAATATTAGTTAGGATACCATGTGGCAGCATAGATAGCGTAGGAAAGACAAGGCAGATGACCAATTCAGGCAGGGGAACCGCTTGCATGGGAGGTGACAACCTCCTGTCAGCGCCTCTCTCTCCCTGGTGGTCGCCCCCTGGTTCTCACGGCAGCGACATAAGTAGGATAGCAGAGTAGGAGATAGAGTTCTGCCAATTCTGTAGCAACTGAACATACACACCGATTCTACGGGCAGGCAGACGAGACACATTAGAGCAGAGACAGGATAGGTAGTTCTTCGCACTACACCCGTTGTTGGAAACATACGAATAGTCTTGGAATACACAGGAGGGGTCTGCATACTCGTACCAGCAGTGGTTCGAAGATGTAGATAGAAGTAGTGGACAGTCTAGGAACAGGGAGCGGCATCCTCGTGCAGTCCTGTTAGCTAGGCTGGTGTGTCGAGGAGTCGACGCAGGAAGTAGAGGGAGTGAGCTTCCCAATGCCATTGTGACTTCTTCTCGGGGAATAGATTGTGGATTTGAGTGCAGAAGCTTTGTCCATGTCTTCTGGATGGTGGGTTCCTTGAATTCGCTCCCAATTATGCATGGGAAGTGTTCTTCTTGAGTGGCGGTGAATGTCAACAGTTGTGGAAGTGTAGCTTGACTCGTTCAGTGGAGCACTTGGGATCTGCGTACGAACGGTCTTATGGGTAAGGGATCCCAGAAGACAGAGTAGTCAGAGCAGCGAAGTGAAGAAGAAAGAAGCCTTCTTCTCGCAACAGAAGACGACATCCTCAAGTAGAAGACGGTGCAACAGTACTCACGTTTGTTGTCTTCCTCCCCAAACTATTACAAGCAGGGATGGCTTGTTAGTCAGGATCCGGACTAGAAGCCTGTCGGAATCTTAATTGCTTCTTTTCATCTTGTTTCCTCTTGTTTGGATTTTCTCATCTTCCCCATCTTCTCCCATCTTCCTCATCTTCTTACCTTCTTCTATGTACCTTCATCTTTTCCCATCTTCCTCATCTTCTACCTTCTACTAAGGATGTGCACCTTGCCGCAAGGTGCTACCAATTCTGTAGCGCATATGATGAATGGCATGAACAAAGTTTTGAGAGACTTCATTCCTGAAAAAACTATGCCATTCCTTGATGATGTGCCGATCAAAGGATGTGCTGAGGAGGAGAAGAATGAGATAATGGATCAGAGGGGGTGCCGTAAGTTTGTTGCAGATCATATAGTTGACTGCGATAAGATATTGAGTCGACTGGAGGAGGTTCATTTGACTTTATCAGGAGCAAAGTCTATATTTGAAGAACAAGAGGTGTTGATTGTGAGGCACCTATGTGGATCTTATGGTCGGAAACCTTGTCCAAACAAGGTTGATGCCATTCGAAGGATGAAGGAGACATGTGGATCGGTTACTGAGGTGAGAAGATTTCTAGGTGCATGTGTGTTTTATCATATATGGATTTCACACTTTGCACATGTAGCAGATCCGTTGTACAAGTTGCTGAGGAAGGGGCAAAGATTTCAGTGGCAAGAGGAGCAGAGCGAGTCTATGAAGAAGTTGAAGGATCTGTTGTCTTCACCACCAACTCTACGGAAGGTAACATATGAGTTGGGGAGATCTGTTATCCTTACTGTTGATACTAGTCCTATTGGCATTGGATGGGCTGTAGGGCAAGATGATCAAGATGGAAATAGATATGTGGTGCGTTTTGGTGCTAAGGTATTAAGTTCACGGCAGAGAGACTACCCTCAGGTCAAGAGAGAACTATGGGGAGTAGTTACTGCGATGAAGAGTGACAAGGAATACTTGATAGGAGCACCTGTGGTTGTGGAGACAGATTGTTTACCTCTCTTGGGAATGATCACTAGCTGTACAACTCCAGATATTGCTATGTTGAGGTGGATAGCATATATCAAGTCCTTGAACCCAGAGTTTAGACATATTGCAGGGAAGGACAATCTTGTGGCAGATATGTTATCAAGGGCTAGGTATTACGATGAGAAAGAAATGATAGATGATCAGGAGGATGTGGGAACAGAGTTCTATTCTAGTGCTCTTGCTAGAAGAGATAGAAGCTGTTTTGCAGCCTCGTTGGAGTTTTTTGATGAAACTATGTATGATGGCGAGTGGTTGGATCTTGGACGCTATTTGAGTTCACTAGAAAGGCAAGAAGGCTGGTCTGATGCAGATTTCAAGAGGATCCGTAGAATAGCTTATGGTTACTTTTACATGGAGGACATCTATGGAAGCGTCCTAAGCTACAAAGAGGTATACCGCAACGGGTGGTATGTGACTTGGAATTGCAGCAACAGCTGATCAAGGAGTTTCATGAGAGTCTATGGGCCGGTCATAGAGGAGTTTGGGCTACATTTGCCAAGATGAAGGAGAAGTATTGGTGGAAGGGTATGTATAAGGATGTAGTACAGTTTGTTTCATCCTGTATACCTTGCCAGATGTATTCCAACGTACGTCATCGTGATGGATTGCATCCTACTTATCCTTTAGCCATTCATTACAAATGGGTAGTGGATCTGGTAACTATGCCATTTGGGCTTGGACAAATGAGGTATCTAGTCTTGGCTAGAGAAGATCTATCTAACCAAGTTGAAGGCCGTGCCTTGAGGACGAAGACCACTGCTAGTGTCTGCCGCTTTCTACTTGAAGATGTTATTTGTAGATATGGGTGTGTGGGAAAGATCACTGCAGATAGGGGTGAGCTGGATTCACAAGAAGTAGTTGAGTTCTTCAAGCGATTGGGAATCAAGTTGGCGTTAACCACTGCTTACAATCTTGAAGGGAATGACAAGAGCGAAAGAGGTCATCCGCCAATCATCAAAGCTTTGGTAAAAGCTTGCAAGGGTAAGATCCGTGAATGGCCTAGACTGCTACCATTTGCTTTATGGACAGACCGTACAGAGACCTGTAATGCCGATTGAGGAGGTTGTGCCTACTTGGAATGTTTTGCCATGGGAAGATGGTAGAAGTACGGAGGATCTTCTTGCATTAAGGATCCAGCAGTTAGAACGAAGACCTGAGGATGTTGCCAAAGCTGTCGAAAGATTAAAGATTGCAAGAGAGAGAAACAAAGACAGATTTGATAGAACGCATAGATTACGACCCAAACCAGTTAAAGAAGGTGACTGGGTGTTAGTCTATGATAGTAGTCTTGATAATCAGCATAGCACTATCAGGAAGTTCTCCAAGAGATGGTTTGGACCTTATGTTGTGTTAGAAGTTTATGATAATGCCACATACTCCTTGGAGAGTTAGATGGTGCAGTGCTCAAGATACCAGTCGCAGGAAAGAGAATCAAGCTCTTTAGGAGGAGAGGGGAGGACCAGAACGTTGCAGAGTTTACGGAGGATGAAGCTGAAGACTCAATGCAGGTTGAAGATGAGTTTGAAGCCGAAGCTGAAGAGTCTTGATCTGGATGGCACATACCGGAGGATGTGCAGGTTCAGAGGGGGTGGATGTTGCGCTACTTGGCGGCTATATGTTATATTTCTACTCCGACGCTTGGGTTTAGTAGTTCTAGAAGTTAGCTCTTATTACTTCTAGTCGTTTATGTATATGTTTGACACCTTTGCATACAGTGTTAACACTATTTTGAGTCTTAGTAGGTTGATTACCATTTTGATAGGGCTTAAGCTCATGGGTTGTATTTGCGTGTCGCCCATGCACGCTTTCTAGCTGATTTAAGTTATTTTTTGGGGCTGCGTGTCGTTTTAGGTAGTTTAAGTTTTACGTTGGCACTCTAGGGGGCTTGACGTGGTAGCCTATGAGTGTAGATAAGTTACCAGGTAGTTTAGGGTACTAAAGGACAACCAAGTGGAGCTATGAACTCCCATTGGTCTGTTTTTGTCTTTAGTTTAACTCTAAATTTAGAAACAGAGCTCTAGAGTGGAGTTCGAGAATTTGGTGAGGGATCTTCGAAATCAGAGTGCACAGGGAGAGAGAGCTCGTCATGCCAAGCACTTCCAGTGAAAATTTCGATCGATTTGAGTCAATAAAGACGGAGTTATGAGCAATTGAAGTTCGGATTGTGCTAGAATTGAATCATTTTGGTTGGATTTAGGGTTTTCAGTGTCACTCGCAGCAGATTTGAGGAAATTGCTTCAAAACTTCGAGGTTGTGTTCCCCGCCAGCAGGGCTACGATTTCAAAAAAAGTTTCATATCGATTGAGCAACTGAGTAATTCAGGGCGGCCGCTGAAGCTGAGGGGGTCTGAAAAGCTCTTAATCTAGAGCAGCGACTTCAGAGGAGGAGATCTACAGTTCTGTGTACATTCAGGAGTCCCAACTTCACAGGGATGTTCAGCACCCTGTAGACTGCAAATCCTGTAAGAAACTTCGAAATTGATCGAGCCAAACTCCTGTTATAGGTTGAAATAGCCAGCTAGGTACCAGAAATTGCCGTAGTTTTCTTGCTCAAAACTTTTCTGTTCATATCTCCGTGTCAGAATTTGATCTCAGGCTGAAATTTCGTCTGTGAGTTCAGTAGTACCTCATTTGCATGTAGGGGAAGTTTAGAGGTCTAAACCTTCATAGTTTTCCTCTCCGTGAGTGTCAAAGTTCACCGCCGAATCCTATTACTGCCAGCTAGACCTGAATTTCACCTTCTGGGTATATTACTAGATCTTACACATCTGTGTGAGTGTTTATAGCCCTATTGTGACTTGAAAGCCAACCTCTTGAGTGAACAATCACAGCCAGAAGCCCGGCGCTTTCCTAGGTAGACGGATCACACTCCGACACCGTGAAGGTGAATGTCGTTGTAGTGTTGCAGGAAGACTATTTCCGTAGGCAGAAGCCTGGGAAGGCTACAGGGGGCATACACCCTGTGATTTATCTAACCCGTTGGAATGTGAGTGTGAGAATAAGGTGTAACGACTGTTGCTAGTCGACTTCTGCGAAGCAGGACAATCTTCTGGAGGTGTGAGAAGACGAGCTGAACCCCCAGAAGACGAGAATCGCTTCGGGAAGACAGTATCGAGAAGACCGGAAGAAGCAACCCGGAAGCAGGAAGATCGTCTTCTCGAGCTTCTCTGTGAATAGTTGTGTGATATTGTAATTGGTAGTTGTTTGTTTAGTTCTAGAGCACCATTTGGCGTGTCTGGAAGACGTGTGGTTTTGTGTGGTTTTGTGAGAAGACGGGATTTCTAGGCAAAACCCGTGTATTTGTGTGTTTGAACAGATCTTAGAACTTAGAGCAGCGTTACTTGTGCAAATCCTCTGTGGGAACAATATCTTGTATACTAAATGGGCAACAGGAGAAATCCTGCGTCACTACACCATACTCGACTCAATGCGATTTGACGACTCAGTGCGATTCGTCAATCTCTATCCCCGTGCTCAGTGCGATCTCAGACCTTTCCTGGACTCCTTTCCTCGACTCAGTGCGACTCAGTGCGATTCGCCAATCTCTATCTCCGTGCTCAATGCGATCTCAGATCTTTCCTGGACTCCCTTCTCTGACTCAGTGCGACTCAGTGCGACTCGCCAATATCTATCCCCGTGCTCAGTGCGAGATAGTGCGATTCGCCAATCTCTATCTCTGTGCGCAGTGCGATCTCAGTTCCAAGACCTAAATCTTTAGTGCTCAGTGCGATCCCTTCCCAAGACCTAAATCTTTATCCCGTGCTCAGTGCGATCTCAGATCCAAGACCCAAATCTGTAGTGCTCAGTGGTCAGTGCGATCTCTTCCCCAAGACCTAAATCTTTACCCCCGTGCTCATTGCGATCTCAGATCCAAGACCCAAATCTGTAGTGCTCAGTGGCCAGTGCGATCCCTTCCTCAAGACCTAAATCTTTACCCCACAGCGATCAGTCAGGTCAATCCCCGACTGCGATCCAAATCTCAATCCCCGACTCACTTCGATCCTTATCTCAATCTTCGACTTGCGATCCGCTTCTCTTCCTCGACTCACAATCTTCTGCTTCAGTGCGACCCACTCAATCCTTGACTCACTACCCACAGCGAGCTAAATCTCAATCCCGGACTCACTCCTCGACTCATTACGATCTTAATCTCAATCCCCGACTGTGATCTTTATCTCAATCCCCGACTTGCGATCCGCTTCTCTTCTCCGACTCACAATCTTCTCTTCAGTGCGACCCACTCAATCCCCGACTCAATCCCCGACTCTTCTGCTTCAGTGCGATCCACTCAATCCCCGACTCACTGTGATCCGCTTCCTTTCCCCGACTCGCAATCTTCTGCTTCAGTGCGACCCACTTACCTCAATCCTCGACTCTTCTGCTTCAGTGCGACCCACTCAATCCCCGACTCTTCTGCTTCAGTGCGACCCACTCAATCCTCGACTCACTGCGATCTTTATCTCAATCTCCGCAATCTTCTGCCTCAGTGCGACCCACTTACCTCAATCCCCGACTCTTCTGCTTCAGTGCGACCCACTCAATCCCGGACTCACTACGATCCTTACCTCAATCCTCGCAATCTTCTGCTTCAGTGCGACCCACTTACCTCAATCCCTGACTCTTCTGCTTCAGTACGACCCACTCAATCCCCGACTCACTGCGATCCTTACCTCAATCCCGACTCAATCCTCGACTCATTGCGATCCACTTCTCTACCCCGACTCGCAATCTTCTGCTTCAGTGCGACCCACTCATTGCGATCCGCTTTCCTTCTCATCCTCGACTCACTGCGATCCGCTTCCCTTCTCCGACTCGCAATCTTCTGCTTCAGTGCGACACACTCACTGCGATCTGCTTCCTCGACTCACAATAGCAGTGCTCAGCTACCGCTGTCAAAATAGTTACAATCGCACTGTTGGGTCGACTTAGTGCGACCCTAAAATCTAAGTCGGACTAAATCGTGTTAAAACGTTACGCACAAAGCTCAGGAATAAAACGATGGTCGCACTTACTAATGAAATACAAAACCGAATCAGAGAAATGAATACAAGTAAACGAATGTTTTACTCCCAAAGCTCAGTTACATGTTATCGAGCTTCTCGATAATTTCCTCGAAAGATTTTCCAGATTTATACAATTCCACAAACAAAGAAGTATGTCTTTTCCTACTCTGTTCCTTCTCTTGACTTTTCTCTCGATCTTTTTTTCTCTTCAAGTGAGGCCATCTTGTATTCAACAAACACTTTCAGATATTGTGCTTTCTCTCTTATACTCTCTTCGTATAGATTCAACACTCCTCCTTTTATATTCACCCTGCCGTTGGTGACTCTGGATCTCTGATTTCGAGACATTTCCTGCACGGACTCAGGTATTGCCCCTCTGCTCATATCTTCTTCTCCATCGGGATTCATCTCGTCTCGTCCACCATCTCTTCCTTCATTGACCGTTCTCTCTTCATCACCCGGACTCATTTCGTCTTCATTGCGGTGAGAAATATCCATTTCTCCATCGTCTTCTTCGGTCAACAATGAGGTCTCGGACCGAGGAAGACAACTCTCTGCTTGAAATTGAGAATCATATCTCATAAATTCTTCTTCCGAAGGGATCCCAAACGCAAGAACAGCAAGAGGATCAATGTTGGCACGACTACCATAAATAGTATTCATGCGATAAAAGTGAGGACACTTTCCATTCAACTTGTCTTCCAACGTCAATCCATGTAACATTTCATCTTTCGTCAATCCTCCTCCCGTACTATCTTGAATCTCTTTCGCCTTCTTGTACAAGTCAACGTATCTATCAAATCTCTTTTTCAATTCTACTCCTGTCACAACAGGAAACCCACTTTTCCCAGAAAGTTGTGCGGTCATGATATCAAATGCAGTGGCTTTACTCAAGCACTTCCCCGCACCAACTTTAGTTTTTTGACCAGCTCCGTGCAGTGCAGCAAAATTTTCTTCATCCTCTATATACGCAACTATCTTCTCGTAATCTTTTACATTCAAACGGATGCGTGATTTCTTCAACACCTCTGAACTTCTCGGAGCCATCGCTATGCGAAGAGAGTCTACTTCAACATCACATTCCACTTCATCGCCTATACTGCTCATCGTGTCGCATCTGTTATTCAAAAAGCTTCAGTTATTCAAAAGACGCTCGTTCACTCTCAGATCGAGTTACCACTCGCTCCACTACTTCAGATCGATTGAATGAGGACTTGCATAAGCGTGTACATTTAAGCACACGGGTAAGTTTGAATATCACGGGTAAGGTTGAAACGTCCTCTTCTCTAGCCGCGACTATAAGATGTAGTACTTCCATAAAGTTACCCAAATATGGCAAATATTCCTTCGCCCGTTAGTGAATAATTCCCCCTAACTTTGACACCCCCTATTGTTGCTTTTACCTTCTTTTCCCTTGTTCGGCTTGATGGGGTCTTCCCGTCCGTTCGATATTCGCGTATGTCGCGCTTTACTGTTACCGGAACCTTTGCCGGGATATAACCAGCGGTAGCCCATATTTCCGGATGCACACAGTGCAGGGACTACGCAAAATGGGTATGAAGTTGCCATGAACCACCTTCGTGCACCCATCTCCATCGTTCTTGTTCGCCTGGCTAAACCACGGTCACCATCCGGTGACCAGCGATGACGTGCTGTACATGTGGGTTGACTCATTTCATGCGCTCGTGGCCCCACACAGCGTGAAAGCACGTCTATCCAATTGTCTTGTGCGTTAGCCAGACACACCTCACGTGCCCAAGACAGCAACAAACTGTTGTTTCCAGTCTAGATCAACGGATGATATGCTAACCGTGGGTATGCACCCTTAATCTGACCGCACGTTCATTGTGCGCAATGCTGGGTTAACGCGAAGTGTAACGACGGATCAGCTGATGCCGAGCACGCGGTGCAATCTAAGTCAAACTGGTGCAAGTGGTACCCTGGCATTGCCAGCATGTACGAGCTTATTGTCCTCGGACCCGGCGAACTCTAGTTTATTCTTCGGAACTTTAGTATCGGGGAAGCATCCACAATATTAAGGATCAACTGAGCGAAACAAGTCCATCATCAGATGTGGTTTGTTCCGGCCTTGCAACAGCACACACAGAGAGAGGGAAGAGAGAGAGAGAGAGAGAGCGCGCTCGTGTGTGCACCGTCCTGTGCTTAAGATGGACTTCGGAAGCGTTTGAACTTGGAAGACACTGGAGTAGCAGGATTCTGAGCAGCCATCGATCAGAAACACTCGACGTACACGGACTCGGCTCACTCGCACACCGAGTGAGAGCATCTTGCACAACTTCTATAGCACAGCGGAATTGTGCAAAAGTTAGCAGTGGGCGTTTATCGATCGATATCTGTACGAGTTATCATCCTGGACATTGCATTGCCCGATTCTCTTCTTATATATACATATTGATTATAAGAGGAGACATGAGGAGATCTAGAGACACTAGCCAGTGATGGGAGAACGCAGCAACCGCAGCAGTTTCGGAACGGGATTTTTCTGCCACATGTTTTTGAGCTGAGTCTCTTTGACGAGGCAGGCAACGCAGAAACGGAAGGAGTTTCTTGAGATCGAAGGTAATAAACCACCATGGACGGGGCCTATGGTGACAGTTCGGCTGCAGCTGGAGAGGAGAATCATAATCATGATCAGTCAGCTGCGCCGGGGGGAGACTACAATCACAGCTACGCTGAGCATCAGCAGTACAACTCAGGGCCTGAACAAGACCCTGGCAATCAACAGCCAGGTGGTGGCACACAGAACTCTGCAGAAATGAACGGGGAATTTCAGCAGAACGGTCCTCAGCAAGGAGCTGCATATCCACCCCAGCAAAACTACCAACCCAACGGTGGATATGCAGGAAATACTCCTCCTGCTTACAATCCCGCGTATCGTCCTCCCAACAATATCAGTCCTGGTCCTCCGACTTATCCTCCAGCTGGCCCAGCGTATCCACCGAATGCTAGTCCGGCTCCAGCTGGTTATCCACACACACCGGCTCCCCAGCAACAAGCTGTCCCTCCAGTAAGGCCACCACCAAGTAATTTCATTACAACTGGTAATGTTGTACCCTTCCAACAGGCAATTATTCGTCCGGAACTCGGTCCACCAGTGCCATGGACATCGGAGCTTTTCGGATTCTTTGAGGACTGCTACGGCTGTAAGTGCAAATCAAACCTGGAGCTTAGTAGACCTTCCTGATAGTGACTCTCCTTTCGAGTGTTCTCCAAATTATTTCTGTCAATATGTGAGTCGTTAATTGCTCAGACGTTGAGGGCCCGATCATGGGATCCGCCAACCAAACTTGTGAGGAATTGTGCAATTGCTTTCTCTGACTTCTTGGCTGTGGCTAATATTCTGCATGCACAACGTTCGTTTCATCACAGGTCCGCTTGTCATCATTGCGCCCTGTGTCACCTTTGGACAGATCGCCGAGATCGTGGACACTGGATACAACAGTGAGTTCATCATACCCACGAAGTCTCAGTTTCATTCGTGTTCGCTATGCATCTCAGTGTATATAAAGTCGGCGAACTAGATCCTTACCAACTGTTCTCGAGCCCAGCCGCCTTCTTCTTGCACTAAGATCTTCTTCTGTGGGGTGATTCTGGTTGGCGGACCATCCAACAAGGGCTTCTCCTTAAAGCAACGAACTTCAGCACCAGTACTGTTTTCCTCGAGACTGTAGCTGGGTAGTATGAGAACCGTGAAGCTGTCAGCTTTGGGGCTATGATTTATTACCTGGTTTTGACGATCATGTCTGTACGTGCAGGATGTCAAACTGCTGGCATCATTTACACTCTGGCATTCTTTCTGGGTATTCCTTGCCTGTATAGTTACACCTACCGAACGAAGATGCGACTCAGATTTAATTTGCGAGAAGATCCATTAGACGACTTCTGCACCCACTTCTGGTGCGAGTGGTGTGCCCTGGCACAAGAATACCGTGAGCTCCGGTACCGCAACATCGATCCTGCTCTAGGTACGTATTTGATTCCAGCGCGGAGAACTTTGGCTCTGATTCTCTGAAACAACAAATGCAGATCAGAAACGGACCTGGATCAGAAAAGACATTCAGGTACGGTCCAGGTCGGATATGTTAATCGTGTGAGCCCATCTGTCATTGATCGTCCCTTCAAATTACTTTTGTGCAGGTTACGACTTGCAACGGGATGCCATCCAGCGTGCAATGGAAGCTCCTGTTCCTCCACGAATGCAGACTTCAGGTGCTCCACAACCGATGCAGCAATCTTATGGTCCTCCACAACCGATGCAGCAATCTTATCACGGTCCTCCACAGCCGATGCAGCAATCTTATCACGGTCCTCCACAGCCGATGCAGCAATCTTTTCAAGGTCCTCCACAACCGATGCAAGCTCATGCTCCTCCACAATGACTAAGTAGACTGGGATGTGTCTACAGATGGAGAACAATCTATGTGAAAGGGGCTGCTTGACCCATTTTCTGAATCTCAGCCCAAACCATGCTTTAAATTTGTGAGGCGCTCCAACCATCATGGACATGCCGGAATGCACAACGTCCATGCCTTGCACTGAGGAGGCGTCAAGTCGTGCAATGGAATCTGGTTGGAATGGGGGATCGATAGCAAGTTCTTATGAGGACGCTTTGATGCAGAGGAGGACGCTCATCTCCAAGTATGTACAGCCCTAGATACTCCTGCACGTGTGGGGGCTAGCTGAGCCTCGTGGTTTTCTCGTAGTTCAAGTTCTTCCAGTTCAGGTGGTGGACGATCACGGTTGTAGGAATCAACTGTGCCTCCTCCACGCTTGGTACAGTAGAGAGATAAATACATATCACCACGGACCTGTGAGTTATGCAAGCCATCGATGCAGGATGCCTCGCTATGTTAGATAATTGAAGACGCACATTAGACTTAGAATTAGAACATATTACAGGATGCCTCACTATGTTAGATAATTGAAGATGCAAATTAGACTTAGAATTAGAACATACATTCTTTGAGCATATTGAGAAACAACTTGTTCCTCTCAGAAGCAGGGAACTTTCCTGGTCTTTCTCAACTTACCCTTGACTTCATGGTATTCACTCATCAATGGAAGAGTTTCTTTTTCATACCGCCTTATCAGTGAGGCTGTTGACTGATAGCTGTATTACAGGACAACAGTGCTCTGAGCATATCTGTCTTCATGAAGTGAGGTTGATGGCTCATTGGAATATCCGGCGGTGAGTCAGCACTATAGAGCCAATCACAAGGCTTCTCTGGAGACGTTTTCAGGCGTTAGACGAGGCTCCGTAGCCGGCCCGCATCTTCTTCCAAACACGGCAAACGGTTCATAAAGAATCGCAACACTCTCATCTTGTATGCATTATCTATTACGATGTATGGTGCAAGAACCTAACACTCAATGCAATACAGAACTTTACTTGAACGCACCTCAATACGTTCGAGGAACTTTACTCCTCCTCGCTTAACTTTGTGATAGTTTACCACACCCTTGACTGGTTACAGAAGGTTCACTTAGTCAAAATGCCGTGTCATATGCGAATTAGCGGTAAGTCATGTATCTACAACAGACAATATTTTTACAATCATGTATCTACGCTAGAAGTTTGAAACAGATTAAATAAGAAATAATCTAAGTGTATCAACTTAGATTATATTTTATTTATTTTAATGTAATATCTTCACATAGCGATAAACCTATAGTTACATGATGTTTTCAGTCAATAGTGTTATCAAGTAATGCAAATCTAAGAGGGATGGGTCTAGTTTGAAAAACGTATTAGAGGTAAGGGTACGATCAAGTAAATCTCTGCAAAGCAATACTGTAACAAGAGAGAGAACTTTAACAAGGAGTTACACTTGCAAGGGGAAGGCTATGAAGTTATTTACATGACAATAACTTCTCCCCTTTTTATCCGAGATTTATCCAGAATCCTTCCTCTCTCTTACCGGTTTCTACAACGACTCCATCCGTATGTTTTCACTACACGACAAACAGATTTCCCTTTCTGTTCTGGTATACTTATGCTCGATCGTGAAAGAAAAGCTTCTAACAAAGAAGCGTGCTCTTGTAACCACCACATTAAGAGAAAAACCACATATCATCAAAAGAATTAACCTAGAGTCTCCTTTTTCCAGTATATAGACAGAGGAAAAAATACATTAAAGGATGGGTCCATAACCTAATTGTGTCTTAAGAGGCTACAGTTAGCGTATAGCTATTAACTGTGTATATATAGATGATACATGGTACCACTACGGACTATTACTACATGTATTAATATTATCACCTCTTCTATGTTCAGATGGAGGAGGTACATATAATCGTCTTTAACTTCCTCCTCGTGTAAAGGTTTCGTCATATATTTATCAATATATCAATTTCTTTGTATTTAAATAAAATAAATATGAACTTCTTTAACTTCCTCGTGGAGAAGTTTTGTCAGAAACTAAAGTTAAAATAAAATTTATTTATTTATTCGTTCATTCGTTCATATTCATTGATAGGAAAATGAGAGGATGCCTTCCACCCTCTCAACTCTTCCTTATATACTCTACAACTTCTTACTGTGGTAACTTTCATTAAGTTACATTATCTCATGATAAGTGCTAAATCCAAAATAGTAAAACTTCTAAAGGCTACTAAGACTTAAGAATAGCAAACACATTACTTGTCTACTTTACTAAAGTAAGAAATTCTCCTACTTTAGCTTTTGTAAAGTGTTAACTTTCTACACTATCCAATCGGAAGACGTCAACAAACTAACACATCTTTTGATGAGCATCTTTAGATATTTGTGCATGACTTTTCATCATGCATCCTATCAGCGAGAGTCAACAAAGTTACGTACTTTTGAGAAGCATATTTAGAGCTCCGCACTTGTCACATAGTGTCATAGTGGAACCTCTAATAGTTTCCTCAACTTAGTTATAACTATATCTGCTAGTTATGACTAGTTTTGATCATTCTAGATTTGGATCTTTGAACTAGAGTAAGTTATAAGATATTCATACCTAATGAAATTTATATAAGCAAATACACAAATAATAGGATACTTGTGGTGTGACATTTACCCCCACACTTAATTTTCACTCCGTCCTTGGAGTGAAGTATCATGTTGATGAAACCTTTTCAGCTTGTCGTTGTTCACTCGGTCAAAGAACGTACCACTCCTTTCTTGAAGATCATAAGTGTCATTACTCCACACTTTGGAGATGATGAAACGCCCAAATATCGCCGTAAGAACTTATTTTGAACTCGCTTGTGTCTAATAGCATCTCATAATATCACCCACTCACCTTTTTGAAATGGTTGTAATTTCATTTTGTTCTTCATCAAGCGCTTGTCATAGCTCTTCTTCTGTTGTAACTGAGCCATCTCAATTCGTTGAGCTGCATTGTCTCTATTCTCCTCCAGCTCTAACAAGGTTACTCTCCTCTCTTTCTTAGCTATTGGACCATCCTTTCTCTTCAACCTAACTTGCAAGGTCTGAAAGGTGGTTAGGTCGAACTGGATTGGTAATCTGGATTCCAACCCATACACCATCTTGCAAGATGAATATCATGTAGACGTCTTCACTGTTGTGCGATACTTCTATAAAACCGCATGAAGACGCTAGTCCTAATTGTGTTTGGCCCCTTCCATGTCAGCATCATTTGCTAACATTTGACACAAGGTAAAGTTTATCCTCTCTACCAAACTGTTTGAACTAGATTTATATGAAACAGTAACCCTTTGAGAATGAAGAAGTGTGTGCACAAAGTAGTAGTCATACCACTCATAAATTCTCGACCCCTATCGGAAACTAACTCCAAGGGACATCCAAACCTAGTAATGATCCGTTTGTAGAGAAATCTACCCACTTCAACTTCTCCAATAGTTACAAGAGGTCTAGCTTCTATCCACTTTGTAAGATAATCTGTGGTTACAACAATATACTTATTGTTGCGAGAGGTGCGATTCAAAGGTCCAACAAAATCTATTCTCTATTTCTCGAAAGATCCAAGAATCAAAATAAATCTAAGAGGAGTAGAAACACTAGATTTGATAGCGAAAAGGTTGACAAACATCACAAGTTTACAATACGTCAAGCAATCTCTGAACATCTCCCTCCAGTGATATCATGCGTCAAGTATCTTGTGGGTTGTCAACTTGCATGCAAAATGTCCTCCACATACTGGACCTTCATGGAATTCTTCCATGAGTTGTAGAGACTCCTCCTTGCTCGCAGCTCTTCTCAAGACCCCATCAACTCCTTCACAGAATAACACACCTTTGACTTCGTTTCACCAAAATATTCTTCTCTCTTATCTGCATCCGTCTAGATAGACACCTTTCGCAACAAAATCTCAAATTTCTTGATATTTTATTGAGGTAATAGAGTTGCTCATCAAGACCATCAAATCTTCGTTACCGGCTCCTCTCCATTGCCATCGTAAGCTCTAGATAGCAAATCTGCATTTGCATGCTTCTTTCTTGGTCGATCACATATCTCATAGTCGTACTCTGACAATAAGAGCTTCCACCTTGCTAACCGTCCTACGACCATAGGTTTATTGAAGATGTACTTCAATGCCTTATGATCGATAACGATAATGAACTTGCCTCTTATGAGATAATGTCGAAATTTTCTCATACCATAGATCATTGCTAATCCTTCTCTCTCTGTCACAGAATAATTTCTCTATGCATTGATCATTGTTGGCTAGCATATCCAATAGGATGATCTCTCCCTTCAACATCAGATTGACTTAAAGTACATCCTACTGTTATATTTGAAGCATCTGTATATAGAATAAACTGTTTATTCCAATCGGGCTTAACCAAGATTGGAGTTGAAGTAAGAGTTTTCTTCTGTTCCTCAAATGCGACTAGAGCTTCTTCATCTCCTAAAATCAACACGTAATCTAGTCCCTTCTTCAGATATACAGTCAAAGCATATGCTTTATGTGAGAACGAGAATATAAATCTTCGATAATATCATACCTAAAAAATGACATAGATTAGTGAGAGTACTAGGAAAAAGAAGCTCTAAGATCTTACGCACCTTCTCTAGATCTACTACAATATCGTCCTTGGATATGATGTGACCAGTAACCCTTCCTCACACCCAAAAATACATTTCTTGGATTGAGAGATGCATTTGCTACATCTAAACATACTAAGACCTTCACAAGGTGCTCAAAATGCTTCTCCTTACTCCCATAAACACAAAAGTCCTCGATAAGATCTCTCACAAACTTTCTTAAGAAATGTTCGAACACTTTGTTCATAAACCTTTGAAACGTCGTAGGAGCATTACACAGATCAAATGACATGACTTGAAATGCAAACGTACCTCATGGAGTAGTGAAAGTGGTCAGATGTTGATGTTTCGGTGAAATTTTGATATGGTTATATCCGCTGTAACCATCTCCAAAGCTGTACCATTCATTTCCCGCCACTTCTTCCAAGATCTCATCGATGAAAGATAGAGGATAATAATCCTTCTTTGTGACAACATTGAGCTTTTTGTAATCAACACACACCCTCAATTTGCCATTTTTTTTCTTTATGATCAGAATGGATAATACTCATTCAATATGCTTCACCTCAAAATGAACCCAACAGTGTGCAGCTTCTCGATCTCTTGTTTCACCATATCAACAATTGGAGGACTCACTCTTTGTTGCTTCTGTCGCATCAGTTTGATCTCTTTCTCCAACTCGATATGATGTTGCTCAAGTGTAACCTCCCTCATATCCTTGTAACTGAATGCAGATACATGAATGTATTTGCGAAAAATCTCTTCGAATCAATCCTTCTCCTCTTTAGTAACATTCGATCCATAACATAAGGTGATAATTCTTCTCTCCACCTCCTCAGGAGTCAAATGTTCTTTGTCCTGATCTCTTTGCACTTCTCGAGAAGAGAAAAGATCCACTACATTAACATTCACATTTCGTTCTTCTCTCTCCTCCTCTGAGATGTATTTTCAGATTTTGAATCTAAAAAATTCATACCCACATCAAAAATAGTATCGACAACTTCTGACTCCCAATAGTCCGATGTGGGTCGATCTAATTCTAACGTCTCAACTTGATCTCCGAGCAATGGAACTCTGATCGGTGGTGATTCGGTCTGATGCGTAAATAATCTTTGTGTCAGTTGTTGCATGTACTGCTCGAAGCCAAGGTCTTCCGAGTAACATTTCATAACTTGACTCTTTCAAGATTTGAAATGTCATGTTTACTTGCGCTCCCATTACTGACACAGAAACTCTCTCCAGCACTCCCAATGGTCTAAATCGCTGTCTGTTAGCCATGCCAACCGTGATACTAGAAGGACGAGTTGGTACTAAATCCAACTTCCTCATGACATTTACTGCCGATCCTTCATCAACAAGAACATATGAGACATCTCTCTCATTGATACGAGCCTCTACTTTTGATGTCTTGTTGCACATCTCTCTTTCACTAGCATCTAAAGCACTCACATCGACAATAGAAAGATTAACTTTTTTCTTCCGACCTCCTCAAGAGCTTAGACCACTATGAAGTTCTTTCCTCACCGAAGGGTTCAGAGCAATCAATTGTCCCACAATAATGTTTGCTCGTTGCTTGTCCACGTCTTCCACCACATTGTATTTTAATTGCTCCATTGAAATTGTGAAATTAGTATTTCTCAGTTTCTTCCGCCGCTCTTTGGTTTTTGAAGAAGATTTGCTACTCTGAGTATTTTGACTTGGAGAATCTTCCATCACGACAAGTTCTTCTTCGTCGAAATGCGTCGTCATCCTCTTCCTCTCTTGAGCCAGCAGCTCTACAGATTGAAAACCTTCTCGTACATCTCGTGGCTCCAAGATGTCAATGCGTGCTACACCCTTGTCTTTGCTTTGTGAAGTTGAAGCTCCATCCACCGTTCCACCATTACAACTTGAACAATTACGTTGAAAATGTGATCCTCCACACATAAAACATCCTTGGCTCGTGTAGTTACTTGGTTATCTTTGCGGTGTGTCATCTCTGGACTGATAGTTCTCATAACCTTGTGAGCCCCCTCAAACATTTGGACTCCGGTGTTGCAACAAATTCACCATATTGATCTTCAAGTCTGCCAAAGATTCTATCAGACTTTTCAACTGATCATGAAAGTCGAGAGTAATAGATCTAGATGGTATAGTGGTTGTAACCGCACTAGTAAGACCTATCGGGGTCAAATTTTGAAATCATACAGTAAGAGCATGTGTTAGAGTTGGCATGCTCGGCACTTGCACATCTCCACATGCTACCTCAACAGTCATTGGTTGCAAGTCGTCTCCATCCAAACTCTCCTCCATCATGGTTGCGATCTTCAATGCGTCAACCTTCGAAGTTGGTCTCTCATATCGCACTTGTGTTGGAATCTTCGGCCTCAATCCTCCAATAAATTCTTTGTGAACATTGCTCCAATGTCCACCATTTTTGGCTCTACTACATCTCCACTCTTTCGTAAAACCATCCAAAACTTCTGCTCTAATTTCTCCACTCTCTCGACGTTAGTCCTTATTTTCTCTTTCTCTCCTTGTTTGAGGTAAGTTACCTCTATCATTAACTTCTCGTAACTTTCATCAGGAAGAAAAGTTTCAATTCTCAAGAAATTCAAGTATCAACTCTACCCACTCACTCTTCTTTCGATCTCCATTGCCAAAGCATGCTCGTTTGAAGTCCCTCACAAATCCTTCCACGTCTTCTCCATCCTTTCCATAAAACACCAGAAGTTTTCACATTCTTCTCTTCTTTTCTTTTTCTTACTCAAGGTATTGCTTGTGGATGTGAAGATCGTACTTCACCGCAATCCACAATTTCTCCATTGAGCTCTCTCTCTCTCCAAAGATTAGAATAAGCTTGAGCCTCATGGTCATCTTATCTAATGTGTGACAGACTATCTCCATCCTCACTAGAAGTTTTCACTCGTTTCGTTTCTACACTCAACTTTCTCTCGAGACCTTTGGCTACGGTTTCTAGCAAAGCAACCACTGCATTACACTCATGCTCAACTGGAATCCCGTCCACTCCACATCTAGGACAAAAGGTTGTCGGATCAATGACGCCTTGTCTAGGAGAAAAAAGACTTATGTGCAAGCTTAAGTCGACCAACCCTCGCCGCTCACGCAAAAGTCTATTCTTCGTAGGACACTTGCTCACTTTGTCCTTCTTCTTCACACAAAAAGCACCTCGGGTTCTTCTCCAAATTCTTACAACTACTCTCTACTTCTTCCTCAAACTCTAGTCGAAATTCCCCTTTTGTCAAATCAACGATAACTATCACCGAATAGCCTTGAGGAATTGCTCAACTTCAATTTCCACTCTTGCTGACCTTCCATGACAATGATTCTTTCATACATCTCTCTCACTATGTAGCTTGTTTGACACTTTTGATCACTCGAACATCCTCTCGCTTAGCAATCTCTCACATTACTAAATAGAAGCTTAACTTGTCAACTCTGAGCCTCCTAGATCAAACGGAATTCTCTCCTAGAATTTTGAAGTTCCTTGGCTCTTTCACTTCAGTATGCGATATAACAGATTTGATCCTCTTTAGCAATAACTCAAGTTCTAATCAATCAATTTACGCATGATTTGGGGATCTAGATAGCTTATCTTGCAAGCTATAAGCATGGAAGATTTCAAGTTCTAACTCTAAAAAACTAAAAATATAAAAATGACTGTAAACTCTTTCCAGAGAGCTCATTATTTGGTATAGAAAAACCTCCTTAACTTCCGGAAGACATAATTCTCTCTTTACAATTGATCTCTCTGAGATATAAAGCTTGTTGGAAACTTTATCTTGCCCTCTATAACATAGTTACGTACAAAGGTTTTGAACTCATGTTCAAAAACAGACATGAACTGTACTAAATATTAAATATGAATCTTTAGATCGAGGTCTCGATAACGGAACCAAAATGTAAGCTGGCCTGTCTCTCACTCAAGGGTACCTCAGATGACTAGGATTACTAGTGCACCTTAATTAGAAAGATTCAGTTATACCCATGCTCACTTCACTCAACTCAATGACCCGTATGATCACATCGAGCTCTCTAATAACGTTACTGCAAATAAGTTTTAATCCTACTTTGAGCATTGCATCACATAGTACTCAAGGATTCCCAAGGTCACTTTACTTATAAATAGGAAAATGAGAGAGTGCCTTTCACTCCTTATATACTCTATAACTTCTTACCGTGATAACTTTCACTAAATTACGTTATCTCATGATAAGTACGCAATCCAAAATAATAAAACTTAATAATTTACGACTATGCAAGTGACTGTAAATTTTACTTACCACGTAGTAAAATTTACAACCAAAAGCTATACAAAGTTTTACAAGAGTTATGAGAAATCCATAAAAGCTAAGTTTCGGTGGCCTTGATAAACCTGGAGACCGTCTCGTTGACATCCCATAGGCTCTTAACTCGGCAGTGGAGCAATCTTCAGTTCGCCTGTCTATGACCGAAGTTGGCTTGGAGATGCTATACGTGGTTCACTAGCCGACTCCGTACCCGAATGGACTGTGGTTATTTTGGGAACGTATGCTCTGGTAGAGATGGTTTCCTGTCTAGCCCCAGGATGTGAGGATGTGTTTTGGCGTTAGTTCCGTCGAGAAACAAGGACGATTGGTCGTTTGCCGAGACTGTTTTTTCGTCCCGAGAGAGACCATATATACCTGCTACGCTTCAGGATGTGTGAGGAACTCTAAACCCGTACGCTCAGCTTTTGTGAGTACTTCGACCGGGGATACAAGAGCTTCAGACATGGAAGGCAATTTAGTCAGCCGTGTGTTTAGCCCAGAGCGAACTATTCTTTCGCCTTTTACTAAAGAATACAGTGTGCGGGACACAGTCAGCGGCTTATCGCCATCTTTGGAACGCCTCTTCATTGAGGCACCGCCAATTTAATTAAAAGTGGGATGGAGCTTCGATGCTTTTTTGACTTCTCTGGAACTGGCCATTACTTAGTGTGGATAATCACCCAATCACAACCTAAAGATGCCACGCAATGAGCCATGAATCCGAATAGTTGATCCTGCCTCGAGCAAATGGAAGCTTTCCAAATGCAATCCTCTCAGAAGTCCATCCAAGCAGGCAGGTAAAGATATGTACACTACATGTTCAAGTAGTAGGAATGTCACCCGCACTGGGTCCTGTAGACCAGCTAGTCGAAGAATGCTAGTGTGACAACGTTAGTTGCCACACTAGCATTCTTCGACTAGCTGTTAAATAGCTCGGACTCACGATGAGAGATCTAGACCTAATGATATGACAGTAGACAAATCATGCCAACTCCTCATGAAATCGGTCGAAATGCACTTTCTATAGTCTGACGTCCTGGTTCAGTCCAGCTGAACCAGGACGTGGGAAGGAGTATTTGGTTCAGTCCAATGGGGTAGCTTGGTACTTCGGCCTCGCCAGTGTCACCTTGGTATTGCACTACCTCCGAGGCTGGCGCAGCTCATCCTCCCCTCGCGGGAAACTTAACGAAACCAAGAAGCAAGTGTTTCCTGTCTCCTCACGCTGTGAATCCTCCACTGCGCGTCGATGTGGTAGAAATCATTTCTTGACCAAGGTGAGTAATCTGTCGATTAAACACTTCCCGCATGACTTTCGCCGAGTTGTGAAGGATTTACAGCAACAAACTGTCTCTCAGTCTGAAGGGAGCCTCTTATCACCGGAGTTCACACTGGTACATGTAAATATCACTAGGATGTTGACATTCACATCCAGGTGGTCAGGATTAAGGATGAACCTCGTCCGAACGGAACAGCTAGACCTGCGGAAGTTGTAAAGGCATGGGTGTAGAACGTTACTTCGTGAAGATGCGAGTTTAAGCGTGAGCCACAGCCACTGTAATGTGGCTTGTAAGGAACCTTGAACTATATAAAGCGGAGGATGTCGAGAACTGTGCACTCATTTCAGTGCGGGGCTATGGAGTTCGGACGAATCATTCATAACCCGCGCGTGATTTGGCTTTCTGGGTCTCGAGCGATCGTAGTTTGAATAGATGTCGTGAGACTAGGAAGACTCGAGGATCTGCTCTCGTCTCAATCTCATCAGCTCCTCGAAGTTGTTCTGGAGAACTGAGAACATGAGAATACTGGAGGACGACGATGATAGCAAGATAATAGCACTACTTTGCACCCCTGACTTGGGAAGGTCCGTGTCTCTCCCAGACACACAGATGGAATCAATTTCCTAGCGAGCGCAGCAGCCTGGACACTGCCGAGGTCATCGATTAAGGCGAATCTGAGTTCCTCCGCCTCTCCAGTAGTAAGACACATGAGGTACTTGACGTGTCCTTACACTTCGCAAACTTCTGGCTTTCCTCTAGGAACGTTAGCTCACTCTAATGATGAAGGGGTGTTCGCACCTCTCGAGACGCTCAGAACGTGGCCGGGCTTCCACGTGTGTGCAAAAGGAATGTAACAAGGTGGACTGCAAATCATGTGATGTCAAGATCCTTCCTAGTTCACTGCAGGTAGCGTAGGTGATGAGCGACATTTCTGGACCGTCTAGTCCTTCCACGAAATGGCAAATAAATGGGGGTTTTCACGTGCGAGTTAAATGACGATGCTCTCGAACCTTGCGTCTCTCCACCCGACTGCGACCGCGTCCGGGAGTCCGACTGTGATGGATGTGATGCGAAAGGATGACGGACTACAAAGACTTTTCCGTCCATAGTGCTTAGTTTGAATTAGTTTGAAATTAGAGTTCGAGTAAGGGTGACCAACTCTCTTCAATCGCATCGCGATCGATCGATCATCTTGGAAGTGCCTAGGGAGGACTGCTCGTCTGCTCGCTCTCTGTAATTTCTGTTCGATTGCTTTCGTTGCTCGACGGCTTCTGTGTGCTTGACGAGGACGAGCGAGGAAGCTTCTTGAGAGCATTTTCGACTGCTCGACTATGTGCTTTGGCTTTGTGCTCGACGCATACGAGCGAAGAAGCTTCTTGCGAGCATTTGAGATTGCGAGACTGTGTGCGACGGCTTTGTGCTCGACGAGGATGAGCTTCTTGCGAGCATTTTGTGTGCTCGATTGTGTGCTTTTTTTGTGCTCGACTGTGTGCTTTGGCTTTGTGCTCGGCTGCGAGTGTGCTATAACTTCTGTTCGATTGCTCGAGGAAGCTTCTTGAGAGGAAGCTCGGCTGCTCGACTGCTCACCTTCCCCTTTCCCTTCCCTTCCCTTCCCTTCCCCTTTCCTTTCCTTCCCTTCTCTTCCCCATCCCAACCCAACCCAACCCAAAAAAGCACGCAAAACCGTAAACATAACCTTCCCTTCCCTTCCCTTCCCTTCTCCTTCCCTTCCCTTCCCTTCCCTTTCCTTCCCCATCCCAACCCAACCCAACCCAAAAAAGCACGCAAAAATGTAAACATAACCTTCCCTTCCCTTCCCATCCCAACCCAACATGCACAACTTTTCCCAAACCTCCCCTGGCCCACATAAAAGTCCCACACATGAACATTAACAAAGTATAAACTTAACTGCATTAAAGAATGCTTGTACAGTAGTAAAACTTCACGAACTTACCTGAACTACCAAAGAACGTCAGCTGGACCATTCGTCGTGAAGGTCCGTTGTTGAGTACGAGCATTTAGCGCTCGATCGCATTCGTCTAGCCGATGTTCGAACGTAGCAATTATCTTACTTATCCTTGTTAAAAATAGCACGTTATCACATTCTCTGTGGCAAAAAGTCTCCACTCTTGACGTATTTCGTCGTAAACGAGCAAGTACAGAGTCTACAGACAAGCTCTCATCCTCCGCTTCTTGCGAAGCTTCGGGCCTAAGAGAACATACACCTTGTATCTCACCAACTCGAGGCCAAGGATCATGCTCCGGGAAAATGATGTGACGTACCAAAATGGAACCACAGGGTCCAAACTCCATCAAAGGATAGTCGTGTCGACGGGTGGTCTCCAAAAACTTGGGTGAACTGCCGTGTTGCAGATGATAAGCTAACTAAGTGCTTACAAAGTAAATAAGCATTGTTCAAAAAGGATGGACAACTACAAACCCATTTTGCGACATTTGTCTCGTACCGCAATTGTGCCCCAGGAGGAATGGTCGACTCTGACAACTTCGTCCAAGACACACGAAAATCCCTCCACCATGATGGAAAGAAACGTCCATTTTGCATCTGATTGACGTTAATCTGCAAATCCTGAATCAGTGTTCTTGCAATAATCTCACACAATTTATCAAGACGCGGTCTGTTACATGAGAACTTGTAATCATACTTTAGTTTCCTCCAGTGGCTCTCAATTATGTTAGTTGTTCTTGACATACATAGCACTGGCTTCGACGATCGCGCGAATAGACTCCATCTATCAAGACGGTACGACTCATTTCACATATAAGCCCACAAGTGCACCAGTTCGCGACTATAACACCACATATATGCTTCCTGCACACAACCCTGGTAATGCTCTTCCGCAGATAAGTATACACCCGGTCTCACTGGAATTAATGGGTGTACGTTAAAGTGTCTGCTAAACCACATGTTAATCTCCCGTCGCATATCCATTGGAGCAATGTGCTCAGGAATCTCAACACCCACGTTACTCCAAGCTGGATTGATACATGAAAATAACAAGCCAGCTGACTGGGAATCATAATTGGAAACAGGACGCTTCACTTGACGGACGCGGGTCTCTACTGCAACCTGCGCATGTCGTAGACATAACTGCACATATATTCGCATAAACACTTGTTGTATGGCTCGGATCTTTCCCATGTCCTTGTCAGAAAGGATAAACGTCGGCTTCAAACCCAGGGCATACATAGCAGAGAACCAAGATACAAGGGCACTCACACGAATGCTTTCCCCATCTCTTTGAGATGGGATCACTCTCCTACCTTTATCATCAAGCTTTCGAGAATAAAACATATACGATAATGGCAAGCCGAATCCTCCAACGTTAGCATTGATAGCGAACAGCTCGAATCTCACCTGGTTCGTCTTAAAAGTCGAATCGATCAGAAGTTCTGTGACATTCTGCACCTTATCAAAAAAAGGTGAGACAAACCCAAACACTGAAGCCTTCTCGTCATTTTGAAACACAATAGACCGAAAGCCTTGACTGCAATACTTCTCGCTGCTTATTAAATCATGAGCAGATGCAAGCTGGTCGGTGACATTCCTGATATAACTACGAGCGACAATGCTACTTATATGATAGTTCACCTGAGACCGTGTGACTATGGTAGGATCGATGAGACGCTCCATACAAAGAGCACGATATAGTTCAGTCTTCCGAAAACAAGTATGCACTGACTTCTCCAAGTAATCTATAGCAGCAACTGGAATGCATAACTCGCGGAATTGAGGCTTTTCATGCTCGCAAAGATGCTGAATCAGTAAAACACATACCTTCTCCTTCACATCTAGATCTATTTTCACCGATCCCTTGCAAGAGAAACGAGGAATGGTCTTACGTTTACCTGGCTGCCGTGCCAAGTTGTTCGTTTCTGCCTCATGTCACGGTGAGCCTCGGTCGTCCCGACTCGTACACCATAAGGATCCGGTGAATAGATGCAACTTCTTCATATTCGTCGAGGGGCGAGCATACTGAAAATTCCAATAATATCCAGATGCGCACTCGATGTCGCCTTTCAAGTACTCCTTAACAAACAAACCGTACTTATGCTCTAAAATACCAACATCGATCTCGCTTTGCGGTCCTAAGGCGAGTATCAAACCTGAGTCGATCAACAGATCCTCCGGTAATGAGATTTCGACTCTAGTCAACAACGAGCCATGTCGGAGGTCTTCGGAGTCAAAAATCTCTGTCATTACGTCTAAAAAGCTATCAAACTCGTAGACGATCTTCTCGACTACATCAACAACATCTTCACTGATTTCTCCAACGTTTGGATCGCTATATGAGTTACAACGTTTGAACACACGAGTCCCTAGAGGGTTGTTGCATCGTCTCTCTCTGAAGAACATGGATATCGGGAGTCGCTGATTACATCTCGTACATTGCATAAACTCCGCCATGGACTTAACATACAGATTCAATGGACTTAACATACACAATCACTTACGCATACCAATACAATGGTACCAAATATCCTATGCCGATGCCCTCTCGTGTCGTCGATCGTAATGCAGTGCCGCTCCCCTCTCGTAATGCACTACCGATCGTAATGCAGTGTCGCTCTCCTCTCGTAATGCACTGCCGATCGTTATGCGGTGTTGCTCGTCTCTCGAGTTACTGTCGATCGTTATGTACTACCGCTCCCCTCTCGTATTAGTGTCGATCGTAATCCAGTGCCGCTCCTCTCTCGTATTAGTGTCGATCGTAATGCAGTGCCACTCCCCTCTCGTATTACTGTCAATCGTAATGCAGTGTCGCTCTCCTCTCGTAATGGACCTGCACAAACAACGAGCAGCTGCACCCTAATGCACTAATGCTAAGCGCGGCAATGAACTCGCAATCCCTAAAGCTCATCGATTAACGTAGCAACTCCTCGAAGCGTATTCCTAACTAATGCACTTATCGCGACAGTCGAAAGCTCGACAATGAAAGGTCGACACTCGTCCTCGAGGCTACGAGGAAGTAGGAAGCTCCTTCAGGCTACAGAAGAACAAAAAGAACCCTAAATTCCTCGAACGGCAATCGACAATCGACAATCTGCTATCACGCAACTCGACAATCGGCAATCGGCAACCAGCTGTTCAGAATAGACAACTGCAACGACCTCTCGGCAACGACCGACAATCAGCGATCGGCAACAAGATCTCGGCAACGATCGGCAATGGAATAGCCTTCGAGCCTGAGGAACTAGGAAGCTCCTTCAGGCTACAGAAGAACAGAAAGAACCCTAAATTCCTCGAACGGCAATCAGAAATTCCTCGAGGGCGGGAACTAGAACGAGCACGGGATCAAAGTCTCATGGTAATGGTAAGCTAATTTCTTGGCAATCTGCAATCAGAAATTCCTAGAGGCAACCCTAAACGAGCGCGCGGGCAACGAGAACGAGCACGGGATCAGAGTCTCGTGGTAATAGTAAGCTAATCCTCAGCAATCGGCAATCAGAAATTCCTCGAGGTAACCCTAAACGAGCGCACGGGCAACGAGAGCGAGAACGACTACGGGCAACGAGAACGAGTGCGGGAGAATCGCTAATGGTGTGCTAATACGAGCGCGTCGACAACGAGAACGAGCGCGCCACGGTGCCGAACATAAACGGACATAAACGGACACTAATTAAACGGATAGAAATGGACGGACTCCCTAATAAGTTAACCCATCACATCCATCACAGTCGGACTCCCGGACGCGGTTGCAGTCGGGTGGAGAGGCGCAGGGTTCGAGAGCATCGTCATTTAACTCGCACGTGAAAACCCCTCATTTATTTGCCATTTCGTGGAGGGACTAGACGGTCCAAATTGAAATTTTCTCCCTCATGGTCCGTGTATAATTACCACGCCCATCGGGAAGGAGTATGTGACAAGAGGTAGAGGACTATGCTTCGCTGATTATGGTTCTTTAGCTCTAGAGTGCAAGTGATAAGGATCCAAGATCGCCGCTCTTTGCAAGTGCAACCAATACCTGTAAGTAGAGGTTTCAAGTTTCGGATCGGACAGTAACCTAGCACTTCGGTTGAGTGGACGTTTTCGAAGATCACTAGAACAAGTCTCTGCTTTTATCACTTATTCTTCTTCTATGACAAGACTATAGACGCATGAGGACTTCAGTACCCAACCCTTGTCTTAGGGCAGCAATACTAAACCCTAGCTTTGCACGCTCACGAACTGGTCGAGCGCACAGTAGAGTTAAGCATATGTTAGTTCTTTGGAGTGATCATCTTTACTAACGCTGAACCTGCGGATCATCCCAAGGTACATATTGGGGATAAATCAAACACTTGTGATACCGGAGTTATGTAAGATTAAGTAATCCCACACGGAACTTGCCACGAAAGAAAGGGTTATTTGAAATTTCATACACCAGACATCAAGGTTCTGGAAGTTTTATGTGGATGGTGTTGCAGCTTCTCGTGGGAAACTTCTGAGCGGGGAGATGAGATGAACAATCAAAATCTACAAACCTCTCCAGTCATTGAGGTCTTTCCATCCATTGGATATTCATTGCGTCGCGTTTCTTCATTTACTCTTTCCACCAGGTCGCGAGAAGGCTGAAAAAGAAGGATGTATAGGAGTTAAGCAACTTTGCTGGGAAAGGGCGGACAAACGCTCATGCCCTTCAAACTTACATCAAACTGGTTTGTTTTAGCTTGGACGAGCAAATTCAGTCACAGTGACTATAATCTAGTATATATAAGTAAATGACAGCTCTGTAAACAGATACAATCATATCAATTTGTTCTGTAAAAGAAGAGTAGTTTATCCACTAGAACCAGATCAATGACGTGACCCGATCCCAAAATAAGTTCTGTTTCCAGCATCTGTCTTCCACATAGCAATGCGTTGACAGGGAAAAATCTCTTGTGTTCGCCTCATCTTGGACCCGTACTTCATCGAGACCTAAGGTTTTATGATATATAATGTTGTTGCAGCTTGGAAAAGCATGTGTTGGGTGTTAGTTTTACAACTCAACAAATGAACATAACGGCTTGGAACAAGAACGTAGCTTATACAGTAGACAGCTTGTTATCGATTCAATTCCTAGTGTATCTTCTTAGATCTTGGCTTAACGCTGTAAGCTACTCTCTCTTGATTCGATGCTTCAGTATTAAAGCATCAGTGTACAAACACAACCGGTGTCTTCTCTACTGAGAAGAAACCGGTAAGTGAAGGAAGGGTGTTTCATATGCTCGATAAGTGCTGGCTGGCTTCGTAAGTGAAGAAGTGAACATGGAGTTTTTTCTATCAACATCCATTTGTGTCTATCGAAGTTTGAGTGAACGTCGATTGAATCGAGCGTCGTCTAGTTGCACTCTGCGTGCGAAATCGAGAAGGATATAGGAAAAGGAGAGAGAGAATCGATGTGAGAGAGACCAAGTATGAGTAAGCTTGTTTACTGAAATGAATAATGAGGTAGGAGGTCCAAAGGCCAGGTACCTATACTTTGGTACAAGGACAAGCAAAGCCTGCGAAAGGACATGAGCCCAAATAGCCTAAACTAATTGTTGTACGTACGTTCATACTATACAGTCTATTCTAACACTCCCACTCAGCGGCTAGTTGTTTATAGATTTAAACTTTCAATCCTAGTCTTGGTAGAAGGTAATCCAACTTAGGAGCCGATAGGCCCTTAGTTAGGACATCCGCTACCATCTCCTCAGTAGGGCAGTACTTCATTTCAATTGTCTTGGATGTAACTTGATCCTTAATGAAGTGGTACCGAATATCTATGTGTTTCGTCCTGTAACGACCTATGTTACACATAGGAAGTTTGTCTATTAGTAAGATATTTAGTTATAACTAAGTGTTGAGAATGTTTATTTGTTGCCCAAGTACTTTAAGGAGGTATCAAGTTAGTCATGACTAGCTAAAAGTTAGTTATCGTTAAACTTAGCTATACTTTTGACAGAATTCAGATATTTCTTAAAGAGTGAGCACTACTATCTTGTCATCTTGTCTAAAAGTATCCCTTATCTCCTTTTTGACTTGATATTAGTGGTTAGATTAAAGTTGTGGACTTTGTGGGCATTAAAAACAAGAAGAGATTCCACATGTTTCCTTTTTAGTGAGTCATAGTGTAGAGGGGGTGGAAATTTGAGATTCCTTGAGAATATTCCAGAATCCTCTAGAAGTTGTTGACTTTGAAGGAATAAGCCCATGTGAAAAGATAAGAAGCCCATGTGATTAATGCTTTTATCTTAAGTAATATCTTAGTAAAACTTGGTAAAAGTAGTTACGGTTGAGTTACCGGAGGGTACCAAAGTAAAACCTAGAATATATAAATAGAGGAATAGAGAAGAGCTCCTCATCCTTGTTTTCACATCGTCGTAATGACAACTTGAGTAATATAGAGAGTGTGGGATATTTTGAGCATGTGAGAACTTGAAAGACGTCGTTAGAATGGAGGATTTTAGTTGATGAGTTCATGGAGATTTTTAGTTGATAAGTTTATGGGTGTATGAATGAGTGAACTTAGCATTTTTTCCTTCAAGATTCATGGTGTACTTCCCTCAAAGCCATCAGAGGTGACTCCTGAGTGAGAGACAGGCACGACATTTGCAGATTCATTGGCTATCATCGTGGAGGTTGAGAGATCCGGGGGGGTAGTTGATCGATGAGATCGTGGAGGGTTTACATTTTTGGTTCCGTTACCGAGACCTCACTTGAAGGGATCATTGAAAATGTTTAAAGTTCAGTTCTATATTAAACAAAAAGAGATTATGAGACAACACATGGAGAGAACGTTAAGAGGACAGAGAACTAACTCGATGTTAGCAACATTAGAACCTTTCGTGTATCCCGTAGTTTACGGGATACACTATGACGCACTATGAGGTTATTCTTTACATCTTGTTCACTTAGAAAGAGTTTGAGGAGAGTTGAAAGGGGATGAAACAAGAGTTGTAGAGAGAGGAGGAGAAAAAAGTTATTAGAGGAGAAAAATTTCTGAGTTTGAGGATTTCTGTTCTTTGGAAAATTTTTACAGTCATTGTCAGATATTCTGTGAATTTTATTTTCTAGTGAAACTTTCCAGGACTGTAGCTTGGCTGATAACCTATCTACGAAAAAACAAATCATAGGAAAAGATGGTCTAGAGAGGGAGCAATGAATTTTCAAAGTTGAGGGGGTCTATTCGTGAGAGTTGAGGAATTCTATTCTCTGGAAAAAGTTTACAGTCATTGTCAGATTTTCTGTGAATTTTATTTTCCTGAGAAACTTTCCAGTGTTTTAGATTGGCTGATAAGCTATCTAGGACAACAGAAATCAGGAGAAAAGGTGGTATGGAGAGAGAGCCATGAATTTTCAAAGTTGAGAGGGTTAAAAGTCATGAGAGAAGTGAAAATATACAAATTTCAGTTCTCTGAAAATTTATACATTCAGCACCATCTCTTTTGATTAAGGAATTTTCTATTGAAACTTCATTAGTTAGTAGCTTGGAGGTTAAGGTACTGGAGATCACAAAAATCGTGGAGAGATCTCTTACCGATTAAGAGATATACGGTTTGACATACAAGGAGGTCTTGACGATACGTCATGGGGAATCCAGTTCGAGTGTCGAGGTTGAAGAAGAGACGTTTGGGAGTTAGAACGGAGACGGAAAAGCTAAAGTTAAGTATAGAGTCATTGCAATCAAGCATCTATTGCAATTGGGATGCCCTTTTTGCTCTATATCAAGAAGCTTCTGCGAGCATCGGCGCAGATGCGAAGAAGATTGAGTTCAAAGCAACATTCACTGTGGAGGTCACGAATGCTCCTGGCGAAGTAGAGTGTGATCTTTACAAGAGTGACTTTAAGATGTCTGCTAGGATTAGTACAAACGATGGTCATGAGGATATTATCATGGACTCTTAATTCTAGATTGGATTTTATTTCGTGTATAGCATGTATAATACACGATTTTCAGTATAAAGCTCGAAAGAGTTAAGAAAGTGATGTAGAGTTATTTTTCTCAAAGATATTTTGTTCACTTAATGGTTGAGAAGGTGCAACATGAGTGGAAGTTCGAAAGATTAGAAAGTTAGACTTAGAAACCTTCCTCAAAGTTTAGATGTCATAGTAAGCGTCGGAGAGAGCTCGAAAGAGATTATCGTTGAGTTTGAGAACCCTAGTACAAAACCTCAAGTAAAATCTCTGAGGAGAAGAGTAGAAATCGACTTGTGGTGTTATTTCTGTAGAAGGTTGGGACATAAAGTAGTGAATTGTCCAACTAGAATCAGAACCGAGAGAGCTAAAGGGAAGCGAGAGTTTACTGATTTAAGTCTTCGAGTGGGTCCATCGTCACCAGCGCCAATTCATCTTCTAGGAGAAGATCTTTGTCCAAGTTGTGGAGTGGGTGATCTATCAAGAGGACACAAGTGTGTCGATGTGGCCGCCCTACTTACGTCAGTAGTCGAGAAGTTGGACGAGACTCAAAGAGCTGAGACGTAGAAGTTGTCGACTTCAAAAGAGGACTCGGTTGAGTTGTGATGGAGATCGTCATTCGGATGGTGAAGAAGACGATGATGCGACTCAGACTCATGATTATCTTGAGAGAAAAGATGGCATAAGAGGTGTTGTTACAACCATTTTCTTTCATTTTACCTATGGTAGATTATTCGCGAATGGAATTGGTGATGTTCGTACTCTTTTAGCGAGTAGTTATTGCACAAAAATTAGAAGGGTAGAAAGAATAGTTACAAGATTGGAAAGTTACCAGTGTTTCATGGGAAGGAGAATGAAGATGTAGAATCACTTGTACGAGACTTCAAAAAGGGTTGCATCGGAAACAACGTGAGAAGGAAGGAAGAATGGGTGTTGTTACTGCCAGAGTTTTTAGAAGATTTTGCTCTTACGTAGTATGAAGACCGAGTGAAGAGTCAGACACCTGGTGCAGTTGACGACACATGGGACATTCTTCTATGAATAATGCACTCATGGAAGAATTTCTTCCAGAAGAGAGTTATGAGAAGCTCATGGTGGAGCTTACTCATTTGAAGCAACGAGACGACGAGAAAGTTCGGCAATATGCCGAAAGGGTGGATAAGTTGGAGCAACGGTTTCAGACGGTCTTACGAAAGAGTGGAGACAATATGGAATTAACGATGGCGGGGATTGGAGCAATATTGATCAAGAACTTGGTGAGAGGATTGAAGCTTCAATTCGAACCCAAATGAGATACGAGAAGCCAGCAACCAAAGCGGAGATCATCAAGATTACGACAAATGTGGAAGAGAGTTTGGATGAAGGAGATATCATCCAATCTCATCATGCTGCTCCGGAGTCAACACCGGTGTCGACTCCGACTCTTGGTGTAGCCACAACGGTCGCACCTGCACCATCATAATTGGTGATTGCTTCAACGTCAGCTCCTACTCCAACGATGGTGCCAAGATCGTTTGTCCCAACAACGATGTCTATTGCCACCTCTGATTTTCATACCGAGCTGAAGAGCATCACCGATACTCTTGCGAATCTCAAGATAAACGTGGTGCAATTACAAGAATGGAGGAAGAGATCAAAGAAGTTACGACAACAATCCCAACCGAGGAAATCAAGGTAATTTCGGCGGCAACCGAGATAACTTTGGAGGAATCACTTGTTGGACGTGTGGAGGTTTTCATTTCCAACGAAATTGTCCCAACAACGGAGCAAGAGGTGCCGAAGCTATCAGAATGAATGTGGGTGGAGGAAATCCATCACAAGGACGAGATAAGGGGGTCGCTACTATCGATGTCGTGCGAGATCTCATCTATGAGAAAGGAGAGAGTTCAAACTCTTCTCATGCACCGGTGTAGCTTTTAGCTCAAGAAAGGAAAAGAACTCGATTTTTTGATGAACCGGTTTTCATGGAAGAGTCAGCAAGTAGAAGTACTCGTTCGAGTAATGTTTCGAGTACACCAAGGGAGCCAAGAAGGAAGTTGGGGATGGCGGATTTCACCATTTCATCTTCCCAAGCGGGATATGATGTGGTTGAAAATGTGAATGCTCAAAAAGTCAACATCACTGTTGGGCAACTGATCGCACTTAATCTCAACTTACGAAGAGAACTCAGAGGAGGACTGAGTTCTAAGAGAAGCAAGAAGAAGAAACCCAAGAGCAAGACATCGAAGTCTGTGGGAGTTGGTGTGGTGGATGTGCATGCTTCAGAGGTATGCACTAGAGCTTCAAAGATGGAAGTCTGGTTGAATGGTCACTACGTCTCTGACGTATTGATGGATGGAGGGTCAACTGTAAATGCCATATCAGAGAGGTTGATGAAGAAGTTGGGGATGGAACCAACTCGCTTGACTAGCATTGTCGTGGAGATGGCTAACAAGCAACGGGTAAGACCTCTTGGTGTGTTAGAGAAGGTGGTCGTGTCTGTGATGAGAGTTCAAACATTGATGTCCTTTCAAATGTTAAAGGACTCTAGTTATGATTTGTTCCTAGGTAGGCCTTGGTTGAGAGCTGTGCGCACCACTGATAGGTGACACAAGAGATACTTACGGATTGGGCTTAGAGATCATAGAGTGATAGTTCTTCTCTCGGGTGTTGGAGTTGTGACTTCTGACTCTGATAGACCCACTAATGACTACTGGGAATCTGATACGGAGGATGATCAGAGTGTCTCAGAAGTAGATACCGGAGATTTTTACAATCAAGAATCCTCGTCTGAGGACGAAGGATTTGATCGAGATGAATCATTACATCAACTTAGTGCTATTGACTTGTTGTCTCGACCAGTAGTGGAGAAAGATCTTGACAAAGAAGAGTTGAGTGAGGCAGAGATTGTGAGAAGACTCTCTATCCTGAAGTTTGGTATCAATGTCACTCAAGAGAAAAAAAGTAGATTTTTAGATATATTTCGAAAATATATCCATGTGTTTATTTTCAGCTACAAAGATTTGAAGGAGATGACTCTCGAGACTCATCGAATCGAATTGAAAGAGAACGCAAGATCAGTTCGACAGAAGCAGAGAATGGTCAATCCTACAACAGCAATGATGGTCAAGGAGGAGATAGACAAGTTGAAAGAAGCAAGTTTCATCTAAGAGGTGGAGAACTCAGAATAAGTTTCACTCATTATGATTGTCAAGAAGAAGAATGGTAAACTGCTAGTGTGCATAGATTATAAGAAGCTGAATGCAGTTACCAAGAAGGATTATTATCCTCTACCATTTGTAGATGAGATTTGGAAGAAGTTGCTGGTCATGAGTGGTACAGCTTTGGTGATGGTTATAGTGGGTATAACCAGATTAAGATAGCAAAGGAGTATCAACAGTTGACTACTTTCACTACTCCTTGGGGAACATTTGCATTTCGGGTGATGTCATTCGGACTGTGTAATGCTCCGGTCACGTTTCAGAGGTTCATGAACAAGGTGTTTGAATCATTCATAGGAAAGCTTGTCCGTGATTTCATTGACGATTTTTGCGTGTACGGACGAAAGCAAGATCACTTTGATTCATGTGATCAAAGTTTTGCAGCGGTTGGAGCAAGCCAACGCTTCTCTAAATCCAAAGAAGTGCATCTTTGACTGCGAAGAAGGTCTGCTGTTAGGGCACATCATTTCCAAGAATGAGATTGCGGTAGATCCTGAGAAGGTGAAGAAGATTATGGATCTTCCATTTCCGATCAACTTGACAAAGTTGAGGCAGTTTCTTGGCATGGTTGGATATTATCGTAGGTTTGTCTTTTCCTTCTCAAACAAAGCAATAGCTTTGACTATGTACATGAAGAAGGGAGTTGATCGTAAGAAGATCTCGCGGATGACTATCGGTCGAATCCTACCACCATCCTTCGTCATGACCAAGAGTCTAGCTGCCCCCAATACCTGAGCTATCGACTAAGGAATATGTCTTTGAGCTACTATTGCCGTTACTTGAAAAAGCTCTATGAAACCACTAGAGGGGTCGTCTGTCTGAAAACAGTCCCGTAGGTGCTCGTGAACCATCCTGGACAAACCTCCAGAGGATAGACGTATAGTTGTACACAAGGCCTGGACAAGCAAAGATCTATCGAGACATAATGGCTCCTCAGGCTGATAGTCCTGAACCTCAGATGGCGAGGGATCACTCGGTGGAGGATGAAAGAAACGCAACGCAATGATCTTCTCCTCAGTAAGACATACCATTGACAAATGATGTAATGCTCTAGCAGCTCTACTGTACGCTCCAGTCTGACCTAACATCTTACAACGTCGTATGCGGATGAAAGATGAGACATCACGTGTAGAGACAGACTCACTCATATCTCGTATAGCACGTATAGATTCCTCTTGTAAGACCGCTCAATCACCTGCATGGAATCTCCGAAGATAGACCATCATCTCGATGTCCTCCTCTGCCACCTCGAGTATAACGGAAGCATCAACGAGGAAGTAAAAGGAAGAGCAACCACGTCGCCTCGTCCTTAGTGTTCCGGACCAACATTTAAAATGGTAGACGAAATGCCTGCCTCACCTCGTCATGAAGAGCACGAAGTAACCGATGGAACAAACGTAGACAAGAGAAACTCGTCTTGACAAATCCAGAATAGTGCCAGAGTGGACTCTCAACCACTCTCACGACTTAGGAGGAACTCCAAGAAGAAAGACTAACGGTGACATAATGACAACACGTGTAGACCTTCGCTCCCGGCTAACATGAACATCTCATGTGGTCCTATCATATCTCTTGTGAATCTTTCTTCCCTTGCGAGGTAAATAACTGATTGCACATCGAACATGGTGTGCCACGAATTAGTCTCAATCTCATGAGAGAGAGTACCCATAGCTACAAAAGAGACGATATCTGATCAAACGGTACTCGTAATAAAAACATCTCAAAAAAAATCCACTAAAAAAAACCCTTGTATGTAGAAAAAAAGAATAGAGAAAATAGAGAAAAAACACACTAAATGCAGCTAAAAAGCTCTCCAAAGTCTCTCAAAAACTCTAAAATCTTAATAAATCCAAAACTATTTAATATTCACTCATTTCTCCACAAGATGTATCCATTGTAAGATCAGAAGAAAGAGAAAACAAAGATGAAAAAGAATATGTATAAACATTGGAGTTTTCCACCTCAACACCCTCCTCCATTGTAAAAATGCTATTGTCTCCTCCCCTCTCGCACTCCACCTCCGCTCCCCCGCTCGCTCTTCAGTTTCACCAGAACTGAGAAAACTAATAATTAGGTTAGACAATAACTTTTCACAAATTTCCTTCATCAGATCTCTGTGCCAAAGATATTCCTTCATCAAGCACCAAGATTTTACATTCACTTGATGAGGCTCCAGACGAGTATTGGTGACCTTAAAGTCTCCTTCGTGCGGGATTTCCTTACGCGTATCTATAGTACTTGTGACGCTTCAAGACCTTTAAACCCACAATGTAAGTTGCAATGAGCACTTCAATGGGGATACAAGATCTTCAGACACGAGAATACTTTGGGTCAGCCGTGTATTAGCCCAAAGCAAACTATTCTTTTGTCTTTTACTAAGGACTACCGCGTGCGGGACACAGTCAACGACTTATCACAATTTTTGGAACATCTCTTCATCGAGGCACCACCTACGAAACCAAACCTAAGTAGGATTAGTCAATCTGTTTATTGAGAGCATCGTAGGATACACTATGAGGAAGTGCACGAACACCAAATCGGAAGGAATAAGAGAACCTCGAGAACGTCATTTTCCTCTATACAAATCAAAAGAAGGATGCAATTTGACGCTTGCAAGGCGATACATTTGACGCTTGTAGTGGAGATCGTAGTGCAGAGCTACCAGAACACTATAACAAGACCACTCTCACGACGCGAACAAGCACTAGCAACAACACTCTTAAGAATATGATGGACAAATTATCCTCTGTCGCTTTCTTATCCTCGTCTTGATGTTCGCTATTAATACCAATGTCTCAACGGTCTGAGCAGATGGTGGCATTTCAAGAAATACTCAACCAAGTTTTGAACGTTCAACTCAAGTTCGTTTGGTATTCATTGCATCGCGTTTTAGAAAGCTGAAGTGCGACATGAAAGTACTTGTGTATTTGATTCAGAGGAGTTCATTTGCAACAGACGACAGTAGTCAAGAAGAGCTTGGTGACACTCCTATGAATGGCATGTGAAACCAGAACTGACAGTAGTTCTCTACATCGACGCGTAAACGAACACATTTTGTTCAAGCGTAATTTCATGATAGAGACTGCAGAGGAATAACGCAATTCATTCCTTGTCACAAGACAGACGTATGTCTACCTGCTGCGCTGAGGGAGGTGCATAAGATTTTAAATCCATAAGTCTCGTTTACTGGAGTACCTCACTGAGACCTAGAAGTAATACCGTCTGATACTACGTTCTCAATCAACTGTGTGTCCAGCCCATAGCGAACTATTCTTTCGTCTTTTACTAAAGAATACCATGTGCGTGACACAATTAGCGGTTTATCAGAATATTTGGAACGCTTCTTCATTGAGGCACCGCCATCAAAACTGAATGCAGAATACGAAGTAGAGATCATTTTGCGATCAGGACGCGAAACTAACAGAAAAGAATACTTGGTCAAATGGAGTGGCTATCATTTGAAGGAAGCAACTTGGATGTTAAAGGAAGAGCTAACACATGCAAGTGAAGTATTGGACCTCTTCAAACAGAGACAAGGACAACAAGGACATTAGCAAGATGAAGACATCTCTTTCCAAGCGAGGAGTGAAAGAACGACGAACCATACAAGTAGTAACTTGAGACGACTTGGACCGATGACTTTGTAGCTTTGCTTTGTATTTTTTGAAAATAAATATTTTGTTTGTTGAAATTTATCTAAGTGTATTAGTAGTGCATGGCTATGATTAGTTCTGATCAGATGTCTAAGATGTTGTCAAAAAGAGGAACGAAGCACACTCAAAAGAAACGAACTAGTTTGGATAAGCATCTAATTTAAGACTAAGTCTTGATGTCAAGACCTAGGTTCGTCGTAGCATTGGCAAAGCAAATATGAACTTTTATACTTGTCTTGGGACTTGGGGTGATCTTGCGTTACGATTTCTTAATTGCAAAATAATTTAATCGCGCGTCTAAGTTAAATCAAGTTGCAACCAGAAAGTGAGTTTCAAAGGACCTCGTAAGTAGATGTGAATACTTATAGTTAACAAGTTAACGTCTTTAGAAATTGTCAACTAGTTTTATTTAAAGTTAGTCAAAAAAATAAAACTTTTCTCGAGACTAGTTGAAATTTTTTTAAGTGTTCAAACGACAACTTAAGACTCAAATCAAAAAGAGAATTGCAGATTAGCTACCAGAACGCAATTCGGGTATCAAGGGGTTGCTACCCATTTTGAATTTCGATGAAAGATCTACATTCTAGATATGATCAATATCAATTGGCAGAAGAATGTAGAGACATGATAACGATGTATACACCGTTGAGATTGGTTAAGATGTGCATGTTGTCACAAAGAGCTATGAGTTCAATAACACACATGATGGACGAGATGAAAAAAATGTTGAGTGACATCATACATAAGAAGACTATGTGATTTCTAGAAAAAGTGTCCATCAAATGATGTAAAGAGGATAAAAAAATGAAATCTTATGCTAAAGAAAATATGTTACTTTGTCAAATGAATCTTATTGTCGATCACATTAAAGACTATGAAAAGATCTTATCTCGAATAGAAGAGATATGCAAAGTCTACATTTGGAGTTCAAAAGGTTTCGATAATGATAATTGCAAGTGCGAGTGCAATGGAGTAGCTTGCTTACCCGTGAATCCAATGGGGTAGCTTGCGGCTTCGTACTCACCAGTGGTTTTGCGCTACCTCCTAAGCTGGCGCAGCCCATCCTCCACTTGCGGGCAGACCCAATGAAACCAAGAAGCAAATGTTCTGCCTCCTTCCGCTGTCTTAATCCTCTGCTGTGCATTGATGTGGTAGAACTCATATCTTTGACCAAGAGGAGAACCCACCCGTGCCACGATTTAGGCTGCTTGTAAGAACACCCGAAGGAGGACTTGAATATCCAACCCTGGCCTGAGAGCAGCAATACTAAACCCAGAGTTTCCTCACGAACGGGTCGAGCGCACGGTGGAGTTCGGCATATGCTAGTTCTTCCGCAATCAACGGTAAATTGAACAATTAGAAAGGAAGGAGCCACGTTGCCGATGGAGTAATGCCATCAACATTGAGCCACCGGCTGGAATCTGTTATAATGTCGACGTTATCCTGTAGTAATATGCCACTAACATTGACCCATTCTGGAAATATATTCTCAGCTACTGAAGTTTTGAGTCCGTAGCCAACTGCAAATAAATATACAGATTGACGAGAACCAAACTGATCGTCTAGTACAAAACAGGGAAAGGAGAACTAGGTTGAATTACGCCTTCATTGGCCCTTCGGTAACCCTCGAGCAATCTCTCCACATACTTCCCAATTAAGCTACTTCCAAGTTCACACATACTTCCCAATTAAGCTACTTCCAAGTTCACTTGGAGTTCACAACGGTGAGACTCGTCCCATCAACCGCAATGTAACCCTTGGGAACGATTAGCTTCAAATGCTCAGGGCTCGTCTTGATTTTCACCCACAAGGAATCGCCTTCGGGATCAAAACTGACGATGGTGCCTGTCCCATCAACATGACCTTGGACGAAGTGACCTCCCATCCGAGTGCTGGGAGTAACTAAGCACTCCAAATTTACAGAAACTCGGAAGTCCACCTCGCGGAGTGAAGTTCTTCTCATAGTCTCAAAGAAGAATTTTCAGAGTAATCATAGTCAAGCAGGTCCCGTTCACGGCGATATTGTCTCCGACCTGCACTAGATGCTCATATCGACTCCATCATTCTCCACTTTCTGCAGCTCCCTCACCTTCCCCATCTCCTCCACAAGTCCCGTGAAAAGTGCCCGCGCTCCTCCCGCTCCATTTTTCGCTCTGATCTGCACTCTTCGGCCATTTCCCTCCAACGAAACCTTTCTACCGAGAAAACTAATCCCGAGGTTTGAATTCACCGTGCACCGGCTCTTCATTCTAGTCAGGCTGGACTTGAATTTCTTGGGCATCCGTGTTAGGAAGAGCTTGATGAATGCTATTACCGTTGCTCCTCTCATCCCGCTTTGGCGTGAGAAAACGCTTTCAGTTTCAGCTTTCCAGCAGGTTCGGATGGGCCCGAATGTACACATGATAATGCAGGACCAAGATAACTCATGTTGATTCCTCGTAAACACATGTCTTCTTCGTGACCATCTACTTCACGATTAGGCCAGAGCCACGGAAATATTAGCTGACTTTTTACTTAGGCCTCGACAGGTAGGGTAAAGAGCAAGAGCACGCAATAAGCAAGAGGACTCTCAGGTGTCGAGTTCTCTTAGACTGGAAGTTTAAGAAGCGCACCCAGTGTACTCAACATTCACTCCCGTAGAAGAGGAGGAAGAGCAATTCGCTTCCTCCGGAGTCCTACAGTAGTGTTTCCCGGGGTTCTTGGTGATACCGGACGGTACGTACACAAGACTTGATCAGAGTCGAATCTGCAGCTGAACTCCCGTCAGTTTGTTTTCATGCTACCACGAACTAACGATGTTCCAAAGTTGATGCTAAAAGTATAACTTTCACGAGCTTAAATCGTAAGTTAGACCAGCCATAGCCCGCGTGGACGCCTTCGGACTTCCAAAGGCCTTAATTTTCCGGGATAACTTGATCGAATTACATTCAAACCCGAAACCTCCTGCAATTCTCTCTGTGGGTTGAGAATGTTTCTAGCGTTCCACTCGGAAAGCCAAGAGAGTGCAAAGGCTAAGCTAAACGTCGAGTACTTCTTATGTCCTACTCCCCAAGTGGCGGTGGAACTCAGATCCGCCATACATCATACATACATCCGCCATACATCATCGATGGCCCCGGCATACATTCCACCTACGAATAGTTGTTAGAACTGCAATGCGGCCGATGCAGTGCTAAGAGTTTTCACGATCTGGACAGAAGCACCAGAGTCTGTACCACGAGGATCTACGCATGGTGGCACGACGACTAACTAGACATAGCGTACTTATCTATTTAATAGATAATTTGTCTATCTAATTTCCCAGATGTTCGGTATAATCCAATTTCAGTTCAGTTGGTGGTGCCTCAATGAAAGGCGTTCCAGATATTGTGATAAGCCGCTGATTGTGTCCCGCACACGGTATTCTTTAGTAAAAGGCGAAAGAATAGTTCGCTCTGGGCTGAACACACGGCTGGTTGATTGCTCTCCTCGTGTCTGAAGCTATTCTATCCCCATTGAAGTGCTCGTCGCAACTTAGCATATGGGTTTAAAGGTCCTGAAGCGTAGAGAAAAGCATCCCGTCATCATCGGTGAGATTCAGTCTGCTGGAGTCGAACCAAGATAATAATGACACTAAGGTCGGTAGTCTCTGTGAAGATGGGAAGGTACGGTGCATTACTTCGAAAGATAGTACCGACTCTGCAAGTGAGCAATACCCGTCCGGAGCTCATCATGTGAAAATACAAATTTGGCTCGATCTATGAAAATCTTCGGCGCAGGGACCGAGAAATTTACTTGACCATACCCCAAAAGGAGAAGTAGAACTTGCGGCATCCCCAAGTTCTCAAAATTACTTGAACATACCCCTAGGCAATAGGGTGTTGAGGTCATCACAGGTTTCCGGTTTTTTGTTCTTGTAGATGTAATGTTCTTGTACGGTGCCAGCCCGAGCCAGTGTGGTCTCCACAACCACAACCCATCCACCGTGGTTGCCTCTGTACGTACCAGGTTGCCAACAGTACTAACTAGGTTGGAGCCCGCTTTCGTATGTGTGACGTGGTCTATTGAGAGAGAAGTTATCGTTATAATTTGAATTAATTGAATAAACAAATAATTGGACAGGTAAAAGATTCTATAATAATAGTATAAAAATTATGTATAAATAAAAAAGAATTAGAATAAATAAATAATATCATATCATATCATAATATTATAATAAAGTAAAAATTGTATACCTGATCAAATTAACAAAAATCACCGTGAATTACCGACTACCATGAAAGGCGATAAAGTAAGAATTATTCTAAAGTTATACTTCTACTTTATCTGAAATTATATTTTGAATTAAATTTTTAAAATTAAATAATTCTGTTTTGAACTTACTAACTTCATTATCGATGTTACATTTAGTCGCTAATGACTAAAAAAACTGTAAGTGAAAGTACAGAACGGCCCTAGTTTAACTATAACTATATGGCCCAGATATCTTTTAATTTATAATCTAAATCATCTAAGAGAAAAAGGTTAGTAATTAAATAAAACTAAATAAATTTTAATAACTTTATTTTAATATAAAAAAGTGGACATATATCTCCTCCTTCTTAACATGGAAGAAGTGAATATACATGCTCCTAGAAAAGCAAAATATAACCGTTTCTTAAGTAGAACAATTGTCTTCTTTTTCTTCTTATTACTTTCACTAATAAACAATTGTGTTTCCTCCTTCCTGTCCTCACTTCAGTTTTCTGTATCGCTAAATTTTCTACAGATTCACCCTCCAAAATGACATCGTCCAATTCTTCAAACAATATACATCCAAAGAACACTTTTGGCCGAACGGAAGAAAAATGAAAGTGAAAAATCTAAAACTTCCATTGGATCGGACACCACAGTGAGAGTGCAACCTAGATGTTAACATGAATTCCATAAGAGTTAAAGAGAAAATATTCAATAATTTCAACTTTAATTTAATATTTTATGTAATTATTATAAATTAGCTGCTTTGTACATGCAGAATCTTCTGGAATTAACCCATAAAGCATGTGGACTGCGACGCACAATAGGAAGAGAAAAAGAGGACTGTATGGTGTGAGAAAATCAGTTTTTTGAAGGTTTGATTTATCACTTTATATTCACTTTATATTCACTTTATTTATCACTTTATATTCATAATTATATTCACTAAATATTATTAGTTTAAATTGTGTATTTAACAACATGAATAAATCACAAGGAGGAGGAAAACCATAAGGATGTTAGGCCACCGGAATAGTTCCGTCGAGTAAAGTTAAAACCTAAAGGCACTGAAGTAAATAGTTATTTATGTCAAAGTCAATGGAAAATTATTTTGAATTAGAAGGGATCGGCTTAAACCGGAGAAGTTCGTTAAAAGAAATATTAAAATTTAAGGTAACTTGAGAAGTGAGATTGAGATACTTGAGTAGTCATTGTCTTTTATAGAATGCCCTGAAAGGTACCCCAAATGGGTTGTCCTTAGCGTTTGTGGTTTTTTCGAACATGTCAGAACGAGTTGAAATTTTGAGAATATGATGTATATGCTATGTGTATCTTACTGACAGAATTTTGTGTCATTCTGAGATACTTGAGAAGTCGTCTTCTTTTACAGAATGCTCTCAAAGGTACCCCAAAAGGGTTGTCTGTAGCGTTTGCGGTTTTTTCAACCATGTCAGAATGAGCTAAAATTTTGAGAATATGATATATATGCTATGTATATCATACTGAAAGAATTTCTTGTCGTTATGAGATACTTGAGAAGTCATCTTCTTTTACAGAATGCTCTCAAAGGTACCCCAAAAGAGTTGTCTGTAACGTTTGCAGTTCTTTTAACCATGTCAGAATGAGCTGAAATTTTGAGAATATGATGTTTATGCTATGTATATCATACTGAAAGAATTTCGTGTCGTTTTGAGATACTTGAGAAGTCGTCTTCTTTTACAAAATGCTCTCAAAGTTATCCAAATGGGTTGTCTGTACCGTTTGCGGTTTTTTCAACCATGTCAGAATGAGCTGAAATTTTGAGAATATGATGTATATGCTATGTATGTCATACTGACAGAATTTCATGTCATTCTGAGATACTTGAGAAGTCGTCTTCTTCTACAAAATGCTCTCAAAGGTTTACCCAAATGGGTTGTCTGTAGCATTTGCGGTTTTTAACCATGTCAGGATGAGCTGAAATTTTGAGAATATGATGTATATGCTATGTATATCATACTGACAGAATTTCTTGTCGTTCTGAGATACTTGAGAAGTCATCTTCTTTTACAAAATGCTCTCTAAAGACAACCCAAATGGGTTGTCTTTAGCGTTTGTGATATTTTCGATCATCTCAGAATGAGCTGAAATTAGATCAATATGATGTATATGCTACATATATCTTATTGACAAAAGCTCAGCTCGATCTGAGATACTTAAAGATTCATCAGGAATTTTATCCTAGAGTATCTTTCATTCGAAATTATACACGAAAAATATAAACTATTTTCGACATTTAAAACATGAATCAACGCTCAGATTCGAAGCTGGAGGTATATATTTTTTGGTCTTTAAATGCATGGATCTATATCCTCGCTATGAGTTTCGAGCTCTGAAAGAAAACAAATATAAAAGTATTCATCCAAAACGAGCTTCCGAGGATAGAAACGAGATAAATATGCGAAGAAGGCATAAGTATTAAGTTCAGAGTTCTTGTTGACAGATGGAAGTGTATTTTAAAATTTCGGTACGAGAAGGAAATAATTTGAGAAACGAGTAAATTAATAAAGTTATAATAAAACATCTATTGGCACAAGCAAACAAGAGAATATTTCGTATGACGAGTGAATAGAGATAACCCGAATGTGGATCAAAAGCGACATTTACAGGAGTATGTTTGTCAAATATGCAAGTGTTTAATTTAGGAAGGAAGGTTTAGGTAAGGGAAAGTGTTCATCTTGAACAAGCTGTACCTTCCTATATATATATATATACATATATATATATATATATATATACATATATATATATATATATATATATATATATATGTTTCTATATATATCTATCTATCTATCATGAAGATGGCCTGGTGTTTTAGATACTTAGGCTGTAAAGCCGAATGCGTTTCCAGCCATTTCTTGTCACCTCCTGTGTAAAGCACGACGTATGCGTCCTCGGCTCCTGCGAAGATTTGCTCATACGTCAGCATATATGTGGCTCGTCTTGCCACATACACCTCGTCCGCTACATGTCACCTACACTTGCTGCTGGCTGCCACGCACACCGATGTCCGTGTCACGTCATCTTAAACCTGAACTCCACGCCATGCAGATAAAATTCGAGCACGTCATCTAAACACGCCTGCTGGCTGTCTTGTCGGACTATAGTGCCACGTTGTCGACTGCCGACTGACTGTGACCGGTAAGGGGTCCTGTCAAGTATTGTATTGTGCACGCGAGGCTTGTCAAGCAAGTATTTGCGCGCACCGGGCCTGTCAAGTAAATTACTGGTGTTCTAGCTCATTGAAGAAGACACAAGGTTATATTCTCTTTTGACAATTTCAAATGTAGATCTCTTCATAGTTGTTCAATATTTTATTTCTGAATAAATGAATCCACACATATGTTCGTAAATGATAAGTGTACATACAATGAATAGCTCAACATTCTGTGGTAATATACATGTTACGAAGGGACATCTTCTCAGTTTAAATCATGGTCGTTTGACCTGCAATGTAAATAAACTGGTGAAACTTTTTAATATGTTATATACTTTCGAACTAGAAGATAATTGATTCAGCTCGATGAACTGAACTTTATTGATCAATAACTGTCCTATTATTAAAGGAAATATTCTCATGTAATGTATGGTCAGTTGACCTGCAGAGTAAATGAGATCGGATAAACTTTTCTAACATGAGAATTATTGTCAGCTTGGGAATATTTCTGATTTGTTTTAATCAGCTTTGCGTCATTATTTATGTCATGAATGAACTTCTTTTCATTTTATGGTATGATCGTGTTTGACATAAATTATATCCAACATTTCAGTGGAAACTATTGACGATGATGATAGGTTGACACTAACTGTTTCCCAACATAAGATAACATGAAGTATTCATCTTCTTTTTGTTTACTTCTCAATTTTGAGATCTCATTGTTTGACTTTTAAGACTTTTCTGATGTTATATGCAGGTGAAATATGGAGAGAATAATTGGAAACATGTTCTCTTTTTTTATTAAGTTATCATGGTTTATTGAATTTAGGAAATGATTTTTTGGATATATTTTACTCGTAGGTGAGACCTTTTTCTTTGAAAACGTGGTATGATTGTTGTTTTTCTGTATAATTTTGAAATTTTGAAATTTTCAAGTGGGAGTATTTTAGTGGTTATAATACACTGATGCTATTTCAATTTTCAATTATGGTGTAAGATCTGATTGATCATTTAAAATAACTGTATTGCATGTCAAATACACGTAAAAAGATAAAAAAGTTTCGTAATGATTCTGTTCTGTTTTTACAACAAAAAATGTCACTATATACTGAACATGTGCAGAAAACTTGTTATACATTATCTAAGTGTGTATTTCCTTTTTGTTTTTATGCATGTGAAGGTATAGATCTTTTAAATATTATTTTTAATCGACGTATACAACTATTGATAGAAGAGCGAAGTAAAAATTATATATATATGACTCTTAGTTTTCATACGGTTGCTTGTGCTGACAATAAAGAAGTTATATGTACACAAGAAGATATGATTATTGCTGATTGTAAGAAAAAATTAGTTACTGGGGATCTTCATTTCTTTATTAGAAACATGTTCGCGTTCGGGTTGAAATTTGAAAGAGCTCGAGTCAAACTGTCATATAACTCTAGTAAACTCTCTAAGTAGTTTCAGTGTGACCCGGAACTGCTCACATATGCTTGCGACTTGCCATCCATTTCTACAAGAACGTTGACCAACTACGGACCTACCCGTCATTAAGATAATTCTTTGTTGGCGGTAGGAGTATGTTCAAGTAATTTTCAACCAGACCGCAATTAGTTTAATACACGTTAATTTTACACTAAATCAAATTAAATTACCTTAAATTAAATCGAATATTGACAATAAATTTACGGTAAGGAGTATACGTGAAGGGTAAGTTACAGCTGTGCGGGGAAATCCGGTGAACCTGGTTTCCGCCAGAAGAAAACGTGGTTCGTTGTTGTCGGCAACGTCCGGAACTCTCAATTTGGTGTCCGTTAATTGCCGGTGAGATTCAAACCAAATCACAGATTTTATCGTAGAATCCAGTCTAAGATGGTGGAAGTTCATGCGCGTTGGACTTCAGGGTCGTCACCAGCGTCACTACATTTGGGGACGGTCTAAACCGAGCAAGCAAATCCGAGTCTCTCTCGTTGCAGGTTTGGCGGGGAACGAGAACTCCATCGTCACGTTTAGTGGCTGCGAAGAAATAAAATCCTTGATGTTGTCCGGAGAGAATAGTCGGGAAGTGAGTCTGGAGTCATGAGACCGGTCCGTCACAGCAGTCGGAGGTTTTGAACTGGAGTCGGAAGTGACGCGTGACTTGCCATCCACTTCTACAAGAACATTGACCGTCTACGGACCTACACGTAATACAGATAACTCGTTGTTGGCGGTAGGAGTATGTTCAAGTAATTTTGAAAACTTGGGGATGCCGCAAGTTCTACTTCTCCTTTGGGGTATGGTCAAGTAAATTTCTCCGCAGGGACCTGATGAAGAGAAAAGTTATCCACTAACCTAACTAGTTTCTCTTGTCGAGGACCTTCAGAAGTTGTAGTTCTTTCAGCATGCCCACAGAAACGAAGGGACTCATCACAGTGTGAACGAGAGTTTCCCGTTGTCCCGGAATCAGCATGATCTTCACTCGCTTGTTGGACGCGATGCAGATAGTCTCTGGATAATCAGATCTCCCATATCATCGGTGCGTAAACTGATGCAATCACTGTGAACTACATTGAGACGAGAGGGTTGATATTGCTCATCCACAACGGGTTACTCGTGCACCAAGTCCTTACGCGCTTGTGATGCGTCGATTGTAAACTCTGGACAGTTTCCCTTAAAATGTCAATGGCGCATCACTACAGGATAATATGGTCATCACAGCAGGCTCCAACTAGCAGCGAGTGATTTCTTGGGCTCAAGGTTGATGGGTCTGTTACGTCTGTAGATTCGACTTTGATGGCTTTTCGTCGACTCTCGGAGTACCTCGGAGATTGATTACTGCAAGTAAGTGAAAGAACGAAGTATAAACTTTACATCCTGTCACGTTCCATGGTACTTCTTCCCTCGTGAAGAGACCCGGTGTTCTCTCTTCCCACTGAGATCCAAACTTAGATCTCAGCGACTGTTCAACCCTGTGTGTGGCATAATCACCCACAGCAGTTGTGGATAATCTTGACAACAAAGCTGTGAACAAAACAGAAGTCTGGACACTCGGGCAGTTCGGGTGCCAAACGTCCAAGTAAGGGCTTCGTGAAGCGGGGATGACATTAACGCCCGTGGTCCAAATTCTTAACCGTAACAGGGATGACGGGAGAGGTTTGTAGATTTCGCTTGTTCCTCTCTTCTCCGCCCTCAACAAATTTCCTACGAGAAGCTGCAACACCCTACACATAAAACTGGAATAACCTTGATGTGTGGAGTATGAAATTGCGATTACCCTTTACTACGCAGCAAGTTCCGTCTAGGATCCCTTACTCTTCCATAACTCCAGAAAGCAAGTGTTTGATTTCTCCCAACTGTGTACCATCGAAACTGTGTTAGTAAAATAATCACTAGAAGGAACAAACATATGCTGAACTCCAGTGTGCGCTCGACCAGTTCGTGACCGTGGAAAGGTTAGGGTTTAGGATTGCTGCTCTAAGACAAGGTTGAGTACTGTAGTCCGGTAGTCTTGTCATACGAGAACAAGAATACGTGGCAAAAGCAGAGTCGTTCGATTGATCTTCAAAACGTCCAAATCCAAGTGGTAGGTTGCTAGTGTCCGACCCGAAACTTTAAACCTGTACTTGCTGGTATTGGTCACACTTGGAAAGACCGGTAACTTTGATATTATCACTTGAACCATGGAGCTAAAGAATCATAATCAGCTAAGCATAGTCCTCTGCCTCTTGTCAAATGCTCCTCCCCGATGGGCGTGGTAAGAACACACGCGCCACGAAGGAGAAATTTCACTTGTCACCTATGCTACCTGCAGTGAACTAGGAAGGGTCTTGGCACCAGGGTCTTGGCACCAGACTTGTCGTTGTCTCATGGTACCAGGGAGGCGCGCGCGGAGAGGGGCAGAGAGGATCGCAGGTTTTTAGAGTGAGAGGGGAGGGTGTTAGAGTGTGATAGGAGGTAGAATTTTTTACATATTTTTTTTCATTTCGTTTTTTCTTTTTTTTGGTTTTAGAATTGACACATTTGGTGGAAAGATGAGTGAGTATTAAATAGTTTTTGATTTTCTGAGAAGTTAGGGTTAGAGAGGGTTCTTTTTAGGGTTTTTTGTGAGACTTTTGATAGTTTTTGACAGTTTTTGTCACATTCACTGTATTTGTTTCTCTCTATCTTTACATATCAGGGTTCAGGGTTCTTCTTTCTTCTTTTCTTCTTCTTCTTTTCTTCTTTTTTTCTTTTTTCTTCGTTTTCTCTCTTTTTATTTTTGTTGTTTTTATTCTTCTATGTTCCTTTTTCTTTTTAGAGATGTTTCTGTTATGATTGCCGTTTGATCGGATATCGGTTTTCTCTAGCTATGGGTACTCTCTCTCTCATGAGATCGAGACTGATTCGAGACACACCATGTCCGGTGTGCAATCAGTTATTTACTTCGCAAGGAGTAAAATCTCATGTGGGAAAGATGCACAAGAGCTATGATACGACCATATGGGATGCCCAGGTTAGCCGAGATCGGAGCTCTACACGTGCAGTCACTATGGCACCATTAGCCCTTCTTCTTGGAGTTCCTCCAGAGTCGTGGGAGTGGATGAGAGTCCACTCTGGCACTATTCTGAGTTTGTTCGAGACGAGTTTTTCTTGTCCGCGTTTGTTCCATCAGTTACCTCGTGCTCTTCATGACGAGGTGAGACAAGCATTTCGTCTACCTCTCGACATGTTGGCACGGAACACCAAGGACGAGGCGGCATGGTTACTATTTCTTCTACTTCCTCGTTGGTGTCTCCGTTATACTCGAGGTGGCAGAGGAGGACATCGGGAGGTGGCGGTCCGTCTTCGGAGATTCCGTGCTGGTGATTGGGCGTCCTTACAGGAGGAATCAGTCCGTGCGGTACGAGGTAGGAGTGAGTCTGCCTCTACACGTGATGTCTCATCTTCCGCTCGCATACGACGCTGTAGGATGTTAGGTCAGGCTGGAGAGTACAGAAGAGCTGCTAGAGCACTGCATCCTTTGTCATTGGCATGTCCTACCGAGGAGACGATCGCTGCGTTGCGTTCCCTTCACCTCTCATCGGGTGTTCCCCCACCACCTGAGGTTCAGGACTATCAGCCTGAGGAGTCATTATGTCTCGATAGATCCTTGTTTGCCCAGGCCTTGTGTACAGCTCCACGTCTATCTTCTGGAGGTCTGTCTGGGATGGTCTACGAGCACCTACGGGATTGTTTTCAGAAAGACGACCCCTCTAGTGGTTTCACGGAGCTTTTTCAGGTAGCGGCAGCAGTAGCTCAGGGACATATTCCTCAGTCTATAGCTCAGGTACTAGGGGCAGCTAGACTTTTGACCATGACGAAGGATGGTGGAGGGATTCAACCGATAGTCATCGGCGAGATTCTCTTACGACGTATCAGTCGTACCATTGTCCTTCAGCTTCGAGATACTTTTCAGGACCACCTTTGCCCACATCAGTTTGGAGTTGCGACACCGGGAGGTTGTGAGTCTGTGTCTTTCGGCATTAGAGCTCTCTTGGACATCCATCCCGATTGGGTTGTCCTACAAGTGGACGTGGAAAACGTCTTTAATAGCGTTTCCCGCGCTTTCATTTTTAGGGAGCTCATGGATGGTGGAGGATCTCTGGCGGGTCTGATCCCTTTCGTGCGATCCTTCTATGGTTCTCCTTCTTCTCTTTACTACCAGCACGGTCCTACGATAGAGGGGGTTTCAGTCATCAGCTCCGCTGCATGTACTCGTCAAGGAGATCCTTTGGGTGGACCCCTCTTTGCCTTAGCTCACTACAGAGCTCTCTTGGCCACCGCCTTGGCTGCTCCAGGTTGTGTTTTTCCATCTCTAGCTGATGATACGCACATCGTAGGTCCGGCGGACCAAGTCGGTGTTGCCTTTGACCACCTTGTCTCTCAATTGGTCTTGGTAGGGCTGAGGGTGAAGGTGTCAAAGTGCAAGGCTTGGTCTCCCATAGGTATACTGTCGGACCTACAGCTCCCGGAGGGATTTGTTATCCCCACTGATGGTTTACGCATCCTCGGAGTACCTGTGGGTACAGAAGACTTTGTCTCTCGATTCTTAGATGTTGCCCTAGCGGAGGACGTTTTGCATATTGAGGATCTCCCTATGTTGGAGGATCCTCAAGTTGCCTTTGGTATCCTTTACTCTTCCATTGCGCGACGTCCGAGTTACTTACTCCGCACAGTACCTCCATCTCCTATCTTCATCTCGCGCCTCAGAGAGTTTGATAGGAAGATCATGAGGGTGTTTGGCGACATCATAGGACCGGGGACTTTTGACTGTGTGGCAGGACCTCTCGCACGTAGGCAGACATCTTTGCCGATATCATGTGGCGGAGTGGGCTTATTATCCATGGAGGAGACTGCTCCGGCAGCCTTTTTGGGTAGTTGGGCCCTCTCAGCACCTTGGCTCTGTTGTCGTTTTCTCGTGCGAGATAGACCTATTCTAGAGAGCTACGTGACAGAGGTGGAGGATGGTTCTTACCCACTACAGATGTGCCTCCGTGAGACAAGAGATGGCTTGACTCTGGAGGCACGTGAGGCACACCCTCGATTCGATACCTTAGCTACCGATGGATCTCACGGACTACAGTCTTTTCTGACGGGGCACCACTTCCAGCAGGTTCTCCATGCTCTCTTAGTGGATCCTTCCATCTCACGGGATACTAGAGCTCGACTCCGCTCTTGTTCGGGCAAGGGCGTAGGCTCTTGGCTCATAGCTCGACCTTGCATTAGAGCGTTCCGACTCGCACCGACTATCTTCTCTACAGCGATGAGGTTCCGCCTAGGCTTGGTACAGCCTGTTGCTTCGACATTATCCACTTGCGAGTGCGGTGTCTCGCTCGACACATCGGGTCGCCATCTTGCTCGATGTCCTCTTGGTGGAGAGCGGATAGCTACCCACGATGCCATCAGAGACGTCGTGTTTGCCTTAGCACGGGAGAGCGATCACATGACGTGGAGAGAGCGTTGGTATGCCCTTCAGACAGGAGGATCAGTGCGAGCTGACCTGTACATGATGAGAGAGGATCAGGTCTCAGTGGCTGATGTGGTTGTCACGGATCCGACACGGGACTCAGTGGCGGCACAGGTGATCACCCATCTCCCAGGATGGGCTGCAAGCGTGGCGACAGCAGCGAAGGTGACCAAGTACAGGGGTATGCAAGTGGGACATCGCTTCATCCCCTTAGCCTTGGAGATATACGGATCGACATGTTTGGAGTTCGACGTCTTTTTGAGAGACTGTGCTAGAGCCTATCATGAGAGGCGCCAGGGAGTTCCACTTTCTCTTTCTTTCTGCACCATGTTTTTCCGACAGCGAGTTTCCATTGCTCTACAGAGAGCTTTAGCAGGAGCAGTTCACAGGAGGGCAATCGCAGTAGGTGATGCCTCTTCAGGTGCGCCAGTTGTTTCTAGAGGTACTGATTTTTTGATCTCCGACATTATAGGTGCGACAGACGATTTTAGAGCTACTGATAGCGGGGCTTAGCCCCGATGTTCTTCCCTTCGGGGTGTTGGAAATGGACTGCTAATAGAATAGACTAAGGTAAAACTCTAAGTCACGGCATAAGGACAGTATGAGAGTGTGGGGAGAGCTCCTCAAGAGAGTGTAGGCAAAACCAAGTAAGTAGATACTCAATAATGTACAATGGCCTTCAGCCAGAATAATATACCTTGGGGTCTTGGCCTTGGTGACCTTACGAAAGGTCACCATCCTAAAAGCCTGAACTGCTTACTGCTAAGAGGGGTATTCACACTGCGTACAGTATTCTAACACTCCCACTCAGTAACAGTTCGGATAAAAATATTACTTAGCTAGAAAACATTCCTAGCTTCGGTAGTAGATAATCCAACTTGGGAGCTGGTAAGCTCTTCGTCAGAATATCTGCAACCATGTCCTCAGTAGGACAATACCTAACTTCTATAACTTTTCCAGCGATGTGATCTTTGATGAAGTGATATCGGATGTCGATGTGCTTCGTACGGTCGTGGAACTTGCTGGTGTCGACAAGGGCCATAGCACTTTGATTGTCACAATATGTAACGGTCGGCTCCTTGTCATGCAATCCGATGTCGGTCAAGAGCTGACGTAACCAGATTGTCTCTGAGCAGCTCGTGCTAAGAGCTACATATTCTGCCTCTGTACTTGACAAGGCTACTGATTTCTGTCTCTTGGAGGACCAGCTGATGGCTCCTCCAGAGTAGATGAAGCAATGTCCTGATGTGGATCGTCTTGTCTCCGCATGTCCTCCCCAATCAGCATCGGTGTAACCGAACAGAGAGTAGGGCTGGGGTGAGTGAGCATACTCAAGGTACAAATTTAAAGTTCCCTTGATGTAACGAAAAACCCGCTTCATAGCGGCAATGTGCTTAGGTCCAGGGTTACTCATGAACTGGGAGAGTACACTAATGGGATAAGACAAATCAGGACGAGTACATACTGCAGCCCAATTAATAGAGCCGGCTGCACTCTGGTAAGGATAACTATTGCATAGCTTCTTTTCATCCTCAGTGACAGGGGAGTCATCCGAAGAAAGTTTCTCACCTGTAACTAGAGGGGTGCTTACAGGTTTGCAGTCCTGTAAGCCAAACTGAAATAGTTTCTGTGTCAAATACAAAGTTTGACTAAGCTTGATAGTGCCAGAAGATGGATCACGGTTGATCTCAATGCTAAGGCAATGATGGACTGGACCGATGTCAGTCATGCTGAACCGTGAGCTCAATTTTCTTTTTACGTGAGACAGTAGAGCCTCACTGCTGCTGGCAATCACAGTGTCATCCACGTAGAGGGCAAGGATGACGAAGTGCTATTTCTGGTGCAAGTAGTAAACATTTCCGTCTGCACCGGACTTAGCAAATCCAAGAGAAAGCAAGAATTTGTCGATGATCAAGTACCATTCTCTTGATGATTGCTTAAGACCGTAGAGAGTCTTGAGCAATCTGCATACTTGACTACGCCTTGCTGTAGTCACGCCTTCCGGAACACTCATGTATATTTCCTCGTTAAGTGTTCCATTCAGAAATGCAGTTTTAACATCCATTTGATGTACATGTAGATTATACTGCGCTGAGATGGCAAGGATGAGCCGTATTGACTGAATGCGGACTACAGGGGAAAAGGTTTCTGTGTAGTCCAACCCGTAGATCTGGGTGAAACCACGAGCCACTAGTCTCGCCTTATAACGAGCAATGGACCCATCGGTATTAAGTTTTAACTTAAAGGTCCACTTACATGTTATCGGTCGGTGTCCTTGTGGCAAGTCGGTGAGCTTCCAGGTGCCGTTAGATTCGTGGGAATCTAGCTCCTCCTCTATTGCTCTTCTCCACTGATCGGCATCAGGAGAAGATACTGCTTCTGTGTAGGAAACAGGTTCCATTGGCACTGGTTTAAGAGTTACCATCAATGCACGCTTGGTGTTCTTCCGAGACTTCGGGATCAGCGATGAAGGGTCGTAGCCTTCATCTGGGTTCCGTTGTGGAGGAACTGAATGTCGAGCTGATCGTCTCAATGGAGGTGGTGCTGGGAAATCCAATGGAGGAAGAGAGGACTCGCTGTGGGTGGAGCCGGAAACTCGTGGTGAGCGTGGTGATGTGCGCCGAAGGTAAGGATGGCGCGGGCTCAAGTTCTCTGCAGGGGGAGAATGAGTGCTTGAAGAGTGAGAACGTGGAGGACGACTGCTCCCACTGGACTGTGTACTGCTGGTCACTCCTCCGCTAGGGCCATGACTGCTAGGGACTCCTCCTCCAGATCCAAGACCAGTGGATGGGGTTGGAGCTGGATGGGCAGGAGATGGCAGAGGAACTCCCACTGAAGGGAAACCGGGAGAGACCGACGAGAAATGAGCTGGGCCAGCTGAAGGGGCGGGCACAATATGATAAAAATGGACGTCGGTCTCAGGAGATGCTTGAGTGAGTGGGAGATCAGCAGAGGGGGTGGATGTGGGAGGGAGAGTCGGAGAAGACTCATCGAAGATAACATCACGAGAAGTGAAGGTATGACCGTCAGATTTTCTTTGGAGACGGTAACCCTTACTCTGGCCGCTATAGCCAAGGAAGATACACTCGTGAGAGCGATCATCGAGCTTTGTGCGCTCAACCTCGGGGACCTGGGAAAAAGCACGGCAGCCAAAGACGCGCAGAAAGGAGAGATCGGGTCGACGAGGTGTTGTGGAGGCATAGGAGTGCCAGAGTTCATAAGGTGTGATCATAGACGGGATAACCTTAGACGGACACCGGTTCTGGAGGAAGGTGGCGCAGGTGATTGCTTCACCCCAGAAGGGCTTGATGAGCGTGGAAGTGTAAAGCATGGAACGGACAGCATCAAGCAAGCTGCGGTTCTTACGTTCAGCAACGCCATTCTGCTGAGGAGAGTAAGGGACTGTGAATTGACGTTGGATGCCACGCTCGCGACAAAAAGCGTCAAAAGCAGCTGAACGATATTCCCCGCCATTGTCAGATCGCAAAGTGACGAGAGATTGGCCAGTGGCGCGCTCAGCAAATGCTAGATAGTCTCGGAAAGCAGCAAAACAGTCACTCTTATAGTAGAGAAGACGAGTGACACTGTAGCACGAGTAATCATCAATAAAGGTGATGAAATACTCATAGCCAGAAAAGGTGCAAGGGGAGATGCGACCACTAATATCAGAATGGACCAGTGCTAGAGGACGAGTGGATCGAGTGGAGCTAGCACGTGGGAATTTAGTGCGTGCATGCTTGCCGTGTGCACAAGCTGGGCAAATATCCTCAGAGAGCGGGAAGGAAGGGAGGCTGGTAACATACCTGCGGTGGCTCAGCTCATGGACTCGATGATGGTTGATATGGCCGAGTCGCTGATGCCACAGGGTAGAGAGATCGCCCGTCGTAGTAACAAGGGCACAGGGTCTAGGTGGCGTCGGTGGAGGAGTCCGACTGCCAGATGTGAAACCCTGAAGGCCTGCCAACAAATGCGGAGGAGACCGAGGCCGAGAAAAGGAAGGATCCGACTGCTCGCCAAAGAAGAACTGAGATGAAGTCAAGTGAACATAATAGGGACTGTAAGGACGAGGGCCAAGGAGGCCCTCTGTCCCACCTTGGGGGACAATGTCCCTATTAGGGGGATCGTCCCCCTCGTCCCTGGGCGGACGGTCGTCCGTGGGGAACGGACGGCCGTCCGGGCTGGCCCCTCCGTGCGGGGATGCGCGATCCCCTATGTGGGGATGCGCATCCCCATGCTCATATCCCCGCGACGGCGGGGATATGGTGCTCGCATCCCCACTCCGGGGATGCGGGAGCTACACCCCCGATGTTGGGGTGTGTAGCAGGTGCAGGGGCAGCGTCGCGGGGTTCGCGGGGTTCGCGCCGCTGCCTCTGCTGACGGGGTGGGGAGGGGGCGGCACCCCCGATGTGGGGATGGCCCCATCCGGGTGGGGATGTCTCCATCCGGATGGGGTCTCCATCCCCATCCAGATCCCCACTGTGTGGGGAAGAGTTATCCCCTGTGCGGGGATAATTCAGGTGTCCCCGCACGCTGCAGGGTGCCGGCGCCTACGCGCCGTGCGCACCATGCGCGGATGGGGTCCCCGACCCCATCTCCGACTAGCACGGGGGTGTCTATCCCGCGTTGGGGCGCGTGTGCCAGGGGGCGCGCGAGGAAGGTTCCAGGGTCTAACGGATGTGCAGGTGCGGGGTTTTGAAGAGGTGTGTGAGTTGAGTCGATTCGTGTAGAGGGAAACGGCTCGATCCGTGTGCTGCCAGTGGACGCGCGTGGGAGAGGTGGAGCACCAAGGGGTGGTGTCCTAACAGAAAATTGTCCAAGGGGTGTCATGGTGAGGGGGGTAGACCCCGCGCGGACTGAATTTGGGCCTTCATTTTCCAAGTGAGACAACTCCGAATTTGGTGGAGTGATAGGGACTTCTCTAGTGAGAGAGTGCTCCGAATTAGGGATTTGAAAATTCCGTGAGTGACTTGGCTGAATTTCTGCTTGGGTGTGCGCATTCTGTGAGGCGGGGCTGGGCCTGGACCGTGGGAAGCGGATCCTGCGCATGTTGCGGTTGAATAGTGAGGTGCTAGTCCGCTGATTAGATTGCGGTCTAGCTCGCAAGCGCGGTCCTGATCTCTGGCTAGGTGGTAGTGTGTGGATTACTGAAGTCCTACCAGCTGTAGCTACAAGCGCGGTTTGGTCAGCGACCAAAATTGAATTGCCGAGCATGTAGAGATCGTCGACGGTGGGGCAGGGAGCAAGCACTTGACCAAATCTGTCTTCAAGGTGACAGAATCCATTGCCAATTAGGCACCAGCCGCCATTGGCATCAAATTGCCGAGCTGAGAATAAGTTCTTTTGCAAGGCGGGCACGTGAAGAACGTCACGTATGTACACGTGCTCACCGTTGAGCAGGCGCACTTCCACCATGCCAGAACCAGCAACGTGAATAGTGGTGTTGTCACCGAGTAGAATCGCATCATTCTCGGTGTTCTCAGCGGAGACGGGTGAGTATTCGACAAATTGTCGTCGGTTATGCGCCATGTGGTGTGTGGCACCCGTGTCCACATACCAATTAGGATCAGCTGTCTGCACGATTGCAGACGAACATTGTGCCACCAAAACCCGACGAGTGTTGCCGTTGTTGTTCTGGGAACGGCGATTCTTGTTCTTATTCTTGTTACCAGCAGTCGAGTTTTCGTTACTGCTGCTGGGCTTGTCTGGACACTCAGCGATGCGGTGCCCGGGCTTGTTGCACTGGAAACATTTCTCGTTAGGATCTGGCGGTCTCTTCGGTGGCTGGTTACCGCCTTGTCGGTTGCCATCATTGTTGCGCCGGTTGTTGCCATTGCGACCTCCTTGCCGGCGACCTGCAAACAAGGCAGTGGATGGTTCCATCGATAGCTTGCGCCCGATCGTTTCCTCCTGAATGAGGAAGGTGATGAGGTCCTGTAGCGAGAGATTTGGACTCGTTCTCATCGCCTGCAAGAATAGATGGTAGTTGTTGGGCATGCTGCCCATCAACGCGAGGACTTGCTCCTCGTTGGCAATTATCAGTCCAGCTGAAGTCATCTGCTGGATGAGAGACTTGAAGTTGTTGACATGTTGGGTAACAGTCTCGTTGGGTTTCATCTTTAAAACCCGCAACTTCTCTCTCAAATGCATCTTGGTCACCATGTCTTGACCTGCAAAGTGTCTGGTCAAGGTGGACCATGCATCGTTCGATGTGGCGCAGGACATTAGATGTCCTGCCACGCTGTTCTCGCAACATTCGTTGATCGCTGCGAGTGCGTTAACGTCACGCTGATCCCAATCTGCGATGCTACCGGGTCCGGTAGCAGGGGGAGGGATGAGTACCGCAGTACCTCCGGGTGTCGTGGCACGTGGTCTCTGCACGTTCCCTTCCACGATGTCAAGAACACCATGGGCCCTGAGCCGCAAGGTTGTCTTGTGCTTCCACAGCGTGAAGTATGTGCCATCGAACTTGGCCCAGCCTTTGGTGTCAAAGGGGGCGGACATTCTGTATCAGATTGATCGCTGGAACGGTGAAATTCTGTTAGCGAAGGTACAGAATATGGGTGCGTGAAGCGTCCTTCTCGCAGCAGCTGAAGCGTCCTCCAACTACTCTCACCTAAGGGCCGAAGGCCTACCTAATGCCTATGCTATTGTGCTACTGCATCAACAATGCAAAGCTCTGATACCATGTTGGAAATGGACTGCTAATAGAATAGACTAAGATAAAACTCTAAGTCACGGCATAAGGACAGTATGAGAGTGTGGGGAGAGCTCCTCAAGAGAGTGTAGGCAAAACCAAGTAAGTAGATACTCAATAATGTACAATGGCCTTCAGCCAGAATAATATACCTTGGGGTCTTGGCCTTGGTGACCTTACTAAAGGTCACCATCCTAAAAGCCTCAACTGCTTACTGCTAAGAGGGGTATTCACACTGGGTACAGTATTCTAACACGGGGTGGTTGTTGCTTGGCCCTTCGGGTCCTTTCTTTCCCTTGTGAGCCTTGATGGGGTCTTCTCATCCGTTTGCTATTCATTGGGTCGCGTTTTCTCTTGGCACCATATAGTTCCAGTCGACCGTGGCATATTCGTTTAGCAACAAACTTGAGATCCGGCCGCGTTCGAGAGTCTCACGAGACTGTGCCACGTTTGGAGCGTCTCACCAGAGTGTGCTCTACAAGGAGCTGAAGTTCCACGAGGAAAGCCAAGCGTTTGCAACGTATAAGCGACACGTAGAGTACGTCTTGTGTCTTACTGAACGGGCGGAGAAACTCAGATTCGCCTTACATTCACCATTGATGACCCCGGCACAGCGGCGGACCTCACGTTTCCAGGCTGCTGCGCTCGCCAGGAAATTAATTCTATCTCACCGTCTGGGAGAGACACGAGCCTTCCCAACTCAGGGGTGCAAAGTAATGATATTATCTCGCTATCATCCTCGTCCTCCAGTGTTCTCAACCCTACAACAGCTTCGAGGAGCTGATGAAGGATTGAGAAAACAAGAATCACAAACGTGGCAGGCTACCGTGGCAGGCTACTTTCACTTCCGCACCAAGCCACTGGAGGATCCTCGATCCTTCCAAGTCTCTCACGATCATCACGATCATCTATTCGAACTCCGATCACTCGAGACCCCGAAAGCCAAATCACCCGCGGGTTATGAACGATTCGCCTCTACTCCATCCATAGCCCTGCATCAGACTTAAACTGAAATGAGTGCACGATTTCTCGACATGCTCGGCTTTATAGTTCAACGTTCTGTTCCCTACAGTGGCTAACTTAACAACCAAGTACATCGACCACAGTTTATATTTCCCGAACAAGGCAAGGTTTGAGAACCTGCACAGTCCATGGAGGCAAGAGGAACGAAATTACCAATGCGTTGATGCCGAGATTTTATGACAGAAGAAGTTGATGTAAAGATAAATCTATGTAAGTCGGATGCTCGAAAACCGGTCCGCTATACGTACTGCGGGTAGGAGCAATCAGGTACCTTGGTTGTTTCCTTTTAGGCGCTTCTTTTTACTCTTTCTCCTTATCCTTTCAGTGGAGATAATTTGCTTGATCACACCCCTCTTGATAACCTATTGTTTGATCACACTATGGTTATCAAAGATAAAACTAATCAATGACATGTAGGATTACACACATCAATTATTCAATTAGGTATAACATAATTTATATTATATTATCAAAACAAATTAAATAACAATAATGGTTTTTGATCAGTGAAACGATGAAACACATGAAAAAGTAACCGGATTTACGGTGATTCATTCATGAAGTATCACACCCTTCTTAACGATGTATTGCTTTAGGGTGTGATAAAGTAAAGCAAACTTACTAAAGTGTGATGAAGCAAACTTTTGAGATAATTTCACCTGTTTCATTATATGTTCCTTTCTGACATCCTCTCTCCTCGATAACTGGTGGGAAAAGAAGTCCAGACGAGATACTTCTGTTAGAATTCATTGGGCTGTATGCTGTATCACGCCATCCTCCAGGCAAAATCACTACCGAAAAACGTTTGTCGAAGTGACTGGAAACAGGAATTCTCCAAATGACTTGTAGAACCAAACTATCTGTGATCAAGCGATGTTCATTCACATGTACGCAGACAGTTCCAAAAGATAACTGCAATCATTTGTCTGCGGACAGGATTCTAACAGACGAGAAGAGATAGGCAGTAAGTTTTACAATTGAATATGGAACAAGCTCAGGGACCTAGCGCACCGTACAACTCGAGGCGGTAAATCAAACCGAGAAACTCCAGGTACTAAAAGTTTAGCGATACTGTGCAAGTCTTGGTAACCAGTATTAGATGGCCCGACTGCGATCTGGATATACAAAATGTGACGGTGAATATTTCAATTCCATGGACTACTGTACCTCGGGGACGAGAATGACGTTTAGAAAGAATCCAACCATATCGCTGACCTTCGACCTCGTGCTTGCATTAAATATTCAACATCCTGGTTTCCGAGAGAACGATTAAAACCTTTTTACTACACAGGTAGCTGGGAGGAAAATGTTGAAGAACAATTCGCTGTAAGAGGAGAATGACAGTACTGAAGCAACCCGTTACAATATCATGATATCGACTCTTGACCACTAGTAGCATATATCCGAACTTGTACCTCTAGCCTAAAACTGCCAGAATGTCCACATCTAACCTTGGTGAGAAGCTGTTTCCATGCAGTTGGACGACTACATTACGTCTGGATAGGTCTCAAGTAGAACGAACAGATACCAAGTGGTTAGAGGACATACGCACCTGCAATACACCGCGCTTCTACAGTTTGGTACGTGAAATCACAATGAAGAGCGATCTGCAGTTGAAAGACGTGTACTTGTAGGTCTCTTAAGGCACAAAATCAGCTCTTGGCTTGAGCCTGATCACAAGAACTGGACCCTCTGAATCTTTTCCGAATAAAATGCTAAAGCATCCGTCTAGCGTAGTGACGTCTGTATCGTATATTCCTTCCATATGATGACAAGAGGAACATACAGACCTATCATAACGAAAGGTAGCTTCTACAATGCGAACTTTACATTACCATCCTACAATCTTGGTGGCTCATCCCTCCACACTCGAGGCTGCAAGAAAGCCCATCATACATTTATTCCTTGGCGGAGTCCTGCTCCAGCTTCTTTTGTCCAATCACTTTCAAAATTCTCATCATGTGCCCTAATATACTGACACGCTACAACAGTACATGACATGCTACGGGAACATGAACCAGCGAAACTCAGGCTGAGAGAAAAAATTCATATTATGTTGTTCCACAATGCTGGGAATCTAACCACAGTAAAAAATATTGACCTGTTTTGGGTGGGGCCAAAAACCAGAAATGGCAATCTTGATGTTGTGCAAAACGCTTGACTCGCGGTTAGCATCTGACCCACGTACTCTGTCTCCGTCTTTAGATCCAAGGGTACACTAAGAAAATCGGCAGGTGCGTTCAAAGTGACACCTGAAAGCAGACTAGACTTATTCAACAGAAGATGACTCAAAGTAGGTCCTGACAACTTCACGACTATCAAATCAGACAAAACCCTGACTCACCCGACGAAATGGAGGTGTTAACGTATAATGAGCACGGTCCATAAGGCAGCAGAAGAAAGAAAATGCACTATGCACTGGGCATATGCACTTGCCAAAATTTGTTCTGGACAACTTGGAATCGAAAAATCCCCATGGCACGTGCAAGCGAGGGCGATGGCGACCTGCAATAAAATCACATGTCCCAATAAGATTTAGATGACATAAAAGAAGACACCTTAGCGTACTGGATGTTGACACCCGTTGTCCTTACGTATCCGGTTTTGCTGAAGCATCGCACTTGATTTTCTCAAGTGTGCTCGACGAAATGCCCCACTCGTGGAGCAACTCCACAACTTAAAACCATTTTTAGTTCTTTCACTTCGTATTCTCTGTGGGTTATTTGATTTAACCCAGAGGTGCCATGTCAAAAAGAAACCTTGCGGTTATCAGTTCGAAATGTGAGCTATCAACTTTCAGACTGATAACGCACAGTTCTGAAGTTGCGTGCTCCATGACGTACTAGGAAGATACTAAGAAAGAAAAAATCGTTAAATATGCAAGAACCAACTGGTTGTGGACTGCGTGATACGACGCAATCCACTTCCAGTTAAGAGTTTATGCTATGCCTATCCCGCACCAAGAATCACAAAATACATACAGTTCAATATAGTTGAGATGCTTGAACGACTATCTCGCACGTATAATTAGACAGTACACGTTGATTCGAGCAATTCCAATTGCGTACTTGTACACTAAACAATTAAACAAGACCACGATAAAACCAAGTATAAGTACTCTGTCCACTTTTCACTAGTCAATAACGGGCATCAGCGTAGCAGACGTTGTCGACTTAACTACACTGGAGTCGGCTTAAGGGCGAGCCTCTCGATAATAACAGGATGAGGCTTTCATAGTGTGCTTCCCCTCCTTTACCACTTCCGCAGGTCTGGCTGTTCCATTCGGACGAGTTTCATCCTTAATCCCGTCCGACCACCTGAATGTGATCAACATCCGAGTGGATTTACATGTACCCGTGTGAACTCCGGTGGTAAGAGGATCCCTTCAGACTGAGTGACTCAAGGCGCAGGAAGTGTTTAATCAACGGATTACTCGGTCTAAAAATTATAGAACGTTAGCACTAACCACACATTGTCTCAGCTTTTCGAGCAGATACTGCGTTTCGAATACCTTTGTGGGTCTGAATCCCTTCCAACCACAAGTCCTGTGTGACATATCTACAGAGCCAATCTGACCTAAAAACAAAATGGTGCAAGTATCTGATGTGGGAGGCTTGAACCTTGTCGTTTATCCCGTGCACGCAGGATTCACGGCCCACCTTCATACCTGGGTACTAACTCTCCTTCAAACAACAAGTCTCATCAAAACGTCTTCTGCTTAGTTAAAGAGGAGCGCACGAGAGCAAAAAGCATATCTTACTACGCATCCTCACGGAAATACTCCTCATCACCACAATTAGGTGATGCTCGACTGGTCTTTCGCATAATCTACATGTTCTCCTCCGTGCCGACAGCGATATTCTTCTCTGTGGTAGTGACTCCAACACACTATACTCAGTTTCACATCTTCAGAACAAGACCTCGGGAGTACCCAGCGACTGCACAGCTAACAGAAACAGTTAAGGTCGAGTGAGATCTTGACACACGGTTAGAACACTGAAACGTCAACATACGTCAAAAACTCACATAACACCTGGAAGACTGAAATGACTGTCTGTCGCATTAGTTTTGAGTCGTGTTGTAACTCACGCACCATCGACATCAAGGTTTTCTTACCCCTAGGCACAGATGTACGGTACCGTCCAGAGGCGTACGATGATGGGACTCTGTTGAACTTTACAAGCGGCTTTTCGTGTTAACAATGGGTTCTCTTTCTCTCGAGCAACTAAAGACACACAAGAATTCGATCAGACATATTGCATCAAAGACACACAAAACGAAAACAAAAACGAAAACAAAGGGAAAATAGTGCAGAACGAAATCAAGCCACCACACTGTATTCAGATGACCGAGAAAACTGATCCATGTCTGATATTACGTGCTCTTTCAAATGAACTTCACCTATACATTCTACTAGACTGAGTATGCTACTTGATCATCATACTACATCAGTTACTACATTTAGTCTGAAACGTAACTTCCTGCAGACACTCAATGTTTGGTAAACTTCAAACATAAACATACTGTCAACTGATTCCTCTCAACTATCATTCCACAGAAACTAGAAACTGTCAAACCGCTGCCTACTAACTCCTCGAAGAACACGAGAGAGAACCATCACCTAACTCAAGCCACATTAAAAACACCATAAAAAACATCATATCAGATGAGAATATAACTGTTAAAACAGAACGTGATGCATAATCACATACGTTGTAGAACTGTCAGTTTCGTTTCCTGTAGCTGTGGTCCACTCGCTACAAGAATTTCCCACCATTTACATGTCCGATACAGACCACAAGTACGCTTCTCGCTCCAAAGCTTGCTTCTCATTCTTCGCCATGAACATCTTCCTTTCATAACCAGTGCTGCGGTCAACTCCATCCCAGTGTCGACCTGGTTTTATGCCGTAACGATTTGCAGGAGGGGCTATACCCCTCTTTAGCCAGCTATGACTAGGTATATCTTGGGGGACGATAAATCCAGATGCTTTCATCTCTTCGCTCGCACCTAAGTCTGGCAAGACTGGATCAGGCATCTTTTTCTTAACCAAGTGAGCCATTGGATCACCCCATCGAACTGCTTCCTTCAGTTCCTTGTCCAAGTCTGGATCATCTCGAGACCGGGCAAACGGTTTGTTCTTTTCTGCTTCTAGTTCAGCGAACTTGGCTTCCATTTCCCTCTTTTGAGCAAGACCCTTACCCCATTCTAATGGCTTCTCAGCAGGTTTTGCTTCCCCTTTTTGCTGTCGAATAAGCTCTTCCAAACCTTCCAGCCTCCTCCCTCTTTTGTCTCGATAGACTGTCTCGGCACCTCGTCCACTCTGAGATGGATCCAGATCCGCGAGCGCCTTGACTTCCATAACTTTCTTCCTTTTGATCTCCTCCGTAACTTGCTTATCTGTTCTTAGCCCTCCGACTGATCCATCAGCCATTTTGTGTGTTTTCGTACGTTTATCATCGTGCCCATACGCGTTGTCATTCGTGAGTCTTTTCCTAGGGGGTGAAAGATCTCTAGCGTTCCTCCTTGGGGGAGACAAGTCAAGGGAATCATGTCTCCTCCTAGGAGGAGACCTAGCATCACCATCCTCATTTTCATTTGAGACTCTTCTTCTCGGGGGTGAAAGATCTCTATCGTTCCTCCTTGGGAGAGACAAGTCAAGGGAATCATGTCTCCTCTTAGGAGGATACCTAGCATCACCATCGTCATTTTCATTCGTGACTTTTCTTCTCGGGGGTGAAAGATCTCTATCGTTCCTCCTTGGGGGCGACAAGTCAAGGGCATCATGTCTCCTCCTAGGAGCAGACCTAGCATCATGAGCATCCTCATTTTCGGTCGTGCCTCTTTTCCGTGGAGGTGAAAGATCTCTATCGTTCCTCCTTGGTGGAGACGAATCACGGGGATCATGTCTTCTCCTAGGAGTAAACCTCGCATCATCAGCATCCTCATTTTCACTCGTGCCTGTTTCCCGCGGAGGTGAATGAGCTCGATCGTTCCTTCTCGGGGAAGAAATCTCAGGGGAATCATGCCTCCCCCTAGGAGAAAACCGGTCTCTACTATCGCCTCTCTTAGACCTTTCCAAATTGCCAAAAGCTCCATCTCTGGCTTCCTCTGCATCTCCCTTCACTGTCACCCATCCACTCCCGTCGTTCGCAACGGAAAGGTAAGGCCTATGGGCCTTAAGCGTCTCAATCTTCTGCATTACCTTTACATCAACTTCTTCAATGACCGTGGGCTTGTCCCCTTCATCCTCGTCCTCTTCCTCGGGCTTCCCCTCCTGTTGCCAAACCCCATCATCATCAACAATTACAACTCCGTTGCCCAGCAGCTTGGTCGACGCCCCCTTCACTTTTCGCTTCTTCTTAGGCTTCGCTCTGATTTCATCATCTATTCTCGTGGTAGTCGTCGCATTATACCTTTTGAGATAATCCTGCATTGACGATGCCATTTTCGCTCCTGGACTTTCCCCTGTTACAGCAGCAAATATACGAATATGAATACGGATATGAACGTCCTCAGCTTGTGGTAAATCACCCCAAGGGCTGGTCCCGACCTCCGTACCACAAATGAAACCGCACCCAGACCTCTAGCCCAGTGCTATACACCTCCTTTCAGCCTTGATCCCCTCGCACTTCCCTGAAGGTCGGTCTTTTGCCAGCATCCTGCCTTCAAACCTACACATCCGCTCCCACCACGATTGATCGAATGCATGCACCACCTGTCAAGTGCCCTGCCCACCCCGATGTACCGTGTTTCTACCCTGTTTTCCTGCAATGAATTTACCCTAAATTCCCCCGTCTGAGAAGGTAAAGCAAGAAGGGCGTATGAGACTCTTCCAGCCATCCAGCCCACAGCAAAAACAGAGGAGAGAAGGCATCGACGAGGACAGAAACAAGACTGAAGAAGTTCAGTTTCTAAAACTTTCGTCACTGAATTTCACCAGAGCCACAACCGCCTGCACGTTACTCTGCCTTCATCTTCATTTAACCAGCTAAAGGGAATGATAGGAAAAGAATGCCCTCACTCGTCCCATTCAACTACCAACAAATGCATAGAGGAAAGATAAACAGCAAAATAACTCACCTGCGTAGACGATGCAATGACTTTCGGGGAACCCGCCGTCTCAGAAAGTTTCAGAGGGTGATTATCTCATACAGCGAATCAACATGCTCGGAAACGGGGCAGACGCCCCAAAGAGAGACCGGGAGGATTCTCAACTTCACACGACCTTCCCAACCCCAGTGAGCGTCTGATCGACGAGGAAGAAGACGAGTAATTTAGTACATCCATGAAGACACGGCGCTCGAGGAGCCGCTCAGCTGAAAAGCGGAGCTCCAGGATGAGTTCCCAGTGATCAGCAGCCGAGAATTTTGTTGAAATGCCAACTATCTATCACTACAGCACAGTAGTGAATCACAGATACGTTGAGCTGATTAGGACAGCACGGTGAAGGTGGTTCACATGTACCGCGCAAAATTCAAGCACGGGACCAATACGACATAGTTGTCGGTTAGCTCGGAGTGAGACTTTCTTACCGTATGAGTAAGAAATTCACTAGGGTGGTTGCCTATCCTCTTCGACGTTCGCCTGTCCAGCAGGTCTCGCGTTCACGGTTCTTTCCCGCTCATTTACCGTCTGATTTACCGATATTTTCTTCTCTCCCGTGATATATTCAAATGTTTTCTTTTATCACAAAACCTTTTCACGAGGAAAGAAAAGGTTTAGACATAAATTAATTAATAAGGTCAAATTAACCAAGCTTTCTTGGTTACAGTACTTCTCTGGGCGTAATTAGCAACTTTGAAGTTAATCGACTGATGTGCGCAGGTATATCTGCCCGTGTAAGTGATATGATCCTATTCTATACCGTGAAATGTGAGAATTAAAGCTTTGATTTGAATGTAAATCTCAATTAGACTTGCGCTGGTGTGATGAAAGCTTGATTTCCCTTTAATTGTTGAGATTTATCGTTCAAAGTCTTTAATAAAGATGACAACCACTCTCAACATTCTTATTGCTGAATGTGCTTGAATTCTTCTTCTTTTTCCAAAAAAAGTTGAACTTTTTTTGCTAATTTAAAAAAAATACTTGCTTTCTTTTTGCTTGAATTCTGAATCAAGACCAGATAACGGAAGTGCTGCCTAACCCCTTCCAGATCTTATGCCCCAAACGTAAAAATCCAGATCTTATGACTCTTACGTGCTTTAAGTCCTAGACCAGAAATTGAAATCCCGTTAAAGACTGGTTTATTATCTAAATCTAGTCTCAAAGTAACTTTCATTCCCATAGACGTAGGAGAACACATACTCTTTTATCGCAACGGAATAAACTAGATATGAAGACTAGAATTGATAACGACCTTCAAAGAAGTTCATTTTCACGAAAACCTCCTTTCTATCCTCTTGTGCATCCAAGGAGGAAGAGAGTGTTCCCACTATCCATATGCATCAAGAGGCATACAGACCGCCTTCAGTGCACAGCTTGAGGCACGACTTATATCGTCGCTATCCAACATGCTGCGGAGTAGGAGAGAGGACGTGCATGGAGGAGAGGGGAGGGAGAGTGTAATTTGAGAGGGTCGAGTTTGTTGGAGTTGGTTATTGCAGAACTTTTAAGATATTTTTTTATTTTTATTTTTACTTTTTTTTGTTTTAGAATTTATACATTTTATGAAGAAATGAATGAGTATTAAATACTTTTGGACTTGTAAGATTACAGAGTCTTTTGTTTGGAGATTTCGAGAGATTTGTGAGGGCTTTCTTGGTACATATAATGTATTTGTTATCTTTACAAATCAGGGTTCTTTATTTGAGTGAGTAATTTTAAGATGTTCTTATTACGAGTATCGTTTGGTTGGATATTGTCTGACTATGAGTACGCTCTCTCATAAGATCGAGATTGATCTTAGACACATCATGTCCGGTGTGTAATCAATTATTTATCTCGCGAGAGATAAAGTCTTATGTGAGAAAGATGCACAAGAGCTATGATTGGACCACATGAGAAGCCTAGGTTAGCCGAGAGCGGAAGTCTGCACGTGCAATCATTATGATACGTTTAGTCTTTCTTCTTGGAGTAACTCCTGAGTCGTGGGAGTGGTTGAGAGTCAACATTGACACTATCTTGAGATTGTTCGAGATGATTTTTCCTTATCCGGGTTTGTTTCATCAACTATCTCGTGCTCTCCATGGCGAGGTGAGGCAAGCATTCCGTCTATCTCTCGACATGTTGGCACGGAACATCAAGGACGAGGTGACGTGATTATTGTTTCTCTTACTATCTCATTGGTGTCTTTGTTACACTCGAGGTGATAGAATAAGACATCTAGAGATGGCAGCTCATCTTTGAAGATTCAGTGCTGGTGATTGGGCGGTCTTACAGGAGAAATCAGTACGTGCGATACGAGATAAGAGTGAGTCTATCTCTATACGTGATGTCTCATCTTTCGCTCGCATACGAAGTTATATGATGTTAGGTCAGGTTGAGTCGGATTCACAGGAGGACGCACCGAGAACCAAGATCACGCAGAAGAGCTTCTACGACTACATGGAGTCTTCTGAAGACTCCAGAAGCTGAGGTATGGTTTGATATTCTGACTGTGACTAGAGGAAGCGCAGCGAAGAGGATCATTCATGCGATGGAAAGAGATCTTCCACCCCAAAAAATAAGAAGAGTAGCGTTTTCTCGTGCATAAGAGTAGAAGGTCACGGTGGTAGAAGAGGTATCTTTGTCTCTGAAAGCCAAAGAAGACGCCTCCGATCGATTCATGAGGATGAACTTGTCTTCTGTGAGAAGAAGGCTGGAAGAGTTAAGCGTCTTCTTCAGTTCAGAGATCCAGCCAGCCATGGAGTTGGTAGAGAAGCGTACATTGGCTCAAGAGAAGCCACTACGATCAAGGTTCGATATGCGCACCTTGATGCAGCTAGAAGAAGGTGAACACGCTGGAAGCTAACCTCCGCACCACGGAGAAGCTTGCAGCGAAGTACAAGACGGAAACATCTGCTTCTGCCAAGGAGTTGGTGCAGTTGAGGAAGAGCAACTAGGAGCTGCAGACATGACTACAGCAGCACAAGCAGAGGTTCTGCGAAACATGAAGAAGCTCACTAGATTCGCGGAAGAAAAGACGACATGGAGAGCACTGCGGTGTCGTGATGTGCATTATTTCACATAGTAAATAATTCACCTCTCAATTAGAAGTTCGTCTCTCTGAGTGAAGTTAAGACCTCAGAGAAGACGATTCTGGAGGAAGTCAGCATTCGAAAATCTGAAAACACCAAGACATAGGTCCTGTCGCGATGATCACCGTGGTATGTTCAAAAGTTACAAATGGAGTTGCAGGTAAAAAGTTACTTGGAGTTCTTCCACAAGATTTCTGATATCGGGAAATTTACCATAAATCTGAATGAGTTCAAAAAATATGTTTTAGATTTTTCTCATGTAGATTGTAGTATGTAGTATTTGTTTGCACTTCGAAATGCACAAAAGGATCATGTTTAGAGAAAGTTATGACACTTCGTGTTATTGAAGAAAAGACAAAATATCGCACTTTGTTAGCATATCAACTTAGAAACTGGTCTCTAGAACCAATGTGAGATCAGCTTCCGTGGTGTAGCTATGCAAATCTGTAGGGAAGAGGTCTCCGGATCAAATCTCCTCAGACTCACAACCAGCTTGGAGTAGGCTGGCCACTTCGGGGAATATGAGCGACACCAAGTTACCTAGGGGCGGGACACTAGATGCCCTTAACATTGTCGTGTCGTGGACCAGCTCCTATCTGAAATTCAAACTTCGATGCTTGTCGCTCCAAAGACACTCATGAGAAGACAAGCTAGGCCCCAGCTTACGGGTTTTTGGCACCATTTCGGATCTTCGTTTTTATCGCACCAGTGGATAGAGCTCCTTGTCAGCTTTCCATAGGCACTTTGTCTACTTCGTTTGGACGCCTAGTGGAGAAGTTACAAGACTCAAAAGATGGAGAAAACAAGCTAGGCCCCAGCTTATGGATTTTTGGCACCACTTCGGATCTTCACTTTCATCACATAGATAGGTAGAGCTCGTTGTCAGCTTTCCATGAGCATCTTGTTTACGTCATTTGGACATCTAGTGAAGAAGTTATGTGATTCGAAAGAAGGTAGAATCGAGCTAGATCCTAGTTTACTTGCTGATTGGGTATTTGAAGCTTCAAGCGCTATATCAAAGACGCAAGGGGCCTGCTTCATTATTCAGGGTGAACTTGGTACGTACAGAGATTGTAACAAGGGGCAGCTTAGGAGCTAGCTTGCGTCTACGAACTGTCAATGGACGGTTCGGGAGATTTAGGAGTCCAATGCAAGCGCGCAAGGCGTCGTTGGGTTCAGATCTGAGCAAGCTACGCACAGGTTCAAACGGTTTGGGAAGAGACGGATCGGGGAGTGCGTACTGAGAGAAATTGAGACGCAAGGAGTAGATTTGGAGTTTTCAGTTATCTGTGAAGGAGAGTTAGACCGTTCGGACCGTTCCGGAGTCCAAACTTGCTATCATTGGATCCATCGGGATCAAAACACCGAGTTCTACAGGAAATTGAAGACGATACCAGTTTTCATCGGGCGGTTTGGAAGTTTTGAGAGAAATTGGCTCGCAGTGAAGCGCTTACATCAGATTTTTGTTCATCTGCGACTTGAGGTTGGGTTGTTCTTCGCGATCGGTGAGCCAAGCTCTTCGTTCTTGGTGCCTATGCAATCAGGGAGTCTTCATCTACTCATAGGAGAAGACCGTGTGCGGATTGGATTGTTGGTTTGGGTGTGGTGAGCGAGTTTGAGTCGTAGGGAGCCGATTTACGTCAGTTTTTAGTAACCTGCGACCAAATTTCTTGCGTGGTTTTGCAAGGGGAACTCCAAACGACTTGTTTGGAGTCTCGTTGGGTTCAGTGCAGCTAGATCTATCTGCCAGGGAAGACGAGTATCAGTTTAGACGATCCGTTTGTGCGTGGTGTGCGGTTTTAAGCCGCAGGGAGCAAATTTTGAAGGTTCGGTCACCTACGATCGAAAATCGGCGATATCTCGGCTATCAGGAGTCGGATCTGAAAGTTTCTTGGGTTAACGGAGTCAGCGGAGGAGACCCTATCGACATCTGAAGTCCGTTCAGCGAAAGGAGGAAGTCCACAAATAGACCTTTTTCGGTTTCTTCGCTACGGGTTTTGCTCTTTTGAGTTCGTCAGAGTTCTGGTTGGCTATATACAGCTTGTGGTAGCTAGGTTTAGCTAAGAACTTGTACATGGATGTGGTTTGGACTTGGGTTTGGATCGCGTGATATTGCTGTGGCTCTGCTTGTTAGCAAAGAGAAGTTTCTCTTGCTTTGAGCTACGCTTCGGTGTTTTTGGGTCAGGGTTGAGAATCAAGGGTTGTTTTTAAGGGCTTTGAAGCAGGTTACAGACCGCTCTGGTCTGCTTTTCAGTTCTGTGCTCTTAGAAGAAAGAACCAGCAGTGTACATACATTTAGAGTTGGTATATATCGCAGCATTCGTTTTCGTGGTTGTTCTTCTCTGTCTTGTCTCTGTTTCAGCACACAACATCTCCACAGCCAGGAACCTCGCGTTTTCCTGGACATCCTTCACGCAATATCCAACGCGACATTGGTGGTGAACTCGACGTGAAGGTCCGAGGTGGAGTTATTTGTGTGTTAGAACTGGACAGAAGAGATCAGCAATCATGTACGAGGATGAAGATGGATCTGGTTGTTCGGGAGGATGCTGTGGACCTGGGATGATGGATTTGTAGATGGTTGGGATCATAGAAGGATGGGAGGATGGGAAGATGGGACGAGCCATGACTATGGACGGGATGGACGGATCAGAAGGTATACCAGGGATGCAACAACTGCACGATTATTTCAAGCCTTCACTTTGTTTATGCGACAAGAGCAAGGGAACCAACAAAAGGAGACTTTGGGGACGAAGGTGCGTCGGAGGGTGATCGACAAGCTCGATCTATTTGGTGTGAAGGGTTTGACAAAGCGTTTTGGGAGGAACTGAGATATGTTTTCACAAGCGCTGATGGAGAAGTATTTCTTGGGAAGCTCAGAAATCATTTTTGGAATGGGTCAACGGATCCAACAAAGGTTTACAGCCTACAGAGCTGTTAAAGGAGTTTGAGAGACAATTCTCTCAACTACCTCGGGTGGACAAGCTAACCTTGGAGAGTTACAAGACGGAGTTGTTTCTTCGAGCTACTGATGAGACATGGCAAGAGCCGTTAGAGCTACTTCTGGAGGATGGAGAGGAAGAAGAAGGATTGACAAGGAATTGGGAGGTTGTGCATGAAGCGGTTGAGCTTCTTGTCCGGAGACATACAAGGGAAAGAGCTACAAAGTTGACACATGTATCATTGACTACCACACCAGTTCGGATAGTATCTGAGGTTCAACCTCCAGTTGTGGTTGTAGAAGAGAATGATCCAACCATCGAGGACCTACAGCAAACGATGCAAGATCTACAACTAAAGTTACTAGGTTGGAGGATAAGGGATCGTCGACCAAGATGGAGCTTGTACCCAAACCAGCTTGGGTACATCAGTGCGTGTGGTGTGATGATACTGACCATCAACAGGACGATTGCATCGACTTTACAGAGTCTTTGCAACGTGAGATTATTTCTTGAGAGGATGGAAAGGTTGCATTCACAAGTACGGGTACTCTCCTTCAAGCCAACGTTGGTAAAGGAGGGATGAAGAAGTTTGTGGATGATTACTTTGCGGTACATGCAGTTGTAGCTATCGAAGCTACAAGTTATGGTGCTAGGGTGGAGGAGATTGAGCATGATCTCCATATGAATGATTTGGATGAACACGAGGATCTAAGCGAGCTCAAGTTGGATACTGCATCCACGACGCAGAGCGAGAAGAAAGGACAAGAAGAGATTTCTTCGAAGAAGCAAGCCAGGGAGGATAAAGACTCCATTCCACGCAAGAAATTTGGTCGTAGGTTGCTAAAAAATGACATAAATCGGCTCCCTACGTCTCAAACTCGCTCACCACACCCAAACCAACAATCCAATCCGCACACGGTCTTCTCCTAAGAGTAGATGAAGACTCCCTGATTGCGTAGACACCAAGAACGAAGAGCTTGGCTCACCGATCGCGAAGAACAGCCCAACCTCAGGTCGTAGATGAACGAAAATCTGATGTAAGGGCTTCTCTGCGAGCCAATTTCACTCAGAACTTCCAAACCGTCCGATGAAAACTGGTATCGTCTTCAATTTCCTGTAGAACTCGATGTTCTGATCCCGATGGATCCAAGAACAGCAAGTTTGGACTCCGGAACGGCCCGAACGGTCCAACTCTCTTTCACAGGTAACTGAAAACTCCAAATCTGCTCCCTGCGTCTCAATTTCTCTCAGTACGCACTCCTCGATCCGTCTCTTCTCAAACCGTTTGGACCTGTGCGTAGCCTGCTCAGATCTGAACGCAACGACGCCTTGTGCGCTTGCATTGGACTCTTAAATCTCCCGAACCGTCCATTGACAGTTCGCAGACGCAAGCTAGCCCCTTAGCTGCCCCCTTGTTACAGTCTCTATACGTACCAAGTTCACCCTGAATAATGAAGCAGGCCCCTTGCGTCTTTGATATAGCGCTTGAAGCCTCAAATACCCAATCAGCAAGTAAACTAGGGTCTAGCTCGATTTTACCTTCTTTCGAATCGCATAACTTCTTCACTAGATGTCCAAATGACGTAAACAAGATGTCCATGGAAAGCTGACAACGAGCTCTACCCATCTATGTGATGAAAGTGAAGATCCGAAGTGGTGCCTAAAATCCATAAGCTGGGGCCTAGCTTGTTTTTTCCATCTTTCGAGTCTTGTAACTTCTCCACTAGGCGTCCAAACGAAGTAGACAAAGTGCCTATGGAAAGCTGACAAGGAGCTCTATCCATTGGTGCGATAAAAACGAAGATCCGAAATGGTGCCAAAAACCCGTAAGCTGGGGCCTAGCTTGTCTTCTCATGAGTGTCTTTGGAGCGACAAGCATCGAAGTTTGAATTTCAGATAGGAGCCGGTCCACGACACGACATCCACCCCCTCCAAACTTGTGCATCCTCCGGTATGCACTAGAGATACCAACCAAGGAGTGGACCGACACGCACACTCATTCCCATCTTGTTATCCTCCCTCCCATCTCAATCAACCTCATCCTCAAGTCTGCAACTTGATCGCCATCTTGAAGTTGCTACCCTGCCATGATCCTCCCTAGACCCATGCTCATCGACCTTCACCTCGAACCTCCCATCCAATCACCCCCTCTAAATCTACACATCTTCAATATGCGAAGACATAGAAAGAATAACCCATCATACCATAGAAATGTCTTTCATCCGCCCTGTAGAACTTCATCGTCGAGATTTGTAACCCAAGTGTCGTAGTAGACATCTCCCATCCTGCCAATCATCACCCGTATCCTGATTGTAACCCTCAACCTCAAGCATGTACATGTCGTTGTACGTAATCTTCTCTTCTTTTTTGTTTTTCTGAAAAAAAAGAACCACACCGTTGGAACCAAAATCCTCAAACGCAACCATCATTCTCTCACTGTACATGGTATCCTCCTCAACCATCATCCCCCCTGATTGCTTCTTCTGAAAGTCCTCACAACCTCCCAAGCATCATCCTCTCAACCGTCCTGAAAATATTTACAATCCTCCAAGCATCATCCTCCCAACACGAATCACCTTCAGCAATGGCTTCTCCCCTGTAAGCCATCCTTACCCATCATCTTATACCCGTAGCCTCGAAAGCATCCATCCATTCTCGTTCACCCCCAGCATGTCCGTCCTTGATGAAGCCGATGTAAACATCATGGACTTCCTTTGTAGTCGCATCCCGTGATAAGAACCCAATCTTCACATCTCGAATGCGTTCCTCCCAACCTCCCTTCACATCCATCACTGCATCAATATCTGGTTGTTGTATGTTTGCAACCAGATCAACCATGTCCACTGTCTGCACCTCAACCATCTCCTCCGGTTGTGCAGGATCGTCCTCCATTGCCTGTTCAGGAAGAATAGGCAATGGAGGCATCCTTCACGCAATATCCGACGCGACAACGTACCGTGACTGCGGGACGCCTCCGTCTACCCTTGCACTAGTGCAATCACCTGGTGTGGATGTTAGAGGGAGTTTATCACCGGATTTCAAAATGGACCCGCTCGCCTTCGGATTGTTGGGGTCACTAGTACGAGTTCGGTTGCGGCCCTTTAAGTCATGGGGTAGCGAGATGGCATCAAAGATACTCCAAGTTGGTACCAAATCGTTTGAAGAAAACTGTAGACCTCGTCATATTACTCACTTGGGTCGAAGAATCAAGTGAAACTGATATCTGAGGTGATACTTACATCATTTCGAATTTTAAGGGGGCCGAATAACGACAACAGCTGTAACTCGAGCTCCACGTGTCAAAACGAGGTGATTCCGATGGCCAAAGGTAGCCGTGGTGGATTTACTATACCGTCAACTCAATTCGCACATCCTTGTGAGCGATGAGTCAACATAAAGTGTCAGAAATGTCTGTATTTGCTGTAAAGATACCGTGCAGCAAACGACGGCTCTTATCTTTCAAGCAGTTGAAACTAATTTGGTTAACTTTTCAGTCACTATGACGGTTAGAATTTAATACATATAAATATTTTCATTAACTATGTTGTACATTATCGTACATTAATAATTGAAACCTGAGCTTGTTGAATTTAATGAAAGCCGTCATTGAAACAGAACTTCGTACTGAACTGGATATTTAGGGAGAAAAGGATGCAAACATCTCTTCAGTTGTCTGTGTAGATCACGTAGTAGATTACTCTTAGCAAACACTCCAGATTGATCAGTTTTGCTTTGCAAACACATCTGGAGAGATTAGTTACCGTATCGACATAGAAAGAGATCATTGAGAGAGATGAAACAGTTTACATGGGCGAAGATCTCCCGTGAGGAATTCTTTGAACACCAAGCGAGAGAGACTGATGAATGGATAAAAAAAATAGATCAAAGAAGATTTAGTGTTCAATCCACCTTTTGATCCAGATGATCATATCTCTCCGTTGATAGAGCAGTCAAGAGTTTCAAGCAGAAAGAAGTGTCCACAGAAGTTTACATTGATTGATATACTATCTGATGACTCGAAGCAAGCATCGACAAGGTTCGAGCTAGTTACACGATATAGAAATTGGTTTCAAGATTCTGAGGAATAGAAGCTCATCTATACCGCTTTGAAAATTTGCAATTTTAGTTATAGACGCACTGTGCTCTATCTGAAGTGCAAATATTCCAATAAGGGAGAGATCAATTCTTTCGCTAGCTTGAATGAATCCACAATGAGAGGTTGGTTCAAGAGCAAAGGTGTTTTTAAAGATAACTTTCTGAGACTGATTTCTTGTTCGATGTACTCTAGTCCCAAGCTTCCAGACCGTGGACCAAAGCTTGCTGCAGGGTTCGCTGGTTCTAATCCACCACAACTGAGAGTCACATTACCGAGAGGGAATGAGAAATTAGGAATCTATGGACCGTCTATTTGGAGTTTGAGGCCTGAGCTTGAAGATCAGTTTTGTAAGCATCTCATGGACCAGAGACATGAATGATAATCAATTCTATCGTTGTGCAGTTCCATCTAAAAGCTTTTCTTATGATACATTACAGAGAAGTTCTTCATGAGTTTGGAGGGACGTTCCGATGTTCTATTTCGTGGATCCGGACTTGGCTTGAACAGAAGATGAACTGGACGTATCGTTGTGGCACGACTGCTGCACAAAAGCTACTGGCAGATTGGGTCAAACAAGGAAATCTTCTAACACAACATGTGGCTTTCTTGGTAGTAGTACACAAGGTTCATGAAGCGTTAGTCATCAATATGGACCAAAGTGATATTCATCTGGTTCCAGTAGCAAGAGAACGCACTTATGCTGCACGGGGAGCTAGAGCTGTGGCCATAACGGGAAGAGAGGATAAAAAACAAGTTATCTTGTGTGTTGCAAGCAGTGCTATAGGAGATTTGTTGACGTTCCAAGTGATATTTGAAGGTCGTACGGTTTTGCCAAGATGTCCAGCGGCAGAGACCGCGAGAGCTTGTGGTTGACATTTGATGTTCACTTCTAACCGATGGAGTAATCTTCAGTCGATGAAAGATTGGGTGGTTAAAATTCTACTGTCTTATTACAACAGTGTTTGTGAAGAACTCAAACTTCAAACGGGTGAACAAAAGATGATTTTGCTATTAGACTGCTAGAGTGTACATAAGTCATTTGAATTTAGATCATGGCTTGAAGAAATGCATCAGAATATATGTTTAGTTTTTGTTCCTGCAAGGTGTACCAGCAAGTTTCAACCTGCAGACGTTATACTACAACGGTCAATAAAGTGCACTTTTCAGAGAGAATTTTTGAAATGGTGCTGTATTGAGACAAAAATTGCATTACAGATCAGAAATGTCACGGCAGATACGTTGAGAATTGATTTTTCAATTCATAGAGTTTGGAATGTTGCCATGGAATCACTGCTGATAGCTCATTCAGAAGTCAGTCAGAAGCGCTTGATGATTCAGAAAGGTTGGGAAAAATGTGGTTTAGGTGCAGCATGGGACACATCTGTTTAGACCGAGGCTCTTCTTGCAAATTTTAAGGGAACTTTGTTCTCTCCAAGAGCGACCACTGAAGTGAACACCTCGATGGAAGCTCCTGTCAGGACTAATGTGAAACGGAAAGGTGAAGTCATTGCACTTCCACAAGGACAGAAGAAAGTGTCTTGTGCTCTAAAGGGGAAAGATATCATCGATACAGACACTGAAGAAACTGTTCAGATTATAAATCTAGATGACAGTCATATCACAGAAATTTCAAACTCTGAAGTTGAAGTTACAGACCTATCAGTTGAATCCACTTATCCAATGTGGTATGGAGACTTCACTGTCGAAGAGCTTATGTGCAAACTGTTAAGTTTACTTCAGACAGAAGACTTTGATGATATTCTAGAGTCTCAAGCAGACACGTATATAGTTTCAGATTTTCACATCGAGAAAAGTAGACGAGGTTCAACAAGCTTTAAGAAGTATTTGATAGATTCAAGTAGCCTCATTGCATAGAGTCAAACAAGAACTCCTGAATAGAAATCATGTTTAAAAGCTCTTGTCCTTCAATTCTTTTGCTCTCATAACATTTTCACTACTGTATGTAGCTTCTCACGGATGCTGAAGCAGCAGAATTACCAGAAGAATAACCAACACATTTGCAATCGACCGAACAAGTATACCCAAGCTTCGAATTTTGTGACCAGTATACATTGATCGTTGTTCAGTCATCGTAACTTGACTCTAGATAGGGACTGATATATATAGCTTGTTTTGATCACAGAGAAAGTGACTCAGAACTGTCTTTGTGATTCACATACTGTACTCGCTACCGAGGTTATATAATAACCATCCAAGTACCGTATCATATCACTGGTGATTCAGACGTGGTCTGATGCGGTTCATAATAAATATTCTAGTCTAGAATATATCTAATGAATATTCTAGATCAGAGTATATAATCTTTGTACTCAGACTCAATCCTGTAGATGATTCAACCGATGCCAATTACACATCGTGTTACACTCAGATGCATGCTAGCAACAGTGTAATGAAGATGTTTAACTATGCGAGGGGTATAAAAGGCTAGGTAATGATCTTCCAGAGCAGGTCAATTCTTCTACGTAGACATAAAGCAAGACTCATCTAATTTGGACTTGGATTTGTAATTCCACTGTCTACATATGGAAAATCCCACTCAGAAAACTGAAAAAAATGTGAGATTTGCTCTGAGATTGTGCGGATAGTACTGGACTCCTCTATATCTGAGTTTACGGTACCCCACATCCAATCTACATCTTCAAACTGAAGTTCTTCTTTCACGGTTCTGAACTTAGTCTAATGGCATTCATGGCTAACATGAAAGTCACCCGTCGACAGAAGAATGGTCCAGCATCTGAGATTGCAATTTTTGGATTGTGTTTTGTATAGTGTAGCGTCATCAGTCTGACCTCGTGGCCAAGCTACACCAGAGGTTCAATGAAGTTACTTCAGTCTTCACAACAATGCAAGGGAGTGGGTATTCCGGATTTGACTTGAGATATAACGTTAGAAGAGTATATAGTACTACAAATATTTATATTTTATTGTCTAAATGTAAGTTTCTGAAAATATTTTGCTCACAATACATGTTATATGCAAAGTTTACAATAATTGATTTTAACTTTTCTTCTATTTCACTCAGTGTTATGCGCGAATAGTTGGGTGCGCGAATAGAGTTGACGCTACGGTAGTTCTGGTGGATGTGTCAGATGCTGACTTTATGGCCGAATCGGTGATCATCCGTACAGATGAACCTGCGAAGGTTGTAAACTAGTCTTCTTACGTGTAGATTTATTATCAGTGATTTACTTTTCTACTGCCATCTGTTTAGGGCATCTTTTACCCCTGCCAGGTGACACTGAAGGCTACATAGGATGGAGGAAAACCCAAAGGGGGTGTACTCCAGAGGAAGAGAATTCTCAAGGTATTGTTGAGCAGTGTAGAGTTTACCGTGCAGAGATCATCGAGTAGAGAATCAAAGAACTAGGAGAATTTTACACAGAAGTTATGTCTGAAGAGATTTTCTGACTGATAAGAGTTTTTGACATCAAGAGATCGAGATTAGTAGACAGAATCAAGTAGAGAGGAGACCTACAACTTGTACGCACAATTTTCTGAAAAGAAAACGGGAAGCTTCTAGATGAACGCGCTGGTGCTTCACAAGGGCAGTTTTCTGACATTTTGAGTTGCTGAGAGTGGGATTTACAATCCGCATGATCTTGAGTTGAAGATTTACTTGCGTGCCGTGTGTTTTATCTTGACCGGATCAAAATCTTGGTGGTGTGTTTTCTTGCGATCCATATTTCGTATGTGATTTTCGCCCTCCTCTTCATGATCGTATCGTAGCTAGAAGGTTCCGTCCTTCCCAGGAAACTCTCGCTTCAACAGCGGGAAGCCACTGAAGCTCAAGCCACAGCAGAGAAGAAGCAAAAGAAAGCAGAAGCCCGAGCGAAGGGAGTTATGGCATAGATGATGGAAGCACTTCGCAAGAAGTTCAACTTCACAGCGGGAAGGAAGCTTCTTATCTTGGCTCGTGAGTGAGATGATGATTCCATGGTGATGTTAGTGGACTGCAAGGAGAGCATGTTCCGCTACCTGGATCGGCAGATTGAGGGTTTGAAGACGCTTTACGGTCTTCCCTTGATTCTCTAGCCTACACCAAAATAGTAGACTTCGCTTCCTACCAAAATTAGACAAGTCAACTGTCTTATTATCTTGCTGCCTACTCTTGATCGTCGGATGCTATCTCCACTGGATCCTCTCCTACTTGAACTTCTAAATCGACTTCTGATAAAGTGAGAAGCCATACTGATACCTCGCATGTGGCTGAGGTGGCTTCCTCCTCGATATTCGTGATGTTGGCTACGAGTGAGAATTGGAGAGGAACTCCCTCTTGCGACTCAAGTGCAGATGTATAAAGTAGAACACAAAGTAGGATTTTAACACACATGTTATATACGCAAAACACAGTGCATCCGTTGCTAGAGACATACGAACAGATTTGGAGTACACACGAGAGGTCTGCACTTCCGCTTCCAGTAGTGGATCGAGAGATGTAGACAACATTAGTGGACAACCTAGAACAAGGAACGACATCATCGTGCAGTCCTGCTTCTAAGCTGATGTGTCTAGATGAAGAGACATGAAGTGGATGGAGTGAGCTTCCAGAAGCCAATATACCTTCTTCTCGGAGAATTGATTTTGGATTTGATTGCAGAAGCTTTGTTTGTGTCTTCTGGGCAGTGGATTTCCTTTAATTCACACCCAATTATGCATGGGAAGCCTTCTTCTTGAGTGGCGGTGATTGTTAGAAGCTGTGCAGAGTTGAAGTTTGTCTCATCCAATGGAGCACTTCGGATCCCCGTATGAACTGACATAAGAGAGATTGGTCCATGACATTAGAGTAGTCGGAGCAATGACAGAAGAAGAAAGAAGCCTTCTTTCCATAGCAGAAGACTACATGCTCGAGTAGAAGACTATGTAACTGTAAGTCGATTTGTGATCTTCTTCTCCAAATTACTACAAGTAGGGATGGTTTGTTAGTCAAGATCCGGACTAGAAGCCTATCGGAATCTTAATTTATCTTTCATCTTGTTTCCTCTTGTCTGGATTTCTCTTCTTCCCCATCTTCCCTCATCTTCCCATCTTCCTATCTTCTTCTAGTGAGATTCCGGGACTTCTATTGAGCTTCCGTGAAGGTGAATGTCGTTGTAGTGCTGTAGGAAGACCGCTTCCGTGGACAGAAGCCTGAGAAGACTACAGGGGGCATACACAATGTGAATTATCTAACCTCGTTGGAAATTAGAAGCACAATGTGTAATAGATAATGATAATTTGACGTCTATGAAGCAGGAGCAGTCTTCTGGAGGTGTCAGAAGCCGAGTTGAACCCCCAGAAGCCAAGAATTGCTTCGGGAAGACCGTCGTGGGAAGACTAGAAGTCGTGGGTTTCTCGAGCTTCTCCGTGGATGTTTGTGTGATATTTTAAGTTGTATTTGTATATTTAGGTCCAGGACACCTTCTGAAGCCATGCGGTTTTGTGAGAAGATGGGATTTCTAGACAAATCTTGTTTGTTTGTGTGTTTGAACAAATCTTAGAACTTAGAGCAGCGATACTAGTGTAGATCTCTTTGGAGAATGAAATCTTTTATGCTAAAAGGCTAAAGGAGAAATCCTGAGACACTACAACACTCCTCCAGCTAAGCTATGATCTTTATAAGCAAGTTTGCGTATCAAACAAGCAAACCCCTTGCTTAGTAAAAATTTCTCGGCTCTTGATGTCATCTTGATACCACTATAGTTATAATATAGTCCATCTATTGTCGACCGTAATCATAGCTATGGAGTCACCCCACACGACTTACAACCCCTCCATAGCTACACCAGATAACTCCTGACCTATAATCGAAGTGGCATACGAAGGCTTAGGTTAGCAAGCCCATGATTAAGAGAGATACCCCCATATCTAGCTATGTCTTGCATACGTCCTAGATATGAAAGACGTAGTTTAATATCCAACATAGACTCCCATCCAAGAGGTCAACATGCCATAATAGAGAACATAGACTAGGGGGATTTGATCTTGAGACCTCTTCTTCCTAGATGGACGCCTCTATCACAGAGGATGACCTCTGTTCTCAATAAAAAGAGAATAGAAACTCGTACATAAACTTAAAGGAAGTTACTTCTACATTCTTTACTAATTTTCTCTACTTTACAGCTCCATTTTTAAATAGATGAAGAGTGAAAACTATAATACTCACTAACACTTACACACTTGTATTTTCAGATTATGGATCCAAGTCACGAGCCAAAATTTCACTCTTTCATATTCTTTATGATTTATAAACCGCACTAGCTATTGCATAGAATGCTACTTCTCACAATTGAAGGCACGAGGTCACTCTCCTCAATGAGCTCTGAATTCTGATGTTTTCACTCTTTTTCAAAGTGATATTTTAACTCACCAAGGGACAGCTTGTCTAGCTAAGCCTTAGCTTAACTCTTGCCTAGCTTCGTAAGCTCGGATGCAATTTATTACAGAAATGTCACTCGGGTGCATTCTAGAGATATGTTTCACTGTATTGGATGTTACATAGCACGACAATGGAGTAACGAAGTTATCTAGTGACGTGAAGCTATGGATGCAGAATTTGCATCCCGTCAATCAACTCATACTTGGAAGCTGACCTTGTCAGATGAAGATGGATAATTGAATTGGAGTGTGGATGAATGAGAATGTGACACGAAAGGTCTTGCGGGCAAGATAAGTCCCTAAGGGGGTCAAGCTTGATATAGAACTTCTTTTTTTGCCGGTTGGAGTTTAAAAGTAGTTTTACGTGATCAATGACGATCATTCCTTAATGATGAAGTTGTGAGCTCGATCGACAATGATGTGCATGCTGACACTTGTCAAACTTCTGATAATTGTTGGATTTGATAGTAGTTAATGATCAGATTCTATTTAGGATTTGTGCTCGCACAAGGGCTACAAAACAAATGCTCTGCATCAAAAACATCAAGAGAGTTAATGATAATAATGCTCATGCATATGTGGTGGTTGCTTATTCATTCTCCTCAACAAGACAGAAGAAGTTATTGAAGTTTGTTTAGAAATATTTTTGGAACCTTTTTTGGATATTTGTCAACTAGATTCTTGTAGTAAGTCAAGTTCAAATTGAGATAGCTCAAGATTGATAGTTTTGGAGCTCTGAAACATCCATAGTTACTAGTTTGCAAGCTTCAAGATTGGAGGACAGTGTATCAAATATCCATAGTGCAAGGATAATCGATCAACAAGTCTGCTTAGCTCAAATAATCTATTATTAATAATCAACAATTTTTAATCTCCAACCTAAAGTTATATTGCATTTGGTTCCAAAGGTTAGGTAATAAATTAAACTGCCTATAGATGCATATTATATTCCCCTCTTCCAAACTTTAGAAGAGGTGAATATATATTGAGTCTGGTGAATTTATCGTAATCTTATCTAGATCTGGAACTGGATGTATATGATCTAGCACTTTTGAACACGACGTATTCCGGAACTAACGATATCTTTCTCGATATACTTTTGAACGCTTTTTAACATATGCAAAGTTACTTTGTTACTTTCCAAATTATACTTTTTATGGATTTGAAAAGTTCTGGATACATTTATGATAAGGAGTTGGTGCAACTACTCAAAGGAGAACTCAGGAAGAAGTTTGAGATGTCTGATTTGGGTTTAGCAAGATTCTTCTTTGGTGTTGATATTTGGCAGATGGAGGACTGATTAATGCTTTCTCAACAAGCATACATAAAGTCTATACTTGGAGAGTTTCATATGAAAGATTGCAAGTCATCAGCAACGCCTATGGAGCAAGACAATGATTTTGAGGAGACTACAGCTGAAAGCAGATCTGATATTTGTTATGCTGTTGGGAGGTTAAGTCAATTTATGCATTGCTCAAATTCATCTCATTCGGTTGCAGCAAAGAGAATTCTGAGATATCTGAAAGATACTATCAATCTTGGCCCTATATTTCAGGAGGAGAGAAGTGAACTTCATGGTTTTATTGATAGTGATTGGACTGGAGATACCAGCAACAGAAAATCCACATCAGGTGCATGCTTCAACTTATGTTCAAGTCGAATTATCAGTTGGAGCAGCAAGAAGCAGAATACGATTGCAAGGTCTTCGACATAAGCTGAATACATTACTTTTAGTGATGGTTCTGTAACCTTGATATGGTTAAGGAATTTATTGTTGGAGATGAGAGAAAAGATATCGGGACCTACAGTATTACATGTGGATAAAAGTATTAGCTAGTTGATCGACAACAGGGTTATCAGAGAAAGAACAAAAGGTATAGAGACAAGGTTACATCATATCAGGGATAAAATTGAAGTTAAGATAGTCAAGCTGGAATGTTGTCCATCATAAAACCTACTAGCTAATATTTTTATCAAAATCTTATCAAACCTAAGGTTTATACATATTAGAGACTTACTAGGTATGAAGGAAATGATGCTCTAATGAAGAAGGGTGTTGAACTCTACGGAAGATAAAAAGACAAAATAAAAAATGAAGAGGTGACTTGTGACATCACTTTGACGTGAAAGGTACTATGACAGCAGTTAAGTAAGTCACTTTGAGGTGACAATAATTATGTACCAGTAGTATATTAACCCACATTCTTTGTAGAGTAGTATGAGTCTGGACCCTTTATGTTTGTATCAGTTCTGAAGTCTAAGTAAAGCTATGCACATTTCATCTCAAAATATTTTTATTAAGTTCCCCTTCTGATTAGTTTTAACATGTTTATCTGTTATCAGTTTTAAAGGATGGTAGTATTCTGTTGTGGGAGATAAAATTCCATATTCTGAAAAACTTGGAATACAGTTTTCAGTTTTGTTACATGTATGTGGGTTTATCGACAAGGGTTTAGTGAACTATTCGTATTCTTCCCACATAGTTGTTACTGTGCCGTATGGAAGTAAAGGAATCACGGCGTTCCGGGTAATATAAAAACAAATGGATGAGAAGATGTACTGGAATGACTCGTGGGGGCTTTCGGATTCGGCAAGCTGAGGAAAGTGAGAGAAAATAGAGTCATAAGTCAACAGGTGCTACTGAGAATCCGGACCTGTTCCAAAAGAAAGAAATGTTCAGGGCGGAGGTGGGTGCGCACAACAAGTGAGTGAAAATCTGTGACAATAGGGTCGCCCCGCTTAGACAAAGGTTGAGTCCTGTCAAAATGTTGAGGCTTCTTTTTCGAGACAGACCTCTCTCGTCTTGTTTTGGAAGGGGAGCTTTTTCTCAATAGACAGACTGGTTGCAGTCGTTTATCCTTGACGGTACAGAAGATAAGATTTATGTTGAATTGTTGATGAACCTTTGATGATTCTCTTTGAAAAGTTTCGAACGAAATGCTTAGGAGTCGTACGTCACGATCTCGACAGAGTGCAGCACCACTTTTTCCGTATCATGATGAGATGGCCAGATGCCATATGGTCCGCACGTGAGACCATATGAACCACGTGAAACAGGTATTTCCAGAATCTCAGTGTCCTATCATTCGGTCACCTAAACTCCTCCAACACATTTCTTAGTTTCAAACACTGGACTACCGAGTGAGGGGAAACACACGACGCAATGAATAGCCAACGGATGGAAAGACCCCATCAAGCCTTACAAGGAAAGAAGGACCCGAAGGGCCTTCCGAGTGAGGCGGTGCTTGAGGTGACAGTTTCTTTGGGTTCGGTGTCAATATACCCGCATAATACAACTTGGAGTTAAATTGGTGGCGCCTCAGTGAAGAGGAGTTCCAAAGATTGTGATAAGCCGCTAACTGTGTCCCGCATACGGTGCAAGTAGACGCGATGTCTCGGTTAGATATTTGAAGTCCTTTGGCTGTCACGCAGGGGGTGTAGCTCACATGGTAGAGCGATCGCTTTGCATGCGATAGGCACGGGGATCGATACCCCGCACCTCCAGTCGCTGGTGGTGTATAAAAGGTGATGATGCGCATGTACTCTTTCCTGCTGTGAGCTTTTCTTCCACGAATCGATCGCACACGCGCTGCTGGAGAATCGAACTCATGACAAGTACTTCTTGCATATGAGCTCTCCTGAGAATCCAACACCACCGTGATATATTCATCATCACACTTAGAGCTGAACGTCATCTGGTTTAGTGAAAACACGAAGCGCATTTCTACGCAGACTTTTCAGACCTTGGTTCGCCTACTCAAACCTCAGAACACGACGACAAGAGACCTTGGTTCGCCTCAGAACACGACGACAAGAGTAAGGCAAGAAAACTTGTCAATCCTATACATGAGCGGTGTCGCTCGCATGGTCCTCTTATAATGTGCTAATAGCTACGAGTCTTATCGAATTGTTAATATCATTTCTTGTTAGATATGCTGTCGGTCTCCACAGCAAACTTAGAATTCCATGGAACCTAGTATTGATAGAGTAGTAGCAGTTACTTGCAGGCAGAAAATCCTATGGTCCGTCTGCCACCACAAAGAGGCCCGCTCTTCCTACATATTTCAGTCATTCAGACTCGAGCATTAATACTCTTCGTCACTTGCGGTATCTCGCATACTGTGGTTCGAGGTGATGAGTTCGCAAGAACAAGAAACGAAACACTTCGATTCCTCTGTAATTGATCCAATAAATTCCGTGTTCAGTAGATCGATATTTTAGTTGGATTAGCGTCACAGAAGGATTTATCCCTTCAGACTTTACTCCTTCTGTCAGTTTTCATCTTCTGTTCTTGTAAGTATTGCTGACACGTAATGACTGTCCACGGATTTTCCGTGCTATGCTCTCCAAATGCTTTGCAGTTCCAGTTTCAAAGACAGAAATCGACCGTAGAAGGCATGCAACCTATCGATGTCTAGAGGATAGATGTTTCATGTATCGACGGATCTTGTATTGATGTCTGACTTTCAAGTATGAGTATTGACGCAACGTAGTGTGGCGCAAAGCTGAAGACAATCTTAGCGCTAAACTAGCATACTAAACCCTGGGATAAACATACGATCATATGTCACTCTATGCTGGAGCAGTTGAATCAGGACAGGAGACTATAAAAACTGCATTTGGATCGAGCTTTTCTAAGGAGTTCGCATGATTAGTCTGCTGTCATATCATCAGTTATAAATCCGTCTAAATCTACATCAGAGTTCAAGCTATTTCATGACAATAACTGTGCACAGAATTAGGTGAACACACGAAACAAGAGAATCACTGATCAAGCGGAGGAATAATGCATGAACCTCAATTTTCTCGGTGTGAAATTAAAGGTCCCTCCTGCACAGCAATCAAAGCACTGCTTAAAACTCGTAAAGAGTTGAACAAAAGAAAGCACCACATTTCCTCTATAATGATGAGAATGGATGGTTAAATACCATACGGTACACAAGGGGCCAGACTACGTGACATTGGTACTCTTAGAATCTCTGGAACTCCTCGACATTCTTCACCACAAAAACTGTATCATCTAGTGCAAGAGGGCACTTCGGATGACAAATCTAAATCTTCACATGCATTGGTATTCTAAACAGGTAGTGTTCACTTCAGCACATGTCTACGAGTTTGCTTTCTCGAGGAATCTATAGATGAAAATTTTGTTCTCGACGGTTGGTGTATCTTGTCGTATTGACATATCTGGACGGTTAAGAGATGGAGGGGGGCAGATGGATGAGCTATGAAACCCGACAAAGAATCAAGTTTGATCCGGATTACGCATAGCCCCGCAATTCCACTTCCAGCGTAGCTAATTGTTTCAATCCGTGCACAAATGTCTTTCAACACCACACACTTATCCACCTTATACAAGAACTACCCTTGATCATCTTTGCACTTTCAATCTAGTTCATATATGTAATCTCATACATTTGATCCAGCATGTTAACTCATTTTTCTTTTTGAAACTAAAATACAAAGGGAAATGGTGATAACATTTCTCAATTATATATAAATTTCTTTTATAGTTTTACGATCTCGTGGTACTAATGTGGCATGTCTTGCTGAAGTGGCGCATAAGGTGGAGGAAGTGCGGGAGGCTCGCACATTTTACTTCTTGGGAGGTCAAAAGTGCATGAAGACTAGTGCATTTTAATCAACGAAGGGAGTTTTGGTTTTGAAGATTCAAAAGTGCACAAGGTGCCGCATACATTTGTGAATGGAAAAAAGGTCAAGAAATAAATGTATAAATACTCTTGGAACTCATAAGTACTCTTGGAAGTGAGTTGGGACATTCAAGAGACTGCAATTTTTTCTACGTAGATCAATTTGAGGAATGCTGGGCATTGTTGGCTATATCTTTTCCGTGACTTTTTGATGAGATCATACTCCCTAGATTTGGAGCCGTATTGAAGGAGCGGTGACTGTTTGAAGTTTGAGGAGGACTTTTATACTTGAAGACATAAGTGTGCGAGACCGTGTGCACTTTTCTTTGGGAGAAGTTCTTGGTTGTTCGGGCTATGACCTTGTGTGAGAAGACCGATTTAGGACGTGTAACGTATCGTCAGAAAGCTATTTCTGAGTACTTTTTGTTGTTGTTGACAGAACCAGGATTTGAGAAATCGGTTCAGAACATTTTGACAAGAGAGGTCAGAATCTTTGGGTGGCTATAACTTTAGCTGGAGATATCTATTTAAGGCATTTTGGTACCATTAGATAGAGATTTTTCGAGCTACATGTATGTGTTCAATATGACAGGATTAATGATTGGGATACTTGCAATGATTCCATAGACTTCCAAAGTCTATTTGGTAAACTTTAATATATATAAATTCGTAATGAATTGGATTAGGGTCCAAATTGGTTACTTCACTTCACTCATGCCTTCTTGTTTTTCTTTCTTATCAGATTACATCTTCTATAGTCAGATTTCTGTCTATACCTGCACACACCTTTCAAGTAAAATATTACGACATTGTAGAGTTATGACTATCTCTATATCGAGATAGTTGAATCTCTACGAAAAACTATTGAATTTAAATTTCACTCTCTTGTATCTTTTCTCTCAAAGACAAATTTTGATCATATCCAATCATTCTAGACGAAAGCTTCTCTTCATATTCTCTCCTTTGTTCTAAATTTCATCTTGATTCTTCTCCTTTGTGTCATTCATAAAATCCTTTCTCGATAAAATAACATGTGTAATATTATACAAGAGCAAACATGTTATCCCATGATGCATCACGATCTCCACAAAACTGAAAATAAAATATTTAAACTAATATATTTCTCTTCAAAATCTCGATCTTTATTCAAATTTTATGCAATAGGAGTCTTGTCTGTGTCTTTGACATGCGTCTCACTTTATACTCGATAAAGTCGATAAAATGTTTATAAAGAACACAAAACTAGACGAATATCCAAAACATCATCTCATGCAAATCCATTTTGTCAAAGGTGTTAGTTTTGAAGATGTCGGAGTTTGACAAACTATTCGAGGTGCACGCGGTCACGAGCGACTATGCAATTGACGGAGTGTTGGTGCAAGATGAAAAACCTGTAGCGTACGAAAGCAAGAAGTTATCTGAGACAGAGAGTCGATGACCGACTCATGAGAATGAACTGTTTGCGGTGGTCATTGCTTGAGGAAATGACGGCATTACTTGGGACTTCACAAAATCCAAGTATATATTGACAATAGTTTACTCAAGTACTTTGAGATATAAGATTGTGTGACGTCAAAGCAACTACAGTGGCATGATACCTTGGAGCTCATGAATGTGGAATTAATCCACAAAGCGATGTCGTGGTGAGAGTCTCTCTTGAGGAGGGCGGACCTTCTGACTGTGGCTGATTTTGAAATTGGTCAGAAGAAAACAAACTGTCACCAACTCAAATTTGATCTCTTGTATCCACCAAATCAAACCAGACACTCAAATATGTGCACATAGGTCTTCCACAACTCAATAAACTTTATTCTAGTATCAAAGTTTTCATCAAAATCTTCAGTGATCAAAAACCTCTCCTCTCACTCCTGCGCACCTCTCCTCTGCTCTCAATTCCGTCCTCTGTTCATCAAATTCACCTCCAAAATAGTCTAGTAGATGAAATTCAGACCCCTAACTCTTAATCCTCTCTCTGCGTCCACCTCCCAACTGAATTCTCTCAGAAATTTTCATCTCCTCAGCCCCCAAGCTTCTCCTTCACGTCCCCGAGGGCTCCTCTTTGACCAAAAAATTAGAATACCTCATTACTCAACGTTTCACGCAATGTCGACTGTTCTCTTCAAATCTTAACACCCCTGCTAAGCTAAGGTCCTTATATTATTTACATAACAATCAAGCAGGTTCCTTTCTAAGCTAACCCCTTGTTAAAATGAAAGTTTCCCAGCTCTCGATGCCATCTTGATGCAACCTTGAATATACTCACAAGCCTCCAGTAGACCGAAGCCCCAACACTTATGAGACCACCTTATAGGACTTACACAAGCCTCCAATGTAGGCCGAAGTCTCAACACTTATGAGACCACTCCACAAGGCTTACAACCCTCCAATATGCGCACCAGGTATCTCCTATGGTATATTCAAGGTGGCATGTGGAGGCTTAGGTTAGGAAACCCACGATTAAGGGAGATACTTGTCTCCCGTCTCTAGATATGCAGGACCTGGCTGCATACCAACATAGACTCCTTTCCGGGAGACCAACACGCCGGAATAGGAAACACATGCTAGGGGGAATTGATCCTGAGACCACTTTCCTCCTAGGTGGGCGCCATATCACTAGGATGGCCTTTGTTTCCATTCAAAAAGAAAATATAGTTGGTACATATCTTTTAAGAAAAATTTTATGTAAAGTCTTTACTAGCTTTTCCTACACTAACTTCTCTATACAATTCCATTTTTAATGAATGAGGAGTCAAAACTATAGTACTCATGAACACATATGCACTCACGCTGTCAAATCATGAGTTCAAGTCACGAGCCAGAATCACAGATTTCTCTCTTTCGTACTTTTCATCACTCAAGATTTGTACTAACTATTATCTAGAACGTCTTTTCTCGAAATTGGAAGTATGAAGTCGCTCTTCTTGACGAGCTCTGCATCTGGAACTTTTTGCTCCCTTCAGGGTGATATTTCAATCCAAGCTAGGGGACAGCTTGTCAAGCATAGCCCCAGCTTAACTCCGGCCCAGCTTCTTGAAAAAATGTCAGTTGAGTGTCTTCTGAAGTTCCGTTTCATCATGTAGAATGCCACGCACTACGACAACGGTGAAGGACAATGTGGTTCCTTACGCCTTGAGTCACAAGGAGGAATATCTTTCATCTTCAACATAGATTTTGCGAGCTATGTATCTTAAGGAGTCAGACTTGGAGAGACAGATACGTGAAAGTTACATGGGTGATGATCAAGCGAAGGAGTACCTAGAACAACTCAAGCGAGGAGTGGAGTTACAGAACATGCAGCTGAGACATGGCTTACTCATGTTCAAGCAAAGTCAAGTTTATGTGTGACACGAAAACTTAAGATTAAGTTGCTCAAAGAATGTCATGATGCGTCATACCTTATCATGCCATAAAACAGAAAGGTCCACTTTAGCAGTGATAGCTAAATAGTTTTATTGACACCACATGAAAGACGATGTTGTCCACTTTGTGAAAACATGTGTAACATGTCAAGCAAACCGCGTTCCTTAAGAGAAGAAACAGGGGTTGCTTCATCCTTTGCTGATTCCAGTCAGACCTTGGAAAAAGCATTAGCATGGACTTCATTACTTCTATGCCTGACTCAACAAGATTCAACGCAATCTTTGTGATAATTAATCGGTTTGCAAACTAGCCAAGTATACTCCAACCTTAGATACCGCAACACCGTTCACAACTTCTCGGTTATTCCTAGATACTTGGTGACATTCACATGGATTGCCCTGGAGTATTATTTCAGATAGAGACTCTAAGTTCACAAATGTCTTTTGGAAACACCTATTTCAAAAGTTGAGAACTAAGTTAAAATTCAGTATCGCTTTTCATCTCGAAACGGATGGACAAACAGAACGAGCTAACTCGATTCTGAATCAATACTTGAGGAATTACGTGAGCACGGACCAAAGTGGTTGGGCAGAGTGACTTAGTCTTGCTGAATATTGCTACAATTCCATGAAGCATTCAACATTTGGTGAATCGCTAGCTTACAGAGGTGAGCCAAAAGGACCTCTTGACTTGACTCTTGCAGGGAGTTCTACATCGACACGGCCAAGAACACGGGAAACATCAGCTGAAGAGTTGGTGGTAGAAATGCAGCGGCACGAGAAACAAGTGACGAAGAACCTCGAGAAGGCGTAGCAACATTACACGAAGCAGGTAAACAAGCATCGACGACAAGTGAAGTTTCTAGTGGGTGAAGAGGTATGGTTAAGTGTACAGAACTTCACCCTTCTGGAGGAAATATCGGCGAAGTTCTCATCAAAGTTTACGGGATCTTTTGTCATAGCCAAGAATCTGCTGAAGATGTCTATACGTTAGACCTTTCTCTTGAGTGACATTTGCATCCGACTTTCATGTTTCTTTATTAAAGAAATACTTCAAAGATGATTTGCGGCCGGAGCACAAGCAAGTTCTCATACCTCAACCTGGTGTCATGCAAGGTGAAATAGAATACGAGGTAGAGACCATTTTGTGATCACGGCGCAAATCCAACCGGATGGAGTACTTGGTCAAGTGGAGTGAATACCATTTGAAGGAAGCAACTTGGATGCCATAGGAAGATTTAGCACATGCAAGCGAAGAATTGGACCTCTTCAAACACCGACAAGGACAACAAGAGCGTTAGCAAGATGAGGACATGTCCTTCTAACGAGGAGTGAAGGAATGACAAACCATACGAGTAGCAACTTGAGGTGACTTGAACGGATGGACTTTGTAGCTTTGTCTTGTATTTTGTGGAAATAAAGATTTTATTTCTTGAAATTTGTCTAAGTGTATTGGTAGTGCATGGCTATGACTAGTTCTGATCAGATGCCTAGGATGTTGTCAAGAGGAGGAACAAAGCACACTCAAAGGAAGCGAGCTGGTTTGGATAAGCATCTAAATCAAGACTAAGGTTTATCGTAGCATTAGCAAAACAAGTATGAAGTTTGTACTTGTCTTGGGACTTGGAGTGATCTTGCATTGCGGTTGTCTAACTGCAAAGTAAACTTAATCGCACGTCTAAGTCAAATCAAGTTGCGAGGAGAAAGTGAGCTTTGGCAAACCTCGTAAGTAGCTTTGAATACTTATAAGTTAGCAAGTTAGAATCTTAAGTATAATGTTTAGAAATTGTCAACTAGTTTTGTTTAGGAGTGGCAAAAAAGATAAGGTTTTCTCCTAGACTAGTTGGAATTTTCTAATTGTTCTTGTGACAACTTAAGATTCAAGCCAAGAAAAGAATTGCGGGTTAGCTACCAAAACACAATTCTAACGCCAAGAGGTTGGCTACCCATTTTTGAACTTGGCGTTAACTAAAACATCATTGTTGATAAGGGCATCAACCTCCAAAGGGGAGGTGAATGTCGTGATCCCTTAGTCTCAAGATCAAACGCAAACGTGAACAATAGAACCCTAGTGGACTTGCGCTAGGTTGTGAATGCTACGAGTAGGACTTAATGGCTGGACAGGGAAGTTAGGATCAGATGAACCCTAAGTGGTTCTTTGAACCAAGGTTGGAACACTGGGTTAGGACATAAGGGTCTACCCCAAGACGACCCTAGACGAATGCTGACCTAAGGAAACAAGTCTAGAAACAGATCGAAACATAAGTTTGAGATGTGGGTCTGAGATGCGAGACCGAGACGAGGATCTGAGACACATGCGAATCGTGGTTCAGATGCTAGTATGAACCACAAGGTTCGAGTTTGGGTATGGATCACAAGTTCTTGAAAAATAACTAAGTGTTGGAGCTCCAACGACGTTCTAGGTCGTGGACGGAGTTCCACATAAGATCTCGAAACAAGTAAGGTATCATTGGAAAGGACTCCGGCGAGATATGATATGATATGATATGCAGAACTCATCAAACTGATCTCCGAGCTAAGAATTATGACCGATCTCATGATCGGGTTGTGGTATAATTTTCAATGACCAAAATGGAAGGCGGGACCGCCGACCCCTAGAAGTATATACGAGAGACTCGATGCTTGGGTGAGCTAGGACGAGTCACCCAACCCTAGGGTTCGGCGGGTGAACTCTGCGGACATAAGGTGATGGCTTGGCCGGTTCCAAAGCACGTTCCGGTCTAGACTTGGACGTCTAGACTTAAGAACAATCTAAGGACTGGAGCAAGACTAGGGAACGAGACGGCGGGTTAGACTATCATTCGGTAGCCTAGACCCAAATGGACATCACGGACGCTTGGACTGCTAGGTGTGTGGAGGTACCATTTAAGACCCTACACTTTATGGGAAGTTCTCCCCAAGTCATCTTGTGACTTGCTCATGTTTTGGGATCGACTTAGACCGGAAGAGTTAAGGAGTGATGAGCTTGATGATTAGGTGAGACGATCCGGCTCCGGTCCGGATCAAACAGAGTTAAGGTAAGTGGTGCATGGACGCTAACTTGTGATTGTGATTTGTAGGTTAGCGTTGTGAGTTTCGTGACCTACTGAGCAAAAGCTTTCGCTGACGCAATAAGGCGGTAGGTGCACTAAAATATCAATCTTCAATCTTGTGACCTTTCTTTTCACGGGAAAAGAAAGTTCACAATTTCTTTCTACACTCTCCAATCTTGTGACCTTTCTTCTTACAAAATGAGTAGAAAGTTGTGCCTTGATTTCCTGGGTAGGAAGACCCATGTTTCTGAGATTGCTGCTCTCTTTTTTTGTAAGTCGTCATTATAAAAGCAATTCCTTGATTTTTCTGAGGAAAACACTTTCTGGTCAGCTGCTCTTCGTCATGTAGTAAACTTCACAACTCCTCATAAGTTGGCATACTCTCTCTTCTGTTGATACCAAAAACAAAATGAAAATATGGAATACTAACACTACTCAAAGTTATAGAAACCAGATCTTTATCATCATATGTCTCTCCTGCTCTGGTTAGATGGACATAAATATCATCTATCTTCTCAAGATGCTCATAGATATCTGCACTTCTCATCCTTTACCATCTTGATAGAGTGTAAATCATTCTTCAACTTTGCTATTCTATTTCTGCTCACATTATCATATCTGATAGCTAGCTTCTCCCAAGTTTCTCTTCTTGTATCACAAGTCTCAATAATAAGTATGATACTATCCTTCACAACAAGCAGAATAGTGGATAATGCTCTAGTTTGCTTCGTAATGAATCTTAGAGTTTTAAGAGAACTCTCATCATAAAATGGAGCAAGCTTCTCTTCTCCATAAACCACACCCCATATATCCTTTTCACTCACAATGGCTTTCATGATCAGTTTCCAGAAACTGTAATTGTTAAGACCAGAAAGTCTAGTGCTCTCATTCAAACCAAACTCACTGACAGCAGTAGCCATAGTTGCTATCTTGCTGAAAAGATGAATCTAGAAACCTCAGAAACTAAATACCAGATTATCAGAATCTTAAACCCTTAGCTTGAGCAACCTGAGCTCTGATACCATGTAACAAAACTAAAAACTGTACTCCAAGTTTCTCATAATATGGAACTTTACCTCCCACAACAGAATACTAACAGCCTGTTAGAACTGAGAACAGGTCAGTCTGTTAAAACTAATCAGAGTGAGAACTTAACAAAAATATTCTGAGATGAAATGTACACAGCTTTACTTAGACTTCAGAACTGAGACAAACAGAAAGGACCTCGACTCATACTACTCTACAAAGAATGTGGATTAATATGCTACTAGTACATAATTGTTGTCACCTCAAATGACTTATTTAACAGCTGTCATAGTACCTCTCATCAAAGTCATATCACAAGTCACCTCTTCATTTTTTCTTTTGTTCTTTTACCTTCCATAAATTTTACATGTTACCTTCTAGTGATATTTAATAATAACGTGCAGAAGCAAATGAGGTTCATCGAGGAATATAAGGTACTATCTACATGGGAGTAAGCATACCTTTCTCGGACTTTTGGATAGCATCAAGTGTAGTATCTGTTTGATATCTGATAAGAGAGTCATCGACCCTCATGATATCTAGTTTCTCTCAAGAGTGCGAGGTCCACTGGGGTAGCTTGCTACTTTGGACTCTCCAATGTGCCTTGGTATTGCACTACCCCCTAGACCAGTGTAACCCATCCTCCTCTCGCGAGAGACTCAGTGAACCCAAGAAGCAAGTGTTCAGTGCAGTGCTTGGGTAAGATTTTAGTGAAGATCAAAAAATTTCGTATCTTTCGTGACTCAAAATGGTAAATTTTTGTTTTTATCGGTACATATCTGAAATTTTGACTTCGCAAGCGGATGTTTTCCTGATACTGCAAAACTTTTAGGAGAACATTTCTGCATGTTCATCATAGAAGACAACATCATTTCTGATTCTGCGTAAAGAGGAACATTCTTTTGCTTAAAAAAGTGGCCAAATTTCTTTTTACCTCTCTATCATCTAACTCCATTTATTAAAAAGTAGAATTTCACAAAAGATAAAACTGTATGTCCTGCTTACTTTTAAAAGATATCTATTGATGACTTCAAAACATGTCATTACTCTCCATCGGAGATTGAAACTGCAAGACCTCCCCACTTGGAGGTTAGAGATCCCATCTCGCTGTGCTATGACAACACAACACGAAGATAATCCTACAAAAAAAATAACAACATTTACAAGCAAACAAAAACTAGCTTCTATTAACGCAACATAAAGAATTATCCTACAAAAGAAATGAATCCAAACAAACCCTCAAAGAAAATCAAATAAACACAAAGATCATTGCTCTACACCGTTACTGTCAATCATAGAAGATAAACTAAACTTAGACAAATGAACTTTTGGTTGTACGTAAAGATATCTAAAGTGACCTGAAGTCTTTCAAAGATGAGTGACGCCAATTAACAAATCATCAAAGTACTCTTCATGTCTTTCAAGTGCCACTCTCATCTATGCTGCTAGATTTCTAGTCTGTCAATCATTTTGATGCTTAGTCTTTCTAATATTTTGAATAGAAAAAGCTCTCTCGCAAACGGCAGTAGAGATGAACTATACTATGGCGATGTCTACTAAGACTAATAAGTTAGCAAACTTCTCACAATAAATCGGATTTATACTCAATAACTGCCAAACCTCGTGAAACCCTCTATTCTGTCACTCCACCATGCATTGTATCTTAAATGCACAGAATTCGACAAACACTGCCAAAGCATCAGGTAGTGGACCATACTCACCTATTGACTTATCATAAAACGCACACAACTGATCCATCTCTCTGAATCTCCAACTTTGCATTCCAGAGAGAGATTGTAGCATATGTTGAAGACTAAAAATTTTAAAAGCACTGAGAACAGTATTATTCTCAAACCTCTCAGTCAAACATATACACACAGTCGATGAAGTAGGCAGCTCTGAATAAAGTAAGAACAGCAACATCACAACTCTTATTAGCAGAAGCTATATACTTCTGCATAGCTTCTCTACCTTGCATCATATACTAGTTTAATGTGTTCTTTAGTACCAGCATGATCAGACAAGGCATTGGTCTTGACATTAACATCCCGTCTGCAGCAAATTTACTTTCTCCTTTCATCTCTCTGCAAATCTTGCAAAAGATCCGCGCTTGCACAAGATCAAATTCTGCCCATGGATAATCTATAGTCCAAGAATCTTTCTACTTCTTTCTCTTTACTCCAACTGAATCCGCCTTATCTTTATGAATACATCCTTCTTGAACAGATTCGGAAGAACTAACACCCGTTACATCAGTCCCCCTTTTTTTGTCTCATAAATCCTTTTTCGGACCAGAAACTCTCTCGAACAACATGGTCACTTGTTTGCAAAAGTTTTCTCTCTCGAGGCATCTCTTAGACTACTACTCTCTAAACTAACATTCACTTTGCAAATGTTAAGACTCACTATAAGAAGTGTTACGACTATCAAGAGTTACAAAAAGAAGCTATGTAAAGGTATCTAAAGCTACATAAAGATACAACGTTCATCATAGTACCAAATTGATAGTGAAAAGTACGTATGTACTTACTCCTAAGCTTCTTAGAAACTGGAAATCAAATTAAAAATAAAAATACATCTATAAGAGCAACTAGATAAGAAGTACATTACCAATGTATACTCAAATGATCACATTCTCAATTCTATAGAAACAAGAAGATAAAGGTACAGAAAGGTCCAACATTCACTACTTGAAGCTACGTAAAGATAAAACGTTCACCACAATGCTGAATTAACACTGAACTTAAGAAGTTAAGTTGCATGTATGTGTTTTCAAAAGCTTATGAGAAACTACAAATGAAAATGAAAACAGAATATTCACTATAAGCGCAACAAGAAACTAATATAGGAGAAATACATTAGCCAGTGCAGATTCAGATAAAAAAAAAATAAAATTCGAGATCATATTCAGAAGTCTGCTGAAACATGGAGATTCCTAGTCTCATGTTCTCCCAAATTGTGGAACAGAAAGTTCGTCGCAGAAGCCAAAAGAAATTCACTGCTCGTTGTTTTTTTCTCGCTCAACTATATTCCAAAAAAGAATCAATGCATGTCTCGTGAATCTACCGTCAGTCCGAAGTGATGTAAAGTTCATATAGCCTACTCATACGGGTAGCCGTAGTCCAGATATTCAGATTCTAAAAAGAATTGATACCGTGAGAATTTATCGTCAGCTTGACTTGAAAACAAAAGAAACAATAAATTTGTAGTCAAATGGACCACAATAAACTCCACGAGAAGTCTATGTTTTAGCTATATTCCATGTAGTCTCAGTTTGTAATCGCTTTGTTTGTCACATTCCTCTCTTGAACACGGTATGATACAAGAAGAAAGTGAATAAGAATAGTCAAAATGCACACTAATCGTACTTGAAGCAACATGCACAAAAAACATAAGTAAAAGAAAAACGAGAAAGAAGTCGACTGCCAAACATGCATCAAGTTTGAATCTCACAAAGTGCTGCTGCCGAGCACTGCTACATAGTATACTGCATAGCGCAGAGACTGAACTCATACCTATGCCGGCTCAACTCATCTCATCACCTTATCCTAGGACGGCTCTTTCTCACTTAAAAGTGAGGAGGCAAGAATTCTCTAGATGTGTGTGATCTAAAAATATCAAATAATACTAACTTCGGAAAAGTCACGAGTAACAAGATACAAAAACAAAAAGAGACCTTCGTTCATTTCTAGTCAATATTCGGACGGTAAGATCAGCAAGAATTCGCTGAATGTTGACTAGAAACGAACGGTCAATTTTTGTTTTTGTAACTTGTTACCCGCGACTTTTCCGGAGTTAGTATTATTTGATATTTTCAATACCGAGAGGATTCTGGAATGCAAATTTTTGAACAAGCAGAATTCTCGGTTTTTCCTCTCGCTCACCCGCCCATATCTGAGTAATAGTATTCTCACTACGGAACTGTTTCCGACAACGTGATATCGAGACTCTTCAAACCTCTAGAACTCCTCCACCATTTCTTCATCACAAAAACTGTATCATCGAGCGTAATAGGGCACTTCGATGACAAATCTAAATCTACACATGCGTTGGTACTCTAGACAGGTAGTGTGCACGTCAGCACCTGTCTGCAAGTTGATCTTCTCGAGGAATGTATTGAGGAAAATTCTGTTCTCGATGGTCGATGATTTGTTCAGATTCGAGTCAACAAGTAGTGTTCAAGGCTCGCTTGTCAAGTCAGAGCAAGAGATTACCCTATACTGTTCTATCATTATCTCGTCCTCCTACCTCCATCTAGCTGTAGTTTCAGGGTTGACGGACTACGTGAGGATTCTCTGTGCATCCTGCTTTACAAACCGGTTTGCTTGAACTGACGAAAGAATCTTACTACTTTCTTCCTCTTTCCTGAGCTTGACAGATTCAAAGGCCCCACGCATAAGCACAGTCATCATCTTCCCATTTACATTTCACAAGACTCTCTGGGTTGTCGATGATCGAAGCGAAAACATCTCAACAGTTTATTAGTTCATAAACCCATAAGCCATGCAGCTCCAGATGAGGTTCACATGAAGTTATATAGTCCTCTATGCGCATTCGAAGGATTATCTTTCTCGGCCGTATGGCTAAGATCAAGTGTTGTATCTGTTTTTTACAGTTTAGTATATGATACAAGGGTCATCGACCTTCACGATAATAATCTAATTTCTCTCACGTGTGTGAGTCGAATGGAGTAGCTTGCTACCTCGGACTCACGAGTGTCCCCTTGGTATTGCACTACCTCCTAGACCAGCGTAGCCCTTCCCTCCAGGGAAATCCAATGAAACCAAGAAGCAAGTGTTCTCTGTCTCCCGAGAGCAGTGTGAATCCTCCACTGCGCATCGATGTGGTTGAACTCGTCTTCTTCGCCAAGAAGAGGAGAATCTACCGGTGCCACAAGTCTGCTTCGAACATTGAACTCTGAAGGAGGACTCGAGTTGGGTACCCGAGTTTTCCACACTCACGAACTCGTCGAGAGCGCAGAGTGGAGTTCAGCATATGTTTGTTCCTTCTAGTGATCATAATTACTAACGCTGAGCCTGCTAATCGTTTCCAAGGTACATAGTGGATATAAATTAAACACTTGCACCCTGGAGTGATGTAAGATTGAAGTGATCCCATATGGAACTTGCCACGAAAGAAAGATTAATTGCAATTTTATACACCACACATCAGGGTTCTCTGGAGGGTGTTGTAGCTTGTCGAGGAAACTTCTGAAGGCGGAAATGAGAAGAAGAATCGGAAATCTACAGACCTCTCTCGTCATTCCTTCCAAGGTTGAGACTGTTCTGTCATGCCCGCTTCGCAAAGCCCACGGTTATTACTCGAAGGGGGACATTGGTTCAACTCCAGCCGACTGAATCTCACCGATGACGGGATGCTTTTCTCTGGCGCTACGTTTCCAAGTTGGATACCTTGTATGCAGTTCACCACGTAGGTCTCCGAGAGGATAAGTTCCGTATCCGAGTGGACTGCGTGCGAATTCCAGCCCTGGTAGAGATGGTTTCCCGTCTGAGCCGTGGTTGATTCTGGTTCAAATGTAGGATGTGTTCCGACGTTACTAACTTGTCGAATACAAGTTCTATCGGACAGACGCGTATCTACAATACCTGCTACGCTTCAGAACCTTTAAACCTATAAGCGAAGCAGAAGTGAGTACTTGAAGGCGGAATACAAGAGCTTTGGACACGGTGAGGGAAACCAGTCAGCCGTGTGTTCAGCCCAGAGCGAACTATTCTTTCGCCTTTTACTAAAGAATACCGTGTGCAGGACACAGTCAGCGGCTTATCACAATCTTTGGAACGTCTCTTCACTGAGGCACCACCGACGTAACGGAAGTAGGATTAAACATATTTTCTTGTGAATACTGGAGTAACTAGAGAAAAGTGGCTGGTACGATTTCGAACGAATCACGACCTTCGAGGACGGAGTCTTTTCGACTCGATCCTCAAGAAGGTCAGGTACTGACGTGCACACTAACCTGTTCAAAATAGCAGAACTATCACCCGAAGGGCTCGCTTCTACTCAGAGTTTCCAAGGATACTACTGCGGATCTCGAAGGAAATTCCTCACAAGGATACTCCTGGGATCACCCGAAGGGCTCGCTTCTACTCGGTGTCCCAAGGATACTCCTGCAGATCCTCCAAGGAAATTCGTATTGGGCTCGCTTCTACTCAGTGTTCCCAAGGATAGTCCTGCGGATCCTCCAAGGAAATTCCTCACAAGGATACCTGCGGCTGAATTGCAGTGCTTGTAACGATGAATGGTTGGAAACCATAGATAAGTACGCTGTGTGTCCTCAGTCCCCGTGCCACCATGTGTAAATCCTCCTCGTGGTACAGCATGTGGTGCTTCGATCCAGATTGTGAGTAGCAGTACATCCGCTGCTTTGCTTTAGGTGGAACGAATGCCGAGGTCATCGATGGGTTAGTTAAAGGCGGATCTGAGTCTGAGTTCCTCTGCCTCTTGGTGAGTAGGACATAAGAAATACTCGACGTTTAACTAGGCCTTTGCACTCTTTTGAGTTTCCGTGTGGAACGGTAGAAACATTCTCAACCCATGGAGGGATTCAAGGACGTTAAAGGTTTGAATGTAATTCGATCCAGTTATCCCGGAAAATGACGGCCGTTGGAAGTCGGTATCCTTGAAGACACCAAGTTCTAGCAAGAAGGTAGAAGTGCAAAGTAGGTTTTGAGGAGTCCACGCGAGTTGCGGGGATAACTGGTCTAATTTACGATTTCACCCAGTGAAAGTCATACTTCTGACACCAAATTTGGAACACCGGTACGTTGCTCGTGACAGCATGAAAACTGATGGGAGTTCAGCTGCAGCTTCGACGTATCGTCCGGCAACACCAACAACCTCAGGAACACTACTGCAGGATTCGTAAGGAAGCAAATTATTCCCCCTCCTGTCTTACCTGTTGTGCAGCTCGTTGTGTGAATTGGATGATTACCCTCCCTCTTCAAAACATACTTGGCGACTGGAGAGATCCTAGTTTGATCAGTCCACCATCTGAAAACTAGCTCTTTCACTTCTTTCGGCCTCACATCAGATCGTTGCTTGCGTCCAAGTTTTTCACTAGTCACTTTTCGATTTGCATCCCATCTTCGTCTAACATACGAGATCTGACATCAACTTGTCTTCTCAGGTTTCTGAGTTGGATATGCATCAGCCTGGAAGTAGCTCTAGCTAAGAGTACATTACAAGTTTTCTGAGAAAGACGCATGCGCAAGGTAACATTCTTGCTGATGACATCATCTTGGTTATGAATACTTTTGATAGTGGAAAACCCTCTTGAAATGTTTTCAAGCATCAATAGTGCACGAGAATAGACATTCCACAATACACGAGCCTAATCAAACTTGGGATGGTTAAGAACCTTTACGTATATCTTGGATTGGACTATGAGATCACCGCGTGAAAAATTCTCTACATAAATCAACCGTGTCCTTCACCACAAAACGAACGTCCATTCTGAACATAGTCTTGATTTCCTTGAGAGTTCCGGAGCTTCAGACTGACCGGTTTTCTTCTCAACATATTTTGCTCTAGCTGAGACACGTCGCACATCATCCATGCCTAGGATTTTACGTATGTGCTCATCAAGATTCAACTTTTCTGTTCTTTTTATGTCATACACACGAGTCCATTTGGCTTTGTTTCTCATTAGTTCCGGAGCTGTGAGTACATTCAAGATCCAACACACTATAACTCACAGTGTATAACTCTCTTCGATGATACAAATGAAAAGATCAGACGACGAGACCTAGATGTCTACTAGACTAGATTTTTCTAATTGTTTCACTGTGAACTTAGATCTACTGCTCAAAAACGGTGCATCTAATCGAAACCTGATGTAACACTGAAACTCAAAAAACAAGCAAACTCTCATAGCGCAATTGTTCTCTCTGTTTGTTTTGCACTAATCAACAAAAACACAGTCAAAGTGAGAAATAATGATCATGTCGAGCACTCTGTCTCCCAAACAAACAGCAACAATGACACCCTCTAGAAAATGAAATGAAGAACACTACTCCATTTTTTGCTGTCAGATCTTTCATTGATCAGAGTCATGTTTGCTGATTGGATCATCTCACAATAATCTCATCCAGTTGTGCTCTTCACAGTCTCGCTTACTTTCATTTTACATCACTTCATTTATAGTTTCATTCAAAACTCTCCCTCTTTCACTACACGCCGTCCAACTAGGTCTTTAAGTTAAAAGAGATAAAAGCTCCGGAGCTCCTCTCCCTAAGCTCCTCTCTCAAATGACCTGCAATTTTCTGGAGAGCTTCCGAGGAAGCTTCTTAAAATGCTCATACTTTTATATCTTTGACAAAGATAGTTCCAGAACTACTACCAAACATGCACATACGATTACTAGAGTCCATGAATTTGAAATTGTTATTAACATTTTGTTTGATTTTCTCTTTAAATAAATTTACTTGAATAACATATTTTAAAATGTATTTTGAAAGCTGTTCATAACCTTTCTGAAGATATAAAAACATGTTCATTTTGATGATAACATTAACTCGAACAAATTTGATAAACTATAATCTTTTTGGAATTTTACATTTTTAGTTCCACCCCAATGCAAAATATCCGAGACATTGTGCTCTATTCTCATATTCCAAATAGACAATTATAAATATCATATTTACCATGATTTGATCTACCATATGCATTATTCTTGAAATGTTAGAAGAAAACTCAAGTTGTAGATTTGGTTTGTTGATTATTTCTGTGACATATGATAGAAATGTATGATGCATTGAAGGTGAACTCATATGCATATAGGATGAAAGTTGTGTACTTGAAAAAGAAATACAATAGAGCAAGAGTAGCAAATCTTTCTTGACATTGAATGAATTAGTTATTCCAAGATGGTTAATATCTGAGAGGAAATTCAAGTTTAAATTGTTCAAAAAATATGAAATAATAGACAAGAATGAGAAGGAAACCGTTCATGTAAAAAGATTCATTGTCTAGAAAGACGCCTACAAGATTAGGAACATTCGTATCATATATGTGAAATTCATGTGTAGAACTTGAAGAAGGTTCCGTAGCTTAGTGAAACATAGTAAGAGAGGAAGATCTTGTATGATTTTTGTAATGATTGACTATTTGCTTAGAAGGTTCTTGATGGTACCCAGACTCGAAGTGTCATGTAGGGAAAGAGGACCATTTAATATTTTGAGATCATGGGTCTACAGTTGGATTAGGAAGAAGTTAAAATTAAATTTCAATGCTCAACCAGAACAATGCAGAAGTAATCTCAAGCCTTCTAGAATCAATGAGAGATGTTGAGTATGTGTTTGACTTATTTTCAGGTAGCTGAAGATATACCTATTAGTTTGGTTGTCAATTCTAGATTCATTTACTGCATGTGGGTGAAGTATAGACACTTGTGTTGATAGGAAATAAAATATTTATCACAATAGTAGTACTACTTTTAATATCATATCACGATAAGAAGCGTCAATTTCATTATGTGTTGCAGCTTCAACACTAAAAGACTTTACTCATGTTTCAGTGTATCTTTCTAAGAAGTCCGCTAACAATTTTGTGAGTAACGATGATATATTATACAACAAATCATTGGATCAAATTTATGTTTACGTCTAGCACCGGAAAGCTTCAAGTAATCTTATTTATAATACTTTCTTATCTTCTTGCGGAGTCGAAAGAAAAGACAATAGTTATCCACACGAGTATACAAGGTATTGTATAGAGAAGTGGATTGTGAGTCTATGCATTCGGTAAAAATGATTGTGAACGTAGTTGGAGATATCGATATAAATATTGAAATTTTTTTTTAATTAGACCAAAAATAAGAACAATTTATTGATTTATTTTGCTTTTCTCCAAAATAGATGATTACTGATGCAAATGCAGGGTTTAAATGAACACAAGTACCACATTCAACTTACAACTGTAATACACATGAGTTCTTATGAAGGTGAACGCAGCTTCAAGTGAAGACCTAGAGGCCAGCGGAATGTAAGTTTAGATTTGCATATTGAATAACTTACAATGGTAGAAAATTTGATGTAATGGAATAATAAAGATTAAGTTTCATTTGACATTTCTAATTTGCATCGTCTTTTTTACTTTTTGGAAACCGATCCTCATAGAAAAGAATGCGAACTAATGAGAATATTAAAATGAGTCACTTGAAACTACGAACAAGAGCTTTAAAAAGTTTTACATCTCCAAACTTCAAGGTGAAAATGATCCCAACGTCAATTAAGCAACATGTACTGTATTTGTCTTTCAAGACGCTAAATTTTGAATATTTAATTCAGTACAAAAGAATAGATACATTTTCTCATTATACTATTTTCCAATACACAGATGACACGGGATTAGATCGAATGTTGATGCTGAACTTTTATAAAATAAAATATTTTGACTTTTGACACTAGATAAGATAATTGGATATTAAAAGTATATAATACTTTTATAGTTCGGTAAAATAGCAGTTAGAAATATCTCATTCATTTAAGAAATATATTTTCACCAAAGGACATACAAATATCTTTTAGAACGTTAATGACCTCTACCGTTTACTTCCACCGTGGATTTTCATTCTTAGCGCGTCCATGGAAGGTAACGATGTTTCACGTGACTAAACTTGCATTGGCTGAGCGAGAGACTTTCTGCGCTTGGGCTGAACCTTTCTATCGTTGTAGGCAACGTCGGGGAGTCCGGCAGATAGAGTACTCAGTTCCGGTTCAGAATGTGAATTTCCGAATGTTTAGAGAAAAGAGTCGGAAAATTAGCGAGTAAAAGATGAAAATAGTACTCTCAGTGAAGCAGTTTCCCATAACCGTGAGCCGATGCGAGTTCGTGCCAGACAACCCCGGTTGTCTCAAGATTCCTTCCCGAACACTGATTGTGGCACGTTTTGGTCTGGCTGTCGTTTCGACGGTGATGGACATGTGGGGTTCTCAGTAGAGATCCTTGCGTTTGAACCGGCTTGCTTCACTTTCACTTTCCGGAGCTTGTAAGATTCGACACCCCGACGCTTTCTCTTCATTTGTCTCTATCTTTTCCCGAACGCTATCAGATCAGTTTACTTTCAGTAACGAGTTGCATATCATTGGGTTCCCGACTGTCAAGCGGAAAAACAAGGATATTGTAAACGCTAGTCCATTAATCCATAAGCGTTTTGGACACAGATGAGGTTCACAGGAAGATATACAGAGACTACCAATTACGTTCGAGAAGAGAGCAGTTCCATACACGCACGAGATCTGAGTGGATCGTTTCGAGAAATGCTCGCTGGAGATCGGCACCTGTCTGTACGCATGGGATTGCGACGAGTTGTACCTTATTCTGGCTTGGGAAGGCATACCTTCCTCGGCCTGTTGGCTAAAATCAAGCGTAGTCTGTTCTTATCAGTCTTATATATCTGATTCTAATCTAATTTCTGTCAGGGGTGAGTCCAATGGGGGTAGCTTGTACTTCGGACTGTTTTGCTTTGGTATTGCATTAGCTCCTATGCAGGCGCAGCCCATCCTCTCCTCGTTTGTGGTAAACAGTCGCCTGGGTCGGTCACTGAGGGAGAGCCAATGAACCCAAGAACGAAGTGTTTCTCTAACTTCACCCACTGCGTGATGAATGCCTGTCCTGCCGGTCCATAGGATAGACTTTCTTGCCAAGGAACAATCCACGAGTAGTGAGGCACCGATAACCCGAGCTACCGGTGTGCCACATTTTAGGCTACTCCGACGTTGAACATCCAAATTGCCGAATAGGGGTCCGTGGTATCCAGGTAGTCTGCAGGGTGTACCACGGTCAATCGTGAATTAAACGAGGTGAAGATCCTCTAGTTCAACGGATGTAGACTATGTGATAACTGAAATTTCTGGTCCGTACCTACCACGCCCATCGGGAAGGAGTATTTGGGTAGGTATAAAGAGGCATACGTGTTAAAGACAGTGCAAGCTAACTATGCACTGAAGTCGTAGTTTGCTCTAATTCCTAACCTAGTTAGTTTAGGGTTTGAGGACTCAACCCCAGTTTACCCTTTCCTTGTGCTTTTCTCTTGGATATTAGCCAAGAGGGACTGATGACCCTCGTAGCATTCTCTTGTTTGATTTTCAGACTCTCTCCACCTCTCTTCAATTCAGGCTTAGGTTATGGCTGCCTTGTCTTATGAGTGCTTACAGTTCCCTGATCTCAACATGGTATCAGAGCAGGAGAGGAAAGATGAGAGTGTTAGAGGTCGAGAATGTGAAGACGAGGTGACAGGGTTTTCTGACATCTTTGATTTTTCAGCAAGGTCGAACCTACCAAAGTGGAGTGAAATCCTAAACACAGAAAGGTGATTTTGGAGATCTTCCACTCTGTTTTAGCATCTGAAAACAGATGGAAAGTGATAGAAAAAGCTCCATCTTTATAGTAAGGAATCGCCGTCAGCTATCGAGAGAATTTTTTTTCTCTCAATCGGAGGTCGTATGCAGAAGTTGCTATTTTCGTCGTTTAGGTCAACATGACTTTGACCGCTGTTTTGAAGGTCTTAACGATCGATTTTGGCCATTTTGACGATTGCGGATCGACAGACCTAGCAGCCAAAATGATATTTCATTTATGATTTACTTCTTCGATATCTTTCCATTGCCACTTCTCTCGATTCATTCTGAGTTTGTTCGCAAATTCGACGTCTGTCGTCTATAGCGTCATGAGTGGCAGGATAGACACATTCTCAAGCATCACAGGTGAACCTCTTGGCAAGAACAACTACTCGATATGAAAATATCGAATTACTGCCTTTCTCAAGGGGCAGAGACTCCATGGTCTTGTCACAGGCACTGACAGCAAACCACCTGAGGATGCTGGAGATCCGATTGTTGCTGAATGGAACAGTCGTGCTCAGCAAGCTGTGCACTACATGTAGTTGTGTGTTTCGTCTCAGATGTTTGGTTACATACAGACAATTGACACTCCTAAGGAAGTTTAGGATGCCTTGGCGAATGTGTTCCATACATCAACCAAAGCACGTAAGTTGCAACTGAAGCAGCAGCTTCTGGAGGTCAAGAAAGGTACTTCGACGATTACAGATTATGTCTACCTGATCAGAGGTCTAGTCGAACAACTCAGCAGCATAGGTGTGAAGGTCGAAGATGATGATCTCATTCTCCATACCGTTCAAGGACTTGGTAAGGAATACAAGGCCTTCGAAACTTCTATCGCTGTCAGGGATACTTATCCCACATTTGAAGAACTAGTGCCTATGCTAGTATCAGAAGAAATGAGGCTATTGAGTGCAGCTGGTCAAAATTCGACTCCAGAGCAAGCCCTGTTTGCTGATAGGGGCAGAGGCAAGGGTCGAGGCAGAGACAGAGGAAGAAGCAACTCCTTTGGACGAGGTCAACAACAACAATATATCCAAAACAAAGATTTTGCAGATACTCGTTCTTGCAACTACTGCAACAAGGCGAGTCACCTTGAGAAGAACTGCTTCAAGAAGCAGAATGACATCAAAGCTGGTAAGCAACCTCAAAATTCGAACTTTGCTTCCATGGAGGACTCTCATTCAGATGGTAGTATGTTAACCATGCAACATGTCACGGGTGTTATGACCAAATCTGCTGAAAGCTGGTACATAGACTCCGGTTGCTCAAATCACATGACTGCACAAGGAGAGTGGTTCAGTAGCAAAGATCGTGTGAAGACTCCAGCAAATGTCTACACTGGTGATGGTACTCAACATCCGATTACTCATCTCGGTACTGTACCTATCTCTGTTTCATCCTCGAAAATCTTAGCTTTAGGGGATGTTCTGTATGTTCCTACCATAACCAAGAATTTGGTCTCAGTAGGTCAGATTGTTGAATAAAGTTATGAGGTTAGGTTCAACAAGCATGGTTGTTTTGTTCAAACTGAAGATCACATTGTAGTGGTCAAAGGAACTAAGGTTGGTAGGCTCTTCAAGTTAGATGCAACTATATCAGCAATTGAGACTGTCATGTTAATAGACGGTTCTCAGATTTCGACTTTACAGTTGTGGCATAAGAGGTTCGGACATATGAACTTCCGACGCCTTAAGGCTTTGCCTACTTCTAATCTAGTTGTAGGTATTCCGAAATTCACAGATGCTATTCCTGTAGAGGTCTGTGAAGCTTGTCAGTTTGGTAAGCAGGCTAGGCAACACTTCTCTCATAATGGCACTAGAGCTTCTACTGTGTTAGAGCTTATTCACACAGATGTTTGGACAGCTTCTCAAGCGAGTATGCAAGGTTCTCACTACTTCGTCGCATTCATTGACGATTGTTCGAGATTCACTTGGGTCTACTTCTTGAAGGTCAAGTCAGATGTCTTTGCTGTGTTTCAGTCGTTTAAGAGCCTAGTAGAGAAGCAGTTCAAGCATAGCATCCTTCGTCTATGTTCTGATGGAGGAGGCGAGTTCATTTCCGGCCAGTTTGATACCTTTCTGCAACAACATGGCATAAAGAGAGAAGTCACATGCAGCTACAGCCCTCAGCAAAATGGAGTTGCAGAGCGCAAGAACAAACATATTGCTGAATGCGCTAGAGCTTTGCTCAATGAGAAAGCTATGCCTAAGTATTACTGGGCAAAAGTTGTATCCACTGCCGTTTATCTTATGAACAGGTCTCCAACTGCAGCAGTTCATAAGAAGACACCATTTGAGATACTGTACAATCAACAGCCGGATATAGCTTCCCTAAGGGTATTTGGGAGTGTTTGCTTTGTTCATATACCAGGTGAAAGGCGTAGTAAGTTGGATCCGAAAGCTTGGAAGTGTGTATTTTTAGGCTATGCTTCAGACCGAAAGGGCTATAGATGTTATGATCCCATTTCGAATACCTTGCATGTAAGCAGAGATGTTGTCTTTGATGAAACCAAGTCCTGGTTCAAGTCTACATCCACCGATGTAGAACCTGTTGTGTCTGTTATACAACCAGTAGCACCTACTTCACAATCTACTAGCTCTACTGCTTCACATCCTGTGAGAACTCTTTGATCTGGATAGGTTATTGCACCACCTAATCAATCCACTAGCTCTCATCTTGTATTACAACAGATGACAGATCAACAACGACCTGCACAATCTTTGTCTCCAATAGATGATCACGTTACCACTTCATCTCAGCCTTTTAGAGTTGAGACTACTCCTTCAGCTCAGATGACTGATCTGCGTAGGTCTAGTAGGGTCAAGTACCTTGTACAACGTTTTCCGTGTGAAGGATTCTTTGTAGAACACCATGCATACATGGTGAATGTCGTACAGGATGTACAAGAACCGAATTTTCTTGAGGAGGCGATGCATCAAGCAGAATGGGTGCAGGCTATGGAGGCTAAACTTGCAGCATTACAACATCAACAAACATGGGACCTTGTTGACTTACCCCCTAGTAAGAAAGCCATTCGCTCCATGTGGGTTTACAAGGTCAAGAGGAATTCTGATGATTTTGTGTCTAAGTGCAAGGCCAGACTTGTGGCCAAGGGTTGTGCTCAACAATATGAAATTGATTTCGATGAGACATTCACTCCAGTAGCCAAGATGGCTTCTATTCGTACACTTGTGGCATTGGCTACAAGTAGAGGGTGGCACCTTCATCAGATGGACTTCAACAACGCTTTTCTTAATGGGGATTTGGAAGAGGAGGTCTACATGGTGCAACCCCCTGGATATGAGGATTAACTTCAGAAACAATTAATAGTTTGAAATTATAATAATTCTCTATTTTCTAAAAAGAAACTATACAAAAACTAAAATTCAAAAATCAACATATCCTCTAATTATCTTTAGAGAAATCAGAGTTTATGAGGGAAGACTTACAGGTTCGGGAAACAGAACTTAAAGTCTAAAGTAGATCATGCTTACAGCGAAGGTGGTGGCGAAGGTCGTGATGCAAAAGTTAATTCGTTCTTCTCTGGCTTGCTATTGAGGGAGGACGTGACTGCATCTGGATAGAAGAAAAGAAACAAAAGCAGTGGAGGAGAACCAAAAACTAGACTCCAATACTACTCTACAATAACAGTTGAAGCTGGCAGCATCTTGATAGGGAAATCAACTACAAACGGGGCATAATTCTGCAGGGTGGATATAAACTCTGCAGACATAATGGTATCATAGAGACCGGAGGTACACCAGATTTACAGTACATAATTGTTTAATTGATATCTCAATTTACAGGAAAAAAGAAAAAGTTCTTGATACGACAAAGGTAGAATATACACAAGTTTCATGCTACCGGTTAACCAACTGATTGTACAATGCCACGGGCAGGTGAAATCGACATGCATCTAGCAGCACGCCCATGGTAAAAGGATCGGGTCCCTGATGTCATGCTTTTACTACAGCTCATTACAACAACTACATTTACATCAGTTGTTTCACAAAGTGTCGTCTTGACAATATAGTATGGCAACGAAAGCCCCACCGATCACGAAAGTTGCAGCGCCGCTGCTAAATACCATATTATATGAAGCAATTCAAATATAGGTATCTCTCGATCAACTTCACAGATGGAACAACCGAGACAACGGCAATCGATACAGTCTCCACAGGGAGACTCAGGAAGATCATATTTATCTCAAAGACGTCTTCGGTACAAGCAGCTGTACATGCAGCCACATCTAGTCTGAGTGTGTAGAAGACAGAAGATAGTCCCTCCAACACAGCAGCCTGCCAATATCATTTAATCCGAACTAATGTCCATAAGACACCCTCATGCAACGGAGAAATCCTACAAAATCCTACATTTTTGGTTAATTCTGAGAGCGAGGCTTTAATTTCAATGTCCAATAGATCCATGAAGTTCGTTCTGACAGTCCATTTAGCTAGCATAGAGAATGGAGACTGAGCCAGCACCCCGAATGCAGAAAACTTACTTGTTGCACCTTCATCCACAGCCTCGACGGACCTTCCTACCAGCACACATGGGCACCACAAACCTAGACAATAAAAGAAACACAGAAAGAAAAAGAAACCTAGACAGAAAAGAAACATTAAAGCAGAAAAGAAAATTTTAGAAGCTACTCACAAGAAGAGTCGGTGCAGAACCAGTATTAACAAACCATCCATGTACAAAAGATAATGGGGAGTCTAGGAGTGTGAGAATCAAAGTCTTCAAATCCTGTTGAACCTACGTAGAACATGCAAAACTGAGTTCAAATTTACGTGACGCATATAACTAGTGATCATAATATGTGTGTCACTTGTGTAACCAATCCGCAATACTTATAAGTAATAGTGTTAAACGAAAATAGGACGAGATAAAGAAAGGAAACATTAAAACAGAAATGAAAATTTTAGAAGTTACAGTGTGAAAACTCCCAAGACGAGTCGTGTGTAGAACCAGTATTAACGGACCATTCCTAAGACCTGCAAGAAACTGAAGAAGAGGCACTCGTGGCCTTGTATAGTGAATTTTATTTTCTCTTATCAGAAAACGTGTAATCTTATAAAAATTTTCTAATAAGTTATTATAAAAAATTAAATTATTTAACTAATCCAGAAATAGTCAACTCATCCAGAAAGAACCCATGAGTGAAGAGCAAGCTGATGCATTTCTGAGGTATAAATCCGCAGCACTAATTGTCAAATCGCTATATTTCTTGAGACATTAATTAATGTTCTAACCCTTCTTGTTAGAAGGGTTCATCAATTGACGTAAAGACGAAAGATCAGACTTATCCTTAACTAGTCTGCATAATACCATACGATGTATTAGTACGAATATGAAATATTAAAACGAAGATGAGAACGAGGAAAAGAGGATCAAATAAAGATTTTGAGGAACTTAAAAGACTACGACTTGCAAAGAGTAAAGAAATTTCATTAACACGATGTGTCGCAGAATTAATTGGAAAGAATTCTCTTCGATCCAATCTTCGATCTCATCGAAGATTTCTGAAGAATCTCTCTATGAACGAACTCTCTAGCAGATCAGAAAAGATTTTGGACGCCGACAGCGAACTCTCTAGCAGATGACAGTATATTATATGCATGTACTCCAACCTACTTAAATTTTCAAATGTCTCCAGATCTCCCTCAAGCTTTTCACACGAAATTATTTCTAAATGTTTCAACCTCCCTAAGTTTCCGAATGTCTCTGACAATTTTTCCAGTCCATTACACATTTCAATCTCTAAATGCTCCAACCTACTCAAGTTTCCAAATGTCTCCGGTAATCTTTCCAGTACATGACACCCCTTAATCTCCAAATGCTCCAACCTACTCAAGTTTCCAAATGTTTTCGGTAATCTTCCCAGTACAGGACACCTGTCAATCTCCAAACGCTCCAACCTACTCAAGTTCCCAGATGTCTCTGGTAATCTCTCCAGTGCACCACACTCATAAATCTTCAAATGCTCCAACCTACTCAAGTTTCCAAATGTCTCCGGTAATCTTTCCAATACACCACACTCGTTAATTTCCAAATATTCCAATCTACTCAAGTTCCCAAATGTCTCGGGTAATCTTTCCAGTACACCACACTCGTTAATCTCCAAATGTTCCAACCTACTCAAGTTTCCAAATGTCTCCGGTAATCTTTGCAGTACACCACACTTGTTAATCTTCAAATGCTCCAACCTACTCAAGTTTCCAAATGTCTCCGGTAATCTTTCCAGTGCACTACAACCGTGAATCTCCAAATACTCCAACCTACTCAAGTTTCCAAATGTCTCTGGCAATCTTTCCAGTACATAACACCAGATAATCTTCAGATGCTCCAACCTACTCAAGTTTCCAAATGTCTCCGGTAATCTTTCTAGTACATAACATCCAGTAAGCTCCAAATGCCCCAACCTACTCAAGTTTCCAAATGTCTCCGGTAATCTTTTCAATACACCACACCAGTTAATCTCCAAATGCTCCAACCTACTCAAGTTTCCAAATTCATGTGATAGGTGAACCAACCCCGGAGATCTTATAATCAATCGCTCTAAGCAGGACAAATATCCACATGTTTGTGGCGAAAGGATGTATGGGGAACAATCATCTTCCCTGAATATCAAAACAACCAACGACTTGCAAAATGAAGCTTCGAAAGCAAGATTGAGATTTGCATTGGAACCCTCCCACCGAAGCAGAACTAGACCGCTAGGAAGAGAAAAACCTCCAGTAATCTTAGATCTCCAGCAGGAGGAAACCGGCCTCAAGGTCAAACTCAAATAACGTATTCCTTTGAGCTGTGAGAAGAATTTCTGCAATTTACACTGACTATCGTCGAATTGCCAACATATTCCTCTGAGCTGTGAGAAGAATTTCTGCAATTTACACCTACTCCCGTCAAATTGTCCGATATCGCTATGTCCAGTAGAACAATGAGAAAGATGAGAGATATCCGCACGGAATGCAACTACTTTCTCCGGATAAATGAGGTTTTCTCCCTTCATGCAAAAAGAACACAGGAACATAAATCACAAACATAAATAAGTTAAGACTGCATATCAATATTATAGGTCCATATATACTATTAGTTCTTTTGACTCAAAGATGAGCATTTTTGTTTAGAACTCTATTTAATGTAATGAGTTTCTATAACAAAAGCCATACATACGCTAAACTCGAGAAACTAATTCACGAATGACCTCTTCCATTTAAGAGGAAATAACACAATCAGATAAACCAAAACTGTACATGTATACGTATCACCAAGAAAAGGATGAGTCCCAAGTGCAAACACTTACCCATTGATCGTCAATCAACGAAACATATCGACTCGACATTTTTGCAATCCTCTGGCCCATTCTCCTCAGATGTTCATGCATATGTATACGCGTAAAGATTTTGACCTTCCGACCGTCACCTCCATGGTCCGTCGTCCATCGTGTTCGAGAAGTGTCAATCACACCCCTGGCAGGGGCTGTGTACCAGTTCATCGTTTCTTCTTCTTGAACCAGAGACCTGTCCACCAATGTTTTCCATCTTGCGTGCGGACAACTGTACATTGAAGACCATGCACTTCTAATTTCTTCGAAACTAAAAAGAGGATGTTCAACGAGCAAAAGAGAGGCAATATCCAGAAACATATGCTTTTCCGGATCTCCCAAAGCATCATAGCTCAGTTGCAATTTTCTCCACACTCTCTCTTCCAGATCTAAGTTGGGAATTTCTTCTACATTTCTCACTGCATCTAAAACCTCACTCCAAATCTTGTCATCCGTTATCGTTCCAAGATACTTTCCAAGGACCACCAGAGTGAGCGGCAAACCTGCACATCCTTTCACTACGTCCTCCATGATGTGCTTCAAGCGCTCCGGAGGTTCCTTTCCAGCAGGAAATGCGTGCGTGATAAACAACTCTCTTGCAAAATCGTCTTTCAAAAACGGAACATCACATATGTAGATCCGATCTACACCAAAGTATCCCCGAACTCCAGCATTACGACTGGTTACTATGAATCGACTTTTTTTCGAGCCGTTGTCATCTGCTATCTCTTGTAGAAGCTCTGCATGTCCGTATGTCTCAATGTCATCGAACACAATCAGCAACTTTTTGCCAGTGACTTCCGCCCACATATCTGCCCTGGTCCCTCCTGGCACAGACTGGCCATGCCGACGCATGTTCTTCCAAACCCTCTCCTTGATCTCTTCTTTGTTTCCTTGGATCAGCTTCACTTCACTCACGAAACAAGTGTACTCAAATGTGGCAGACAGGGTGTTGAACGCTACCCTTGCCATGGTCGTTTTACCAACACCTCCCATGCCACAAAACCCCAGAAAAGTATGTTTCTGCAAGTGCTTCTGAACTTCAGTCTGAAGAGATTCTACCCCCACCACGTTCAGGATAACCTTTGAAGGTACAAAAATATACAGAGAGAATCCGATTCAGTGAATGCATATGGCAGTCCATCTAATTTACCGATGAGCATATCAGAGATTCTGAAATTCTGAAACTAATTATGACTTTGTAACTATTTCTCAAATCAAGCAGCGAAGAACTGAAAACAAAATTAAAAAAAATTAGATTCAAATTTCACTTTTACGAAATACTTTGGGCACTGCATAATACCTGACGACTCTTCTCAACATATATGGTATCGATGAGATCAACGAGGTGTAGGTATCTACTGCTCGTTCTGCTTACAGGTCTACAGATAGAGAAGTGATCAGATTCATCTGTCAGATAGTTATCACCGAATCGCGAAGATGCCTCCGGCACTAGAGGGTCGCGTTGTCCTTCCATCGCCTGCATGGAAGCAATAAAAAGACGCACAATTTACTCAAATTACGGCCATGTATTCTGTCTCTTCTCTTGCAAACTATTAGCCGAAGGGAGCTCATGGCACATAACTCCAAAATCTCTGAGAAAGAGATCTGTATTTTTTGTGATGTTAATCCTAATTAAAAGCGTGGTTCGACAACTTATATTAGTTTGCAAAATATGGGGCAATAAAAGAACACAGCATGATTCATGTATAGATTACCGTAGACTGAATTCTCGTCCTTTAAAACTCAATTCATGTTCACAGAAAGTATAGACATGAGATTTTATAATTTCAGGTCAGGCAGCATGCAGTCACTAACAAAGTAGCTAACTGAATTCTTACCTACATCGAGGATATCATAACATTTTGTAGGATAGAAGCGCGCGAACTAAAGTCATGTAACTTACATGTAACTCTCCGATTCCATATATTCTCCACTTGTAGTCTCGCCACCTCTGCTCAAATTCTTCATGAAGTCTCGCAGCCTTTTTGCCAAGTAGTTTCACGAAACTCAACAGGGGCTTATTTGCTGGCATGCTACTAATCTTCGAACGTTTCCACAAAAGTTCATTATTAATCCCCCTATGTGGTGTTCCGTAGAAAAAGATTCCCCGAATGCTATCTAGGAACTTGCTTATATCTTGCCCTTTTGCCGGATTTTCTTTGCTTCTGTACGCATGCAAGCATAACTGCTTTATAACAAGGCCACCAAAGCTGTGACCCACGAGAACTATTGGACAATGTTCTATCCCCTGAATTTTCCGGGCCCTCAAAATATCTCCCAACAAGTTTTCCCCGATCTGGTGCATATCCATCATTCCGTCCGTGCCAGTAGTTCGTATGAAAGCATCATACGATACCGATAAAATTCGCGCTCCAGGATATTTCTCCGGAAGCCACGTTTGTGGCCAGACTTCTTGCGATTCACCTCCTCTTGTCCAAGTCGAAAGATATGCATCAGAGTTTTGCTCAAACTGAAGCCCATGAAAGAAAATGATATCGATGCTTATGATAGCTGGTGGAGCTGGTTCGAACAGCTTGAAGAGAGAATCGCTTATCTGAACATGTGTGCAAAGTTCACAGTCACAAAGAATTTCTGAACAGATTAACGGAATACGGTAAAATGCGCTGAGATGAAACATCCAGCAATAATACGCACAACTCAGGACCACCGTATATCCGTGCAATTGATAAGAATTGAAGAGACGTAATAAGCATTACAACAGGAGACTTACTATGAGAATGAAGTGGAGTAAGTATGCTTCTCTAATCAAAACGAGTTATACCCAGTTACATCCAGATAACAATCTGGATGTAACTGCAAGCGGTCGGATCACAACCTTCTGAGGAGAATTCGAAGTACTGCTTGAAGCTTCATCGATCCTCGGGTTGAAGTTCTTGAACTTGGCCATGAAGTAGCTACTCTCGCCTCGTTAGATAGCCCTGATTCTTCTTCACGGCTAGCACTAATATACTTCCAAAGCAAACCAGTACCAGTATAAGTAGCGTACACAACGTCTAGATCTTTACAGTGTACCAAGAACTTATTCAGGAAACGACCTGTGGAGGAAATTAAATCGAGCGTTGAATCTACTAGGTTGTGATCATTACCCTTCTTAAGAAATGGGCATCACGATGACAATCAATCCTCGAAAGCCCAGTTGGACTCCACGTTTGATCGGAGATGTCACCGATTATATCTTTTTATCTTTGTAGCTTCATAGAGGTAGAGATTGAAGAGATCACAGCAACATCGCTCACTCTTCTTCCTGGGCAGACTGACACGAGTGTGAATGCTGGAACTGGAATGAGCACGCATACATGACATTGATATCGATACAATCATCACGAGCAAGAGTTGAATGTACCAATCAACAGAAAGAGTTGGAACGTGATGGATCGATATCCAAGCTCATGTCAAGAAAACATCAAGTAGACAACAATTGCAAGACACTCAATGACACTAACACGTTCTGATCAGAACGTGTTCAGCCCCGAGTTCTCTTACACGACAACCGTGAAGTTGGCATACCCAGATGAATATCCAGCGGATGTGAACTCTGTAAATAGCCTGTAAATAGCATGTAGAGTCCGTCTACAGGGTAAGTAGATTAAACTGAATACAAGACGAAGTCCAGTTGTTTCACGAATATTGGATGCTACAGAAAATTCTAGTGTTAATTAATGCGAACAGACGATATCGACGGCAGGCTAGTGGTATAGTGGTGATCTTATTCAACTACACTCTGGCGGAAAAGACACCTTTAGAAGAGAATATGTCTTTCCAGCAGTGAGAAGAAAAAGAGACCTTGTTTATTGTTTATCGCCTGGATACCTTCCTTCAGCACTGGCAGGAGCTCTGCAAGTACTCTTATATTACACGTCATGCAAAATGTCAGACGACGTCGGACTTCCGCGTATCGGCCCAAAAGGATCCTCCAAGCTGGCATTGGGGCCACGTTCAAGCTTGAATCATCGAATTTAGATTCAGAGCACAGTGGGTCTGAATCGTAGGACCCGGAACATCACAGTGCATTCGTATCAAGACAAGTCAATTATCTAAGATACTAAAACTGTTGAGTGACTGGAAGCACATCTCTGAAATAAGTAAATATATATGAGCCCGGCGCGGGCTCCTAATCTGGCTATACTGAGATCTATCCTCATGTTGCTTGCCATATTCGTTAGAACGGAATCAATTCTACGGCCTAAACCTGCTGCGCGTCCCAGGATTCCACAAGAGTGTAAAGGTGCTTGACTCTAATTTTGACGCTTTGCAGGATAGTCGGCGTAATAACTTCTCATCTTGTAGCTTCGTAGAGTGAAGAGTAATGTTGATTGTGTAGATTAAACACGTCTAGATCTGTCCTATCACTAGCAGAATGAGAGGGCCGCAAGAAGAAGCCTAAGTACCTTTCCTTACCTGCTCTACTTTGGATTGGGAATGCTTTGCTGCGGCACGAGCGTTACGACAGTTCCAGGGGCATCTAGGAAACCACAAAGTCTTCTTGTGTTATGTAAATTGGACAGCATGCAGAAAGCAGCTAATTTCATGTGACAAAGTCGCAGCATGTGGGTCATGTAGCTTTGACCTGATGAGACGGGACCCGAGGACGGGCTCTTAATAACGGAGAGCATCACTTGTCGATAAGTGTACTCGTTTCTAACACACATTAGACAGTTCAGAGTACAGCGGAGATATTACATCCTGAAAGCTTCTTGAGATGTGAATGAACATACCGAGACAAAGAGCCAGTATATAAGGAAGCACTCTGGCCTCAGTGCTCCTTGCTCCGTGCATGCAAGAAGTGCTGCGAACAGACAAGTAGTTATAACGTAAACTGTAGAATCAAAAAGTATTAATTGATAACTGAAAGGTCTGAAACTAACATCTCTTGCTGCTTCTTTGTTCTACTGAAGTCCTAATTTCTCTAGGCAATAATCGTGTTTAATACGGGTAAGTCTTTTCGAAGATCCTTTTCCGTTATCTCATGAGAGTATCTGTCTGATTGAAATATGACCTAAATCGTATAATTCACAGACAAAGTGGTGTTGAACATCGATATGTTTACTTCTAGAATGATTAACAGGATATTTAACCATGTCTAGTGTTCCATTGTTATCTCCACAAATAATTGTTGGTCCTGCTAAGAAATCTGAGGCATGAAGATGTCAAGAGTTGACGTAACCAGATAGCCTCTCTTGTGACAGTTGAGACTGTTTGTGACAGTTGAGACTGCTTGGTACTCCGTGTCTGTTGCAGAGACAACGACCAGATAGACTCTCTTGTGACAGTTGAGACTGCTTGGTACTCCGTTTCTGTTGCAGAGACAACGATGATTTTTTTCCGAGGAATGCTCTAACTGATTGCTCCGGATCGCACAGGGAGAAATCGATGGCTACTCAGATTCAGGACGGATGGATCGGAGCATATTGCACGACTCGTCTGAATCATATACGTAAAAAGTCTGTATTCGAAGAATTCATGGTTTGGTCTTCCACGTAAGGAGCGTTTTGCAGACGCTCAGAAGAAATCATTTCTTTAACCCGGTTAAAACTGATCATATTATCACAGTAGTGTATTATTCCTTGTTTTGACAAGAAGTTGTATTTACTCCCTGGAAAAATACGCACTTCGTCATGAATGCGAATGCGAATTCTTCTTCAGACAATCGGGTCACCTACTGTACATCATGGTAGTTTAGAGCAGCCTGGAAAACGAAAGGTTTACTGCATGGAATGTTCGAATTCCTAAAGTACCAGCTATTTCCGGGCCGGGCTTATGTAGGCTAGCTTGACTTCTCCGAAAATTACAAGACAGACTGCAAAGTCTGCACGTTCAAGGGACTCGATGTCGTGACTCGATCGAGCTCTGGTGGCTTGCCTCTACCTGCCCTTTGAGATATATATAAAGCAGGTGCAGTGTTACATTTCCTCCACAGACCAAGCAACGGTTGAATGAAAGAGTTTGAAGAAAAAGTTGTTATCAAATGTAGAACTGCATAGATAATATATTATACACAGAGGCTTGCGATTGCTCTTACGGGGGTCACCATCTGTACGAGGTCCGGATCCATGGGCTGCATATTTTTTCTCGTGCAGGATAGGGACCGTGGACAGATCTACAAGATCAGAACCGGCCGGTAAGCAGGACTCTCAAGGGAAGGTAACGCTCAGACTAGAGGATGAATCCATCTCTGAATCTCAGCCGTCATATAGATAATTAAAAAAAGAGGATGTCCTGTTTCTGCTGTAGGTCTCCAACTTTGGACTCTGACAGCACCTTCCTAGGCACGGTAGACAAAAGCCTGCATGCACGGTCTACAAAATCTTAGGATCAGATACCCTTCTCTACCGATATGTACCTGCGGTGACTATATACTCATTTAGTTTAGCTTTTAATTTAAACCTGTGAAACCCGACTCACTGCAGTTAGCCTCGAGATCGAGAGCAGATGCTATCAAACCTTGAGTGGCTGGAGAAGCATGAACGACAGTGTAGCACAACTTAAGAAAGTAAACAAACATAAAATGAGAAGAGACATGCTTGAAATCAATCTCCTTTACTGATATCATGGTGTGTGTGACCTTAAACCTAGAGTCTTCTTCTCCGTTTACTGATTTCTTGCTATGATCATAAATCTATAATCTTCTGCTTCGTAAACTCGAGAAGCAGTCTTCGATAGATACAAGTCAAGCCGCAGTTGTTGCAGAAGTCTTTAAAGCTTAGAAAAAGAAAGGTTGACACACTAGCTACAATGAGTACAGAAGATAAGAGTCCATTTTCTGCTTGCGCTCTATTTGAAAGAGTAGAATTTAGAAACTCTGTTCTGCAGTTGAATCAAGTTCTTAATAAACTTTCTTACTTTTTCCAAAACTCATATTTGCATATGGCTTTCATGCTGAGTATTTTCTCTGGCTAATAATATTTCAAAACTTTGTAATTTTTTATATGGATGTGACTGGGCTCTGGTTTTTACCATGGTGCATATTGCATGTTTCAGTGTATGGGCGAAATATCTTCCTCGAAAATGACAATAATGCTTGTATGAACTGGGCTAATACTTCACTACAATTCACTACAAATGTTGTGAAGTTCACTACTGTGCACATTGAAATTACATGCAATCGTCAAAAGTAAACACTCGATCACATCATATGAGCATTTTACACTGTTACAGACTCAACATATTATATTCCTGTGTCAAATCCCAAGGTTGACCACTTTTCCTACTTCTTTGTAAACTTACAGTTGAAAGTAGGAATTTTCCCATCTGGGTTCAGCTGGATTTCTCCCTGTGTCAAGAAGACATAACCAGTTATCAATCGTCTGTCATGTGACTGACAGCTCAGTCTGAATCAGTGAACGCGTGAAGACCTGACTCAGTGGTTCTCTTGATAAACAGCTTGTACTTACATGTTCCAAAGATATCTGAAAATACGTTTAACCATAGCCAGATGATCCACAGTGGGAGCAGAACAGAATTGGTTAACAAAACTCACTGCAAATACTAAATCAGATCGAGTAGTAACATCGCGTACATGAACATTCCCACCCGTTATCGTGTCGGATATTACGTGAAGGATGTCCAGGAAAACGCGAGGTTCTTGACTGTGGAGATATTGTGTGCTGAAACAGAGACAAGACAGAGAAGAACAACCACGAAAACGAACGCTGCAATATATACACTCCAAATGTATGTACACTGCCGTTTCTTTCTCCTAACAGCACAAAAACTGAAGAACAGACCAGAGCGGTCTATAACCTACTTCAGAAGCCCTAAAACAAACCCCTGAATCGCAACCCTAGCCCGAAATCGCCGAAGCGTAGCTCAAAGCAAGAGAAACTTCTCTTTGCTAACAAACAGAGCCACAGCAATATCACGCGATCTAAATCCAAGTCCAAACCACATCCACGCACTAGCTCTTGGCTAAAGCTAGCTACCACAAGCCGTACATAACCAATTAAGTCCCTAACGAACTCAAAAAGTCGAAATCCGTAGCAAAAGAACCGAAAAAGACTTATTTGAGAACTTTCTCCTTTCTCCAAACGATCTTCAAATGTTGGTAGGGTCTCTTTCCCTGACTCCTTTGGCTCAAAAAACCTTCAAATCCGACTCTCGATAGTCGAGATATCGTCGATTTTTGGTCGCAAGTGACTGAACTTCCAGAAGCTCCTCCATGCGGCTTAAAACCGCTCACACCGCACAAACGGATCGTCTAAACTGATATCCGTCTTCGCTGGTAGGTAGATCTGGCTACCCTGAACCCAACAAGACTCCAAACAAGTCGTTTGGAGTTCACCTTGCAAAACCACTCGAGAAATTTAGTCGCAGGTTGCAAAAAACTGACGTAAATCGACTCCCTGCAGCTCAAATTCGCTCACCACACCCAAACCAACAATCCAATTCACTTACAGTCTGCTCCTATGCGTACACGAGGACTCCTTGATCGCGTAGGCACCAAGAACGAAGAGCTTGGCTCACCGATCGCGAAGAACAATCCAATCTCAGGTCGCAGACGATGAAAAAACCTGACGCAAGCGCTTCCCTGCGAACCAATTTCACTCAGAACACCCAAACCGTCCGATGAAAACTCGTATCGTCTTCAATTTCCTGAAGAACTCGTTGTTCTGATCCCGATGGATCCAAGGACAGCAAGTTTGGACTCCGGAACGGCCCGAACGGTCCAACTCTCCTTCACAGGTAACTGAAAATCCCAAATCTGCTTCCTGCGTGTCAATTTCTTTCAGAACACAACCCCCGATCCGTCTCTTCCCAAACCGTCTTAACCCACACGTAGCCTGCACAGATCTGAACCCAACGACGCCTTGCGCGTTTGCATTGGACTTCCAAATCTCTCGCACCGTCCGCTGACAGGTCGCAGACGCAAGCAAGCCCTTTAAGCAGCCCCCTTGTTACAGTCTGTACGTACGAAGTTCAACCCTCAATAATAAGAAGCAGGCCCCTTGCGTCCTTGATATAACGTCTGAAGCCCTAAATACCCAGTCAGCAAGTAACTAGGGGCATAGTTTGATTTTACCTTCTTTCAAATCGCATAACTTCTTCTCTGGATGTCCAAACGAAATAAACAAGATGCCCATGGAAAGCTGACAACGAGCTCTACCCATCTATGTGATGTAAGTGAAGATCCGAAGTTGCGCCAAAAGCCCGTAAGCTGGGGCCTAGCTTGTTTTCTCCATCTTTCGAGTCTTGTAACTTTTCCACTAGGCGTCCAAATGAAGTAGATGAAGTGCCTATGGAAAGCTGACAAGGAGCTCTATCCACTGGTGCGATAAGAACGAAGATCCGAAGTGGTGCCAAAAACCCGTAAGCTGAGGCCTAGCTTGTCTTCTCATGAGTGTCTTTGGAACGACAAGCATCGAAGTTTGAATTTCAGGTAGGAGCCAGTCCACGACACGACATCGTCACTGATAGGAATTTTCTTCACTAGGTTGATGTCCTGCTGTATTATTGAGAAATCCCAATTTATCCACCTTGAGATTGATCTTGTAGCATGACTTAGTATGCTCATGCATATGAGTAACCTTGCCGTATGACGGGATCAAAGCATGCCAGCACTTGATCATATGTGATACGACTTACGTCACAGTTGATCACAGTGCCGGAAGATGCATACTACGTTTGATCTAATCACCTACTTGCAGATCAAGTCGTATTAGATTGAAGGTCACCAATCCAGCACTCCCATCTGCAAGGCAAGGCAGAATCAAACTGACAACCACATGGGACCAGACATTAAGAGCTACCGATCAATAGTTCACGAGCGCGAGAATTTTGATCACGAGAGATGTCTAAATTTACATGTAATCATATCCTTATCACTACCGTATGCTGACAAGACAGGTGGATAGCTGAATGAACGATGAGATCTTCGTTGCCGCCTCGTTAGTATAAGATTGAGCGCATAGAGTAGTAAGACAGATAGAAGACTTTTCTTTATCCTTGAAACTTTCCTGTAAAGTTCAAGTGCTTAAGGCGCAACGTAGTGGATCTCTGAACTATTGATTTCAGCCACCGTAGCAGTTCATCTACCATCTCTCGTGGGAAGATAACTGAACAGTGCCTATGGCAGTGATTGTCAATAAAGTCTGAGGAGTGCGTATGTTCGTAATGTCCAGCGTCAGTGTTTGAATCTCATCGGACATTTACGATCTCAGGTATAGCTTTAGAGAATTCGAGTAGGGGTGATCAAGTCCAAGCACGACTGGTGTGATATGCTTCTCCCGGAACGCCCAGCTCGACAAGGTTCCAGCACGGTAACCTTCGGTGGTATCAGAGCCGTGAAGATTTCGGCTAATTTATGACAACTGAAGTACTCTTCTGGTAACATGTTCAATACTTTTTTCTCTCTTCTTGTGTTATCTATATGTTACATGTCCTGCATACGTAAGTAAAATGCGAGTTGCAGGTGAACTTCACAACCTAACATGATTGTGCTACTCTGATTAAACTTAAATATATCTTTGTTCTGAACTGAAAGATTTAACGAGATTGTTGTTCGGATCATAGAAAGAGTAGTAGTGTCAGCCACTATTGTGTGGGCCCACCAATAGAGGATTGAGACTGCAGGATAGCATTGACTTCAAATTCATAGATGTGCAAAAGTTAGTCTAGTATGTATGACTCTCGTGTTTAATGGCTCCCAACACACGAAGCAAAGGTAAAGACGTACTCGAAGCAAGAGGTTCATCATCTCAAGAACCAGTAGATAACCTAGATCAAATTGACAACGAAGCAAAGGTGAGTACCTCGAGATCCAAGAATCATGACGTTTTTAAAAATATTTCTTTTGAGGAATTTGTATCTCTATGTAATGCTTGACAGGATTTAGTTGAAGCATATCAAACTCTGAAAGTAAGGAAAGAGCCAAGTAGAGTTTCAGATTTCACGTTTCAGGTAGAAACTCTTGGTCCTTCATTTCAGTAACCATATCCCGCGGCTGGGATCCATAATCAGCATCCACACGAAGATGAAGAACACGAGGAAACAGTTCAGTCTCAATATAGTCCTTACGGATGTGAATCATTGGGAAATTGACCAAACTTCAGACCTCGTACAGGAAGGAACGGGTATGCAAGACCCTTTCGAAATATACAAATCATGGATTATAACGGAGAAGGACCACATGCTTCGGAGGATGCAAGGATTTGGTTGAGACTTTAATGGTTGCCAGTAAAAACTACGGCTGGCAGATAGACGAAGTGTTGGAAGTAGCGAGCACCTCATTACGTGGATGTGCACCAACATGGTATAGTGTCATTGAGAGACGACTATATGCGGTTCTAGATCCAGTTCACCGATGGGAAGATTTTCAAAAAGAGTTTGCTGACAGATTTATTGGAGCATCAGATACGAGTATCACTCGTCAGATTCTCAGTATCGGACAGAAACCAGGTGAGAACATAAAAAGATATGCCGATCGAATGCAAAGTCTCACTAACCGTTTGGAATCCCCGTTGCCTGATTACGTGTTGAGAGATGCTTTTATTTCTGGTCTTCGTTCAACATGTAGAATACATCTAATTAATCGTGCTCCAAGGACCTTGCTAGGAGCCGTTAAATATGCTGTGGAATTCCAGTCCAGATATGGAGACAAAGATCCATATCAAGAATCTTTTATTTCACCATCTAGTCCACCATGACGAGAAAGTTACTGCTAAAGGTATCATATTAGAGAAGGACGACGGAAAGAAAAAGTCCTTAGATACGTTAACTGTCGGTCCCAAAACTATCAAGCGGTTCGTACAACAACACGAACAGTTGGAGACTCAATTCAAGAACCTCAGAGATAGCATGGCAAGCATGGGAGCCAGAGAAGGACGGAAGAACTTCTATAGACATAGCAACCAAGATTTGGGGCAGCAAGTACTCAAAGAAGGGAGTTTAGAGCAGGAGACTCTCATTCCAAAGGTCATCTCGTTGAACACGATATTTGGGATTCAGAACCAGATACTTTAGATACTGCCTATGAGGAAGAAAGTGAAGAATTGATTGATATAGTTGGGGATCCAGTTGTGCAGACCGTCTTCAACCTTGATAGTGCGATAACAGAGACGGTTGACCATCAGGAAAACATTCAGCAACTTGTCAAGGAGGAAGGTACAACACGAGTACCTAGTCTGGCGGTAGTTCCATCGTCAATAACACAACCTGTTGATAAAAAAGATTGTGTCGAAGCTATATCTCAACATTTTCATGTTTACTGCAAAGTGTATGTATTTGGATATATGGTAAAAGTGATTTTAGACACGGGATGCACCTCTAGCTTAGTTTCACAAAATTTGACCATGAGATTAGGATTGCAGGATAAACTGGTGAAATGCAGAGGAGGTTTGTCACAGCGAGTGGGGAAAAAGTGAAACCACTTGGAGTCTTACCGAAATTATCTATCAAGCTAGGTATAAACAGTAAGAACCGACGTTATGGTTACCCATGCCATTGGATGTCCAAAGTTTATTGAATTCTCCTCTGTTGATCAAGTATCTCCTCCGAGTGTCACGTCAGCAGCTGGGAGAAAGCAAGTGAGTGACATTGTCCATAACGATCAGTTGCTGACTGGTGATCACGAGAAACAGCAGAAACGAATACAAGTCAAAGAACCTGTACGGCTTCTCCGACGAGATCAACCGACAGCATCCTCAACATACTCGAAGCTCAACGGTACCCCAAACCCTTTACAGTCTGTTGATCATCTTGAAAAGAAACTAGATGGACTATCTACTAAGCTTGATACAGTTGCATGCATTCTCTTTCAATCAGTTAAACAAAAAAGAAAAATAGAAATGCTGCAGCAATCCGACCAAAGAGGTCGGGAGAAAAATCAACTAAAATTTCCACATAGTGTTAAGTTGGGATCTAATCTCTTCGCATCTCAAAAAGAAAAGGTTTATATTGTGCTATTGGAGTGCAAACAGGCGTTCAAGAACTCCAAGTCACAATTCGGATTTATTGATCTCATAACACATGTGATTGACACTGGATCTCACGCCCCGGTACGTATTCAACCATTTCAAAATTCTCATGCGGAAGAAGAACAAATCCAACAAGAAGTAGAGAAAATGTTGGATGCAGGAATTATTTCACCTTCTAGTAGTCCTTGGTCTGCTCCTGTTGTTTTAGTTCCCAAAAAGGACGAGCATGGAAAAATTACAGCTGAGAAACGAGTTACCATTGATTTTCGACAGCTCAACAAGCTAACAAAAAGAGATAGCTTTCCCATGCCCCTAGTGGAGGATATGTTGAATACCTTAGGATAGTTTTATTCTTACTGTTTGGTCGACTTAAAATCTGCATACAGGCAAATTAAAATGGGTACAAGCAGTAAGGAAAAGACAGCATTCGTAACCAAAAAAGGGTTATACGAATGTAACCGTATGGCAATGGGTTTGAGGAATGCTCCGGCCTCATTTCAGCGTCTCATGAACAGAGTACTAGCACTTCATATTAAATACTCTCAGCCATATTTTGATGACATATTGATAGGAGGAAAAGGCTTTGATGACACACTGAGAAATCTCCGTAAAGTACTCATGGCACTAATCGAAGCAGGTTTGTTAGCTTCTCCTACAAAGACATTCGTGTTTATGCCATATTTGAATTATCTACGATTTCGTATTATCAACAACGGCATTATTCCTAACCCAGACAAAGTAGCATGTGTTGTCTCTTGGCCGCGTCCACATGACAAGAAATCCACTTTGGCCGTTTTGAACTTCGGGTTGTATTACAAACGGTGGATAGAAAAATTTGCTCAAAAGATGTCGGTGCTGTCGTGATGTGAATCATTTGACATAGTAAAAGATTCAATGATCACTGTTGTCGCGTTACTTGACGCATGTTACTTCTACTTCGACACTTGAAGTTTAGTAGCCTTAGAAGTTAGCTCTGTACTGTTCTTAATCTTTTATGCCTATGGTTGACACCTTTTGTATATGGTGTTAACTCTGTCATATATTTTGAGTCCTAGTAGGTGTGTAGTATGCTATTTATCTTAATCAAGCATTCATGCGCTTGTGCAAGTGAATTCATACTTATCTATGATATTCAATGTACATGACTTAGATTTACCATGTAGATAGGGTTTAAGCTCGTGGGTTGTACTTACGTTTTGCCCATGCACGCTGTCGTGGTGAGAGTCTTTCTTGGAGAGGGCGGACCTCCTGACTGTGATAGATCAAAGAGAAATGACCAGAAAGGAAAATAGGTCGCTGCAGACGATGAAATCTCAAAACACAGCCTCTTGTGCCCACCAATTGCAAAACAAACACTCAAGCACGCACTCAGGTACACAAATATGTCTCTTCGGAGTAGAAATAGCTTTATTTCAGCGTCAACTGCTTCACTGTTAAGAAAATATCTCTCTCCTCCTCTCCTAAGTCCTTCTCAGCTGAAAATTCCAAGGAATTTGATCTTACGACAACCAAAGCCTTGTCAAAAACGATCTCCTTCCAATAAACCACCTCTGTCCGTTCAATTCTACTCCTTCCAAACCTCAAAACTGTGTAACATATGAGGTTCTTGTCTCCAAAACACTTTCCTGCCTCTCTCACGATCTCCCCTGCTCACCCCACTCAATTCTGTCAGAAAAATCAATCCTCACTCAGCCTCCAAGCTTCTCAGCGTCTCCTCTCCTCAATCCACTCAATTCTCTCAGAAAAATTGACCCCCACTTAGCCTCCAAGCTTCTCAGCGTCTCCTCTCCTCAATCTACTCAATTCAGTCAGAAAAATCGATCCCCACTCAGCCTCCAAGCTTCTCAGCGTCTCCTCTCCTCAATCCCTAATTCTGCTCCTTTTCCTCCTTCCGCCTCAGTTCTCTCAGAAAACTCCCTTGGAAAGTGTCCCTCGATCTCCAGCCGTCGCAGGTATTAAACCTAAAAGTTAAGGCCCCAGCTTAAGCTGCCCCCTGCTGTCCTTATAAGTGCAGTCACTTATCACAAGCAGGGCCCTAGCTTAAGCTGCCCCCCTGCTGTCCTTATGCGTACAGAGCATTATTTACAAAGTTGGCCCCTTTTTAATACAAGTTTCACAGTTGTCTCCACAAACGCTACCCCTACACTAATAAAGGTTCACATAACCTCATTCTCCATCGCAAGCCTACTCGATGCTTATTTAACTAATTAGCAAAAGTTTCTTGTGCTCTTGATGTCATCCTGAATATACTACAAGCCATCCAATGTAGGTCGAAGCCCTAACACTTATGAGGCTGCCTCACAGGCTTACAGCCCCCCCATATGCGCACCAGGTATCTCCCATAGTATATTCAGGATGGCATGCGAAGGCTTAGGCCAGAAAGTCCACGATTAAGGGAGATACCAGTCTCCCGCCCCTAGGTATACAGGACATGGCTGCATACCCAACATAGACTCCCATCCGGGAGGCCAACATGTCAGAATAGGAACCAGAGACCATGAGGGATTGATCCTAAGACCACTTCCCTCCTAGGCAGGCGCCCTATCACTGGGATGGCCTTTGGTTCCGTTCAAAACTGTTAAACTTCTTGTACATATGCTTTTGCTAAGAAATTTTCTTATGAAGTCTTTACTAGCCTTCTCTACGCTAACTTCTGCATACAACTCTGTTTTTTTACAAATAAGGAGTCAAAACTATAGTACTTGTGAACACCTACACACCCACGCTATCAGATTCTGAGTTCGAGTCTCGAGCCAGAATCGACGGATTTCCCTCTTTCACATATTTCACAACCTAAAACTCGTACTAACTATTGCTTAAAACACTTTCTGTCAAAACTAGAAGCATGAGGTCGCTCTCCTCGTCGAGCTTTACATTCTGGTGTCTTTCGACTCCCTCAAGGGTGATATTCCAACCCAAGCTAAGGGGCAGCTTGTCAAGCATGGCCCCAGCTTAGCTCCTGCCTAGCTTGTTAAGCTGCAGGGCAGCTTCCTTTACACAATATAGAAAAAAATCTCTTTGCATTACTTTTCACTATACAGACTTATGTACAATACGACATTCACCCCCTCCTAACCTGCACATCCTCTGATATGTGCCAATCCGTCATTGACCCTCGTGGTCCTCCAAATCGTCTTCGCTCTCCTCGACCGCCTCAGAAAGGTCTTCATTTGCTCCTGTCTGCTCTAAACCTAAAAACTCAGCTAGCTCCACAGTCTCCCCTCTCTTTTTGAATAGCTTCACTCGTTTCCCAACAACTGGAAGTCTTAAATGCGTGCCATCTAGCTCTTGCAAGGAATAAGTAGCATTCTGATGTACATCTGAGACAAGGTACGGGCCAAACCACCTTCTCGAAAACTTTCGAACTGTAGAGTGTTGGTTCTCCAATGTGCTGTCGTATACCAACACCCAGTCCCCAATTTGTATCGGTTTTGGCCGAAGTCTATGAGTCTTATCAAACCTCTCCTTGTTTCCAAGTCGAGCCGCCTTCAGCCGGAGCTGCGCTTCAGCGAGATCTTCCTCTCCACATTCTAGCTGTCTGATTCGTAGTGAGAGAAGTTGCACACGGTCCACATTGTCCTCCCATGGCAAGGTAGCCCAGGTAGGAAAGTCTTCTTCTGCTGGCATCATCGGTTTCTGCCCTAACATCAACTCAACAGGCATGTACCATGTAGTCGAACAATGAGTTGTTCTATCTGCTCATAAAGCAAAAGGGAGTAACCTAGGCCACTCTCTATGCTTACCATCACACGCCTTCACCAAAGCCTGAACTATCGATAGATGTCCTCGCTCGCTCTTGCCAATCCCCTCTGGATTCATCGCAGTAGTAAGCTTGAGCTTCACACCATATCGAGCAAAAAACTCTTTCGCTTTCGTACCCCGTAGTTCTCCCCTATCTGCCCGTAGCCTTCCTACAGATCCATACCTACAGATAATATCTTCAAGAACAAACTTACATATCCCCTCTGTGGTCTTCGTCCTCAAAGCTCACCCTTCTACAAAGTTGGAGAGATCCTCACGAGCCAGAACCAAATATCGCATGTCCCATAACCTCATAGGCATCACCACTAAGTCGAGAACCCACTGAAAGTGAATGCAAGGCGGGTAAGTTGGCACGAGACCATCCCTATACCGCATCTTTGAATAGAACTGGCAATGCAAGCAGGAGCTGACGTAGTTCACCACATCCTGATACAGACCTTTCCACCAGTACCTCTCCTTCAACTTGGTGTAGGTAGCCCAAATCCTTCGATGTTCGGCCCATAAGATATCATGGAACTCCTTCATTAGTTGCTGCTTAGTCTCTTGATCGTCCACTACCCGTATGAACATCCCATCTCTCCTCTGTGGTCGTCTCCAAAGATACCCATCATGCAGAAGATAGTTGTAAGCTTGTTTCCTTATCTCTCTGAACTCAACCTTGCTCCACCTCTCTTGCCTCTCCAACAAGCTCAGATAATATCCTATGTCACGAAGTCTACATGTGTAAAGCTCTTCTCTAAACATCAAAGGCCCCAAGTTCGTAGCTCGTCGATTAACCTGACACTGAGCATCCTTTCTCTCTTCTTCCTCAGCTTCTGAAATCATGACATCCTCATCTACAAATCGAGCCCTCGACAACATATCTGCGACCATATTCTCCTTTCCTTTTATATGCTTCAGCTCTGGATTCAAGCTCCTAACATAGGCAATCCAACGTAACATCACTATGTCTGGCGTGTTACAGTTGGATATCATGCCTAGTAGAGGTAGACAATCCGTCTCTAGGACTACATGAGCACCAATCAGAAACTCACGATCTGTCTTCATCGCTGTCACCGCTCTCCATAATTCACGCTTCACCTGAGGATAATCTCGTTGTCTGTCTGTCAAGATCCTAGCTCCAAACCTAGAGGTAAATCGCATACCATCCGCATCATCTTGACCTATTGCCCAGCCAATCGCCTTTGGACTAGTATCTACTGTAACAATGACAGGTCTCCCACACCCGTAGTCTACTTTTCTCAGAACAGGTGGAGACTGTAGAGCCTCCTTCAACCTATTCATAGCTTCTCGATGGACTGAGGCCCATACAAACCTCTTACCCTTCCTCAACAATGCATACAAAGGCTCAGCAACATGAGCATAATGAGGAATGGATAAGCGATAAAATACACAAGCACCTAGAAAGCGTCGAACCTCCGTGATGTTCTTACAGTCTGCCATCCTAGCTATAGCTTCAACCTTCTCGGGGTTTGGTCGCCTTCCAAAAGCGCCACACAGGTGTCCAACCACTAAAATCTTAGACACACCAAACTTGGACTTAGCTCCTGACAGGGTGAGATGTACCTCCTCCAGACGAGTCAAGATACGTTCTACATCTCTGATATGGTCTGCAACAAACCTTATGCATCCATTCGCAAGTACTACTTCATCCTTGTCTTCAACCGCGCAACCCTTTATGGGAATATCGTCTAGAAATGGAATGATAACATCAGGCACAAACTCCCTTAGTACCTTATGCATCGCGTTCTGCATATGAGCCACCGAGTTCGTTGCTCCTTGTGGAAGAGTACACATCCGCATCAATCCCAGGGGCGTACGCATAGTAGTTAAATCTCTACTCTCCACAGCCAGCTGGAACTGATCATAACCAGAATATAGATCTCCTATCGAATAGATAGCTCTCCCTGCAAATGTCTCTGCTATCTCTTCAATCACAGGACCCGTCCCAACGTTACGAATAGTTACGTTATTTGCAGGCTGTAGGTCTTGAATAAAACGCAAAGCTCTTGACTTCTTGAGTACAGTGAACCACCTGCTAGAATATGGCCCCATAGACGGCTCAAGTATCCCCATCTGTACCTTCTCCTTCAACAACTCGATGAGTTTAGGCAACAAAGCACGAGGAACTGGGATCGGTTTCAGGTCCCAAGGCACATGAGAGATTGTGAATATAACCATAGGCGCTATAACCTTTGGGTCCACACAACCTATCTCCTCTGCTGAAAAAGAGAATGCTTTACCATGCTTCACTATCATATGTTCAAACACTGTCTTCTCGACCTCAGTTAAGAAATCACCCCCTCCTATCTGGAGCTCCTTCAATGTCTCCTCAGTAAATTGGTGTCCTACTCGTCTATGATCACGCAATATAGGCTGAGTCCCCACTAACTGTACTTGCTGCTGGGAGTTAGCAGGTAGTTGAGCTGCTACCGGTCTTACCTTTCTCAGTACAGATTTGTACTTCGCATGGACGTCTGCTTCCTGAGGGAGTGCACACCAACAACTTGCTTCTCTCCCTTCATTATTTTGTTTCACCATCCATCTTTTTGTATTTTCCTCCATATCTTCAACTCTTGTAAATCGGCTCCACCCATTTGTCTCAAACATCAGCAATCCAGACTGCCAACTCTGTACACCACACATGTATCCAGACCTTTGTACATGTCTCGCTTCCAACTCTGACGGGACCTCAACAGTAGGTCCTACACCCCTGTCTTCCCGCTCTACAGGAGTGGATTGCGAAAAACCTTACATCTCTTCGTCTGAGAATCTCTAAGGGTTTGTCTATTCCGCTCATGTCTTGAACGAACCGTCAAAAACTGTACTAAGTACTTATCATCAGGACTCCGAACTCTAGCATAATGAGACCCATCGTTCATCACCTTTGTCTCCATCCGAACAGCGGTGATGTATGGTTGGCCCAGTATGACAGGATAGGAGGCAGATGACTGTACAAAGAAATGCTGATCAACCTCTACATCCCCAATCCTTACACGCATATTGGGACAAGCTCCGTATAACTCACCCTTTTGGTTATTTGCAGCTCGAAGCACCCAACCATGATTCCTTTCGATTGGCCACCGTCTCTTTTCATACACCTCCTTGGAAATGATGTTGATCTCCGACCCGTGATCCACAAGTGCAGGTACTGGCTCAGAAAGTCCTCCAAGCCAAACTTACGTCTCTGTTGTCGCTCTTGCCCAGTGCTTCTCCTTGAAATCGCTGTCTGCGCCTGACCCATCCTCTTCAAACTCTTCATCTTCATTTTCAATAACAGTAGGACCAGCAACCCATGCCTCGTACTTATCATCTCCGAATTGATCAACACCAATAGCATCTACTGCTCCAACCATCTGACTACTTACTTGTTCGGTCAATATCTGTCTCTTTCTCTTCATGATGTCTATTGTCAACTCATGAAACTCTCTCTTTGCGATACCAAGCACTTCACGAAGAGTAAACTCAACTCTAGCATCCAAAATGCGTTGCTCTAGAACAGCACGCAAGTCTGTTGTTGTTTCGATGTCTGCCGCTAACTTGTAAGCTGGAGCTTTTCCCTTCTCCTGTGTTGTAAACCTCTTTCCCCGTACTCTATCTGTAGCAGTAGTCTCTTGTGGCAAATCCTGTACACCTTCCATAGGATCTACTGCAGGTGGTGGAGCTGTAGAGGTAGAAGGTATATCCTCTGCATCAGGAAATCTTCCAGCTGGTACAGATGGTGATGGTTCCGCGGCTCTCCTCCTTGTAACCCTCCGACGGTCACTGTCCTCTGGTACTCCTGCATCTAAATCGGAAGCGTCCCGTCTTCTTTTGTCTTCGATCATGGCATCTTGTTCACCACTCGTCTCTAAAAACGCTCGAATAGAAGTTGCAGCTACTGGATCTCTCCATCCAGTAGCTCTCCTAATGCTTTCAGCACCTCTCTTCATCATTTCAACCAGAACCTCACCAGCCTGCTCAACCATAGTTGGATTAGAGCGCACCTCAACTCTCCCAGTATATACATCAGCCTCCGCAGAACCCGCAGTCATCGCTGTAGTATTCGCACCAGTAAGTGCTGGAAGAGAACTCCTCATTCCTCCTCTTCCAAAATATGTATTCAGAGGCTGCCTAGTGGCGGTTAGATACAATCTGTTGTTCTGATAGTTGACTACGCCCTCTCGCAAGGCAACCGCCAAGTCTTAACAGTCTCCTCTGAGATGGTCTGGACTATCGCACCAAATACATCTCCTGGTAAAGGTTCCTCCTACAGGTCGGGCACCTGGTGCAACAGGTCGTTGATCTCTCCTCAAGTCTGTCATCTCAACCCTCAAATCTCTCAACTGTTGAGTAAGTTCTTCTATCAAGTTATGTTGATTTCGGTTCTCAACAGGTCGCTGCTACTGTCTAGGTCCTCTCTGTGCTGGGATAAGTACTGCAGGCGCTTGAGGAACCACTTGGGGAACCACTATAGGTGCTTGAGGAATCACAATAGGTGCTTGAGGTATTGCAGGAGGAGCTACAGGAACATGAGGAGCTACTCTCTGCTCTGGCAAGGTCTCTGGCTGCAGTACCATCCTACCACGACGTTCTCTAGCAAGGGTGGATACTGCTTCTTCTACTCTCCTCCAATCAGATGTAACTCCCCCTTCAGCTCCTCGATCAGCCAACATGAAGCAAAGCCTATCTGCTGTGAACTCATCCAGAGCCCCTAAGAACAACTCTGTCTTCCTAGCATCCAACGTCAACCTCTCTAGATCAGAAAGCTGAGAGTACCTCTTCTCAAATTCACGGATCACTTCATTCAATCCCATGGAACGTCCAGGCTGACGCTCTATCCAATCCATGAGAGTTCTTCTGGTGACTCTTTCAGAGTCCTCTTCTAGAAATTCTTCTCTCAGTGCACGTTCAAACAGAGTCCACTCACCTAAATGTCTTCTCTGTAAATTTCTAACCTTCTCTCTCAATTCAGGGACAACAGTCAACTCAAAGCTTAGAATTACCTCAACTTCAGGTGCCCTGACCAACTCCATTTCACCTACATACTCCCGCAGGTACCTAGTAACATCTCTTCCATCAAATCGCCCACATCGACCAACAATTGCTTGTAACGTCTTCGTGGATTTCTGCTCAACTCCTCCAATTGCAGGCTGCTGTTGAATCAAGGCAGCCAACGCATGAAGAATCTGAGACGTGTCTATGGCAGGCTGTGCTGCTGCTGTTGGAACCGCCGTAGGTCCTCCTTGAGAGCCAATTCCATCCTGACCATGAGTCCCTTGGACAGGAGCACCCTGAGCAGCAGCCGCACCATGTACAGCAGCACTGTGATCCATTTTCCACCCAATCTAGCCAATTCTCCAAATCAATCACCCCAATTGCTCTCAGTGGAAGCACCAGATGTCGTGGTGAGAGTCTTTCTTGAGGAGGGCGGACCTCCTGACTGTGATAGATCAAAGAGAAATGACCAGAAAGGAAAATAGGTCGCTGCAGACGATGAAATCTCAAAACACAGCCTCTTGTGCCCACCAATTGCAAAACAAACACTCAAGCACGCACTCAGGTACACAAATATGTCTCTCCGGAGTAGAAATAGCTTTATTTCAGCGTCAACTGCTTCACTGTTAAGAAAATATCTCTCTCCTCCTCTCCTAAGTCCTTCTCAGCTGAAAATTCCAAGGAATTTGATCTTACGACAACCCAAAGTCTTGTCAAAAACGATCTCCTTCTAATAAACCACCTCTGTCCGTTCAATTCTACTCCTTCCAAACCTCAAAACTGTGTAACATATGAGGTTCTTGTCTCCAAAACACTTTCCTGCCTCTCTCACGATCTCCCCTGCTCACTCCACTCAATTCTGTCAGAAAAATCAATCCTCACTCAGCCTCCAAGCTTCTCAGCGTCTCCTCTCCTCAATCCACTCAATTCTCTCAGAAAAATCGACCCCCACTTAGCCTCCAAGCTTCTCAGCGTCTCCTCTCCTCAATCCACTCAATTCAGTCAGAAAAATCGATCCCCACTCAGCCTCCAAGCTTCTCAGCGTCTCCTCTCCTCAATCCCTAATTCTGCTCCTTTTCCTCCTTCCGCCTCAGTTCTCTCAGAAAACTCCCTTGGAAAGTGTCCCCCGATCTCCAGCCGTCGCAGGTATTAAACCTAAAAGTTGAGGCCCCAACTTAAGCTGCCCCCTGCTGTCGTTATAAGTGCAGTCACTTATCACAAGCAGGGCCCTAGCTTAAGCTGCCCCCCTGCTGTCCTTATGCGTACAGAGCATTATTTACAAAGTTGGCCCCTTTTTAATACAAGTTTCACAGTTGTCTCCACAAACTCTACCCCTACACTAATAAAGGTTCACATAACCTCATTCTCCATCGCAAGCCTACTCGATGCTTATTAAACTAATTAGCAAAAGTTTCATGTGCTCTTGATGTCATCCTGAATATACTACAAGCCATCCAATGTAGGTCGAAGCCCTAACACTTATGAGGCTGCCTCACAGGCTTACAGCCCCCCCATATGCGCACCAGGTATCTCCCATAGTATATTTAGGATGGCATGCGGAGGCTTAGGCCAGAAAGTCCACGATTAAGGGAGATACCAGTCTCCCGCTCCTAGGTATACATGACATGGCTACATACCCAACATAGACTCCCATTCGGGAGGCCAGAATAGGAACCAGAGGCCATGAGGGATTGATCCTGAGACCACTTCCCTCCTAGGCAGGCGCCCTATCACTGGGATGGCCTTTGGTTCCGTTCAAAACTGTTAAACTTCCTGTACATATGCTTTTGCTAAGAAATTTTCTTATGAAGTCTTTACTAGCCTTCTCTATGCTAACTTCTGCATACAACTCTGTTTTTTTACAAATAAGGAGTCAAAACTATAGTACTTGTGAACACCTACACCCCACGCTATCAGATTCTGAGTTCGAGTCTCGAGCCAGAATCGACGGATTTCCCTCTTTCACATATTTCACAACCTAAAACTCGTACTAACTATTGCTTAAAACACTTTCTGTCAAAACTAGAAGCATGCGGTCGCTCTCCTCGCCGAGCTTTACATTCTGGTGTCTTTTGACTCCCTCAAGGGTGATATTCCAACCCAAGCTAGGGGGCAGCTTGTCAAGCATGGCCCCAGCTTAGCTCCTACCTAGCTTGTTAAGCTGCAGGGCAGCTTCCTTTACACAATATAGAAAAATATCTCTTTGCATTACTTTTCACTATACAGACCTATGTACAATACGACAACGCTTTTAGTTGATTTAAGTTTATTTTCAGAGCTGTGTGTCATTTTAGGTAGTTTAAGTTATACGCTGGCGCTTTAGGGGACTTGACGTGGTAGCCTATGAGTTGAATTAAGTTACCACATGGTTTAAGGCACAAAAGGACAACCAAATGGAGCTATGAACTCTCATTGGTTCATTTTTGTCTTTTGTGTAACTCTAAACTTAGAAACAGAGCTCTAAAGGGGATTTCGAGCAACTGGTGAGGGCACTGCAAACTCTGAGAGCACATGGAGATAGAGCTCGTCGAGCCAAGCACTGTCAGTGAAATTCTTGATCGATTTGGATCAATAAACAAGGAGTTATGCCCAACTGAAGTTCGGATTGTGCCAAAATTGCATCACTTTTGTTGGATTTGGGGTTTTGAGTGTCAATTGCAGCAGAATTTAGGAAATCGCTTCAAACCTTTGTGGTTGCATTCACTGTCACCAGGGCTACGACTGTCCAAAATCTTTCAAGTGATTTGAGTTACTGAGTAATTCAGGACGGCCGCTGAAGCTGAGGGGGTCTGAAAAGCTCTCAATCTAGAGCAGCAACTTCATAGAACGAGATCTGGAGTTCTGTGTACAATCAGGAGTCCCAACTTCACAGGAACGTTCAGCATCTTGAAGACTCCATATCCTGTAAGAAACTTTGAAAGTGATCGAGCCAATCTCCTGTTATAGGTCGAAATAGCTAGCTGGGTATCAAAAATTGCCATAATTTCTCTACTCAGAAAGTTTCTACTCATATCTTGGTGCTTTGAATTGATCTCAAGCTGAAACTTCGTATGTGTATCCAGTAGGACCTCATTGACATGTAGGAGAAGTTTTGAAGCCTAAACCATCTTATGTTTCTGGTTCTTGATTGTTAAAGTTCGCTGTCTGACCTTATTACTCCTAGTTCAACCTGATATTCGTTTTCTGAACATACTGGAGAGCCAAATCGACCTGAGTGAGTGTTCATAGTGTTCCCTTTTGATCTGAAGCCTACCTCTATAGCAAGCAACCACAGCCTGAAGCTAAGCACTTCTCTGAATAGGCACAACACAGCCTTCACGGTTAAACCACAGCCAGAAGGTTCCGCCCTTCTCAGGAAAACTCTCAACTCGACATCTGGTGCTTCCACTGAGAGCTCTTGGGGTGATTGATTGAGGAGGTTGAGTTTACTACAAGGAGAAGAGATGGATCGCAAGGGCGCTGCTGCTGCTACTTCTACGGCTGCTGCATCTACGTCTACTGCAACACCTTCTGTAGCACCAGCGGCTACAGCGACATCTGCATCTGGTCTGGACACGGCTGAGATCTTGAAGACGCTTGCGGCCCTGGTCCAACAACATTCGATCGTTGGAGGGGGTGAGTTAAAGTCCACCAAGGTTTTGCAAGCTATTGTGAACAGATGTGGAAAGTTTGAAGGTAGAGATATTTCTAGATATCTGCGTGAGTATAGAGAAGAGATGGAGCTGGTTAGAGTTACTGATGCTGAGATGATAGCAAGTTTTGAGTTAGCTATCATTCCTGAGTTGCGGGACCAAGTTAAGGATGTACAGAGAAGAAACGTTGGAATCTGGATGAGTTTTGAGCGATCTCTTCGAGAGGAGTTTCTTGAGGACGATTCAGAGAGAGTTACTAGAAGGACATTTCTAGATTGGGTTGAGCAGCAACCTGGTCGTATGATGAGCCTGAGTGAGTTGCTGCTGAGAGAGTTTGATCGAAGATACCGGCAACTTTCAACTCTAGAGCGAATAACCTTAGATGCTAGGAGAACAGAGCTTTTCCTGCAAGCTACCGATGATGCTACGGTAGATCGGTTATGTTTTATGTTGGCCGATCGATCTGCTGAGGGAGGTGTTACTATGGATTGGGGGAGAGTTGAGGATGCTGTGGCTGTACTGACAAGGCAGAGGAGGGAAAGAGTGGCTGTGGGAGGACGTCTACTTGCAGAAGTGGTCACTCCACCTTATGCTGCTCCTCAAGTACAGCAGCCTTTGGTCCCTGCTCCCAGACCTGTTGTCCCAGCTGCAGTTCCTTTGATGCCAGTTGTGCCAGCTTCGGCACAAAGGGCACCTGTTCAGAGACCTGCGGAGAACCATGGTCAACAAAATCAGATCGAAGACTTGATTCGACAGATGCGAGAGCTTGCTAGCTCTATTGCAGAGAGAGCATCCACTGGCGCCTGCTGCTGCGCGTCCAGGATGAGCTCTGGTTTGTAGATGTATTTGATGTGACAGTCCTGATCATTTCCGAGGAGACTGTCAAGAGCTCACAGCTGCTTTGCGAGATGGTGTGGTTCGCTATCAGAACGGTAAGTTGTACCTTTCTTCTACTGAAGAGCCGTTGAGCACGCAGTTTGGGTGAGGAGGCATGAGGAGTCTACCTCAGATTGTTACGGCTGCAACAACAACTGCGTTAATGGCACCGCTGGTAAATTCTGATGTATATGCTGGGCATATTGAGGTCTCTTCTAGTCCTACATTGCTAGATAAGACTGCTGAGAAGAGTGTGGCTCCAGTTCCTTTTGAGATACAGAAGAAAGGAGCCGAGTCTATTAGTAGGGTCACAGGATGAGGAGATCCTATAGATGTTGCTTCTATCAGACATTCTTGGATGTAGATAGACACGTTCACTGGCAGGATGCTTCTGTGGAGGAAAAGAGGCGACGAGAGGCCTCTGAACTTGATACTGGAGTTCCTGAGGAGACTGGAGATGGACGGAGGATCACAAGGAGACGAGCAGCTCTTCCAGAAGACATCCCATCTACTTCTCAAGCTCTTCCACCTGCACCAGGTCCGATGGAGGACGTGCAGAGATCTCAGCAAGAGCCAACGGTGGTTGGAAGGAGGTTTACTGCCCAAGAGAAGGGGAAGGGACCGGCCTACAAGTTGGCGGTTGACATTGAAACTTCTACTGATCTGAAGAGCATCTTGGAGCAGAGGATACTGGATGCACGAATCGAGTTTTCTCTCCGGGAAGTTCTTGGTATTGCAAAGAGGGAGTTTCACGAACTGATCATCGACATCATCAAGCGCAAGAGACAGATGATGTCTGAACAAGTAGAAAGTCAAATGATAGATGTGGTAGGAGCTTCTGTGAATGATGCAGAGTTTGGAAAGGTGCATTTTCAGGAAGCTGATGACCAAGGCTACCAGCAAGAAGCGTTAGTTGCTGATACCAACACTATTGAGTTCGATCGATGAGGAAGCTGGCGAGGAGAGTCTAGCTACTAATAGTGACTTCAGAAAGAGACATTGAGCTCGTGCTACGACTGCTACACGAGTTCGTCTTGGAAGTTTGCCTAAACTTGTTGCTGCTTTAGTTGATCACGGTGTCCTGTTGTGGGACCAGTTAGTATGTAAATTACGCGTATAAGTGCGTTTTGCACATAATTGTAGAAGTTGTGGTGTAATGGGATCTAAAACATTGCTCTTATGAGCTTAGAATGCACTATTATCTGCTGGGGGTCTCCATGGGGCAGAAAAGGACAAGGTTGAGTCCTTTAGCTTCCCATTGGTCCACCCAAAAGTGAAGATAACTTGTCTTCTACCTAAGTGTGCGCTCTGGGAGGTTCGGGGCACTTTGACGAGGGATTTTGAAGATCAGAGGGCATGGGCGGAGAGCTCTCGACGGGAGGAGCAATCTGACCACAAATTTCACTCGATTTGGAGGTCCAGGGCATACGTTATGGCGATTTGAAGTTCATAGAGTGATGAGAATACAAGAGTTTCTCTTCCGATTGTAAGATTGAGGGGTTTGAGTGATTGAGCCGTCAGATTAAGACCAGATTTCATGGGCTTGTAGTCTGTCAGCTGCTGAAGCTCTGACCACAAATTTCACCACCGGATGTTGTGCGGATTGAGCGCAATGGCGATTTGAAGACGACGGGGTGCAGAAAGCTGTCAATCTGAAGCAGCGAGTTTGCAGATTTATGGAGGACGATCAGAACGGTCAAATCGGCTCAAATTTCTTGTGTAGTGAGTTTACCTTCTGAATTGATAGCACAGGAAGTTGGAGTGGAAGTGGACGGTTCATTTAGTCGAAGAAGCTTCTGTCCTGAATCTGAGATTGGAAGTGCGTGTTAGTTTCTGTGGATTTGTGTTAATTGTGGGAGGAGATCTAGCCGTCAGATCTTCCTGAAATTTGACCTGCAAGTAGAGATTTTAGTATCCTACCTACGTGGCAAGTTTGAGAGGAGACTGAGCTGTAGATCTGTATCTATCATGTGTGAAAGTTCGCTGGTTTTTTTGCCGAGTTGTATCGGCAACGATATCTACTCTAGGTCTCGAGTTGTTAGCGGCAGTTGGCTGAAAAGTATCCAGTGCGACATTTGTATTGCTTTGGGGAGTATTCTAGGCGTAGATATGACTTTAGCGACCTACGTTGTATCCACGTCATGTGGTTGTTAGGTTCGCACTCAACGTGGCAAAGTGCGATCTTTGACCTGTAGAGTCGACTACCTGTCTAGCCTAGTCTCCGGTTTTTGGGACACGTTACGGTGCTTGCATTAGAACCTTTCACCCAGAAGACCCACACGTGGATGAGTATGACGGCACCAAACATGGGATGTGCATGTGTGCCACCTCATCGGTCCGTGAGGCTTGGGTTGCTTGGTTAGGGAGCTTGCACCTATCCTTGTTTTGGGGTTCGAAACTTTTAAGCAAAGGGGAGTGACATGTGTGGGGGCATTCGACCTGGGGAAAAATCCAAGAGATTGTTCGTGTGGAGATCGTGGTGATCCTATGAGATTGAATCAGAGTTTTATGGATCGAGATACCTTTGTAGTTGGAGTGCACATGTTGTGAGAGATGGACGAAGGACTCTACTTACCGCCCAGATTCCCTTTTCGAAACCCTTTCTCGATTAAACTGATGTATATGGAACGAGTCCACTTTCAATAGTTTCTGATAGGATCCTTCGGGCATAACTTTACCGCGCAAGTTATGCTCTCGCCTGTCCTTGTGATCTTACCTGTTGTCACTTACGGCCAAGAATGGGACCTCACCGTCTTTATCCTCATCTAACGAAGGATGGATCTAAATCAGCTCCCTCCTGTAAACTTTAACACCTAGTGCGAGATAAGACACATCTGTCGACCCAAAGCCATGTACGAAGCCCTAGTAGTGAGAAACTTCGGAGAGGAATACTACCGAGAGATCATGTCATCACCTATCCCGTTTGTCGTGCCCATGATCATCCAACGTTTTCGTGTAGTTATCTTGACCCTTTACTGAGAGAAAGAAAGTGCTTAGTTATCGAGGAAGTTAGAGAGAAATCTACATGAAACTTGTCGCTCTGCTGTGCATTGATCGCTAGCCACAGCCAGAAGGTACGCCCTTGCTCAAAGGAAAGGCTCTCGCTACGACATATTTGGTGCTTCCACTGAGAGCACGCTTTGAGGTGGTTGAGTGAGTTGTTGCCGAGGAGCGTCAAGTATGAATCTTCCCGAAGCAATGGGGACGAGTGGAGGAGGAGCGGACGATCTGCTTCGAGCATTGACGATGTTGTTGAGACAACAACAAGGAGGCGATGTTGGAGAGCAGAAGTCTACAAGAGCTCTACAAGCGGTGGTGAAGAAGTTGGGGAGGTTCGATGGAAGGAACATCACGAAGTATGTTCGGGAGTATATTTGTGAGATGGAGGTAAATCGTGTGCCTGAGACAGAGATGATTTCTAGTTTCGAGTTGGCTGTGATACCTGAGATCCGTAGTCAAGTGAAAAAGTTGAAGGATGCACGTACGAGTTCTTGGGAGGAGTATGAGCAGAGGTTGAAGAGTGAATTTTTTGATGATGATGCGGATAAAGTAACCAAGAGAACATTCTTGGAGTGGATAGAGCAACGTCCGGGGAATGAGATGACGCCAAATGAGTTGCTGCGTGAGTTTGAGAAACGGTTCTGTCAATTGTCTTCATCCGAGAGGACAACGCTTGACTTAAGGAAGACAGAACTTTTTCTAGAAGCTGCTGATGAAAATCTAGAGGACAAGCTTTTCTTGATGTTAGCAGACAAGGGAGAAGAAGGAGGAGAGAGCACGGACTGGAGAAAGGTAGAGGAAGCTGTTACTATTCTCACGAAGCAGAAACGTGGAAGAGGTAGAGCTGCAACCTTGAGGTCTGATGTCTCTTTAGCTCCATTGCCCAAGCCTGCCAATAGCAAGATTGAAGATTCTGCTATCGATGAGTTGGTTAAGGGTCTGAGAGAGTTAAGGATAGAGATGGCAGAGCTAAAGCATAGTCGGAGTCCTGGTGATACCAATGCATCATCAACTAGCAGAAATTTTGTTAGAAGATGTATCTGGTGTGACAGTACTGAACACCAACGACGAGATTGTGAGGAGTTTTCCGAAGCTCTCAGAACCGGAGTCGTGAATTTTAGAGATGGAAAGATTCATCTCGCCCAAGGGGCATCTACGTCTGAACCTATGGTTGTTGTTCCTATTTATGACACGGAGATGAGAGAGAAAGACAAAGGAGCTTCTTCAAAGGGCAAAGGTAAAGCACCGACCTACAGACTACAGTCTGATATCGAGACCAGCACCAACTTGAAGGAGATTCTTGAAGAGAGAATTTTGGATGCAAAAATAGAATTTTCCTTGCGAGAGGCCTTAGGGATAGCTAAACGTGATTTTCATGAGTTGATCATAGATGTGATCAAGAGAAAGAGGCAGATGACTGCGGATACAGTGATGGTGAAAGCATTGGATACTGACATCACTGGGGAAGAAGATGAAGAGTTAGGTCGCGTATTTGCCCAAAAGCATGTACTACAGGCGTCGAATGGAAGAGAGGCAAGAGTTTCAGACTGTGCTGCAGAACATGGCGACGAGAAGCAGCATGAGAGTCACTATTCTCGAGCATATTGGGCTCGTGCAACCACAGAGACAAGGGTCCGACTGGGTAACTTGTCAGAGGCTATAGTGGCGTTGGTGGATCACGGTTGGGAGATTAACATCATGTCCAAAAATGTTTACAAGGTTCAGCTTCAGATGAAAGGAGATCATGAGTTGGAGTTAGAAGGGAATAGAGCCATGAAACATCGAGAAGCGCAGGTTCATACAAAATACAAGACTGTGGCGCGAAAAGTGAAGCCGATGGCTACTCAACTACCTGAAGACTCTAACAAGCAAGTGGAACGAGCATCGACTGAACCAGTTCTGCGGGATTCACAGGGAGTAGGACACAAGTTCACAAAAGAGACACTCAAACGATTGCAGATTGGAGGGGGTGAGTTTCTCACTGAGGAAGAGAGAAAGCGTTTTCATGAGATGTTGAGAAGGCATGGAAAGGCTTTTGCTTTCAGTGCAGAAGAGATTGGATGTGCAGATACGAGTGTCGTAGCACCCATGGAGATCTTCACAGTACCACATGTGCCTTGGGACTTGAAGCCTATACCAGTGCCACGAGCTATGTTGCCAAAGCTTGTTGAATTGTTGAAAGAGAAGATACGCATGGGTATTTTAGAGCCATCTATGGGACCTTACTCGAGTCGGTGGTTTACTGTACCTAAGAAGTCAGGGGCTCTTAGGTTCATCCAAGACATGCAACATGCTAACAAGGTGACCATTCGAAACATGGGAGCAGGACCCATAGTAGATGAAGTTGCAGAAGTTTTTGCCGGTCGTGCTATCTACTCGATTGGAGATTTGTACTCTGGGTATGATCAGTTCCAGTTGGCAATGGAGAGCAGAGATCTCACCACCATGCGTACTCCGCTTGGGCTTGTAAGGATGTGCACATTACCGCAAGGAGCGACAAACTCTGTTGCTCATGTGCAAAATCCAATGAATAGGATTTTGAGAGAATTCATTCCGGAGAAGACCATACCTTTCATAGATGATATTCCTATGAAAGGGTGTGCGGTCGAAGACAAAGATGAGAAGCTGACTGAGGATGGATGTCGAAGGTTTGTGGTTGATCATATTCACGATGTGGAGATGATCTTAACAAGGCTTGAGGAGGTAAATCTCACTCTTTCAGCAGAGAAGTCGAGCTTTGGAGTACCAGAGATTGTTGTTGTTGGTCATCTTTGTGGAGCTTTTGGTCGACGTCCAAACCCATTAAAGGTTGATGCCATTGGGAGGATGAAAGATTGTGTCAACACCACAGAGGTTAGGAGATTCTTGGGAGCTTGTTTGTTTTATCGAGTGTGGATTCCTCATTTTGGCCACATGTCTGAACCGTTGTATGAGTTGTTGAGGAAGCGAAGGAGGTTCACTTGGGGTGAGGAGCAGAGGGTCGCTATGGTGCGACTAAAAGAAGCGTTGAAATCACCACCAATTCTACGACAGTTGAGCTATGATTGTGGTAGACCCATAGTCGTTACTGTTGATACTAGTCCTATCGCTATAGGTTGGGCAATAGGGCAAGATGATGGTGAGGAAAAGAGGTTTGCAACAAGATTTGGTGCTCGCATACTTACGGATCGACAAAGGAGGTACCCTCAAGTCAAACGAGAGCTATGGGGCGTTGTAACTGCAATGAAAGCTGAGAAGGAGTATCTCATTGGAGCACATGTACTACTTGAAACTGATTGCTTACCTCTGTTGGGAATGATAGCAAACTGCACAACGCCTGATATTGCTATGTTACGTTGGATAGCTTACATTAGGTCGTTGAATCCAGAGTTGAGGCACATAGCAGGGAAGATGAACTCGATGGTAGACATGTTGTCTAGAGCTAGGTACTCTCAAGAAGAAGATATGGAGGCGGAAGATATGGATGAAGATGATGCAGAGGAGGGGCAAGTTCTACAACTATCAAGCGAGGACCGGAGTCGCTTGGATGGTGTTCTTCCTTTCAGGGAAGAACTCTACTGTGGGAGGCTCAAAGAAATCGGACGCTATCTAAGCACTCTTCAGAAGTATGAAGAATGGACGGAGAAAGTCTTCAAGGAGATACGACATCAGGCCTATGGCTATCTATTACGAGATGGATATCTGTGGAAGAGGCCAAAGAGGAGAGATGGAGTACCCTTGAGAGTAGTGGATGATGCAAAGACCAAGAAACAAGTACTCGAACAATTTCATGATACCTTATGGGCAGGTCATCGAGGTACATGGGCGACCTTTACCAAGATCAAGGAGAGGTATTGGTGGAAAGGATTGTATCGAGATGTAGAGAAGTTTGTTGGGTCATGCATTGAATGTCAATTCCAATCCAAGATTCGGTATAGGGATGGATTGAGACCCACATATCCCTTGTCCATTCATTTTCAATGGGTTTTGGATCTGGTTGCCATGCCACCAGGAATTTGGGACATGCGTCATTTAGTTTTGGCTCGGGAAGAGCTATCTAACTTTGTAGAAGGGAGGGCTCTACGCACCAAAGCTACTGAACCTGTCTGTCGATTCATACTAGAAGATATCGTTTCCAGATATGGAAGCGTGGGGAGAATCCGTGCAGATAGAGGAGAGTTGAATGCAGATGAAGCACGTGAGTTCTTCAACAGGTATGGAATACGATTAAAGTTGACCACTTCGATGAACCCCGAAGCGAATGGGAAAAGTGAACGAGGGCACCCACCAATCATCCAAGCATTGGTGAAAGCGTGCAAGGGGCGTCATGGGGACTGGCCTAGACTTCTTCCTTTTGCGTTGTGGGCTGATAGAACTACTCATAGTACTGTCACTGGTTACATGCCTACAGAACTGATGACTGGTAAAAAACCTATCATGCCAGCGGAAGGAGACGTTCCTACTTGGGTATGTCTACCTTGGAAGGATGGTTCTGATAGGGAAGGACTATTGACACTACGAATTCAGCAGCTTGAGCGACGTGAGGAGGACCTCGAAGAAGCATTGGTCAAACTCAAGAAGGCGAGGTTGAAGAACAAGGAGCGATTCGACAAGACACACCGACTGCGGAAGAAGCCGATCCGAGAAGGTGACTGGGTCATAATATATGACAACAGTTTGGATAACCAACACAGCACTATCAAGAAGTTTGCACGACGTTGGTTTGGTCCTTATGTTGTTGTTGTCGTTCACGACAACGCCACATATGATTTGCGAGAATTGGATGGTACACTCTTGAAGTAACCCATTGCTGGTAAAAGGGTCAAGGTCTTCCGAAGACGTGAAGGATTTCTTGATTTCGATGAACTTCTCGAGTCTGATTCTCATCTATCCAGACCTTATGCGAGGGAAGATGATGATGGACCTGACAGTTCAGAGCACGACGAAGGATACGATGATGACTATGGACAACAAGTTGGCACATACCGGAGGATGTGTAGGTTTGGAGGGAGTGAATGTCCTGTTGTGGGACCAGTTAGTATGTAAATTACGCGTATAAGTGCGTTTTGCACATAATTGTAGAAGTTGTGGTGTAATGGGATCTAAAACATTGCTCTTATGAGCTTAGAATGCACTATTATCTGCTGGGGGTCTCCATGGGGCAGAAAAGGACAAGGTTGAGTCCTTTAGCTTCCCATTGGTCCATCCAAAAGTGAAGATAACTTGTCTTCTACCTAAGTGTGCGCTCTGGGAGGTTCGGGGCACTTTGACGAGGGATTTTGAAGATCAGAGGGCATGGGCGGAGAGCTCTCGACGGGAGGAGCAATCTGACCACAAATTTCACTCGATTTGGAGGTCCAGGGCATACGTTATGGCGATTTGAAGTTCATAGAGTGATGAGAGTACAAGAGTTTCTCTTCCGATTGTAAGATTGAGGGGTTTGAGTGATTGAGCCGTCAGATTGAGACCAGATTTCATGGGCTTGTAGTCTGTCAGCTGCTGAAGCTCTGACCACAAATTTCACCACCGGATGTTGTGCGGATTGAGCGCAATGGCGATTTGAAGGCGACAGGGTGCAGAAAGCTGTCAATCTGAAGCAGCGAGTTTGCAGATTTATGGAGGACGATCAGAACGGTCAAATCGGCTCAAATTTCTTGTGTAGTGAGTTTACCTTCTGAATTGATAGCACAGGAAGTTGGAGTGGAAGTGGACGGTTCATTTAGTCGAAGAAGCTTCTGTCCTGAATCTGAGATTGGAAGTGCGTGTTAGTTTCTGTGGATTTGTGTTAATTGTGGGAGGAGATCTAGCCGTCAGATCTTCCTGAAATTTGACCTGCAAGTAGAGATTTTAGTATCCTACCTACGTGGCAAGTTTGAGAGGAGACTGAGCTGTAGATCTGTATCTATCATGTGTGAAAGTTCTCTGGTTTTTTTGCCGAGTTGTATCGGCAACGATATCTACTCTAGGTCTCGAGTTGTTAGCGGCAGTTGGCTGAAAAGTATCCAGTGCGACATTTGTATTGCTTTGGGGAGTATTCTAGGCGTAGATATGACTTTAGCGACCTACGTTGTATCCACGTCATGTGGTTGTTAGGTTCGCACTCAACGTGGCAAAGTGCGATCTTCGACCTGTAGAGTCGACTACCTGTCTAGCCTAGTCTCTGGTTTTTGGGACACGTTACGGTGCTTGCATTAGAACCTTTCACCCAGAAGACCCACACGTGGATGAGTATGACGGCACCAAACATGCGATGTGCATGTGTGCCACCTCATCGGTCCGTGAGGCTTGGGTTGCTTGGTTAGGGAGCTTGCACCTATCCTTGTTTTGGGGTTTGAAACTTTTAAGCAAAGGGGAGTGACCTATGTGGGGGCATTCGACCTGGGGAAAAATCCAAGAGATTGTTCGTGTGGAGATCGTGATGATCCTATGAGATTGAATCAGAGTTTTATGGATCGAGATACCTTTGTAGTTGGAGTGCACATGTATGAGAGATGGACGAAGGACTCTACTTACCGCCCAGATTCCCTTTTCGAAACCCTTTCTCGATTAAACTGATGTATATGGAACGAGTCCACTTTCAATAGTTTCTGATAGGATCCTTCGGGCATAACTTTACCGCGCAAGTTATGCTCTCGCCTGTCCCTGTGATCTTACCTGTTGTCACTTACGGCCAAGAATGGGACCTCACCGTCTTTATCCTCATCTAACGAAGGATGGATCTAAATCAGCTCCCTCCTGTAAACTTTAACACCCAGTGCGAGATAAGACACATCTGTCGACCCAAAGCCATGTACGAAGCCCTAGTAGTGAGAAACTTCGGAGAGGAATACTACCGAGAGATCATGTCATCACCTATCCCGTTTGTCGTGCCCATGATCATCCAACGTTTTCGTGTAGTTATCTTGACCCTTTACTGAGAGAAAGAAAGTGCTTAGTTATCGAAGAAGTTAGAGAGAAATCTACAGGAAACTTGTCGCTCTGCTGTGCATTGATCGCTAGCCACAGCCAGAAGGTACGCCCTTGCTCAAAGGAAAGGCTCTCGCTACGACAACGGATTTGAGATCAACATCATGTCACGGGAGGTGTACGAGAGAGGTCAGTGGCCTATCGAGCTGAACCATGGATGGGTGTTACGTGCTGCAAACAATCAGAAAGGTGAGCTATACGGCGCTTGTCCTAACATGAAAGTGAAGATAGGTGATGCGGATGTAGATCAGCACTTCTTCGTGCAATCTTCTGCTTCATATCCTGTGATTCTTGGTCAGCTTTATATCACTGCGGTTCGAATGGAGACCAAGGTGATGGATGATGGATCTCATTATGCTAGGATCCGTAGTCCAGATGATAGATGTTCTATGTAGTTTCTGACCGTTCGTACGAACCACGAACGAAATCGACAGACTTTGAGAGATTCTCCTATCTGTAGGAGTAAGAGTTTTCTGAAACCACTCTTGTAGGACGAGATAGCAAGAGTGAAGGATCTACTGCTACTATGATCCCGCTTGAGCAGCCTGAGGAATCACAAGAGGCTGGTGAAGAGGCTGCTCAAGATTTAGAGAGTAGTTATATTGTACATAGTTGGAGGTCTAGTTTGATGACTTTTAGTTCTGAGGATTGGAGTGAGTATACAAAGATAGAGGATTTGACTGAGAAGAGTACAAGACAAATGGAGAAATGTGCAGCAAATCTACGTTGTACAGGAGTTCTGAAGGAAGAAGAAACGATTTTTGGTGTTTATGAGGAGTTTGTGAGTGTACAGTCTTTTGTTCGTTGGCTAGATGATGTAGATAAGTTGATGGAGCGGATGGGAGGCAGGGTGGTGATCCCCATCCATTCTCGTGAAGTCTATGAGGAGATTGTCTCGTACTTGCGATATCGTCCTCATCCGAGACTAGAGAATGGATGGAAAGATCCAGTCTGTTGGTGTGACTCTCATCAAGAAGCAGAAGTACACGCCAGGTATAAAGCTGTAGCGAGGAAGGTGAGACCTGCGGCGACCCAATTACCTGTTGATTCTCAGCAGCAGATGGAGTTAGCGACTGCTGAACCTGTGCTTAAAGATCCTACACAGATAGGACACAAGTTTACACAAGAAACACTTGAGCAACTTCAGATAGGAGGAGGTGGCTTCTTGACTGAAGTGGAAAAACGAGCTTTTGAGAAGATGATAGTTAGTCATGGTAAAGCATTTTCTTTCTCAATTGAGGAGATTGGTTGTGTGGATCCTAGTGTGATAGCTCCGATGGTTATCTTCACTGTTTCTCACGTACCTTGGGACTTGAAGCCGATTCCAGTCCCTCGTGCCTTACTACCGAAGGTTACTGAGTTGCTGAAGGAGAGGATACGGATGGGTATTATTGAATCATCTATGGCATCATACTCTAGCCGATGGTTCACAGTACCTAAGAAGACAGGAGCTCTGCGCTTCATCCAAGACTTGCAGCTTGCCAACAACATCACGATTCGAAACGTCGGGACAGGACCTATGGTTGATGAAGTAGCTGAGGCGTTTGCTGGGTGGTCAATCTATTCTATCGGAGATCTATTTTCAGGTTATGATCAGTTTCAGCTTGCTTTGGAGAGTAGAGACTTGACTACCATGCGTACACCTTTGGGATTGATGTGGATGTGTACTCTTCCTCGGGGTGCGACAAACTCAATAGCCCATATGCAGAATGCGATGCATAAGATGTTACGAGAGTTTGTACCTGAGGTCACTATCCCGTTTTTGGATGATATTCCCATGAAAGGCTGTCTGGTGGAAGACAAGGACGAAGCTGTGACTTCTGATGGTTGCAGAAAGTTCGTTGCAGACCACATTCGAGATGTGGAGAAGATTCTGATGCGTTTGGAGGAGGTACATCTCACTCTATCAAGTACCAAATCTCGCTTTGGGATGTCAGAGATTGTGGTGGTAGATCATCTGTGTGGTACTTTTGGAAGACGTCCGAACCTAGAGAAGGTAGACGCTATAGCAAGGATAGCTGACTGCACCAACATCACTGAGGTTCGACGGTTCTTAGGAGCTTGTGTGTTCTTTCGTGTGAGTATTCTTCATTATGCACACATTGCCGAGCCTCTATATGCACTTCTGAGAAAGAGAAAGAGGTTTACTTGGCGACAAGAACATCACGAGACGATGGAGCAGCTGAAGGGGATTCTGAAGTCTTCACCTATACTAAGGAGGCTTAGCTACGAGAGCGGGAGACCTGTGGTACTGACTGTTGGATACGAGTCCAAAGGCGATTGGATGGGCAGTTGGTCAAGAAGATGTAGAAGGTGTGCGGTTTGTTTCAAGGTTTGGAGCTCAGATCTTAACAGATAGACAACGTAACTATCTTCAAGTGAAGCGTGAGTTGTGGGGAGCTATTACTGCTATGAAGGTAGATCGAGAGTTCTTGATAGGAGCTCGTGTGATACTAGAAACAGATTGTTTACCTTTGTTGGGTATGATAGCGAACTGCAATACACCAGACATAGCAATGCTGCGATGGATTGCTTATGTCCGGAGTCTGAACTCTGAGCTAAAGTATATAGCAGGGAAGGACAATCCAGTTGCAGATATGTTGTCTATGGCTCGTTATACAGATGAGATGTTTGCAGAAGTGGAGAATGAAGAGAGGAGAGACGTTTGGTGCCAAGTTGATCAGCAGACTTCAGACTTAGAACCACTGCCGTTCAATGAGGAATTCTACTCAGAAAAGTTTCACGATATTGGATTTTATCTGAGTTCGTTATGCAGAAGAGAAGGATGGAGTGATGCAGAATTCAAGGAGATCAGACGGAAGGCGTACAGTTATCTTCTACGTGAAGGTTATTTGTAGAAACGTCCAAAAAGAAGAGATGGAATGCTTGCTAGAGTGGTGGATGATCAACCGATAAAGCTTAATCTGCTGAAGGAGTTTCATAATACCTTGTGGGCTGGACATCGTGGAGTATGGGCTACTTACACGAAGATGAAGGAGTGTTATTGGTGGAAGGGTTTGTATCAAGACGTGGTGGACTTTGTTGGGTCATGTCTTCACTTCCAGTTCTACTCTAAGGTCCGTTACAGAGATGGACTTGTACCTACTTATCCACGTAGTATCCATTTTCAGTGGGTTCTTGATCTTGTGATGATGCCACCGGGGTTATGGGGGATGCATTATTTGGTGTTGGCTCGAGAGGATCTTTCCAACTATGTGGAGGGACGAGCACTACGAATGAAGACTACAGAGAACATATGCAGGTTCGTGCTTGAAGATATCATCTGTCGCTATGGATCTGTTGGGAGATTACGTGCAGATAGAGGCGAGTTGAGAGGCGTAAAGGTGAGGGAGTTCTTTGCTCGTTATGGAATAAAGCTTCAGCTTACTACTGCTATGAATCGAGAGGGCATTGGTAAGAGTGAACGAGGACACCCTTCTATTGTTCACGCTTTAGTGAAAGCATGTGATGGTGGGCCTAGAGAATGACCGAAACTACTTCCGTTTGCTTTGTAGGCTGATATAACTACACACTGTACTACAACTGGCTATATGCCAGTTGAGCTTATGTTGGGTCAGAAACCGATCATGCCTGCTGAGGAGTACTTTTCTTACGTGGGCTACGTTATCGTGGGAAGATGGTATAGATCGTGCTTCATTCCTAAATTTACGTATTAGGCAGTTGGAGCGAAGGGAGGAGGATCTTGTTGATGCGCAAGAGAGGCTTAAGGTGGCTCGAGTAAAAAACAAGGAACATTTTGACATGACTCACCGACTACGACCGAAGTCAATACATGTTGGTGGCTGGGTTCTGGTATATGATAACACGTTGGAGAATCAACATTCTACACTTCGTAAGTTCTCTCGAAGATGGTTCGGACCTTATGTTGTGCTAGATGTGTATGAGAATGCCACTTATAGTTTGCGTGAGTTGGATGGTACTCCTTTGAAGCTATATGTGGCTAGCAAACGTGTGAAACTGTTCAAGAGACGCGGAGGGTCAGTTGAGTTATTCAACTTTCTGGAGTCAGAGCTGAGGACAACAAGAGACGGAGACGTCCCAGTGTCTGATGAGGTTGAGACGGAGGAGAGCAATGATGATGAAGATCAAACAGAAGACTTAGGAGATTGGCACATATCGGAGGATGTGCAGGTTTAGAGGGGGTGGATGTTGTGATGTGAATCATTTGACATAGTAAATGATTCACTGATCACTGTTGTCGCGTTACTTGACACATGTTATTTCTACTCCGACACTTGAAGTTTAGTAGCCTTAGAAGTTAGCTCTGTACTGTTCTTAGTCTTTTATGCCTATGGTTGACACCTTTTGTATATGGTGTTAACTCTGTCATATATTTTGAGTCCTAGTAGGTTGGTAGTATGCTATTTATCTTAATCAAGCATTCGTCCACTTGTGCAAGTGAATTCATACTTATCTATGATATTCAATGTACATGACTTAGATTTACCATGTAGATAGGGTTTAGGGTCGTGGGTTGTACTTACCTGTTGCCCATGCACGCTTTTAGTTGATTTAAGTTTACTTTCAAGGCTGTGTGTCATTTTAGGTAGTTTAGGTTATACGCAGGCGCTTTGGGGGACTTGACGTGGTAGCCTATGAGTTGAATTAAGTTACCACATGGTTTAAGGCACAAAAGGACAACCAAATGGAGCTATGAACTCTCGTTGGTTCATTTTTGTCTTTTTTGTAACTCTCAACTTAGAAATAGAGCTCTAAAAGGGATTTCGAGCAATTGGTGAGGGCACTGCAAAATCTGAGAGCACATGGAGATAGAGCTCGTCGAGCCAAGCACTGTCAGTGAAATTCTTGATCGATTTGGATCAATAAACAAGGAGTTATGCCCAATTGAAGTTCAGATTGTGCCAAAACTACATCACTTTTGTTGGATTTGGGGTTCTGAGTGTCAATTGCAGCAGAATTGAGGAAATCGCTTCAAACCTTTGTGGTTGCGTTCACTGTCAGCAGGGCTACAACTGTCCAAAATCTTTCAAGTGATTTGAGTTACTGAGTAATTCAGGGCGGCCGCTGAAGCTGAGGGGGTCTGAAAAGCTCTCAATCTAGAGCAGCAACTTCATAGAACGAGATCTGGAGTTATGTGTACAATCAGGAGTCCCAACTTCACAGGAACGTTCAGCATCTTGAAGACTCCATATCCTGTAAGAAACTTTGAAAGTGATCGAGCCAATCTCCTGTTATAGGTCGAAATAGCTAGCTGGGTACCAAAAATTGCCATAATTTCTCTACTCAAAAAGTTTCTACTCATATCTTGGTGCTCTGAATTGATCTCAAGCTGAAACTTCGTATGTGTATCCAGTAGGACCTCATTGACATGTAGGAGAAGTTTTGAAGCCTAAACCATCTTATGTTTCTGGTTCTTGATTGTTAAAGTTCGCTGTCTGACCTTATTACTCCTAGTTCAACCTGATATTCGTTTTCTGAACATACTGGAGAGCCAAATCGACCTGAGTGAGTGTTCATAGTGTCCCCTTTTGATCTAAAGCCTACCTCTATAGCAAGCAACCACAGCCTGAAGCTAAGCACTTCTCTGAATAGGCACAACACAGCCTTCACGGTTAAACCACAGCCAGAAGGTTCCGCCCTTCCCAGGAAAACTCTCAACTCGACAGCGCTCTATTACGTGACGGGGAGCAGTCCGTGGAAATGGACTATTGATCAAGGAAAAGCATTCCAATTACTGAAGGTATGTCTTCAAAACCCTCCATTGTTAAGGCATCCCAATTTCTCCTTGGTTTTTATTGTCCAAACAGACTGGCAGCCAGGTGCAATAGCAGCCATTCTAGCGCAAAGAAACTACAACAAATCTGAAAAATGTCCTAACGAGTTTGTTATCGCCTATGCATCTAAACGACTATCAGTACAAGAGAAGAATTACAGTCCTACTGAAGGTGAGTGTGCTGCAGTAGTTTGGGCGATTACCAAAATCTTTCGACTATATCTGTACATAGTACCTTTCTTGGTGGAAACTGATCACTTGGCATACAATGGCTCATGTCTGGACAATACTTACAAGGCAGACTAGGCAGATGGAGTATTAAGTTACTTTTGATTTTACCATTCAGTATAGGAAAGAAAAAGCTCATACTAATGTAGATATTTTAAGTCGAGTGATCCCTCCTGCAGTCAGCAGTTACTTACATGCATTTGTATCGCATTCCGAGTCAGTATCTAGTACATGCACAATGTCAAACGAAGAAGAGAAGGCTAAATATGTGCACTTCTTATCTGACTATTCTCAAAACATGGATTATCTTAAGTGTAGTACTAGGCTGAGTTCTACATGGATGACTTCAACGGTCAAAGTTGAAGATGAAGTAACCTTACAAGAATCTCAGCTAGGTGAATCTGATTGTGCTCACTACAAACTTACAGTCTCAGTATTGGAGCTTAATCCGGGCGTCTTTTGTAGTGATGTTGTGTGTGCTGATTGTACAGACCATTCTAGTCCACCAAAATGTCATAGATGCTTAACTAAAACTACTGTGACATTTTAAATGACCATATGTCTGTTTATTTTTTGAAACATTAAGTTTTCCCACTCGGAGTACCATGAAAAGCAAAAGCAAGGGTAAGAGCTCGAGTAAAATCCTATGCTTTCGATGATTCTAGTGAATGTATCTATTACGTTAAACATTCATTGACTGGGCGGAGAAAAGTACCTCCTTCTTGTGAACGAGTAGAACTTACGAGTGGATTGCATGCACAGACCCATCTTGGAATGAACAAATTACACAAGCTTGTGTCAGTATATTACTTTTGGAACAATATGCGCGAGACTATCAGTCATGTAGTGCGTACTTGCGATCGCTGTCAAAAAGAGAATTTGAAGCTCAGTTTGAAACTACCGTTAAGACCAACACCCATACCAGAAGGACCATTTAAACTCGTGGCCATCGATATAGTTAAGTTACCAACATCAGACCGTGATAATATTTATTGTATTTGTGCCATGGATTGGTTCAATAAGTGGCCTGAAGTGAGTCCTATTGCAGATAAAACAACATTGACCATGGCGAGATTTGTACGAGAAGATATCTTAGCTCGACATGGATACCCGGAGGAGATACTCACTGACGGAGGAAGAGAGTTATTGGCTGAACTCCAACAAGTATTGCAGCAGACCGGCATCCGTCGTCGTACTAAGGGCGTATATTATCCACAAGCAAACGGGCTAATCGAAAGATTTAACCGTACTTTGTTGGAAGTCATTTCTCGTCTCACCTCAGTCGAAGGAGTCAATGATTGGGAAACTTGTCTAGCTTCATTTCTCATGTCATATCGGGCCACACCCCATGCATCTACTGGTCAAAGTCCATATGCTATGTCGTATGGTCGTCGCATGCCTTTGACTGAGTTTTCTTGTGAGAAAGAAAATGAGACATTGAGTCCGGACGAACATATAGCATGCATTTGTAACAACATGATTTTCATACATGAGAAAGCAGTGGTGAGTACAAAACATGCCCAACATAGACAAATTAGAGATTTCACCAGAAATCATCAATTGAGAAGTATATTGATTCCAAATATTGGTGATTTAATCTATATGGAAGACAGGAGAACTCGTCGAAAGAAGCCTTCATCATTTCTGAAAGGTCCGTTTATAGTTCTTGGTTTTCTTCCCGATAACTCTGAAGTGGTCATTATTCAGAAACACAATGGAAAACAACAGCATATTAACATGCATGAAATTGTTCGAGTAGAACGTCAACCAGAGGAGCAGCAATCACCTATAAGAGGTGACAACACAGGAGCAGAAGATGAATCTGATCTTTTACGGCAGCTGTTTGTCGACTTTCCAAATGAAGAAGCTGCTCAACATCCAGCTGTAGATGAGTATGGTGAGACAACTCTGAAACATATTGAACTGCAGGCAGCTTCTTCAAGATCGCCCACCATCGAGAAATTACAAGAAAGAGATTATTGGACTGCAATTGGGTCCATGGCGTCACCTCCTCACGAAACTTTGCAGAACGATGATCAACAAGCATCACCAGATCACACCATTCTGTCACGAGTGGCGAATCAGTCATCATCTCCCACTACGGCATCCATCCCACCTACGTCTACTCCTGAATTATATGTTCTATTAGAAATAGAAGAGTGTTCTCTAAACGATATGATCACGTTTATAAACAAATAAAAATGCTAGTCTATTAGATACAAATAAGCGAATTATCTGCTTGTTCACTTTACACGATACTTCTTAGCACAGTTCGAATCTTACTCGTTAATCTGATGTGTTGATTGCAATACAGTGATACTTTCAAGCGTCAGGGAGTCACTCTTCATCAGTTTAGACAGTTTTTCTACCACTCTTGTCTCGTACAGTTGTGGTAGGAGACTGATAACACGTGACTGAAGGCAGCTCCCGGTATGGAGTCCGAACCGAACTGACTACTTGATCGGTAGCTTCATACTCCCTACGTCTATCAGATATCTGCCAGTACATTTTCAGCTTGAGATCAAGCTTGGAGAAAGAGGGGAGCAGATGCTACAGCTGTAGTATGACTCAGTATGCTCATGCACATGAGTAACCTTGCCGTATGACGGGATCAAAGCATGCCAGCACTTGATCATATGTGATACGACTTATGTCACAGTTGACCACAGTGCCGAAAGATGCATACTACGTTTGATCTGATCACCTATTTGCAGATCAAGTCGTATTAGATTGAAGGTCACCAATCCCGCACTCCCATCTGCAAGGCAAGGCAGAATCAAACTGACAACCACATGAGACCAGACATTCAAGGAACTACCGATCAATAGTTCACGAGGGCGAGGATTTCGATCACGGGAGATGCCTAAATTTGCATGTAATCATATCTTTATCACTATCGTATGCTGACAAGACAGGTGGATAGCTGAATGAACGATGAGAGATCTCGTTGCCGCCTCGTTAGTATAAGATTGAGCGCATAGAGTAGCAAGACAGATAGAAGACTTTTCTTTATCCTTGAAACTTTCCTGTAAAGTTCAAGTGCTTAAGGCACAACGTAGTGGATCTCTGAACTACTGATTCAGCCACCGTAGCAGTTCATCTACAATCTCTCGTGGGAAGATAACTGAATAGTGCCTATGGCAGTGATTGTCAATAAAGTTTGAGGAGTGCTATGTTCGTAATGTCCAACGTCAGTGTTTGAATCTCATCGGACATTTACGATCTCAGGTATAGCTTTAGAGAATTCGAGTAGGGGTGATCAGGTCCAAGCACGACTGGTGTGATATGCTTCTCCCGGAGCGCCCAGCTCGACAAGGTTCCAGCATGGTAACCTTCGGAGATGCTAAAATCTCAATTGACGTCGTAATCATAGTGCACTCCTGAAAATCTGATCGTGTCAAAATGCTCTCCAAGTATCTATGCTGATTAAGTGCAATGTAATGAATGTCTATCTTCATGTCCAGACATCATTCCAGTGGTGTTGGTCCCTTCATCCTCAACTCTTGCTTTAACTGAGATACTAGTAAATTGAGTTGCTGCTGGGACGAACTAGCAAGAACGAGATCATCGATGTAAATGACTAGCATAACCGAATCAGACCCTGTGGAACGTGTATACATGCATGGGTCAGCTTTTGATTTCACAAAACCGAGTTTTATCAAGAAAGCATCCAAGCACTATCACCAACATCTGCTTATTGATGAAGGTCACACAACCCCTTGAGGACAAGGCACACTGGTTGTGTGAACTTCATCTCGAGATACTCATATCCTGAAGATAAGGATATGAAAACCTGTTCAGTCAATGTATGGTAAAGATATGATGTATCAACATCAAGTTGAAGTAGTAACAACCTGCGATGAATAGCTATAACCAACATTGTGCGTAAAGTAGTGAGCTTTACGAGAGAAGATCTCATTGTAGTCAACTCTGTATCGCTATGTGTGGTCTTTGACTATGAGACGTGTTTTGAATCGTTGGATTGTCCCATCTGAATTATGCTTAAGCTTGAAGACCCATCGGCTGCCAATAACCTTCTGTCCAAGCAGTAAATCTACTACCTCTTATGTGTCAATGTCTTTATTAGATTGTAACTCCGCTGTAATTGCAGTTTGCCACTGATTAGACTCAAAGGAGCGGAGGGCTTCCTCATAAGATTGTGGCTGAGTAGGATCAGCAGAAACAGTGATCATCCATGCATATTCAATCAAGAAGTCTTCTTGATTGACAACCATCAACTCATCTTCGATCTTATTTAATAAGTACGATTTATTTGTAATCCATGCATAATCTTGAAAATGACTTAGAGGCCGTATGTGTTTTCCAGATCGTGTATGAGGTAATTATATAAGTAGTCTTCAAATGAGGGTTCCACCAATTCTTGATGTTATGTGAGCTTCTGATCGAAAAAGACTTTGGAGTAGATTCGACTGGAGTGGAGAAGTATTTAGACTATTTAAGCGAAGACTGGGTACAGGTGATCTTTCATACAGAGGAGTAGATACAATCGACTGATAGTTGGACATGGTGGATGAGTGATACTGCGAAGAGTTTACAAGTTGTGTAACAATGTATATCATAGACTCAGCAATGAGTGGCTCATGAAGAACATACTCAGTTGTAAAGAGAGTTGAACTCTCTTGAGATATTACGTCTCTACTTTTCACCACAGCCGAATGATTGGATCAAGGAGCCTGTAAGCACTACTATCTTCATAATAGCCCACATGCACACATTTTCAAGACTTTGAATCCAGCTTCACCCATCTCGCATCTGGGATGTGTACATGAGCAATAGCGCCAAATACTCTTCAGTGAGACAAGTCTGACTTCCTCTCCATCCATAGCTCCTCAGGTGTTTTGTCCTCGAGAATCCTGTTTGGAGATCTATCGTGTAAATATGCCATTGTACTTACAGTTTCTGCCAGAGTACTTTTTCTATGTTCCGTCCATACAACATCGACCTTGGTCCCTCCAAGAGCATATGATTTGTTCTTTTTGCAACTCCATTCTGTTGTGGAGAATATGGACTCGTACTTTGGTGTATAATCCCATGAGTTTTTAGAAATGAAGTGATTTCGTTGTTCATGTATTCATCTCCGTTGTCTATCTTTAGTGTTTTATGTTCTTTTCTGATTAATTTTCAGAGAGCGACTTGAACTCCTAGAAAGTTGTGAAGACCGCTTGTCTAGTTTTCCTTGCAAGCCCATAAACCCAGATCCTCCTATTGTAATCATCAATGAAAGTAAGTACATACTTAGAGTTCCTTAGGGAAGAGACGTTGACGGATCCATAGATATTTGAGTGTATAAGCTGTAGAAGCTCGGTCGATATGGTAGTCGATGTAAGAAACGATTCTCTGTGGTATTTTTTTGAAAGCAAGGCTCGCAAGTAAGTATGCTGTCAGAATTTCAAGCGACATTGATTCCAGTTCTCATTCCAGATGCAAAACGTCTGATGTTGTCCACATTCAGATCTCCAAGTCTCTCATGTCAAACAGTGAGTGGAATTGCAGATGAATTTTGAAGCGATCATTTTTACTGCTCCAAGATAAGCCATCTCACGATTATCCAACCATAGGCGATATAATCTCTCCTCCAATTCTGCTTGAGCTGCAACATGTCCGAGAGAATCAAGAATATAGCAAGCTTTAGCATCAAAATGAACCTTTCTGTAAGAAGATGCAATCTTACTTACATTCAGTAAGTTGATTTGTGTGTCACTTGAGTACAACACATCTTTGACAATAATCGTCAGACCCAAGGTGATTGATCCAAGTGTCAGTTGGACATCTTTTCTTCACGTGGTCAAGAAGTTATCTGTCGCGACCCTCATTCTCAAGATAGGACACAGACGCGAACAATAGAACCCTAGTGGACTTGCGCTAGGTTGTGAATGCTACGAGTTGGACTTAACGACTTAGTCAGGAAGTCGGGATCAGATGAATCCTAAGTGGTTCTCTGAACCAAGCTTAGAACATTGGGTTAGGACATTAGGACCTACCCCAAGACAACTCCGGATGAATGTTGACCTAAGGGGGCAAGTCTAGAAACGGACCAAGACATAGGTCTGAGACGTGGATTCGAGATGTGAGACCGAGACGTGGGTCCAAGACGCAGACGAACCGTGGTTCGGACGCTGGTCCAACCACACGGTTCAGACGCTGGTCCAACCACACAGTTCAAGTTTAGGTCTGGACCACAGGTTCTCGGAAGTGTTGGAGCTCCAGCAATGTTTTAGGTCGTCGACGGAGCTCCACGTAAGATCTCGAGATGAGTGAGGTATCACTATGTGATCTGACTTCCGAGCTGAGAATTACAGACGAACCACGATCGAGTTGTGGTATAATTTTCAAGGATCAAAGAGGAGTGCGGGGCCGCCGATCCCCATAAGTATATATGAGGGGGGCTCGATGCCTGGGTGGACCAGGACGAGTCACTCGACCCCAGAGTTCGGCGGGCAGACTCTAGGGGCATGAGGTGATGGCTGGGCCAGTTCCAAGGCACGTTCCGGTCCAGCCGGCTGGGCCAGTTCCGACACTTGGACCTAGGAACGATGTAAGGGTTGCAGCAAGACTAGGGAACGAGTCGACATGTTAGACTACCGTTCGGGAGCTTAGACCTAGACGGACATCACGGGCGGTTGGACCGCTAGGTGTGTTGGAGGCATCATTTAGGACCCTGGACTTTATGAGAAGTCCGCCCAAGTCATCTTGTGACTTGCTCATGTTTGGGATCGACCTAGGGACTTAAGGAATGCAGAGTTTGATGATTAAGGAGACGGTCCGGCTCCGGTCCGGACCAAACTGAGTTAAGATAAGTGGTGCATGGATGCTAACTTGTGATTGTGGTTTGCAGGTTAGCGGTGTAAGTTTCATGACCTACTGAGTAAGAGCTTCCGCTGGCACAACAAGGCGGTAGGTGTGCGAAAAGTGGTATCAGAGCCGACGCTTCGATGAGCGAGAACTTGAGGTAGCGATTGAAGGCTGGACGCTTGAGGAGGGACGCGAGACACGAAGCGGATCAACGTTTCTAAGGAACACGTGGAGCGATGACCGAGATAGGACAGAGTTCTAGGAGGAAGACTAAGAGACGAGCGGCGGCTGACACCGGGACCAGATCAACTCGAGCTAGCCCCGAGGCATAGTCAAGGGACGATAATTGACAACCTCCGTCCCACGTCAAGGAAGCCCAGTACCAGCTGCGGCACCGGTGCAGCAAGATGGAGTCTTGCCAACGATGCCCAACGATTCAGACGCGGGAAGTCAAAGAGTCTTGTATGCGAAACTCATCAAGATGATGAAGATCATGCAGGAGGGTATGGTCTCTAGGGATAAACGTATCGCTGAGCTTGAGGCACGCCAAGGGAGTTCCTCGTCTACTAGAAAGCTTTGTAAGACAAATTTACCGATCTCGTTTTCAGATATAAGACGGGCTCGCAAGGTTAAGGATTTCTTAATTGAGTTGGACCTATACTTTGAGACGCAACAGGCTCAGGAGTCAGACAAGGTGAGAGCGGCAGTTACGTTCCTGAAGGATCATGCACTTCTCTGGTGGACTGCATACAGGGATGAGCATGCCTTGACCGTCTCCGCGCTTGGTTGGAAAGAGTTCAAAGAGTTGCTCGCGAGACGATTCACTATGGAGTATCAAAAGATTCGGGACGATGTTAAGTTAATTATGCTGAAGCAGACAGGGACCTTAAGTGCTTATGTGCGTGAGTTCAGTGCTAAGCTGGATTCGTTCTCCAAGTGAACTGAGGAGACCAAAATATGTATATTTATTGGAGGACTCAAGTCTAGCTCGGAGAAGGCTCTCTTTCGGATGTCGGAGCTACTTGCGACAAGTGTCGAACTTTTGAAACTAGTGGTGTCGTGTTGTGGTTCGGCTCCTGTGTGAAATTCCTGTGTAACCTATGTTGTGTTTCTTTTCCGTGTTTCGTGAACCGTATCGCGTAACTCGCCGAACGGTGTGATGAGTGTCACTTTTGTGATTATCTGTTTAAGTGATCGCACGGTAGAGGAACGTGCCAAGTCATAGATATGTGCGCGTTCACTTTAGTGGTCCTTGTCGTCACATTTGTGTATAAAATGGTGGGTCGAAGGTTCATACGATATTCTCTCTCAGCGGGTGATTCGTAAGGGTTCTCGGTGATCTGCATGGAGGAGTGAGGAACTGCAGGAGTGGTGGTTATGGACGGAGGTGTGTTACCGGCTCCGGATCTTCCTTTCCCGAATCCGTTTCACATCAAGCTTCATTGCATCCACCGCGATCACTTTCGACAGTGGTTAGTTGCGTACTTTGGTGATGAGTTCATGAGGAGGGTGATGGAGTTACAGCTTCCGGTGATCCTTCCAATCGTAACATACGGAGAGACTTGGGATATGACGGTGTACATTTTGTTGTGAGGAACAATGGATCTCAACTATCCATCGAACGTTCCTTTCAATCTTTGGGTCGATGTCCGGTGCCATTGCAGACCGAAGATCAATCATGGGGCTTGGATCGTGAGAAACTTCGGGCAAGAATATTACAATCGAGTGATAGCTTCACCGTTTCCTTTTGTCATACCTTTTATTGTAGAACGTTTCCAAATTGTAATATTGACGTTGTATTAGTCTGCAGCTCACTGGTTTCATTCTGGTTGAGCGCTTCTGTGTAGTTACGGACCGCGAAGAATCCAGCGACATATCTGAAGGATTTTGTGAAGTCTTAGAGTGTTGTTGATGTCTTGTGTCTCTTTGGAGAGTAAAAATTCGTTCTAAGGGAAAAGTTAAGAGGAGAAAAGACAAAAAGTAAAGTTCTTTTTGCTCTTATTGGTCCACTTTTGGACCAATGGTGTTCTAGCTGATCCTCTCGACGTTTCTGTGGTTTCTGGAGGCTTCAGAAGTCCATTCGCGAAACGAAGGGTATGGTTGGAGAGCTCTCGACCGGGGCTACAATCTGGGCTGAAGAATCGATCGATTTGATGAAAGTATGAGCGCGTTATGATCGATTGAGTGGAGGGGGGTGAAATTCGTACCTACTGCTACGTTTCTGGTTGTTCCGAGAGACTCGCGAAGAGTTTTTAGGAGCTGTCTGTTGGGTTGGAGAGCTGACGACGTGCTGGTCATTTTGATATCAATTTCGTCAGGTTCTTGATCGATTTGGATTCTGAACCGACCGATTGAAGTTGAGAAGTGCAGATGGGATAAGGCGGGGACAGCGAACTGTGATAGCCATGGATAGTTTGCTATTGCTTAAGATCTGAGTCGAATTTCTGAGTGAAACTTTCCAGGATTGAAGGATGTCTTATCAGTAAGATACTTGGGAAGTTTCACCTCAAATGATCGAGTAGTTTGTTCAGAATCTTGGATCAAATGTACCTGGGTCTGTAAAGCTCTGAAGTTAGCACAGATTACGGTTTGATCCATATCTGAGAATTGGTTTGAGATTTCGAGCTGAAAATTGTTCAGTGTAGGAGTGAAGGGTCCAATCAAGCTTCCTGTGAAGTTTGATCATCATTGGTCGAGTGGTTTGGAAGGACTGAGGTCTCAAAGTTCGAAAATACTTCTGTTATTAGCAATTTCGGGTTTTTTCGGTATCATCTATGATCATTTTGGTCATTTTCGATCAATTTGGAGAGGAGTTTGTTGCTGAAACTGCCATGCCTGCATGCAATTCGACATTGGAGGGTGTGGGGGCTGATTTCAGCTCTTGGTGATGAAGGAGAACGGAGTCGTCATGAGTCTTAAGCCGCTGTTTGGGTTCTCGGAGCTGCCAGGTACTACCGCCGTTGGTGCTATATTGAGATCTGAATAGTGTTTTGGAGTATGCATGCTTTACCTTGCTGGAATGCTTGGTAGACCAGGGTGTACAGCAAGTTGTACCGATGCTCTATCAAGTTGATTGAGTGATCTTAGTATCTTCTGATTGTACTATGAAGTTGTGATAGTTGGATTGATGACCAGTTAGCGTCGCTGGGGAGCTATTCAGAAGTCAGGCTTCCAGTGATATAGATGAATAACTTCAGTTAGATAATACAGATCTGAGTATTTTTAGTTAGAATACAAAAGATCTGTTTGTAACACAAGTTTATGCAACCTATACGTAATCTTGGATCGTAGCAAGCTTTAAACTTGAGACGAGCGGATACAAGGTCACTCAGGCTAGAAGAGTAGATAGTGAAACATTTGAGTGGAAACATCCAGATCTAGATCCAACCTTGTCAATCCACATATCTCTGCACAGCCATATACCCCGTGTATTCCTAGACAGAAAAACACGTTATACGATAGCTGGTGAACTCGACGTGAAAAGTCTAGGGTGAGAGATACGTGTGTGGTTTTGCCACCATGGACATTGAAGGGTTGGGTCATTACGTAGATGAGGCTTCTACGTCTGGAGAGGCTCCAAAGGTGACCAAGCTTTCACGGTCTGATATGCGATTGCTTGAGGCATTTGCATTAGTAATGCAACAACAGCAAGCCACTGAACGGAAAGAAGCAATGGCTACTAAAGCCTTGCAATCTGTTGTGGGGTTGCTAGATCAGTTTGATGGGAAGAACATATCCAAGTACCTAAAGTACTATTCCCGAGAGATGGAGTTAAGCAAGGTGCCTGAAAGAGAGATGGTGAGTACATTTGCGCTTGCTGTCGTACTTGAACTACGAGAGCACATGAAGGACATCATCCGATCTCATGGTGCTACGTGGGAAGGATTTACTCTTCAGCTGAAAGAAGAGTATTCTTTAGAAGATGCAGACCGAGTGACTAAGAAGTCATTCATGGAGTGGGTAAACAAACCCAACAAAGGGCTTGTTGCCACAGAGCTATTTCGGGAGTATGAGAGACAATTCCTTCAGTTGTCTCGGATGGAGAAGCTCACATTGGAGAACGACAAGGTGGAGTTGTTTCTACAAGCAGCCAACAAGGAATTACAAAGGGAGTTGGAACTGCTTCTGGAAGATAGGATGGAAGACAACGGACTCACGACTGACTGGAGAAAAGTCTCTGAAGCAGTGAGTGTACTTGCCAAACGAGAGTACCGAAGAGGGAAGGTGGTGGTAAGACAAGAAGAGAGACCGCCACCGATCATAGTACCTCGTAGACAACCAATGGTACCCAATGTGCAAGCACCTATTGTGCATGTACCTCAAGTTCCACTTCCTACTATTCCTGTCCCGAAAGTTGCACCGCTAAGAGATGTTATGGAAGAGCTGGTAAAAGGGATGAGGGACTTGCAGATCAAGTTAGCAAGGTTGGAAGAGAAGGGAGGAGCACATGATACCAAACTTGCTCCTAAGCAAGATTATGTACAGAGATGCATTTGGTGTGATAGTTCTGATCATGCTCGAAGAGAGTGTGGTGATTTTGCCAAAACTCTACGAGATGGAGTAGTCTATTGGAAGGAAGGAAAGATTGCTTTGAAGGATAACGGAGAGATTCTTAGAACCAACTTCGGGAAAGGAGGAATGAAGCAAGTACTGGAGGAGTATCTATCTCAACATGCTACTGCGTCGGTAGAAGCTGCTACTTATGGAGTTGAGGTAGTACGAGAAAGAAGTGCTTCTAAGAAGGATGGAGATACTCTTGATATGTGGAGCCATGCGGTAAGCACGAACAAAAGGGGGAAAATGGCAAGGGAGGAGTTGCTCAGAACAGCCACGGCAATCAGGGGTGCTACTGGATGGGATGATCCCGTGGATACAATGTCTGTTCACGCTTATTTGGCGAAGAGTCAACATGAGGCTCTCATGGAGGAGAAGCGCAAACGAGATGAAGCAGGCCCTAGCGAAGAGAGAACAGCTCTCAAGAGGCAAACAAGAGGAGAAAAGTTCAGACCGGAGATCATGTCTCTACCAGAGGAGACTATGGAAGAGGTCATATCCTCTACTCCCGAGAAGTCAGAGAAGAGCAGAGGTAAGGAGAAAGGTAAATCTCCTTCATACAAGCTTCAGTCTGATATTGAAGCTGCTACGGATCTGAAAGGAGTACTAGAAGAGAGAGTACTCAATGCCAAGATCGAGTTTACCTTGCGAGAGATCCTTGGGATTGCCAAGAGAGAGTTTCATGATGTCATTATTGACACCATCAAACGAAAAAGGCAATTGGCAGGAGAAACCGCTGTGTCTAATGCATTAGACACAAGGATATCAAGAGAGGAAGAGTTAGAACTAGCTCAATGCTGCATCAACCGCAAGGTTTGATTTGAAGATGATAGTGATGACAAGGTCTCTAGTCATTACACTAGAGGACATTGGGCTAGAGCTACTACCGAAGCCTTAGTGAAGGTAGGAGAGATGACAGATCCGGTGGTTGCTCTCATTGATCATGGATCAGAGATCAATATTGTCTCTAAGGACATCTACAAGCAAGGTGGATGGCCTGTTGATATAGATCATGGTTGGATGATCAGAACAGCGAACAACACACGAGGAGAACTCTATGGAGCTTGTCCTGATGTGAAAGTAAAGGTGGGAGATGTAACTATTGAACAAAACTTCTTTGTTCAAGATAGTACGTCATACCCGGTGATACTCGGTCAACCTTACATTACAGCTGTGAGGATGGAGACCAAGGTTTTGGATGATGGATCTGCTTATGCGCGGATCAGAAGTCAGGATGGCAAGAGAGCGGTACTGTTTCTAACTGTATCAGCAAACCACGAGCGGAACTGTAACACCTAGGGGTTGCATAGTAGTAAATATATGGATAGTTATAACTATGTGTGGTGAGTCTTCTAAATAAGTCTCAAGGCTAGACCATACTCTAAGTTAGTGACAGATAACTAGGAGTAGTCACAGTTAGAGTTGGAGGTATTTGAGGACAGAATATTAGAATATTCTAAAGTGTGAGAACTACTATTTTGTTTGATTGTGCATAAAATGACAAGGATGTGAATAATACACTCTTGTCTTATGCGTGACTGATTTTTATTGGTTGTAGAGACTTAAGGGTCAAACAATCAAGAGGGTTGTTGACCTTTTTGGCTCAATTATGTGTTAGTATTTTGTCTTGTAAGGAGCAATCCGAGATTCCTTTCAAAGATTCCTTTATACTTCTAGAAGAATCCTAATTATTAGAGTAGAGTCAAAAGAGGAGAAATCTACTCTTGACTTAGGACTTTTACCTTTGACTTGGTCTCGGTAAATTGCAGTAAATTAGATTTACAAGTAGTTACCATGGTAAATCTGCAGTAGTATAAATAGAGGGGTTGTGGAGTGATCTCTCATCCTCCCTTTGCTTTGTATTTGGAAGCCGTTAGGCCATATCTATAAAGGGTGTGTTTTTCTCATCTCTATGCCTCCATGAGAGTTCTGGTTCCGAGTGAGGAAGTGAGATGAATATGTCGAGAGTTGGATTTAGCAGAGGCCTCCTAGTTCTATGATGCGCCTCACCAAAGACCATCAGAGGTTTACCCTGGGTGAGAGACAGGACCGGTAGCACGCTTGAGGGTCACAGAACAGAGATTATCTGAGGGGTGGCTCCTTGCCTAAGGTCACGGAGGAGTTCAAGGATTTTTGACAAGTACTGCTATAGAGCGAGGACATAGTGGTACACTTGAGAAGGTACTCTCGCTAGAGAAAAAAAGTGCTTTTTGTACATGAGTTGTGAGATTTTCTGGGAGTGGATTTGTTACACATACACGACTTGCTGACTTGCAGAAGTGGGAGCAGAAAGTTGTACGAAAAACTGAAAAAGATCTAAAGAGAGTTGGTGTGCTTGAAGAGGATGATAAGATAGAAGGTGTTTATTTGGAGTTAGGATTGGGAGATTTCATCGATGAACTTGCTATGCATGAGCAAGAAGATGAGGATCATGTGGTGGAAGTACACTCTAGGGAGCTCTATACAGCTATAGAGTCATTCGTAGATCCTGAAGTTAGAGTTGATACTAGGTACAAAACGGTAGACAAGAAGGTAAAACTTGTTGCTCAGCCATTACCTAGTGATTCTAACCAGCGAGTCCAACAATCTTCGAAGGAGAAAAGCTTGAGAGATCTTAGCAGGGTCGGTCACAAGTTCACTGAAGCTACGCTCAAGGAGTTGAAGGTTGGTTCAGCAGATTTTCTTTTGTCTGTGGAGGAGAATAGGTTTAGGGAGATATTAACTAGGCACGGGAAAGCTTTTGCTTTTGAAGCCTCAGAAATCGGATGTGTAGATCCTAGCATTGTGGCGCCAATGATCATATTCACAGTTCCACATGCTCCTTGGGATTTGAGGCCAATTCCTGTACCTAGAGCGCATCTACCGAAACTCATAGAGCTCTTGAAGGAGAAGATGCAGATGAAGATCTTAGAACCATCGTTTGCACCATACTCTAGTCGTTGGTTTACAGTACCAAAGAAGAGTGGTGCATTACGGTTCATCCAAGATATGCAACCTGTGAACCAAGTGACCATCAGAAATACAGGCATAGGACCTATCGTCGGAGAGTTTGCTGAAGCGTTTGCTGGGAGGGCTATTTACTCTATAGGAGATCTTTACTCTGGATACGATCAGTTTCAACTTGCTGAACAGAGTAGAGATATCACCACCATGAGGACACCGTTGGGGTTGGTCAGAATGTGCACACTACCACAAGGAGCAACAAACTCGGTAGCGCACATGATGAACGGGATGAACAAGGTTCTCCGTGAGTTCATTCCTGAGAAGACCATGCCTTTCTTGGATGACATTCCAATTAAGGGATGCGTTGAGGAGGAGAAAGATGAGACAATGGATCAGAAGGGGTGTAGAAACTTTGTTGCTGATCACATTTCAGATTGTGATAAAATCTTATCACGACTTGAAGAGGCGCACTTGACACTATCAGGTGCTAAGTCTTCATTTGGAGTGCGAGAAGTTGTGATTGTGGGGCATCTATGTGGATGGTTTGGACGCAAGCCTGATCCTGGTAAAGTGGATGCTATACGACGGATGAAGGATACTTGTGGTTCAACAACAGAGGTGAGAAGGTTTCTTGGAGCTTGTGTCTTCTATCATGTGTGGATTCCACATTTTGCACATGTGGCTGATCCTCTTTACGATCTGTTGCACAAGAGGTTTGCATGGGAGGAGCGGCATACTGAGGCGATTCAGAGATTGAAGCAGTTGTTATCTTCTCCACCTATACTTCGTCGTGTGAGCTACGAGGATAGCAAACCAGTGATACTTACTGTTGATACTAGTCCGATAGCCATTGGATGGGCAGTAGGACAAGATGATGAAGAAGAGAATCGGTTTGCAGTCAGATTTGGAGCAAAGGTGTTGAGTGAGCGACATAGAAACTATCCTCAAGTGAAGAGAGAGTTATGGGGAGTAGTTACAGCTATGAAAGCTGAAAAGGACTATCTGATTGGAGCGCCAGTAATAGTAGAAACAGATTGTTTACCACTATTAGGGATGATTACAAACTGTAACACTCTTGATATTGCTATGCTACGCTGGATTGCTTACATCAAGTCCTTAAATCCTGAGTTCCGACACATAGCGGGGAAGAACAATCCAGTAGCTGATATGTTATCTCGTGCGAGGTATGAGGATGAGGAGGAGATGATAGAAGATATAGAAGACGTTGGTACTACTGTTTTCTGTAGAGCTCAAGGAGGTGAGAGTGAGCATTTGAAACCGTTCATGGAGGAGCTATATGAAGGAGAATGGATAGACATAGGACGCTATCTAAGCCTGTTGACTAGACAGCCAGGATGGAGTGATGCTCACTTTAAACAAATCAGGAGGAAGGCTTATAACTACTTGCTACAAGGTGGTTATTTGTGGAAACATGCTAAGCAAGGTGGTAAGATGCCACAAAGGGTTGTGTGCAAGGTTGACATGCAGAAGTTACTCATGCAGGAGTTTCATGAGAGCTTGTGGGCAGGACATAGAGGTATTTATGCCACCTTTACAAAGCTGAAGGAGAGATATTGGTGGCGTAACATGCATAGAGATGTAGTTCAATTTGTGGAGACATGCCAAACTTGTCAAGAGTATTCAGGAATTCGGCATCGAGATGGGTTACATCCTACTTATCCACTTGCAATGCATTATAAGTGGGTAGTAGATCTTGTTATTATGCCAGTTGGTATATGGCAGATGCGTTACTTAGTTTTGGCACGTGAGGATTTGTCCAACCAAGTGGAAGGGCGAGCCTTACGGACAAAATCCACAGAGGGAGTCTGCAAATTCTTGTTGGAAGATGTGATTTGTAGATATGGTTGTGTTGGGAAGATCACGGCTGATCGAGGGGAGCTGAACAATGATGAGGCTAAAGCGTTCTTCAAGAGGTGTGGTGTGAAGTTAGCTCTCACCACAGCCTACAATCCGGAAGGTAATGCGAAGAGTGAACGTGGTCATCCTCCTATTGTGAAAGCTATTGTGAAAGCTTGCAAGGGGAGGGCAAGAGAATGGCCAAGATTTCTTCCGTTTGCATTATGGGCTGATCGTTCGACTCATAGTTCAGTTACGGGATATATGCCGGCAGAGTTGATGCATGGGCAGAAACCTATCATGCCCATTGAGGAGCATATACCCACTTGGAGTGTTCTACCTTGGGAGGATGGTATGTCTACAGAAGATCTTCTTGCTGTCCGAATCCGTCAACTAGAGAGAAGACCTGAAGATGTAGAGATTGCATTGGAGAAGCTGAAAGAGGCGCGCTTGAGAAACAAAGACAGATTCGATAAGCGTCATCGATTAAGGCCGAAGGAGATTAAAGAAGGAGATTGGGTGTTGGTCCACGATAGTAGCTTGGACAACCAACACAGTGCGCTTAGAAAATTCTCTAAGCGATGGTTTGGCCCGTATGTGGTTCTTGTCGTGCTTGACAATGCCACATATTCACTAAGAGAGCTTGATGGGGCAGAGCTCAAGGTTCCCATTGCAGGCAAGCGTGTGAAACTCTTCAAGAAGCGAGATGAAGGGATAAGCATGGAGGAAGTCGGAGCAGAATTTGATATCTTGGATGATGACGGAGAAGATTTGGATGACGAAGATATTGCCAACGACAACATCAGTGAAGAAGATGAAGATATAGTGTGATGCCGACCACAACTTGTGAGTGTTGACGCATACCAGAGGATGCGCAGGTTTAGAAAGGGTGGATGTCGTATTGTGGTTCGACTCCTGTGTGAAATTCCTGTGTAACCTATGTTGTGTTTCTTTTCCGTGTTTCGTGAACCGTATCGCGTAACTCGCCGAACAGTGTGATGAGTGCCACGTTTGTGATTATCTGTTTAAGTGATCGCACGGTAGAGGAACGTGCCAAGTCATAGATCTGTGCGCGTTCACTTTAGTGGTCCTTGTCGTCACATTTGTGTATAAAATGGTGGGTCGAAGGTTCATACGATATTCTCTCTCAGCGGGTGATTCGTAAAGGTTCTCGGTGATCTGCATGGAGGAGTGAGGAACTGCAGGAGTGGTGGTTATGGACGGAGGTGTGTTACCGGCTCCGGATCTTCCTTTCCCGAATCCGTTTCACATCAAGCTTCATTGCATCCACCGCGATCACTTTCGACAGTGGTTAGTTGCGTACTTTGGTGATGAGTTCATGGGGAGGGTGATGGAGTTACAGCTTCCGGTGATCCTTCCAATCGTAACATACGGAGAGACTTGGGATATGACGGTGTACATTTTGTTGTGAGGAACAATGGATCTCAACTATCCATCGAACGTTCCTTTCAATCTTTGGGTCGATGTCCGGTGCCATTGCAGACCGAAGATCAATCATGGGGCTTGGATCGTGAGAAACTTCGGGCAAGAATATTACAATCGAGTGATAGCTTCACCGTTTCCTTTTGTCATACCTTTTATTGTAGAACGTTTCCAAGTTGTAATATTGACGTTGTATTAGTCTGCGGCTCACTGGTTTCATTCTGGTTGAGCGCTTCTGTGTAGTTACGGACCGCGAAGAATCCAGCGACATATCTGAAGGATTTTGTGAAGTCTTAGAGTGTTGTTGATGTCTTGTGTCTCTTTGGAGAGTAAAAATTCGTTCTAAGGGAAAAGTTAAGAGGAGAAAAGACAAAAAGTAAAGTTCTTTTTGCTCTTATTGGTCCACTTTTGGACCAATGGTGTTCTAGCTGATCCTCTCGACGTTTCTGTGGTTTCTGGAGGCTTCAGAAGTCCATTCGCGAAACGAAGGGTATGGTTGGAGAGCTCTCGACTGGGGCTACAATCTGGGCTGAAGAATCGATCGATTTGATGAAAGTATGAGCGCGTTATGATCGATTGAGTGGAGGGGGGTGAAATTCGTACCTACTGCTACGTTTCTGGTTGTTCCGAGAGACTCGCGAAGAGTTTTTAGGAGCTGTCTGTTGGGTTGGAGAGCTGACGACGTGCTGGTCATTTTGATATCAATTTCGTTAGGTTCTTAATCGATTTGGATTCTGAACCGACCGATTGAAGTTGAGAAGTGCAGATGGGATAAGGCGGGGACAGCGAACTGTGATAGCCATGGATAGTTTGCTATTGCTTAAGATCTGAGTCGAATTTCTGAGTGAAACTTTCCAGGATTGAAGAATGTCTTATCAGTAAGATACTTGGGAAGTTTCACCTCAAATGATCGAGTAGTTTGTTCAGAATCTTGGATCAAATGTACCTGGGTCTGTAAAGCTCTGAAGTTAGCACAGATTACGGTTTGATCCATATCTGAGAATTGGTTTGAGATTTCGACCTAAAAATTGTTCAGGGTAGGAGTGAAGGGTCCAATCAAGCTTCCTGTGAAGTTTGATCATCATTGGTCGAGTGGTTTGGAAGGACTGAGGTCTCAAAGTTCGAAAATACTTCTGTTATTAGCAATTTCGGGTTTTTTCGGTATCATCTATGATCATTTTGGTCATTTTCGATCAATTTGGAGAGGAGTTTGTTGCTGAAACTGCCATGCCTGTATGCAATTCGACATTGGAGGGTGTGGGGGCTGATTTCAGCTCTTGGTGATGAAGGAGAACGGAGTCGTCATGAGTCTTAAGCCGCTGTTTGGGTTCTCGGAGCTGCCAGGTACTACCGCCGTTGGTGCTATATTGAGATCTGAATAGTGTTTTGGAGTATGCATGCTTTACCTTGCTGGAATGCTTGGTAGACCAGGGTGTACAGCAAGTTGTACCGATGCTCTATCAAGTTGATTGAGTGATCTTAGTATCTTCTGATTGTACTATGAAGTTGTGATAGTTGGATTGATGGCCAGTTAGCGTCGTTGGGGAGCTATTCAGAAGTCAGGCTTCCAGTGATATAGATGAATAACTTCAGTTAGATAATACAGATCTGAGTATTTTTAGTTAGAATACAAAAGATCTGTTTGTAACACAAGTTTATGCAACCTATACGTAACCTTGGATCGTAGCAAGCTTTAAACTTGAGACGAGCGGATACAAGGTCACTCAGGCTAGAAGAGTAGATAGTGAAACATTTGAGTGGAAACATCCAGATCTAGATCCAACCTTGTCAATCCACATATCTCTGCACAGCCATATACCCCGTGTATTCCTAGACAGAAAAACACGTTATATGATAGCGGAGCGGATTGGGGACGATGAAGTCCAGCAACTGAAACCTTTTGAACCACGCAGCACGGACAAGTTTCAGAAGAAGAACAAGGACTACAAGCGACAATGGGATGGGAGTGAGAAAGATCGGAAGGATTCTTTTGCCCCGGCAGCAAAACGACATCAAACAAGAGTAAAACCTAAGGGGCAAACACCTCAGAAAGGCAATGGAGCTAAGTTTACTTGTTACAACTGTGGCGAGGCGGGCCATAGTGCTAAGGGGTGCACGAAACCTAACTGTAGCATGAATACGTTTGTTGCAAAGGACTTGTTGGAGGGCTAGATGACTGTGACCTTGAGAACCACAAAGAAGACACCGAGACTGATGTTTCTGCAAGCCAAGGTTGCTAACCGTGATGTTACTTTTCTTGTGGACACATGAGCGACCCACTCCTTCATAAGTCCGAAGTTAGTGAAGAAGTTGGGCTTGTCTACCTCCAAGGCAGACAAGTCTATTCAGATGCGCTTTGCCAAGAGCAAGACGACCCAAACTTTTGAAGTGGTCTTGGACGTACGATTTGCGTGTGGGAAGTTGGAGTTCACAGAGAACTTCACGGTGTGCAAGATGGATGATATCCATGCGGTTTTAGGGAACACTTTCTTGGACAGGTTTGAAGTGGAACTTAGGCGGAAACCCTTGAGGTTGAACGTCAGAGTTAAAGGACGGAAGCAGGGAGTGAGGCTGATCCGAAAAACGCGGAAAATTGATGATTTTGCGACGAATTTGATCAAAGACAAACAGATGGACTTCAACGACGGAGTCATGTGTTTGATGCGGGTTGCAGATTTGATGACGAATGATGGACAAGAGGAAACATCAAGAGACGCGACTAAACTTCCGAAGATGCCTTGTCCTCTACGTGGATGACACAGTGATTGTCAGTAGCAGTGAGGTTCTACTATCCCATGTAAAAAAGAAATTGAGCTCACGGTTCAAAATGACTGACATTGGTCCAGTCCATCATTGCCTTAGCATTGAGATTAACCGTGATCCATCTTCTAGCACTATTAGACTTAGTCAAACTTTGTATTTGACACAGAAACTATTTCAGTTTGGCTTACAAGACTGCAACCCCTCTAGTCACATGTGATAAACTTTCCTCGGATGACTCTCCTGTCACTGAGGATGAAAATAAGCTATGTAATAGTTATCCTTACCAGAGTGCAACTGGCTCTATTAATTGGGCCGCAGTATGCACTCGTCTTGATTTGTCTTATCTCATTAGTGTACTCTCCCAGTTTATGAGTAGTCCTGGACCTAGACACATTGTCGCTATGAAGCGGATTTTTCGTTACATCAAGAGAACTTTTAATTTATACCTTGAGTATGCTCACTCACCCGAGCCCTACTCTCTGTTCGGTTACTCCGATGCTGACTTGGGAGGACATGCAGAGACAAGACGATCCACATCAGATCATTGCTTCATCTACTCTAGAGGAGCCATCAGCTGGTCCTTTAAGAGACAGAAGTCAGTAGCCCTGTCAAGCATAGAGGCAGAATATGTAGCTCTTAGCACGAGCTGTTCAGAGACAATCTGGTTACTTCAGCTCCTGATTGACATCGGATTGCATGACAAGGAGCCCACTGTTACATATTGTGACAACCAAAGCACTATGGCCCTTGTCGACACTAGCAAGTTCTACGAAGCACATCGACATCCGATATCACTTCATCAAAGATCACGTCGCTGGAAAAGTTATAGAAGTTAGATATTGTGCTACTGAGGACATGGTTGCAGATATTCTGACAAAGAGCTTACCAACTCCCAAGTTGGATTATCTACTGCCAAAGCTAGGAATGTTTTCTAGCTAATAATGTTTTTATCCGAACTGTTATTGGGTGGGAGTGTTAGAATACTGTACAAGTATAAAACCCCTTATCCAGTAACCAGTTCAGGTTATTAGGTAGTGACCTTCCGTAAGGTCACCAAGGTCAAGACCAAGAGTATATTATCCAGGACCAAGACCATTGTACATTATCGAGTAATCTATTTACTTGGTTTTGCCCACACTCTCTTGAGGAGCTCTCTCACACTCTCATACTGTCCTTATGCCATGACTTAGAGTTTTGCATTAGCCTATTCTACCACTAGTTCATTTCTACCACTAGTTCATTTCCAACAAGACTGATTTATACCTGATGATATGACAGCAGACTTATCATGCTAACTCGTTAGAAGAACTCGGTCCAAATGCACTTTTTATAGTCTGCCGTCCTGGTTCAGTGCAGCTGCTCGAGCACAGAGTTGCATATTATCGTATGTTTATCCCAGAGTTTAGTATGCTAGTTTAGCGCTAAGATTGCCTTCGGCTTTGCGCCACGCTACGTTACATCAATAATCATACTTGAGAGTCAGACATCAATGCAGGATCCGTCGATACACGAAACATCTGTCCTCTAGACATGCATGTCTCCTACCTGAACGGTCGATTTTCTCTGAAACTGGAACTGCAAAGCATTCGGAGAGCATAGCACGGAAGATGTGTGGTAAGTCATTACTTGTCGACAATACTTATAAGAACAGAAGATGAAAACTGACAGGAGTGAAGTCTGAAGGGCTACATTCTTCTGTGGCGCAAATCCAACTAGAGTATTTAGATTTATCACGGAAGTCTACTGGATGCTTGGTTTTCTCGCTGAGTAATCGAGATTACAGAGGATATCGAAGTGTTTGGTTTTCTTCTTCTGGCTGAACTCATCACCTCGTTCCACAGAATGCGTACGAGGTAACGCAAGTGGCGGCGACTACTATGCTCGAGTCCGAATGATTGGAATCTGTGGGAAGAGCGGGCCTCTTTGCGGTGGCAGACGGGCCATTGGATTTTTCTGCCGGCAACTAGTAACTAACTACTCCTCTATCAATACCAGGTTCCATTTACGTCGGAGATGCAGCTGAAATTCTACGCTTGCTGTGGAGACCGACAGTATTCTTAGCTTACAGCAAGAAATGAGATTAGCAATTCCATCAAGTTAGTCCAATCCGAGAAGACTGAGAGCTATCACAATGCTATAAGAGGACCACGCTTACGATGCAAGCGACACCACTAATGAATAAGACGGATAAGTTTTCTTGCCTTGCTCTTGTCCTCGCGGTTTTGAGGCTTGAGTAGGCGAACCAGCAGTTTAGCAGAAGTGCGCTTAGTGGAAACACTAAACCAGGTTTCGAAACGTCCACTCTAGTGTGATGATGAATGTCGTGGTGCTGAGCTAAGAGCTCATCGTGAGAGCTGGTGTCGAGAGAAAAAAAGAACTTGGAAGAGTTCATTTGCAAGAGAGTCAAGAAGGACTTAGAAAGTCCTCTGAATGGCGTCAGCTCTAAGTGTGATGGATGATGAATGTCGTGGTGTTCGACTCTCATCTGAGCTCATCTGCAAGAAGAACTTGGAAGAGTTCATTTGCCAGAGTGTCAAGACGGACTTAAGAAAGTCCTCTCAATGGCGTGGCGTGCGAGAGCAACTCGAATTACGGAGGAATCCCAAAAATCAAAGTACAGAGGAACAGAAACATTTTATCTACCTTTAAGAGAGGTGCGGGATATCGATCCCCGTGCCTATCGCATGCAAAGCGATCGCTCTACCATGTGAGCTACACCCCCTATTTGGATGACATGATCGTACACATTAAAATGACAACAATATTTTTGCGCAAGGCGGCACGTGTATCTGCTACGCCTGAGGAGGTGTGAAGGGTATAAACCCACGAGTTGAGTTGACGAGAGGACCTCGGTGAGAGATACAACAACTCCCGACAGCGAGCAATTCAGAAGTCAGTGCGTTCAGCTCTGAGCGAACCATTCTTTCGCCTTCTACTAAAGCATACTATGCGCGGGGCACACTAAGCGGTTAATCACAATATTTTGAACACCTCTTCATTGAGACATCACCATTATAACTGAAGTTGGATTATGCAGCAGCTGGATTATCTTGGTACACTGACACCGTACCCAAATAAACTGTCACCTCAAGCACTGCTTCACTCTCCAGTCCAGTGTTTGAGACGAAGAAATGTTGGAGGAGTTGACTAAGTAACCGAAGATGATAAAATGCTGAGATCTCTGAAATGCCAGTTCCAAATAGTCCTGATGCCCCTAGCGTATCGTAAGGCATTCGGCCATCCTCGTCATGATATAGAAAATGTGGTGCTTCACTCTGTCGAGGTCGTGACGCACTACTCGTAAGCACTGCGTTTGAAACTTTTCATCGAAAATCATCAAAGGTACATCGAGATCGAACATAGATCTTGTGAGAAAATCTATCATTGATGTGTGGAAAAGAATCGTATCATCTTCTGTACCATCAAGGTTGAAGGACTACAACCAGTCTGTCTATTGAGATAAAGTTTCCCTTCCAAAACAAGACAGAGAGAAGTTCGTCTCGAAGCCTCATCATTTTGATGGGACTCAACTTTGTGTAAGCGGACGAGACCACTACTGTCACAGATTTTTTAACTCACTTGTTGTGCGCCCCCACCTCCGCCCTGAACCTTTTTCTTTCTTCTGGGACAGTTCGGGATTCTCAGTAGCACTCTTGCTTTATGAACTCTATTTTCTCTTACTTTCCTCAGCTTGCCGAATACGAAAGACCGTAAATCTTCTCATCATTTGTTTTGATCTTACCCCGATCGCCGTGATCCGTTTACTTTCATACGGCACAGTAGCAACTAAGTGGGAAGAATATGAGTAGTTTACTAACCGTCGTCTGTAAACCCATATGCCGTGCAGGAGCAGATGAGGTTTACCAAGTGTTATAACTCTTCTCTGCCCATGAAGGAGTATACCATTCTCGGCCTTTTGGCTAAGATCAAGTGTAGTTATAATCAGTTTGATATCTGACACGAGGGACATCGACCCTCACGATATTAATCTAATTTCTCTCACGGGCGTGAGTCCAATGGGGTAGCTTGCTACTTCGGACTCTCCAGTGTCGCCTTGGTATTGCACTATCACGAACCGGCGCAGCCCATCCTCCCCCTCGCGGGAGACCCAATGATATCAAGAAGCAAGTATTCCCCGTCTCCTTCTGAGTGCTGTGTAAATCCTCTGCTGCGCTTCGATATTGCATTTTCTTGACCAAGAAGAGAATCCACCAGTGCCACAGTTTAGGCTGTTTGGACATTGAACCTCCGACGGACTTGAGTACCCAACTCTCGTCTTAGGGCCCAATCGCCCATGAGCGGCTGGACCCTTAGAGCAGCAATACTAAACCCGAGCTTCCCACACTAACGAACGGGTCGAGCGCACATCCAACTCTCGTCTCAGAGCAGCAATACTAAACCCAAGCCTTCGAAACTCACGAACGGGTCGAGCGCACAGTGGAGTTCAGCATATGCTAGTTTTTGCGGAGTCGATGGTAAATCGAATAATTAGAAACGAATGGGCCATGTTGCAGATGGAGTAATGCCATCACACTGAGCCCAGGAAATCACTCGCTGCCGGTTGGAATCTGCTATAGCGTCGACGTTATCCTGCACCATTGACATTGACCTGTTCAGGAAATACATTTCAGAAGAAATTACAACGCAGAGACTGATCGTCTCAGCTACTGAATTATTATGACAATAGTCAACTGCAAATAAACACACAGATTGACGAGAACCAAACTGATTGTCTAGTACAAAACAGGGAAAGTAGATTGCCAAGGATAGAGATAGAAATTAATGTAGTTGATTCTTCTGCTAACTGTCTCCGTTCAGAATTCATGCACACATCCGCGCTGTGAAACTTACAGCGAATCATGTAGGAAAGTTTTGACAATACAGAAACACAATTAGGTTGCGGCTCTTCACGGAAGGAATAGGAGGATGGCTATCCAAGAGTATGCAGGCTAACTAATGCGTAAGGCTCGTCTCAATCGTGAATATTTAGTCGGCTAAATTCCAAGTTGAACAGATAGTTTTGAGTCCAACTGGTGATGTAATATGTTCAGCTGATTCCCTTTTAACCTTCGGTGCACAGTACAGAGTGCATAGTCCTAGGTCACCATGAGGCCTGTAACTGACGAGATCGATCGATTTCACTCAAACAAATGGCAATGATTTGACACCAACTTGGTAATAATTATTTGCGAACCAGAATACTTCAACAGCATCTACCGTATACAGGTGAGTGATATCGTTGATATGAGGTGTGAAATTCACCGGGGCAAATGTTCTTTCTGCCTTCCCACCCCACTGGTCTTAGAAGCTTTCGGTTTGTTAGCAGATGGTGGCTCTAATCAGATCGAAGAGACTTCACACGAGTTCCCAATCTAAGCTATCATGGCAGGCCGCCGAGGTTTCTACTTGTACATCCCTTACTTCCTACAGTTCAATTAGAACCCCCTCAAAGTAATCCAATTTACTTATCCAGCATCTCGTAGATTCAGAGACTGTGCAATGCTTAGCAGATCTAGGAAGGCACTTGCGATGTCCGAAGGGTACGGTCAACTACATGGAAACCTCCTGCTAACTCTACTCTAACGAGATCTGAACTTGCTTTTGAGCGACCGATCATACCTATGTGTGAAACAAACACAGAGCCAAAATTTGTGGATAATCTTTACAACAAACTTGTGAAGAATGTTGGGAGTCTGGACACTTGGGCAAGTACTGTTGCCCAAGCAGTAATTTCGGGCTTTGTGAAGCGCAGATGACACTAACGCCCGTGGTTAAAATTCTCAACTTTGGCAGGGATGATTCCGATGTTCATCTCATCTTCGTCCTCACAAATTTCTTCCTAGAGCTGCAACATCCTCATACATAAAGCTCGCAGAACCGTGATCTGCAAATTATGATATGAGACTATGAAACTGCAATTACCCTTCCCTTCGTGGCACTTTTCGTCTGGGGTCACTTAATATTACAGAAATCGAGTCTCCAGGAAAGCGAGTGTTTATTCATCTCACCTTGCAAGCGATCAGCGGTAGTAAAGATGAAGAACTAACATATGCTGAACTCCACTGTGCGGTCGACCAGTTCGTGATCTTGGAAAGCTAGGGTTTAGTATTGCTGCTGTATTGGGTACTCGAGTCCTCACGCCTCCATGGTCTTGTCGTAGAAGAATAAGAATTCATGTCAAAGGGCAGACTCATTTGAATGATCTTGAAACACGTCCCATTAGACCGAAGTGGTAGCTCGCTAGTATTTGATCCGAAACTTGATAGCTCTACTTACCGCTATTCGTTACACCTGCAACGAGCTGCGATCTTGGTCTTTATCACTAGCTCTATGGAGCTACAAAGGGTGATACAGGTAATCAGAGAAGCATAGTCGTCTGCCTCTTTATACCTACCCAAATACTCCTTCCCGATGGACGTGGTAAGTACTTCCATACGGGCCATGGACGAAAAATTTCAGTTATCACATAGGCTACATCCGTTGAACTAGAAAGGATCTTCACATCGTTTAATTCACGATCGACCATCGCACACGTGCAGAATACTTGGATACCACGGTCCCCTATTCGGCAATTCGGATGTTCAACGTCAAAGTACGCAAAAATGTGGCAAAGCGGTAGCTCGAGTTCGTGGTGCCTCACGACTCATGGATTGTTCCTTGGCAAGAAACTTTAAGTCGATCATATCGATGAGGAGGACAGACATTCATCACGCAGCGGGTGAATCCACAATCCAGCTATTCTTCGCTTGACAATCGACAACCCACTGATTTGTCGCAACTCATTGTTGAACGTAAGCGGATCTGCTAGCGTTCGAGCTGAGATAAAGGCAAATGTCAATAAGATGTCGGTGGTGTCCAATCTTTAACCTCCGGAAACAGGGTCTCACCACCTGGTGAGACAGGTGGCTCCTTACATTTAAAGTTCAAACCCTAATCCTCCTTATTTTGGATTCCTCCGTGGGTTGAAAGAGGCGCTAACTTTCCGAACGGGACGACGAGATGAGAGTTTCGCAAAGTCGAGTACTTCCTTATGATTAAGGAAGTACCTTGACGTTGCTTATTCACCTCCTCCTTGACGTTGCTTATTTGCTTAATTTTTTTTCAGATTGGCACCTGCATATTCACCTCTTCCGAGTTCGGAAGAGGTGATGCAAATGTGTTAATTTATTCACTAACCCTTCCTCTTGGATGGGTTAGTGTATAAATTAACAGTAATAAAAAATAATACTTTTATTGAGTTTGAGCCAGTTTTTTTGTACGAGGAAGGAGATGTTTTGCCATCCACTACTTATGGGTTTTTTATTCTAGCAGTGACCATGTGTACGATAGAAAATCTATTTTATTTATAGATTTTAACTTTAATATTTAAATAGAATGTTAAATTTAGCTATGGCATCAGTTTATATTTAGTTTTCTGAACCTCATGTACACGGCACTTACGGTTGGATCTGGAGTAAACAGTGTTCCATCGCATGTTTTACAGTGTTTTAGAATTAAACTGTCACCTCTAACCACCTCCAAACCAATTATCTTTCGTTATTTTCAGTGATTATATTAACTTTTGTCCGTTTTTGCTCCCTGGCCGGAATGGCCACTGCTATGCATATGTACTGCCTACCGGTTCCAGGGGCCACGTCTCGGGATTTAATCCCCGTTCATTTAATGCCTAAGGGTTCCAGGAGCTACGTTCCGGGACTAAATTTAATGCCCACAAGGAGATAGCTTCTGCTATTAAATTGAACCGAGACTTCCTTGCATTGCTGACGTCTCGCCACGGACTACTTTCGAAATAGCAGTGCCGGTTCGGGGGGATTCATTTCTTCTTCGCTGCGCGTGACGGTTTTTGCAGTAGATAATTTTCCGCCTCGATGTTGATTACAGTTCAAATTAAACTTTAAGAGTTGACACAAAAAAGACCATGGTGGACCAGAGACTTTATTTTGATACAAAAATATTTACATTGTCCAAGGTCCTGGATGTGCTGCACTTATTCCTATGCGGTAATCCTCAAAACTCTGCAGTCACTACATACTGTTCATCTACTATCTGTGCTAGCTGAACATAACATAACTATGAACAAATATCAAACAGACATCGGCTCATGCAGTTCGAACGCCCGCCCTGCATCTATATGCCTCAGGAAGGTACCCAACAGCGGTATATACTCCACTGATCCCGTGTTGACAGTCCCGATGTCAGTGTCTCCATCAGCAGAAGCGTGCATCTGTGCACAGGTTCCTCCGGCTGCTGCTCAGCAACTGCAACAGGCGGATCGGTCCAACTATCCCCCTCGGTGTACCTCCTTCTGCACTGCCCACAATGCCTATTGTCCTGCAAAAGAAGATGTTCTGAACATCTTTTGCAGTGATTTCAGCAGGGTGCAAAAATGATTTCCACAGAGAATCTAGTCTTCGTTCCTGCATCCCACCCTGAATGAGTCAACGGAGAGAAGTGCTGTACTTCCCGGAAGTTAGCATAGTCCTCAAACAACTGCGGATTGCAGTAGACAACGGATGAGAGTTCCTGTACTTATTAAACTGGAGGGCCCTGGCAAGTACATTCGCATAAGTCAGCTCAACACGATTTTTCGTATCCGCAACACCTAAAAGAACATACATATCTTTGCCGTCAGTCAGCATGCTCTCAGAAACGTACTTCGTCGTCACATGGTGATACTCCTCCTTCTGATCTTTCATACAGTAACCCAGCATATCAAATAGGTGTGCAAGCTATGATTTGTTAACGACTTCTCAAAAACCTCATCACCCAAAGGTTTCGCATGCTGCCATCCAAAACCGCAATAAGTCATTTCGTAACTTACGGGCAATTTTTTGCATGGATGCAAACTACCCCTTGAAAGTGTAGATGAAGTAGAGCGCCCCCACGTTCGACAGAAAACAAACCGGAAACACAGTGTTTATCCAGAAAAACAGCCAACAGCGAGAAAAGTTCCAAGTCCAAATCCCCTCTTGTCTTATAGACAGTAATTGACATCTCAAGACTTTTCTCGGGAATCGACGCATTGATCTTCCTCGCTCTTGCCTCCCTTCGTAGAGACATTAAGACGAGACGGCTCAGAGAAGTGAAGATAAATGTACCTAAACCTCGACAGATCCAGCACAACCCCACATACAAGGCAGACTACGTATCCTATCAATCCCTCGTACTGTAGGTTTGAACAAGTTTGCGATATAACAGTCGATGAAACAACTATGGTAGATAAATATCTGTTGATCCGGACCACAAGCCAATATGTATCCTCTGTGGTGCCCAAGTACATAAAAGATCCGGATGTAGCCACAAAGACACGAGCTACCTTGACAAAATCGCTATCAAGAAGGAAGCATGGAATATGATCAGAGAACTGAAGATCCAAGTACACATAGAAGCGGTGTGCTTCTAATCTTCAATTGTCAAATCCTTGGTGGTAGACCTCATCCAACGTAGGAAAGATGGGATGACAACCTAAAGGTACGTAGAAATCATCTTCCTCGAACCCAGACGAGTCGGTAACAGAAATGTGAGGACTGACAGCAAAAACAGCAGCCTCAGGACTAGAAGGAGGCAAACAACAAAACACTAGAAAGCATGAAAAAAGAGAACAATACAAGTCTGACCTCATCTCCAGTCGATGTCTATTTGTACACGGTGGCAGCCCTTAATTACAACTGCGAGAAGGTCAAAAGTTAGTGAACCTCAGAACACACAACAGCAGCATGAACAAAATGACAAGACATGACAGCGACAACTCGTAAGAAGACGATAATACAATTTGGAATCGGCTGTAATGCGACCCGGATGACAAACAACATGTTCATCCGGACTCCAAATGCGAAGGCCACGGCCTACACCTCACAGCTCGCAGACCGATCGCCGTAACCCACAATGGCCCAATCTCAATCCGACCCACAGCATATCTATTTAGCGATTGGGCCGCAATGACTCACCATACCGAAACCTCTTGCCCGCAGACCACATGGATCCCTCATTGTCGCGCACAGACCATACATGCCGACGACTCGAAATGAAATTTCCAACATCGGCAACAAACACTACGAACAAGGACAAGATTGACGAGGTCACGTTCCCAATTCCGCCACAGCACTCTTCGAATTTGGCCGCAGGACGAGCAAACAGAAGGAAGCCGCAACACTCAAACGCAACATGACCAAACGGACAAGCAGCAGCAGCACGTTTCCAATTCGTCCTCAGCGAAGGAGCAAGAAGAGAAGGAAGTCGTGGCACCGAAGCCTACCGCAACACGAGCAAACGGAGAAGAGAAGCAACGGAACCGACCAGCGGTAGCATGTTTACAATTCACCCGCAAGACGAACGAACGAGCACGAAGAGAAGGAAGCCGCAGCACTGCAATTTGATATTGTATAAACAATGAAAAAAACACCCAGTTCTAAAAGAAGTGCATCTTTTAGATTACTGACAATCATTAGTACATTTTTGTTTTTGTTGCAATTTGACATTAGTATAAACAATGAAAAGAACATCCAGTTCTAAAAGTCAAAACAAGCATCTCCTCCTTGAACCTACAACCAATGGATTAACAGCCGACCGCTCTACCACAGAGCTACTGAAGAACAATCAGCTAAATCCTAAAACCTTTTCAACTTACAATTGCCCATAAACTGTTCAAAAAACCAAGAAATCAAAACCAGAGGAATTTTTGCATTAACAAAATCTTGGTCAACCTTTTTTTATTATTATCAAAGATGGAAATAAAATTTTCTACTCAATCATTACACTGGAAGTGTATTGAATTCAAAACAGAAAATAAACGTCTTTTTGTGGTCGTTTCGCTATTTATTTCACTTTTTAGAAAAGGTCAAGTCAATACAGTTGGAATAGCTATGTGTTTGTTGTTGCGGGAACTATATGGTATGGATATGCAGCAACTCCAGTTAATGATTCGGTTATACTCGTTTTCAATGGGATCAAGGATTTTCCAACAACTATGGATTTGTTAATAACTTCTCGCACTTATAATTTCGAATGTGCAGATGTTCTCCCTCGTTTTTATGATATATTTGGACTGTCTTGCAACTCTAGATGTAAATACTATATAATATATATGAATAAATTTATTGTAAATATCTTAATATAGATTTACTTCCATCTTCTATTGTAAATATCTTAATATAGATACACTTCCATCTTTCTGATCACATAAAGAGAGTCAAAGTTCTCGGAAGTTGATATAGCATGCATATTTATTATAATGATTTTTTTGTATTATCACATCTTTCAAGTTCAGAAGAAAAGATAATATATAAAGAGGTTTAATTTCATCTAACTTTTCTGACGAGAAAGATTAAGTGATAAATTAATTTTAATAAAAATATTATTTTTTGGAAAGACAGCAAATCGTTATTATAACTCCTGGAACGCGCTTGCACTTACATGACTTACAAGTTTTGTCCGAAACTTCCGGTTTGTACTTTACATTTAGCATATAATATTTATGTCTAAAATATATTTTAGTCTAGCGGTTACTTTATATTTATTATTTAACACTTTGTAAACCATTTCCGACTGAGATTGACAATGCAAGGAAGACTTCTCGATCTACATTGTCCGATCTCCATTGTAAAAAAAAAATTAGTGTTATTTACACTACTTGGTCCAGTTAGAAAATTTGATTTTGTTTTCTTCTCTCTTTTGTCTTTTTGTGCACTACGGACGGAACATGTTGCATGCATATTGTTAATCCGATTAGTGCTATAAGCACTAGACTAAAGTATGCTATTTGAACTGCAATAGTTACGTCAAACGCGCCAGTTAAATTTGTTCGGGGTTTTATTTATAAACTGACCTCATCTCCTTCGCCGGGGACAGTACCCTATGTCTCACATAACCTTTGAGGTAAAAACGCGACAAATGAATAGCCAACAGATGGAAATACTCCATCAAGCCCACAAGGGAAAGAAGGAACCGAAGGGCCAAGCAACGACCCGAAGGGAGGAAGAACTATTGAGGTGGTCTCACATTTGCCAGCCAAGCCTCACAATAACCATTGAGCTGGTCACGCATTTGTCCACAAAACCTAAATTGCCAGTCATGCATGCATTGCCAGCCTGTGTTGGAGAAATATTCAAGATTAGGCCATAAACCCAAATTTGTAGGGGGAGGGAAAGGAAGTTTGTTCCGCACGCAGTGGATTTGCGACGCCATGCATTTGGCGGGGAAAGTAGGTGAGTACAGACGAGAGACATCAGAGTAAGAGCATCTCCACCGCGGGTCTTTAAAAAGGCTCCCCTAGCCAGTTAGGGGATAATTTTCTCACCGTTGCATCTTTATATTAAATTTTAATTTATGAATTTTTAGAAGTTATTATGTTTCTCTAATATAAAGATTACAATAAACACCCTCTAATCCTATATCAAACCGTTTGAGAAATATTTTTTGGTAATTTCAAAAAGTTTCAATTTTTGATATTCTATCGGATTTGCTTCAACTCTTCCAAGTTCAGAAAAGAGAAAATATATAATTTTTTAATTTATATTATTATCTTTAAAAAAAATTAGATCATAATTAAAATAATAAAATTAAATATATTTTCACTGGAGATCAACTTGACATGTATATACAAAGACTGGTATCAGTAAACATATTAGTTTATGGGTTTGTTACCGACTAGACGGCCATGTGTGCTCATGTTAGCCGAGTTTAGTTAACTTTAGTATTTTGTATTTAGTAGTTCAAAATTAATATATATATTTAGTAAAATTTATCTTTTATCTAAAATATCTTCTCTAGAAATCCAATGGAACATGAATCTGTCTGTATTTTTTTCTCAATCATTGTATTTTTTTCTCATCATTGTAAGCAGACAACAAGGACCAGTAAGCATTATATATTTATTGATATTTTTCATTTTTCATCTCTACCAACAGTTCATCTGATATGCATATTTTTTAACGATTGCAGTGGGGAAGAGAAAATTCTTCCCTTAAACACAAAGATCTTTCACTCTTTATCTGTAAATTAAAGATAAAGAGTTCTTTAGCTATATACAGGTGGAGATGCTCTAAATAACAGATTTGAAGTCTAACCAGACAAAGAAAATATTATTTGTGTTTCGTGTAGTCTTTCCAAGTCGACGCAGTTATGCACAGGACAAATATATATCGCGGCATCCTGCCAGATATCTTGTGGAACCCAGAATCGTCATGGGTTTTGAAGCCGGTTAACTTTTAACTTCCGTGCTAACACTTGGCGCTTACAAAAGGACTCTGGTTCTAAGGTCCTGCTTAGGAAAACCCTACACAAAAACAAAAACAAAAAAAAAACAAAAAAACAAACCTACACACTTTTAGCCAAGTGAACTTAAAGTATCCTTTCGGAGATGAAAACATGTTAAGTGAATTAAATAAAGATATTCTTACAGTAATCTATGTTTCATCGTGAGCTAGAAGTCCGGAAGTCTCTTTTTAATATTAACTGTGCATAGAATTAGTCACCAGAATGTGAATAACCCATTGGAATCAAACTGTCCATACGGAGTTGACGACGTGAGTTCGAATCATCTCAAAGCTCTCCAAGTAAACGCATGGAAATAAGAAAGAACTCGTCTCCTCTTAGGGTAGTTTTAAACAGGAAAAAATATTTCATATAATTGAAGTGTTTCCTCCTCTAGAGGTAGGTTTAAATAAAAAGAAAAAATTCCATATACTGAAGTGTTTAAAGGGATGTCACTGAACATTCATTCTTTACTAAACCTCCCAAGATGTCTCAGGATTGGTTCAATCTAAAAATAATCTCAAAAATAAATATACATTGAAATATATGTTGAAGAACTAACAACGGGTGATAATGCAAGGATGTTAGCTAATGTGCATCCAAAGTGTGCTTCCCGTCGGGTGAAGAAAAAAATAAACATAAAAAAAATAAAAAAATCACTGAACGTCACTGGACCAGACAGTGTAGTTCAATCTAAAAATAATCTCAAAAATAAATGTACATTGAAATATATGTTGAGGAACTAACAACGGGTGATAATGCAAGAATGTTAACTAATATGCATCCAAAGTGTGCTTCCCGTCGGATGAAGAAAAAGATAACGTAAAAAAAAAGAAAAAATCACTGAACGTCACTGGACCAGACAGTGTAGCGTGAGTGCTTTTGAGATATTAATGAAAATTATATAAATATTATACAAAAAAGTTTTAATAATTCTAAAATAAATTTATTACTTTTGTATATATAATATATTAAATGTAAACTGTACGCAGTTTAATTCATCATTTAACCCTTCCGGCGAAAAGGGTTTGATGATAAATTAAACTACCCTTGCATATTCTCCTCTTCCGAACTTGGAAGAGGTGAATAAGCAAGGAAGTCTAGAGAAGACTTCCTTGCTTATTTTAAAGCTAAACTAGTTTCATCTCACGTTGCTAACTCATCTCGTGCTTGACAAAGGTAATTCAAGTTGAACCATTTTATTACGTGTTTCGTAAGAGGAAGCATGGATTACGTTATTTTCTTATTACGTTACGTTCTTCATCTTCAGATGGAGACGGAAGCATACTCATTAATTTGTTAGCTAAGTATACTTTCAGGACGGATAGGTAATATATTAATGTCTATTGGTCACAATCCATCGCACTTGTAGTTTCGGAAGTGTGTATGCGTGTTTCTCTTATGGGTTATGTCTAAATCTTCGCAACTCTCTCTTATGTTAATACTTAATAATCACCACAAGTTTTGATTTTTCCTATTGAGTTAATCTGGAATTTACACTTAAGATTTACATAGTTTCTGATAACACGAAATGAAAAATGCCAGAAAGAGACTCTGCTTGATTAAGAATCAGTTGTAAAACCCAAGTTTGACTCTTCCGTCGCCTGCTCTTCACGTTGTGATCAGAGCCAATCCTCATCTGTTTTTTCTTTCATATTTCTTCGCTTGTCTTCATTTTTCCGATCGAAACCTCAAGAAGTATGTATATTTCTCAGAACATGCTTCTCTGAAGATAAGAATGTGTGTGATGGTCTAGAATGAAACCATTACAATTAAATACACAATGAATATATGCACCACAGCCGAGGTAAACAAGTAAGAATAAACTTTCATTGATCCCAGTGTTCATATTCAAGATGTGCTTAGGACTATGCGAACCACTCTTCACGACGCCTAAAGCTCAAAAGCCCAATGAATACCCTTAAATACAACACAAAATCGAGAAAGCAGTGGGAAGAGTCTGGCAATGGACGTATATATTACAATGTTTAGCAAGAATTTGTGAGCGAATGATGAAAACGTAATGGTTTGAGGTCGAGATTAGAGACGACAGGTATAGAGTTAATATGCTTCACATGCATTTTAATCCTTTGTGGTCGCAGGCTGCCTGCTTAGGGTGCTTGCATCCTAACGTTCTTAGTGTGACTTAAGATTTATTTGCCTTTGACACAAGGTAATGAGGAACTAGCGGGTAAACTAGACCTGAGCACATTAGGTAGAGTTGTCTTGTGAAATTGAAATTGACTTCTGAAGAAAGAGACTCGAGCTAGATCTGAGTACATTAGGTGAGTCGTCTAGTGAAATTTACTCCGAGCAAAATTCAATATCGGTTATTCTATAAAGTAATCTTAAACCAAAGCTCTCCACTATCTTAACAATTGGTAGTTCATTTCAAGACAAACTACTTAGAACTTATAAAGAAAGGTTAAGATGAAGTTTATAGGGTTCTTGGAACAGAAGAGAATATCTTCTTGGAGCTAAATCGGAAAAAGAAGAAATATTCTCTTCACTGTAAGTTTAATGATCGTAAAAAGATGTACGATGTGAATAACATCATAGTTTGAATCATCAAAGACTTTATCCACATCTTGGAAATCTTCATTCTTTTTTGAGTACGCAATATATTGTGCCATTCATAGTTCTACATGAATCGAGGTGGATATTTCATCTCTATCACTAACATTGTAAATATGATTAACAATATAGGTTACCAAGCTGAGAATATGTTGGTTATGTGCATATTCACCTCTATTTAGTAAGTACAATTTCTATGTTACAAGGTACAGTCTAAACCCAATCTCAACTCTATATAGTAATTGCCTCATTTTACTTAGTTCTTTGGTTATCAAAAAATAAATAAGAGTTAACTAGAAATTCTATAATAATTAAATAAATAATATCAATATATATATATATATATATTAAATGTTAAGGGACCTAGGAGATGCTAAAAGATCCTCATATAACCCATAAGTTAACTAACTGTATAAGTGCAGGAGGCTACAAGTCCAGAACCAAGCAGTTAATGAAGTGTTTAATTGATTACCTAACCCTTCCCAATGAAAGGATTAGGTAATAAATTAAACCCTTGCAGATGTAGTGAATATGCATGCATGAATAGAGATGCTTATAGTCTGGTAAACAAAACTATGGTCTACAAAACTTCAAACCTTTAACTTCTTGTTCAGACAATGTCATATCGACCTTCAGTAAAAACATATCGTGGATGTCCACCATCCATTGGATGGATGATGGACAACGATTTAAGATACCATGGAAGAGTAAAATTAACTTTCTCTGAGAAAGTATTTTTTTAACATGATTCTTAGAAGTTTCAAATCTGTTCCATCCGAAAAACTAGAAGCTCGTTAAAAGCTAAAGCTCAAATAAAATACTGTTGTTTGTGGAGTGCAAACAAACATGCACTCAAGTGATTTAACTTAAAAAGAAGAAAAGAAAATTACCAAATTAAAAGCAACAACTTGACGGTCTGCCCATTCTTCTTGAAAGTCTCGTCCTTCATTTATTGGTTCTCAAAGGTGCCAAGTTCTGGTCTCCGCGTGGGAAAATGTCCCCTTATTGTTGGTAGCATAAGTAGGCATTATGCACGACAAAAGACGTACTTTACAAGAACTCTTGTCTTCACTTTCCTAAATCCCACTCACTTCTGTCGAACAAACGAACGAGTGTACGGATCGAACTTCCATCTTCTTCCTTAACAGTCGGAGTTCGCATATTCGGTCGTGTTGCCGGGTGTAATCTCGCGCTTTTTGTCCCCGTGCACACGAACCAAGCGGAAGCGAAGCGAGTAGAGCAAAGACACAGAGTGAGAGAGAGAAAGAGAGAAATGGAGAGTCCTAAGGAGATCAGTTGCAACAAACACTTCGGAGGCTTCAACAAGCGCTACAGTTACCAGAGTCGTACTCTTGGCTGCTCGACGACGTTCACTATTTACTTCCCACCAGCAGCAAGCGAGAAGAAAGTGCCCGTAAGTTGGAAGTTTGAACTAATTTGCGCAGTGTTCTTCTTGCTTCGTTTTATCTCTTAAGGTTTTCGTCCTCATTACAAGTCTGAGGTCTGCAAGGCAGTAGCCACTGGTAGCTGAGAGACGTTAGGTGTGAAAAGCAACTCTGCCATGAGCTTGATTAAGAAAAGCGGAAGATACCGTGTCCACTTACTCTAGCTCATGCTTCGCAGATCCTCTACTGGTTGTCTGGTCTTAGCTGCACTGATGAGAATGTCATCACCAAATCCGGCATCCAGCGACCTGCATCGGAGGAGGGCATTGCGATCATTTCACCGGATACTTCGCCCAGTAAGTTGTCTGAAAGAAAACTTTTGCCCTGAAGATGTGGCCTAAATGAAGTCTATCCATGTCACTAGGTTCTTCTTTTTCTGCGTTTACCCCAAATCCTGTCGATTGCTGATGCTGTCTCATTGATATCTTTGAATCTCCGTGTGCCCCTGTTAATTCTGTTGAAACGAGATGTTTGGTGTTCGAGTCCGCTCTTTCTTTCGAGGACAGCTATTGGAGCTACTTCAAGTTTGAGAATTCTGTGTCTCACAGACACGCCATGAATTTCTTTTCGCAAAGTCCTGTCCACAGCAGGCCCCTATTCTCATCCACACTGTTTGATCATTTTGCAGGAGGTTTGAATGTCGAGGGCGGGACCGACAGCTGGGACTTCGGTGAAGGTGGGATCAGAATTCTGCTTCCTTCCTTGAGGATGGTGGCTTCAGATGTGTTGACGTCTTATGGAGCAGTCCTAGGATGAGATGGTCATTTTGATCAGCAGATACACATGAAAATGACGTTTTATAAGAGCCTAGTCTAGCAGCTCTTATCTAGCAGACACAGATAATGAGTATCACCGATTTGGAACCCAACGAGAGTTTCTGGGTTCCTGGAAGGTGACGTTTAAACTTCGAAGAATTCAACCGGAGTGGCGAGGTTTTAAAATTTGAGGTTGTTCGAGTGACTTAGAAATCTTCAGCATCACGATCCGAACATGTTTGACCCGATAGTGCCTTCTGTTCTAGGTGCGGGATTTTACGTGAATGCAACACAGGAGAAGTGGAAAAACTGGCAAATGTACAGCTACGTGACCAAGGAGTTGCCTGAAGTGTTGAAGGCTAACTTCTCGGAGTTAGACACGTCGAGGGCCTCTATCACCGGGCACTCGATGGGTGGTCATGGTGCTCTGGTTGTGTACCTCAGAAACCCTGGGACGTACAAGGTAGTGAATCCAGCTTATTGTTTGCTGTAAGTCAGATGTACCTTGCATGAATGTATCTGCTCAAAGCATCCTTCATAGTTTGCTGAGGTATTCTTTACTTTTGATGCCTGCACTGAACGAGACACTTTTTACGGTTTTTCTAATGTTTCACCGCAAGAAAGAGTGAGCGACTTCACATTTCCTTGCGTGTAATTCGGTGGAAATAGAGCTAAAGTACACTACCACAAAAATCAGGCTGGCGATTTCTAACTAGTTCTCGCATTTTTCCTGTGTTGCAGTCTGTATCAGCGTTTGCGCCAATTGCAAATCCATCCGTGGTTCCTTGGGGTCATAAGGCTTTTAGTGGATATTTGGGAGATGACAGGACTGCTTGGGAGGTAAGTGACATTTCCTCTTCTACTTTCTCAGCACTTAGAAATATGTGGGTAACGGTGGTTTCAGTTAAGGGAGACGTATCTGGAATGCTGTTTCTTATGGAGCTTTTCTCGTACCTTGGTTCAAGTTTAGCCTGAACGATTTATACGCAGCATAGATTTTGATGGATCACATCTTGGCATGCTTCTGACATTTACTCGTGGCTGATAAACTTTATTATTCAGGCTTATGACGCTACACGCTTAGTTGAGAATTATCGTGGCCCAAAAAGTATTGAGATTCTTATTGATCAGGTTGGTTTACTCGTGAATGTATGCTATTTGCCGTCGTTTGGGTAGGCTCTTAAGCCTAAGTGTTCGAGTTGTAGGTCATTGTTTCTACAGGCTATCCTTCCGTGGAGAATGACGCTAGAAGTAAAGTCTTAAGGGATTTGTCAATAAGCTCTCAAACTAAAACTCCACAAAATGTTTGGAAGGAAGATCATAAGCAGTTACGAAACTTGTATAGTCTCTTATGTTTCTTGTACATGCCAGGGTGACGCCGATTCTTTCCGGAAAGACCAACTGAAACCCGAGAACTTCGCGAAAGCAGCCGAGGCCTCCGGAGTGCCAGTCAGTCTCCGCATTCAGAGTGGATATGATCACTCCTACTTTTTCATTAGCACCTTCATCGCTGACCATGTGTTGCACCATGCGAAAGCTCTTCAGATTTGACGGCGAATAGCAGTTAGCGTCGTTGTAAGATCTATACTTAGTACCATGAGTGGGAGGTTCCACCGACCTTTCCAAAAGTTTTACCACCTATTAGGGAGGAATAAGCCGAGGAATTATAGTTGCCTCCGAAGAGAACATGTGTACAGTTTGCAGAATGGCAGTAGATTTTATGAAATGCAAGTGTTTGGGCGAAGTGGCTCATTACGGTTACGTGGGACGGAGTCCTGTGAATCGAGCTGTATTGCGGAAGGTTGAGGTCAATGTTACAGATGGGCACAGGCACCACAATCTGAAAATTCGATCGCTTTCCTCGTCTTCGTAACTGAGAACTTTTCCATCTTTGGAACTAGGGAACGGTGGAGTGCAGCACGAACTGAAACTTCGGTCGCTTTCCTAGTGTTCCTGCCTGAAAGGTCGTCTAACAGGTGGAGAAAACTGGAAACTGGAAAAGTCTTGGAAAAGGTGGAGTAACTGAAAACTGTCCCACCTCTGGAACTAGGAACAGGTGGAGTACTAACACATCTTTAAGTCACGTGGTCAAAAGTTGCTCTTCCGTGGGTTGCAGGATCAGAGGATCTCCGAAGTCTTTGTGTTAAGAAGCAGAGCCAAAGCATAATTCTCACTAATGTGGAATGAACTCCGCAACAAGGCATAATGCAGAGTCAGTTACACTCATTAACATAGACAAGAGTATTATCACCAGTTCTGTTCGCGATGGGAATGTACAGTGCCGCAGAGGAAGAACATATCAGTATTGAACAAAACAGAGCTGGAAAGATAGCAGAAAGCTCCACTCTGTACTCCAGCAGGTGCTCCCTTGTGAATGAAATGAACGTCTAGATTGAAGCGGCACCCCCCTGTTGGACTCATCTCCCGCCACGCTCGGAAAAGAGACTCCTGGTTGGCGGCAAATCGACGCTTATGTGGCCACGGTTGCAGCGAAAGATTATGGAGAAGACCGCCTTCGATTGGTGTGAAAGCGACGGAAGATACAGATAGTTGACAGCTGTGTTGAGATTCATCGAATACCGGACGATGAAGACCTTTGATGTGGAATGCCTTAAAAGTGGTTCTTGTTTCGTTGTTTAAGGCATTTGAAGCATGGGACATCCTTTCGCAGATAACTGACTCTTGAAGCAGATCTTCGGCTGTTAAGGATATCAGGCCAAGCGTAAGAGGATGGAAGACTGTAGTCTGTCACAAAGGAGGACCGTTACTCCCAAAAGTAGTGCTCATGACGGAAGCGAACGGGTTCTGGGGCAGTGTAGAGATCGTGCAGTGCATCGACGACCGCCGAACGGATAAATTGTACAGGAGGAAGCACAGGTTCGAGCGAGTAAACACTTGCTGGAGTTCAAGGACCACTTTTCGCACGAAAAGCAAACACCAGGGTGAAGTGCATTGCATTACTGTATAAAAGAGCTCACTGCTGAGGAGGTAATCCATATGGGCTCTGGTCATTCACCTTCCAGTCTTGGACTCTTGGAAGTGATCCTTCAAGCGTGCTTGTGTCTTTGTGACCTCCTGAACCTGAACGATGTATTACTATATTGATCCTCTACAAGGATTGGCAAGCAACTCGACTCCGAGTACGTACGGTCGGGGTACTCGTCAAAGTTCAGAGTATTCGCTGCACAGTGCACACAGTTCATTGTTACCTGTTCCAAAGCAACTGGAAGTTATGACACTGGCTGTCAAGGACAGTCCCGGAACTGTGGAAGTGACATACCATCTGAACAGCAACCACCCAATCGCTAGCAGGATTGACCAAGTCTCATACTACAGCACTGCAAAGTTCAAATCTGATTCTGATGGTCTCGTATGTGTGTGATTCTCTCCGTCTGGGCTCAGCAAACAGACAGAGAGAAGGAAATAATAAGGAAGGCGGAAAAGGAGCTGTTGCTGCTGCTGCTCCTCCTTCCCAACCTCCTTCAAGCGGTAAGCATAGTAGTTGACGGCACACTTCCTCACTGACAGCCCACTGGTTTCTATTTCAGGGCAGACATTGAATAAGCGGCCATGATAGCTCCGTTCCTGGACTTGGACCGCGCATGGGGAAAGAAGGGAAGGGTAAGGGACGAGACGAGATGGTGACGTGATAGTCTAGGTACTTTCCTGGCAATAACCTCTGATTAACTTTTAGACCGTACCATGCTACCTACCTGTCCATGACCTGAAAAACTCCTTCTCGACTTTCTCTGTTTAGCTTTCGACCGTACCATCCTACCTGTCAATTACATGAAAAACTTGCTCGGCTTCGAGAACCACAACTGATCGATGTATCTTTGTGGACTGGAGTCGTCGTTGTGAAGCTTGCACCTTTCATATCCGGTTGACGCTTGTGGTGATCCTTCTGCCTTGGAATATTACCTGGAAGTTGGAACTCTTCAAGGTAAGGTCCGAGAGCGATATCAGAATCTCCAGGAGATTCTTCCACTCCAAAGGTTTTACTTCCGGTGGGGAAGTTCTGCAAGTGAAAGACGACTCTCAACTGCTGGCCCTTCACATCGGTTGAGACTAACTTCTTACGAAATGAAAACAAGGACAAACACGAAGGAGAAAGAATACACACACAGACACATGAGACCAGTAAAGCGTAAGTAGCTGTTAACTAGCTGTATCTGGGCTTGACGTTATGGTTCATATTCACGGATGATGATCCGATTCAGTCTGGATGTCTGATTACCGGAATGTACACGTCAAGTAACGTTGCCTTTATGAACAATGCCACTAGTGACATTCTTCATTCTTCGTGACAGACAGACAGCTGAGCGGGACGACGGTTGTACTCGGAGAGAGATGGCATTCTCTGACTTCTGATGTTCAACTTTTGAGCGGAGCAGTACCACTGGGGGTGGCTGGCTGACCCATGAAAAGCTGATGCGTTCTGGGCTTGCGTGCGCGTCCAGAAGCGCTCAACCACGATTATCGTCGGGATCAGATAGGTGGGGATTGTTTTGTGCCAGCTAGAGTGAAACCTGGCGACGTAAAGGTCTCTCTCTGTGTCTGCCATATCATTGCAGAAGTCACATACACATTTCATATACAGTGTAAAAATTGGTTGGACATGTCTGTCAGTTCTCTGATATCATTCTCAGCCATGTTGCAGAACTCGTGGTAAACAGGTGGGGTGGGGCCATTCTACTCGTCAGCAAACGAAAAGAAAACCCCACCAAAAAGAAAACTGGTGGGGTAGCGGGTGGAAAGGGTTTTGCGCCATGTAGTGGCAAAAGCATGAGCAGGGACGTTTGGGATGAAACCTTTCGACATGTTGCCTAGAAAACTGAAGTTCACGTGACGCATTTTCTCACTGATTCAGAGACGAGAAAAAAGAGAGTGATTTGATTAACGGTCGTGGGCGACGGGGGGAATAACCAGTTCCCAAAAGTGTAAAAGGCGCTCGAAAACATTCGTTATCTTTTGTATTTACGTATGCCGTGCCTGATAAGCCCCACCCGTCGCGGATTCCTCGAGCACACTTCGGAGACGTCCGTCGAGGACTCGAGCCTCGAGGTGACGGGGAGTGATAACCGGTACCAGAGAAGTGAGAGACATTCATATTCTATTTTCTCTTTCGTTTGCCGTGCCTGTTAAGCCTTTCAACCGCGCCACGCAAACCCTCAAGGTCCGTCAGGGAAGCCCCTTTAGCTTACCAAAAGTTCACGGGTTAAATATGTTCTACCGTGGTTGATCATTAACCATAACCGGACTACAAGTATTCAGTGGAATATGTTTACCCAGTAACTTTTTCAGTACCTCGTATGGTTATTTGAACCTCCTCAGTACTTAACCGGGGTTCCAATGTCAACTGTGGTCGAGGTTCAGTCGAGATAGATTTGAGCTATGCAGTGCATGTACGATTAACGATCGACAGAGACCGTTCGATGAAAGGAGATCACATGAAATTCTCCATGCTTTCATGACTATCCACGACTAGAACACAATTGATCGAACGAATGCAAGAGTGGCTTCCCAACTGACTCGCGAGAGGGAGACAGTGCGATCTCACTCTTGGCAGAGGTGGCACCAAACTATGATGGCGGTTGACAAGATTGAGATGTCTTTAGTGGAGGACCTATTCTGAGCTCCAGTTTCAAGCTGCAGGACACAAACTTGGATTGAATTATGAATTGATGGACGATTTTATAGTTCGGTTCGGATTGTTGATCAATGTATAATCCATGATAAAAAAAAGTAGAAGACAAGAGATAATCACTAGGTTCTGACTTGCATATATGGATCCAATGAGACTAGATCCTCCCGTCAGGAAGCGGAATGGAGAGCTTGTGAATTGTTGCAGTGACAAGAAGAACGAACAACTGAATTTGGAATCTCTTTCTTTGAGTTCACTCAATGACGACCGTCTCAATGTGGAGTTCTGGGATGTACTGATTTGAATGAGGTAGCAAGCTCGGAGACGAACGATTTCAGGTGTGTGTCCGATCATGCAAAGCTCGTAAAATCTCTGACTTTAGTGCATGCGATTAGGTCGTAAGATATCAATCAGTAGTGTCATTTCTTGAGGTTCGGCGAGAGCTCTCGCTAGGTGGAATTTTGAAGGAGGGAAAACTTGTACAGAGGTCTCCAAAGCATTGTATATGATCATGCCTGTATTTGAAAACACGAACAAGTTTTGAGTTGAACTACTCGCGAATGATACTGCACCCGATCAACTACAAGCTAACTACGAAAGAGATCGATCTCTACTGCTCTTGATGATACGCTAGATTCGCCCTTCCACCCACATGTATGGAAAGCCCCAAATGTTCAGTATCAATATCTAAATTCAGCTAAAGAACACTTTGTGCTCACTCGACAGACCTTATTGCTGTTCAATATCGCAGATTACAAGACACTGCTCGACATAGAATATGAACGAAATCACTAGTATTTTCAGTGCTCTCATTGTCATTGATAGCTCTCGCATCTCTCTCTTCGATACACACTGTCAGCGTTTTGTTCTCTCTCTCTCTCTCTCTCTCTCTCTCTTCCGTTCGCCACTACATCCAATATGGCAGACTGCTATGCACTGCTGCACCTGTGCCCACACAATCATCCACAACTGCGATCCACCACGACGGGTTCGTGATCAAGCGGTATGAAGACTAAAGAAATAAGCTGCAACTTCAAAGGATCGACGAGATTTCAGATAACCACACAGAGGACAGAGGAGTAAATATCTGCAAATCTCCATGATGTACTTCACACTCTAGGGACGGTGAGTGTATAGCGATCGAATCTCACTGACCGTCTTACAATGCACTGGAGTTCTACTAAAGAGCAGAAGAGGTTCCAAAGCCGGGCAGAGATGGCTGTCAAGATTGTTTTCTGAATTCGAGTTCAAAAGCTACACGCTACATGTGAAGGAAAATGAACTACACATCTTTTCAGCACTTTCACCAGGAAGTGAAAGCTCTTTTGACGTCAATCCTGGTTTTAGACCAATCTGTGGTAAAATTCCGACCATCTTAGATTGCGTCCGTTTTACCGACTTTGAAGTGGGCCGCAAATTTGACCTGTTTCTGGAGTAACTACATAACTGATGATGTTGAAAATACGCGTAACCTCAGGTGGATAAATGATTGACTCGCAGGGAATCCCTGCAGATTATTTATGTTTCCCGCTCACACTCAGAGCGCGTGGAACCTTCCAGCCACAACTCGTTAAACTATTCCTGTTGATCGTCCTGCCGTACATGGTAATAACAAAAACTTGTTATTCGCGATCTGCCCGGACAATGCATTTCATGCAGACTCGCACGGATTGATGTCGTGCGAGTTCAGTTATTGAATATATTACTGATAGATGATTAGTTGGGTTTTCTTTTTTTAACTCTGATTTGAAGTTAAATCTTTTCTTTTCTGAGAGTAGGGATATAACTCAACGGTAGAGTATCACCTTGACGTGGTGGAAGTCATCAGTTCAGACCTGATTATCCCTACAAATTTAACTCTAAAAAGGTCTAGCCAACCCCAAGAGCACAGGGATCACTGCAGATGTATCTCGAGATTCCAGAACGCTATATGAACATACGGAACTGAGTCAATGATTTCTCTGAACAAATTTAGCGGTAGACCCTTGATAGGGTGCAAAGTTGACACTCTGCACTCAAACCAATCGCACGGTTGCTTGTCCTTCCATAGAACTGATCATCATCATGATCTCTCATCATGTACAAATCATGTCCGCTTCTGTTCTATCTCACGTCATAAATTCGTCGGAACATACACAGGTTTGGTGGAGTTCCGTACGGCAGAAGAATTAACTTTCACGTGTTTTGTACTGATGCCCCAGGGCCGCAACGACTGTCCGAAAGCATGTACTTGTGTAGCTCGGTAAGGAAAGACAAAACCATGATCTAGACATCGAGCTCGGCAACAACACCGACCTGCAAATATCGACATCCAGAAGCAGGAAGCAGGAATATAGGCCTGAAACATGAAGCAGGTTTACAAGATTGTATGACTCTCTTGAATCTTTCAAGAGAGTCATACAGTGGATGGTATTGACAGAGAGTCATACAGTGGATGGGACTGTCAATATAAGGACAGGATGACTCTCACCTGTCATTGGCTACATGAATCATATCCTTCGACGACTCTATCAGGGACGTCGTCCAATTTAGAACAACGGAGAGTCTGAATCACCACCCAAACACATACTGGGATAATCCTACGAGACATTTACTGGAGACCTGAACCTTCGAGGTGTATCCGAGGCATGTTACCTATCAGCTAACAAAGATAAACATTTGTCAAAAGGTTCACCCTTCAAGACGAAGCGAGGAACATACCAACCGTTTGTAAAGAGTTACCTGCAGCAACTGCATTCCTAATACTGGACTATTAGAATGGCTGAACTGACCGCCATGCAAGCAAACACAGGTCCATGTGGAAGACAGCGGAGAGGTAGCACACGAAAAGAAAACCGTACAAAACATCATTTAGCTCCTAAGCGCTGTTTCCGTTTGGCACATGCACCGACAAATTTGTACCCGGCAGGGAGTAAACTTTGTATGCCATGCAACGTCACCCTATCAGTGGCAAGAGATAGGAAAAATTTTCAACGATGTGTGACGTAAACTGTCCGTGATGAACTGAACTTGCACTTCAGGTTCCATGAAGAAGATCCCTTCTGGAAACCATTTGACTCGAGTCAACTTCCAGCAACTGTGTACTTAAAATCGCGGAGACAACCATTCGGAGAGCAGCTTTAACTGATCTCCATCAGAAGTACTCCCTTGAACGTCTTCTCTCAAGAAACGTGTTCATTCCACAATATGCCTGCATGGCCAACTCACATGGCACCTACCAAAATTGATCACCTTCTCTGGCCCAATGTGAATTGTTCAGAAATAGTGACCACGTTATTCTCGTAGCCTGCAACGTAGATGATAGGACGTCCCGTATCAACTCTCCACGTCCCATCCACGATGAACTTTATCTGCGAAACACCAGAAGAGAGTCCTTTATAAAGCAGAACAACACATCGCCGTCCAGGTATCACTTCAATCATCTGCTGATATAAGAGAAGGAGAACGAAGCTGAAAAGGTCGAAGAAACAACTTACCTCATAGCGCCCCGGAGGAAAGGGCAGGGAAACTATAAACACCCCAACACCGGTATACTCCAACTCATCTAACGCTTCTCGGAGTTCCGCTGATTTCCGTGTGTGTCCCTGCTAGCAGATAGAGGCAAAATATCAATCAACGCAGACCTGGAAAAAGCTCCACTTAAAAAAGCGGGAAAAGGGAAATGGCAGACTCGTCGCAATTCTTTTACGTTTCGTCCCACGACCTTCTCCTGTAAAGTGGATTGAAGTGTTATTTTGAGTAGCAACCAACAAACATCCTGCTCAAAGGCACATCGGCATACTCAATAGACTTCATTTACGCTAAAGACGGGTAATATATGACGTTCGCCTATTTCTGCAGTACAGAACAGCAAAAGACTGGTAATCTTTAATGACTATTCAAGATGTCCAAGTAAAGGATGGACCAGACCAGACCCGACCGGTAGTATTTGAATACGTACATCATATGTAGTATTCGGCTGTCCTTGTGCATCTCCTTTTTGCCCCAGGGCTTCTCTCCCGGACAACCAACCCGTGCGAGCGGCAGAAAGCCTATCTTGCAGACTGCGTATCCGGTCTTGAATTGACGTGGGCTTCTCAGAGGGTCCTTCTGATGAGCTCGACTTCGCTTCTTGCATCCACCTCTCCCTTTGTTCCACAATCTGATTTATCCAGTCCAAGGCTTCACCCAACTTTTCAGGTGTCTTGCAGACATCCTCAGATTTCTCCATGGTCACTTCTTTCCGCTTCTTCGGCTTGTCTTCAGTTTCAGCAACAGGTCCTGCGAAATTTCTACACAACTCAGTCCCAGTACTCAAATATGAAGCGATCCAATTAAATTGGCAGCAAACTTCATCCTAAATCCAGTGCATCAAAGGTATATGAGGTGCGGTCTCTGGTTAATTTACATACGAGATAAACGACTTATAAACAACTTCTGGAGAAAACACCTCTTATTTCTTGCCGGCCTGTAGATGGTTCCACCATATGTTCATCTGAACTTGAAGCTTCTTCCGTTGTCGAATCCTGTTCACGAGCAGAGAGTACGTCCCCTTCTCGTACAATGCTAGAAGCCTGTGTATGTTCGAGATTCTTTCGATCCTTACTGTCGACTGCCTCGCCCCAAGATGCAGTTTCCAACTCTGCTTCAGGACTCACTGATCCATCGACCCTTGTGTCTTGTACGATAATAGCTGCAGCATGCACCTCTGGTTCAGAATACACGGCCTCATGGACCCTTGCATACTGGTGGACACTGAGTACGGTATCCAACTCTGCTTTGACATCCAGTGCCTCATCGACCTTCGTATCCTGCTCGACAGTAGATGCTGTGCCCAAATCGTTCTTGACATCAGTTCCCTCACAGGATCTAGAACCTTGCCTCGGAAGTTCTGAAGCAGCTTCACATCTCCTCTCACAAACCTCACTTCGCCTTTTAGCCGTTTCGGGGTCAAATCTCCTCGCTGAAGAATTGCTACAAAGATCCATGGGTCGTCTCTGAACCGACCTATTCTTTGCATCAAGCTGCAGAGACATATACTCGTACACGAGAATGGCAGATAGAATCAAGAACCACTCGCACGCACCTAGGTAGCCCGCAAGAACCCAGCGAAGTACATAATAAGTAGCAAACAGGGGAATCGACACAAAGCACATTCCAAGCTGCATAGACATATTTCACAGAGAAGACTGTCTCTTATCACGGAAGAATGCGTCTTGCGTTCCTGGTAAATGTCTTGTGTCATCCTAGAAAGCTTCCCTAAAAGGTTTAGGAATACTTTTAGATTCTAAGCTTGCTATTCAGGTGACAAAATAAAACTGTGTATACACGAACCTTGCGATATTCGATAAAATCGGCAAGACTTTCGAACTCCCATAGTTTGTATCCTGTGGAATTACTTGGAAATCTGCTCCCCCGTTTTTCTGTAACTCGTCCAAAAGAGGAAGAAGTTGCTCGTTCTTTCTCATTCGGCTCCAACTTTGCGGCTCCATTGTCATTCTCAACGCTGACTTCACACAAAGTCAGAGCGCAAAATAACAATTTAAACTGCAGTTTCAAGACCAGGAACAAATCATTTACAGATGTCAAGCGAATGGGTTGCTGTCCACCACGAGGTACAATTATAATAAGATTTTCAACTGGTAGGAACCCACTAGACCTGACGAGTTTGACCACATCGAGCGCCTCCAGCAGGCTCAGCACATAACTCTTTATTCCTCACTCAAACACACAGTCCATCTCAAGTATCACCCACCGTGGTGAATCCATGTTGGTCTTCCGTTTGCCCCGAGATTACATCCTTCTGGGGTTCACCTGGCTCGCCACCGCAGTATATAGAACTTTGTAACAAGAGTACGTTAACTGACACAACATTGCATGATTAACCGATGCTGTCAGCTGCTGGAGATCAACATAATCGTTGCGCAGAATATCAATGAGAAGAAAGACCTTAGGAGTAGTGAGATCGTACCATGATCTAGATATAGGAGACCACGACCGTGTTAACTGATGAAGGCACGAAGGCGATCAGCATGAGCAGGATGAAGATAACGACCGGTAAGAGCATGAGAATCGGTGGCGGTGGCGGCAGAGGCGGCAGAATCAGGGGAAGAACCAAGAGCATTATTGTGAGACATACTAATAGCAGCACCGACACACATGTATAATAACTAACCATGAAATATCTTTGTAATCGCCTCCGACTTAAGGTTGTTGATCAAGAAAAGTCCGGAGGGTTAAATCAAGCAGGCTAAATTATTCTAGCCCGGCATCCCCAAGCCCGGTAGTAGGGAAACTCTTTTCTCAGCTCAGAGTTGAGGTCAAAGATGTGAAAGTCTTTCGAAACTGGTGGATCTGGCGAGTACAGGACTGCCTCGATTCCATAGACTTGCATTCCAAGCACCTGACAATTCCGGCGTCCTAAAGCAAAACTCCAGGTCCCAGTATCCACAAAACATCCATCTCCGCCGTCCCTGACACCAAGCCAGCCAGCCGATCCACAACAAGGGAAATTCCTTTTCTTCAGAATCCTGATCTATCTACCTGCTTGCCTTCCCTCCCTCCGTCTCCGTTCTCACTCTTCAGCAAACCTTCACTAATCAATATCCTTCCCTTTTACATGTTTCGCGCAAACCTCATGCTTTGCTCAATCTGCCCGCCCCGCGAAAAGCACACACCCTGATTCTCGCCTCATCAACAAGGCCCGGCGACTCAGCTCAATCCCATCCTCTTCCTCGTCCGCCTTCTAATGCACATGACACAAACACACGCACTTGGGCCCGGGTCCTTCCTCTACTAGTGGTCCGAGAGCTTGCAGTGCGGGCAAGTACGCCTGCGGCAGCAACCGGCAGACAAGCCAGAGAGCCAGCCCCTCCTTCCTCCTAGTACTTCGTCTTCCTTCCCTTCCTTCCTCGCCTGCTTCCTCCTTTCCCTTTTCTCTCTGTGCGAGTCTCAGAGTTAAAAGTGAATGCGTTGATATTGAAAGGATTTGTCACCTCGAGCAGTAGCCCGTTCACAACATGGCCAAGTGGGAAGGCAAAACAATATTACTTAATAGTATAAAATGACTACCAATTGCGCAACTTCCGCAACCAGACAGACAGACGACGAAGATGCAAAGCACCCGCCCCAGTGCCCCACCTCACCTCACTCCATCCTCGTCCTTCCCATCCCCTGATCCATCTCTCTCTCTCCGGCACTGCGTCCGCCTGCCTACCAGTCTACACAAGACTACCATGCTGATTTAATCTACTAACCACCTCAACTCTCCTCCTTTCTCTTCACTTCTCCACAAACAAGAGACATGCGTGAAAGTACAAGTTAAAACCATCAACGACGACGACGGAGCCACATCAAGTAAGTCAGCGGGACGGAGAGCGCAGACGCATGCAATCCCGCCCGCGCTCCCGGCCGACGACCCGCCGTGCTCACAAATTCCTCAACAATTACTACAAAGATCGCATGAGCAGCAGCAGGAGGCACCCGCAGCCAACGGACAACGCTACGGTCGCTCCGGTGACCAGTGACGGGCGTCTTAGACTTGTTTCACTCTACCTAGTGTCGGTTTTGGTTCCACCTCTTTCGCCCCGTCAACCGTGACCAACTCAGGGATGCGTATTCGCGTCGTCGCGAGTAGGAGGTGGATCTCGACCACGTGACCTGGTGGGGTCGCCGACTATTTCCAGCGGAACCTCACCGCCGAGTACCGGTGGGCTGTGGCCATGTCGGGAGCCCTGGCGACCCGCCTGTTGTTTCCTCACTGGCTTCTCGGGCCCACTAACACACATTCAGCTCTGCCGCTGAGACTGCTACGCCGTCGTAGCTGACCTTGTGACTTTACTATCGTGAGCTCTGAGCTCTCCCGAGGCCCGACTCGCATCCCTCACACACCTCCGGAGTCCGACCTACCTCAATGGCCTAGAATCCGGCTGCACATCCGATCTCACAACCAATCAGTAGCTCCAGGGCCACGTAGATAGACGAAAGCCGCGATTCCACGGGAGATGCTGTTCGCTCGCAATGATGGGACCAGACCTTTTGCTGGATGATGAGCTCCAGCTCCAGCTCCCTCGCTCCCTCACGTCGCCAGAAAGCACAAACCCCGAGTCGGGGTTTGTGCTTTCCCTCAGTCGGGGTCCCCGAGTGAGGGAAGTCAAGGGACCGACTAACGGACGGAGTGCATCCGAATGTCCTTGGTCCGGTCGTCCTTTCTGCCTTCTCCGCTCCCCTTAATTGGTCCTTCTGGAAACGAGCAGGCCCACTTGACGTAATGTGCTTTTCGACTGAATGTATTTTGACGGTTATGATGTTGTTCCCAAGTGTAGGTTAGGAGTTCGTGCACTGACCGACGACAGTAAAATCGTAAGACTTGCACTGCACCTCGATCTCGGCCCATGGGAGAGAGCCTGACTATCTTCCTACACTGGACAAACATTTTGATGCTACAAGTACAGAATTGAGACGCTTGGCTTAGAGTTTTCCGCAGATGCACTGTTTCACCTTCGTTACCTGACTTGCGTTTGGATTTCTTGCTGCTATTTGGCACATCTGCGTGTTTTTCTCTTTTGTTAATGTTATGGTGAGCTTCCCTATAAGAGGAAGTAAAGGGAGCGGAGAAGCAGCAGGGAGCAACGCAGGGAGAAGTCGGTGGTATAATGCTAAGCAGAAATGGTATTTTAATCACTTGATAGCATTTGCGTACTGAGCCTTGCACAATCAGCAACAAAAGCAGACAATAAGATTCGTAAACGCTGGCGGTTATGATAAAGCGTTTGCTTTGTTAGCTGTTTATCGGTAACGCACATTTTGCCACATTCATTGGTACTAGGCAGGCCCTGTTAGAACGAGAAGAGTGTACACCTTCAGCTCTATATATAGTACAGATTGAGAGAGTCAGGGAGACAACTTCCTTTAGAGATCTTTACAGTCTAACCCTATACATGCCTCCTTACCTTCCTTATAAAGAAGCTTCCAAGAGTTGGTTCTGTGGAAAAGTCCTTTCCTGATTGATCTTCTATTGCACCCTGCAATTTCTTCACAGACCGAAATCCGTTGAGAGGCATCTAAGTATGTGCTGGGTAGTGCGGTTCTGGACTAAGATGTGGAGGAGATCTTCAGAGGCTTTTTTAGCTTCGATCATGATTCGACAACTCTTGTGTACCTCATGGATCCGCTCAGCCAGAAATGTGAATTACCGTAGTTGAACTGGGAAAGGATAGAAATGTGTGCAGTCTTTTACGTGCACAAAACGGTAGTGAATGTTATTTTACTTTTGACTCCTCATAAAGACTATAGGTCCCTTTAGCTTGACAGCGAGAAGACGCCTGTCCCCAGCGCAGAGCAGGAGGAGCATCCATCCAGTATCAACAGCAACTGTCCTTGTACTCCACCATAGGCTATAACTCGTCGTAGGAGATTTCATGAGTGCATCAAGTAGAGCAAGTTGATGCATGCTCATCAGCAAGTGCGTGCAATGCACCCATACTTCTGCAAACCTTGACCTCACTCCCCACCTTCCTCTCGTTTGCTGCTGCTGCTGCATACAGATGGCCGAGGGCTCTCGACGCCATTCTGTGTCTGTCCTGGCCCGCTCTTTCTTGATTGATTGATGGAGGATTGTCACGAGGTACATAAAACCAAATGACTGATCATCAGCATGGACGAGAATTTTAATTAGATGCGAACGTGGGACGGTCAATCAGTCCATCGGAGTCTAAACATGTGGAAGGGGAGCATTTCAATTCTCTCTCCGCGTATCCGCATCATCCGAAGACTTAACACGCATAGACAAGTAAGACGTTAGCGATTTAGTGAGCCATAGAATAAGTACGGACAAGAGGCTCGCTCACGAAGGCGGTTCTTTTAGTATGATACTTCCCATGCCAAGTCTAAAGGATCTCGTGACTTTGTGCTGTAAGACACTCGCTCGACAAGTTATACGGCAGGGTCGAGTGATAGCAGCACAGACTCGAAAGAACAGATTACATGTGCTGGCGAATATCCATCATATGGCAGCCAAGAAAGCTCCTGAAACAGACTTTGTATCTTCCGGATCCCGTACACGACCGGGTAAATGGGCCGAATGTATAAAGGTACAGTAATCGCTGTGGCTTCTACGCATTACCTCCTTTTTACCCGTCCAGAACAGACGCGCCCAGGGGGGATGGTGGTTGACCGTGGTTCATCACTTCAGCCATTTACGTTCGGGAAATTCTCGACAGTTCAGGGCATCAACCGGGAGTTACCGGCAAATACCTTTTTAAGTCTTTTGACTGTACCCGGTTTCCAATACCAGTAACAAAGTAAATCCACTCTATTTTCTCCTAAGCTCCGGACACTTCACTGTCTCCGGTCCACGCCGCGCCCCTTTGCCACGAGCGACAATATCCGAACAGGAAGAGGAGACTTCGGAAGGAAATAAAAAACCGGCGGATAATAGGGGGTGTCAAATTTGGAACATTTTAAATATATTCTTGTCGAGCGGGACTTCGGCCAAGAGTCCGCAGATGTTTCTCATTTGTTTTTATGTATGAAATGGAATATATTCACCTCATGTACAGTGTATAGAGGTGTAGTTCGGAGGAAAGAGTTAGAACATAAATCAATTTTTTCATAAAATGACACCGTATGAGAATTAATGTTTCATACTTATCTTCTCAGCCACGTATCAGTCCGGATTTCATTTATGATTTATATTCAAATGAGTTGACTATTCCGAGACTGGTGAAATGTAATACTTTATTATGATATATTTATATAATATTTACAAGTTTCTAGATAAAAAAAGAAAAATTCACTGTACAAGGCCATGGGGAAAGATATTCTCTCGTTTCGTTATTGGGATTTGATTTTGCAGTATGGAATTTTAAATACTCAAAGTAACTATTCTAAGTTTAAGAGAAAGATATATTCTAATGGCACACTAGTATTACTGACGCACAAGGTCTCTCCTCAGCAATCGACGGTTTTATATAAACTTATCTTTTGATAATTATGATCTTTTTCCTTTTACCTTTTTCCGTTTTAAAGCTTACTTTTTGGCTTAACTTGGAGTATTAATACAATAGTCATGTTTCGTGAACTTTCAACAAGGAGGAAAAATAAAAAATAAACAAAAAGTAGAGAAAAACTTACGAATATTGATCCAACAAAACTTCTCATTTCCTCAATCTTTTCCCTCTATTTTCACATATGGCTTGCATATAATGGCTGCAATGCATTTCTCTTCTTCGTTCATATTTGCCTCATAGTTCTCTCCTCAAATGAAGTTTCTTGACCTTTGTCTAAGCTTCCATCCCACACACTTAACTTCTTGGAAACACACCACATCTAATTTCTTTTTCTTTTACACTGGTCTCGTCAATAAACTCTCTTACATTCCAAGTGATTACTTGAGATGTGATCAAACATCTTAACTATTTTGAATTCTTCTATCTTCTCCACTTCTCCAACTCCTCTAGGGAAGACCATTCTCTCCCTAAAAGAGGCATTTTTGTTTGATTATCTCTATACATCTCTATCATACTTGGTGGTTCACATCTCTCTTTCATATTTGAATAGCAATTTAGGTGTGTTCCAGATGTAATGTTATCTCTTTTGCTGTAGACATGCTATCGTGGACCTCGGGTCGAGACAAAAGATCGCGGATTAAAAATCAAATTTCATCCGCGCACCTCCTGACTAGCCTCAGTCCCGGACTCGAGTCCACACTTGAGAGTCAACTGCTCTCTCTCTCTTCTCGGATCGGAGACAACACACTTTGTCCCTCCTCTACTGAATCAACGCACACACCATACACTGAACTCGACACAGGGTGAGCTACTTCGTTAAGATCAAAATGCCACACGACTTATATGATGGCTCCTACCTCATCCGGGCAGGTCTTGAGACACAAACGCATTTACACTGAGTCTCACACTGGCTACGGCGCTACGTTCAACATCTGTCACTGAACCCAACTTGCAAACGCTTCTCCAAATGCCTCCTATTACTATCAAAGTTTGCTCAAACACTGTCAACTACGTCCGACTGTCAAACGCACAAGAACTATCAAGTGCACAGCTCCTGTCACTGGTCCCTCGACGTTTCCTCGAGGAACGATAACTGTTACATACAAAATTATCACTAACCTACACACACACACACTACTCGCATCTCACGCTCTCTCCACAACAATCCGTGTCTCGCTCTCTCGGCTCGCAACCCCACAGTGTCTTCGGAGTCCTACCCCGCATGCCTTCTCTCCCTGCTTCCTTCCTGCCGCTCCATTGTGTGACCTTTGCGGACTTCAAAGCCTTTGGCTCCTTCAAGATGAGAACTCGAACGTCATCTAGTCGCGGGTCTCCACGCGATGATAGGTTAGGTCGTGAGAGGGTAGTGGTTAGGTTCGACCTTTTCCTATCGACTGCGAAGTCCATGACGGCTGGCAGGTGCTATACTTCTCTACTTGCCTCCAGCGTGTGGACGCTTCTGCTCCTGCTTGCGCTTCCTCTACTTGCCTCCTCGGCTTCCCTCCTTCTGACGCACGCCTTGAGATGATAGTTCACCTCCCGAGTGACTACGAGTCTCGCTTTATGTCTCACAGGGTGACGCTTCGTTTTCTACGTCCGTACGACACTTCAGACGTCGTGCGTGAGACTCCAAGTATGCTGTACTCGGTCCATATCTGTGAGTACGGTGTCGTGTTGTACATGGGTCTGTACAATGAAAACTAGTTGCAAAGAGATCTTTTCTTTGTTGTGTAAAGGAAGCTGCCCTGCAGCTTAACAAGCTAGGCAGGAGCTAAGCTGGGGCCATGCTTGACAAGCTGCCCCCTAGCTTGGGTTGGAGTATCACCCCTAAGGGAGTCGAAAGACACCAGGATGTAAAGCATGACGAGGAGAGCGACCTCATGCTTCTAGTTTTGACAGAAAGTGTTTTAAGCAATAGTTAGTACGAGTTTTAGGCTGTGAAATATGTGAAAGAGGGAAATCCGTCGATTCTGGCTCGAGACTCGAACTCAGAATCTGATAGCGTGGGTGTGTAGGTGTTCCTGAATACTATAGTTTTGACTCCTTGTTCATTAAAAACGGAGTTGTATAGAGGAGTTTGCACAGAAAAGGCTAGTAAAGATTTTGCAGGAAGATTTCTACAGTAAAAGCATATGTACAAAGTTTAAATCCTTTTAGAACGGAACTAGAGGCCATCCCAGTGATAGGGCGCTTGCCTAGGAGGGAAGTGGTCTCAGGATCAATCCCTCCTGGCCTCTGGTTCCTATTCTGGCATGTTGGCCTCCCGGATGGGAGTCTATGTTGGGTATTCAGCCATGTCCTGTATATACCTAGGGGCGGGAGACCGGTATCTCCCTTAATCGTGGGCTTCCTGGCCTAAGCCTCCGCATGCCATCCTGAATATACTATGGGAGATACCTGGTGCGCATATGGGGGGGCTGTAAGCCCTGTGGGGCAGCCTCATAAGTGTAGGGGCTTCGGCCTACATTGGATGGCTTGTAGTATATTCAGGATGGCATCAAGAGCACAGGAAACTTTTGTTAAATAGTTAAATAATCGTCGAGTAGGCTTGGGATGGAGAATGAGGTTATGTGAACCTTTATTAGTGTAGGGGTAGAGTTTGTGGAGACAACTGTGAAACTTGTATTAAAAAGGGGCCAACTTTGTAAAAAATACTCTGTACGCATAAGGACAGCAGGGGGGCAGCTTAAGCTAGGGCCCTGCTTGTGATAAGTGACTGCACTTATAAGGACAGCAGGGGGGCAGCTTAAGCAAGGGCCTTAACTTTTAGGTTTAATACCTACGGCGGCTGGAGATCGGGGACACTTTTTCAAGGGAGTTTTCTGAGAGAACTGAGGCGGAAGAAGGAGAAAGGAGGAGAATTAGGGATTTGAGTAGAGGAGACGCTGAGAAGCTTGGAGGCTGAGTGAGGATCGATTTTTCTGACAGAATTGAGTGCATTGAGGAGAGGAGACGCTGAGAAGCTTGGAGGCTGAGTGGAGATCGATTTTTCTGCCAGAATTGAAGGGATTGAGGAGAGGAGACGCTGAGAAGCTTGGAGGCTGAGTGAGGATCGATTTTTCTGCCAGAATTGAAGGGATTGAGGAGAGGAGATGCTGAGAAGCTTGGAGGCTGAGTGAGGATCGATTTTTCTGACAGAATTGAGTGCATTGAGGAGAGGAGACGCTGAGAAGCTTGGAGGCTGAGTGAGGATCGATTTTTCTGCCAGAATTGAGTGGATTGAGGAGAGGAGACGCTGAGAAGCTTGGAGGCTGAGTGAGGATCGATTTTTCTGCCAGAATTGAGTGGATTGAGGAGAGGAGACGCTGAGAAGCTTGGAGGCTGAGTGGGGATCGATTTTTCTGCCAGAATTGAAGGGATTGAGGAGAGGAGACGCTGAGAAGCTTGGAGGCTGAGTGAGGATCGATTTTTCTGCCAGAATTGAGTGGATTGAGGAGAGGAGACGCTGAGAAGCTTGGAGGCTGAGTGAGGATCGATTTTTCTGCCAAAATTGAGTGGAGTGAGCAGGGGAGATCGTGAGAGAGGCAGGAAAGTGTTTTGGAGACAAGAACCTCATATGTCACAGTTTTGAGGTTTGAAAAGGGTAGAATTGAACGGACAGAGGTGGTTTATTGGAAGCAGATCGTTTTTGACAAGGCTTTGGTTGTCGTGAGATTAAATTCCCTGGAATTTTCAGCTGAGAAGGACTCAGGAGAGAAGGAGAGTGAAATTTTCTTAACAGTGAAGCAGTTGACGCTGAAATAAAGCTATTTCTACTCCGGAGAGACATATTTGTGTACCTGAGTGCGTGCTTGAGTGTTTGTTTTGCAATTGGTGGGCACAAGAGGCTGTGTCTTGAGATTTCATCGTCTGCAGCGACCTATTCTCCTTCCTGGTCATTTCTCTCTGATCTATCACAGTCAGGAGGTCCGCCCTCCCCAAGAAAGACTCTCGCCACGACATCTGGTGCTTCCACTGAGAGCAATTGGGGTGATCGATTTGGAGGATTGGCTAGATTGGGTGGAAAATGGATCACAGTGCTGCTGTACAGGGTGCGGCTGCTGCTCAGGGTGCTCCTGTTCAAGGGACTCCTGGTCAAGATGGAATCGGCTCTCAAGGAGGACCTACGGTGGTTCCAACAGCAACAGCACAGCCTGCTGTAGACACGTCTCAGATTCTTCAGGCGTTGGCTGCCCTGATTCAGCAGCAGCTTGCAATTGGGGGAGCTGAGCAGAAGTCCACAAGAGCATTACAAGCAATTGTAGGTCGATGTGGACGATTTGATGGAAGAGATGTTACAAGGTACCTGCGGGAGGATGTGGGCGAGATGGAGTTAGTCATGGCACCTGAAGTTGAGGTAATTCTAAGCTTTGAGTTGACTGTTGTCCCTGAATTGAGAGAGAAGGTTAGAAATTTACAGAGAAGACATTTAGGTGGGTGGACTCTGTTTGAACGTGCACTAAGAGAAGAATTTCTAGAAGAGGACTCTGAAAGAGTCACCAGAAGAACTCTCATGGATTGGATAGAGCGTCAGCCTGGACGTTCCATGGGATTGAATGAAGTGATCCGTGAATTTGAGAAGATGTACTCTCAGCTTTCTGGTCTAGAGAGGTTGACGTTGGATGTTAGGAAGACAGAGTTGTTCTTAGGGGCTCTGGATGAGTTCACAGCAGATAGGCTTTGTTTCATGTTGGCTGATCGAGGGGCTGAAGGGGGAGTTACATCTGATTGGAGGAGAGTAGAAGAAGCAGTATCCACCCTTGCTAGACAACGTCGTGGTAGGATGGTACTGCAGCCAGAGACCTTGCCAGAGCAGAGAGTAGCTCCTCATGTTCCTGTAGCTCCTCCTACAATACCTCAAGCACCTATTGTGATTCCTCAAGCACCTATAGTGGTTCTCCAAGTGGTTCCTCAAGCGCCTGCAGTACCTATCCCAGCACAGAGAGGACCTAGACAGCAGTAGCGACCTGTTGAGAACCGAAATCAACATAACTTGATAGAAGAACTTACTCAACAGTTGAGAGATTTGAGGGTTGAGATGGCAGACTTGAGAAGAGATCAACGACCTGTTGCACCAAGTGCCCGACCTGTAGGAGGAACCTTTACCAGGAGATGTATTTGGTGCGATAGTCCAGATCATCTCAGAGGAGACTGTCAAGACTTGGCGGTTGCCTTGCGAGAAGGCGTAGTCAACTATCAGAACAACAGGTTGTATCTAACCGCCACTGGACAGCCTCTGAACACATATTTTGGAAGAGGAGGAATGAGGAGTTCTCTTCCAGCACTTACTGGTGCGAATACTACAGCGATGACTGCGGGTTCTGCGGAGGCTGATGTATATACTGGGAGAGTTGAGGTGCGCTCTAATCCAACTATGGTTGAGCAGGCTGTTGAGGTTCCGGTTGAAATGATGAAGAGAGGTGCTGAAAGCATTAGGAGAGCTACTGGATGGAGAGACCCAGTAGATGCAACTTCTATTCGAGCGTTTTTAGAGACGAGTGGTGAACAAGATGCCATGATCGAAGACAAAAGAAGACGGGACGCTTCTGACTTAGATGCAGGAGTACCAGAAGATAGTGACCGTCGGAGGGTTACAAGGAGGAGAGCAGCTGAACCATCACCATCTGTACCAGCTGGAAGATTTCCTGCTGCAGAGGATATACCTTCTACCTCTACAGCTCCACCACCTGTAGTGGATCCTATGGAAGGTGTCCAGGATTTGCCACAAGAGACTACTGCTACAGATAGAGTACGAGGAAAGAGGTTTACAGCACAGGAGAAAGGGAAAGCTCCAGCTTACAAGTTAGCGGCAGACATCGAAACAACAACAGACTTGCGTGCTGTTTTAGAGCAACGCATTTTGGATGCTAGGGTTGAGTTTACTCTTCGTGAAGTGCTCGGCATTGCAAAGAGAGAGTTTCATGAGTTGATAATAGACATCATGAAGAGAAAGAGACAGGTATTGACTGAACAAGTAAGTAGTCAGATGGTTGGAGCAGTAGATGCTATTGGTGTTGATCAGTTCGGAGGTGATAAGTATGAGGCATGGGTTGCTGGTCCAGCTGTTATTGAGAATGAAGATGAAGAGTTTGAAGAGGATAAGTTAGGCGTAGACGGCGATTTCAAAAAGAAGCACTGGGCAAGAGCGACAACAGAGACGCAGGTTCGGCTTGGAGGACTTTCTGAACCAGTACCTGCACTTGTGGATCACGGGTCGGAGATCAACATCATTTCCAAGGAGGTGTATGAGAAGGGGCAGTGGCCAATCGAAAGGAATCATGGTTGGGTACTTCGTGCAGCAAATAATCAGAAGGGTGAGTTGTACGGAGCTTGTCCCAATATGCGTGTAAGGATTGGGGATGTAGAGGTTGATCAGCATTTCTTTGTACAGTCATCTGCCTCCTATCCCGTCATACTGGGTCAACCATACATCACCGCTGTTCGGATGGAGACAAAGGTGATGAACGATGGGTCTCATTATGCTAGAGTTCGGAGTCCGGATGACAAGTACTCAGTACAGTTTTTGACAGTTCGTTCAAGACATGAGCGGAACAGACAAACCCTTAGAGATTCTCAGACGAAGAGATGTAAGGTTTTTCGCAATCCACTCCTGTAGGGCGGGAAGACAGGGGTGTAGAACCTACTGTTGAGGTCCCGTCAGAGTTGGAAGCGAGACATGTACAAAGGTCTGGATACATGTGTGGTGTACAGAGTTGGCAGTCTGGATTGGTGATGTTTGAGGCAGATGGGTGGAGCCGATTTACAAGAGTTGAAGATATGGAGGAAAATACAAAAAGATGGATGGTGAAACAGGTATCAGGGTTGTGGCGTGCAGGAGTTCTATCTGAAGACGAAGTGGTTTCTGGGTTGTTTGAAGAGTTTATGTCTGTACAGTCAGCTGTTGGTTGGTTAGACAGTGTGAGTAGATTGATGGAGGGGAAAAATAGTGTCGTGGTGATCCCTATCCACTCTCGATGCATATATGAGGAGATTGCTACATACCTGCAGTTCTTTCCTCATCCGATGCAGAATAATGAAGGGAGAGAAGCAAGTTGTTGGTGTGCACTCCCTCAGGAAGCAGACGTCCATGCGAAGTACAAATCTGTACTGAGAAAGGTAAGACCGATAGCAGCTCAACTACCTGCTAACTCCCCAGCAGCAAGTACAGTTAGTGGGGACTGAACCTATATTGCGTGATCATAGACGAGTAGGGCACCAGTTTACTGAGGAGACATTGAAGGAGCTCCAGATAGGAGGGGGTGATTTCTTGACTGAGGTCGAGAAGACAGTGTTTGAACATATGATAGTGAAGCATGGTAAAGCATTCTCTTTTTCACCAGAGGAGATAGGTTGTGTGGACCCAAAGGTTATAACGCCTATGGTTATATTTACAATCCCTCATGTGCCTTGGGATCTGAAACCAATCCCAGTTCCTCGTGCTTTGTTGCCTAAACTCATCGAGTTGTTGAAAGAGAAGGTACAGATGGGGATACTTGAGCCGTACATGGGACCATATTCTAGCAGATGGTTCACTGTACCCAAGAAGTCAGGAGCTTTGCGTTTTATTCAAGACCTACAGCCTGCGAATAACGTAACCATTCGTAACGTTGGGACGGGCCCTGTGATTGAAGAGGTAGCAGAGGCATTCGCAGGGAGAGCTATCTCTTCAATAGGAGATCTATATTCTGGTTATGATCAGTTCCAGCTGGCTGTGGAGAGTAGAGATTTAACTACTATGCGTACGCCTCTGGGATTGATGCGGATGTGTACTCTTCCACAAGGAGCAACGAACTCGGTGGCTCATATGCAGAATGCGATGCACAAGGTACTAAGGGAGTTTGTGCCTGATGTTACCATTCCATTTCTAGATGATATTCCTATAAAGGGATGCGCGATTGAAGACAAGGATGAAGCAGTACTTGCGAGTGGGTGTAGAAGGTTTGTTGCGGATCATATCAGGGATGTAGAACGTATCTTGACTCGTCTGGAGGAGGTACATCTCACCCTGTCAGGAGCTAAGTCCAAGTTTGGTGTGTCTGAGATTTTAGTGGTTGGACATCTGTGTGGCGCTTTTGGAAGGCGACCAAACCCCGAGAAGGTTGAAGCTATAGCTAGGATGGCAGACTGTAAGAACATCACGGAGGTTCGACGCTTTCTAGGTGCTTGTGTATTTTATCGCTTATCCATTCCTCATTATGCTCATGTTGCTGAGCCTTTGTATGCATTATTGAGGAAGGGTAAGAGGTTTGTATGGGCCTCAGTCCATCGAGAAGCTATGAATAGGTTGAAGGAGGCTCTACAGTCTCCACCTGTTCTGAGAAAAGTAGACTACGGGTGTGGGAGACCTGTCATTGTTACAGTAGATACTAGTCCAAAGGCGATTGGCTGGGCAATAGGTCAAGATGATGCGGATGGTATGCGGTTTACCTCTAGGTTTGGAGCTAGGATCTTGACAGACAGGCAACGAGATTATCCTCAGGTGAAGCGTGAGTTGTGGGGAGCGGTGACAGCAATGAAGACAGATCGTGAGTTTCTGATTGGTGCTCATGTAGTCCTGGAAACGGATTGTCTACCTCTACTAGGCATGATATCCAACTGTACCACGCCAGACATAGCAATGTTACGTTGGATTGCCTATATTAGAAGCTTGAATCCAGAGCTGAAGCATATAAAAGGAAAGGAGAATATGGTTGCAGATATGTTGTCAAGGGCTCGATTTGTGGATGAGGATGTCATGATTTCAGAAGTTGAGGAAGAAGAGAGACATGATGCTCAGTGTCAGGTTAATCGACGGGCTACAAACTTGGAGCCGTTGATGTTTAGAGAGGAGCTTTACACATGTAGACTTCGTGACATAGGATATTATCTGAGCTTGTTGGAGAGGCAGGAGAGGTGGAGCAAAGTAGAGTTCAGGGAGATAAGAAAACAAGCTTACAACTATCTTCTGCATGATGGGTATCTTTGGAGACGGCCACAGAGGAGAGATGGAATGTTCATACGGGTAGTGGACGATCAAGAGACTAAGCAGCAACTAATGAAGGAGTTCCATGATACCTTATGGGCCGGACATCGAGGGATTTGGGCTACCTACACCAAGTTGAAGGAGAGGTACTGGTGGAAAGGTCTGTATCAGGATGTGGTGAACTACGTCAGCTCCTGCTTGCATTGCCAGTTCTATTCAAAGATGCGGTACAGGGATGGTCTCGTGCCAACTTATCCGCCTTGCATTCACTTTCAGTGGGTTCTCGACTTAGTGGTGATGCCTCTGGGGTTATGGGGCATGCGATATTTGGTTCTGGCTCGTGAGGATCTCTCCAACTTTGTAGAAGGGCGAGCTTTGAGGACGAAGACCACAGAGGGGATATGTTAGTTTGTTCTTGAAGATATTATCTGTAGGTATGGGTCTGTAGGAAGGCTACGGGCAGATAGAGGAGAACTACGGGGTACGGAAGCGAAAGAGTTTTTTGCTCGATATGGTGTGAAGCTCAAGCTTACCACTGCGATGAATCCAGAGGGGATTGGCAAGAGCGAGCGAGGACATCCATCAATAGTTCAGGCTTTGGTGAAGGTGTGTGATGGTAAGCATAGAGAGTGGCCCAGGTTACTCCCTTTTGCTTTATGGGCAGATAGAACAACTCATTGTTCTACTACAGGGTACATGCCTGTTGAGTTAATGTTAGGGCAAAAACCGATGATGTCAGCAGAAGAAGACTTTCCTACCTGGGCTACCTTGTCATGGGAGGACAATATGGACCGTGTGCAGCTTCTCTCACTACGAATCAGACAGCTAGAATGTAGAGAGGAGGATCTCGCTGAAGCGCAGCGACGACTGAAGGCGGCTCGAATTGGGAACAAAGAGAGGTTTGATAAGACTCATAGACTTCGACCAAAACCGATACAAGTTGGGGACTGGGTGTTGGTATACGACAGCACATTGGAGAACCAACACTCTACAGTTCGAAAGTTTTCGAGAAGGTGGTTTGGCCCGTACCTTGTCTCAGATGTACATCAGAATGCTACTTATTCCTTGCAAGAGCTAGATGGCACGCATTTAAGACTTCCAGTTGCTGGGAAACGAGTGAAGTTATTCAAGAAAAGAGGGGAGCCTGTAGAGTTAGCTGAGTTCTTAGGTTCAGAGCAGACAGGAGCAAATGAAGACCTTTCTGAGGCGGTCGAAGAGAGCGAAGACGATTTGGAGGACCACGAGGATCGGTGACGGATTGGCACATACCAGAGGATGTGCAAGTTTGGAGGGGGTGAATGTCGTGTTGTACATGGGTCTGTACAATGAAAACTAGTTGCAAAGAGATCTTTTCTTTGTTGTGTAAAGGAAGCTGCCCTGCAGCTTAACAAGCTAGGCAGGAGCTAAGCTGGGGCCATGCTTGACAAGCTGCCCCCTAGCTTGGGTTGGAGTATCACCCCTAAGGGAGTCGAAAGACACCGGGATGTAAAGCACGACGAGGAGAGCGACCTCATGCTTCTAGTTTTGACAGAAAGTGTTTTAAGCAATAGTTAGTACGAGTTTTAGGCTGTGAAATATGTGAAAGAGGGAAATCCGTCGATTCTGGCTCGAGACTCGAACTCAGAATCTGATAGCGTGGGTGTGTAGGTGTTCCTGAATACTATAGTTTTGACTCCTTGTTCATTAAAAACGGAGTTGTATAGAGGAGTTTGCACAGAAAAGGCTAGTAAAGACTTTGCAGGAAGATTTCTACAGTAAAAGCATATGTACAAAGTTTAAATCCTTTTAGAACGGAACTAGAGGCCATCCCAGTGATAGGGCGCTTGCCTAGGAGGGAAGTGGTCTCAGGATCAATCCCTCCTGGCCTCTGGTTCCTATTCTGGCATGTTGGCCTCCCGGATGGGAGTCTATGTTGGGTATTCAGCCATGTCCTGTATATACCTAGGGGCGGGAGACCGGTATCTCCCTTAATCGTGGGCTTCCTGGCCTAAGCCTCCGCATGCCATCCTGAATATACTATGGGAGATACCTGGTGCGCATATGGGGGGGCTGTAAGCCCTGTGGGGCAGCCTCATAAGTGTAGGGGCTTCGGCCTACATTGGATGGCTTGTAGTATATTCAGGATGGCATCAAGATGGCATCAAGAGCACAGGAAACTTTTGTTAAATAGTTAAATAATCGTCGAGTAGGCTTGGGATGGAGAATGAGGTTATGTGAACCTTTATTAGTGTAGGGTTAGAGTTTGTGGAGACAACTGTGAAACTTGTATTAAAAAGGGGCCAACTTTGTAAAAAATACTCTGTACGCATAAGGACAGCAGGGGGGCAGCTTAAGCTAGGGCCATGCTTGTGATAAGTGACTGCACTTATAAGGACAGCAGGGGGCAGCTTAAGCAAGGGCCTTAACTTTTAGGTTTAATACCTGCGGCGGCTGGAGATCGGGGACACTTTTTCAAGGGAGTTTTCTGAGAGAACTGAGGCGGAAGAAGGAGAAAGGAGGAGAATTAGGGATTTGAGTAGAGGAGACGCTGAGAAGCTTGGAGGCTAAGTGAGGATCGATTTTTCTGACAGAATTGAGTGCATTGAGGAGAGGAGACGCTGAGAAGCTTGGAGGCTGAGTGAGGATCGATTTTTCTGACAGAATTGAGTGCATTGAGGAGAGGAGACGCTGAGAAGCTTGGAGGCTGAGTGGGGATCGATTTTTCTGCCAGAATTGAAGGGATTGAGGAGAGGAGACGCTGAGAAGCTTGGAGGCTGAGTGGGGATCGATTTTTCTGCCAGAATTGAAAGGATTGAGGAGAGGAGACGCTAAGAAGCTTGGAGGCTGAGTGAGGATCGATTTTTCTGACAGAATTGAGTGCATTGAGGAGAGGAGACGCTGAGAAGCTTGGAGGCTGAGTGAGGATCGATTTTTCTGCCAGAATTGAGTGGATTGAGGAGAGGAGACGCTGAGAAGCTTGGAGGCTGAGTGGGGATCGATTTTTCTGCCAAAATTGAAGGGATTGAGGAGAGGAGACGCTGAGAAGCTTGGAGGCTGAGTGAGGATCGATTTTTCTGCCAGAATTGAGTGGATTGAGGAGAGGAGACGCTGAGAAGCTTGGAGGCTGAGTGAGGATCGATTTTTCTGCCAGAATTGAGTGGAGTGAGCAGGGGAGATCGTGAGAGAGGCAGGAAAGTGTTTTGGAGACAAGAACCTCATATGTCACAGTTTTGAGGTTTGGAAAGGGTAGAATTGAACAAACAGAGGTGGTTTATTGGAAGCAGATCGTTTTTGACAAGGCTTTGGTTGTCGTGAGATTAAATTCCCTGGAATTTTCAGCTGAGAAGGACTCAGGAGAGAAGGAGAGTGAAATTTTCTTAACAGTGAAGCAGTTGACGCTGAAATAAAGCTATTTCTACTCCGGAGAGACATATTTGTGTACCTGAGTGCGTGCTTGAGTGTTTGTTTTGCAATTGGTGGGCACAAGAGGCTGTGTCTTGAGATTTCATCGTCTGCAGCGACCTATTCTCCTTCCTGGTCATTTCTCTCTGATCTATCACAGTCAGGAGGTCCGCCCTCCCCAAGAAAGACTCTCGCCACGACAACGGTATCATGTCGGATTTTGCATGAAGGATGTCCAGGAAAACACGAGGTTCCTGGTTGTGGAGATGCAGTGTGCTGAACAGAGACAAGAAAGAGAGAAACAAGCACGAAAACAAACATCGAAATATATACCAACTCCCAACGTATATACACTGCCGGTTCTTTCTCCTTAAGAATACAAAACTGAGAAACAAACCAAAGCGTTCTGTAATCTGCTTCAAAACCCCCTGAAACGAGTCCTTGAATCTCAACCTAGATCCAAAACCACCGAAGCGTAGTTTAAAGCAAGAGAAACATCCCTTTGCTAACAAAAAGAGCTGCACCAGCATCACAGGATTCAAACCCAAGTCCAAACAACATCCGTGTACAGCTCTTAGCTAAAGCTAGCTACCACAAGCTGTACATAATCAACTAGATCTCTAACGAACTCAAAAGAGTAAAAACTGTAGCGAAGGAACTGAAAAAGTCATATTTGATAACTTTCTTTTTTCGCCAAACGGTCCTCAGATGTCGATAAGGTCTTCTTCTCTGACTCTGTTGACATAAGAAACCTTCAGATCCAACTCTCGACAGTCGAGATATCATCAATTTTTGGTCGTATGTGATAGAACTTTCAAAAACTCCTTCCTGTGGCTTAAAACCGCACACACCGTCCAAACAGATCGCCTGATCTGATATCCGTCGTCTCAGATAGATAGATCTAGCTACCTTGAACCCAACGAGACTCCAAACGAGCCGTTTGGAGTTCCTTTCGCAAAACCACGCAAGAGATTAAGGGGTTAGCTTACATTTGTGATCTGTCAGCGGAAAGTTTGGGAGATTTGGAGGTCTAATGCAAATGCGCAAGGCGTCGTTGGGTTCAGATCTGTGCAGGCTACACGTTGATTAAGACGGTTTGTGAAGAGGTGGATCGGCGAATGTGTTCTGGGAGAAATTGAGACGAGGGAAGAGATTTTGGAAGCTTCACTGATGTGTGAAGGGGAGCATTATGGAGTCCAAACTTGCTGTCCTTGGATCCATCAAGATCAAAACTCCGAGTTCTTCAAGAAATTGAAGACGATACGAAGTTTCATCGAGTGATTTGAGAGTTCTGAGTAAAATTGACTCGTAGAGAAGCACTTATGTCAATTTTTCATCGTCTGTGATCTGAGATTGGGTTGTTCTTCGCGATTGGTGAGCCGAGCTCTTCATTCTTGATGCATGCGCGATCAGGGAGTCTTCATCTACGCATAAGAGAAGACTATACGTGGATTGGATTGTTGGTTTGGGTGTGGTGAGCGAGTTCGAGCCGCAAGGAGTCGATTTGTGTCAGTTTTTTGCATCTTGTGATCAAACCCCCTTACGTCAGTCGTTGTACGTACAAGTTTTCACAGATAATGAGCAAATAGACCCCTTGCGTCCTTAGTATAGCGCTAGGAGCCACAAATACCCAATCAGCAATAGTAAACTAAAGTCTAGCTTGATTTTCTTTTCTTTCGAGTCTCATAATTTCTCCACTAGGCGTCCAAATGAAGTAGACAAAGGACCCATGGAAAGCTGACAACTAGCTCTACGCATCGATGTAATGAAAGTGAAGATCCGAAGTTGTGCAAAAAGACCGTAAGCTAGAGCCTAGCTTGCTTTTCTCATCTTTCGAGTCTTGTAACTTCTCCACTAGGCATCCAAGTGAAGTAGATGAGGTGCCCATGGAAAGCTGACAACGAGCTCTATCCATCGATGTAATGAAAATGAAGATCCAAAGTTGTGCAAAAAGCTCATTTTTGGTCCTATGAGCGTCTTTGAAGCGATAATGATAAGTATCAAAAATAGATTTTCAGGTAGGAGCCGGTCTACGACACGAAATCCATCCTTTCTAAACCTGTGCATTCTTCGATATGCACCAAAGATATCAACCAAAGAGTGGACCGGCACTCACACCATCTTGGCATCCTTTCTCTCATCTCAGTCAACCTCATCCTCAAGTTCACAACTTGATCGTTATCTTGAAGTTGCAATCCCATGATCGACTCTCTTCTTCAACCTCCCATCCAATCACCCCCTCTAAGTCTACACATCTTTCAATATGCATTCGAAGACATAAAAAGAGTAAATCATCATACCATAGAAATGTCTTCCATCCACCTAGTATAACCTCACCGTCGAGGTTTGTGACCCTAGTGTCGTAATAGACATCACCTGTCATCCCAATCATTGGGATGACAGGTGATGTCTATTACGACCCTAAACTCAACCTCAAGCTTGTACATGTCATTGTATGTATCCATCTCTTCTTTTTTGTTTTCTGAAAAAAAAGAACCACACTGCTGCAACCAAAATCTTCAATCGCAACCATCATTGTCTCGCTATACAATGATGTCCTCTTCAACCATCATCCTCCCTGATCTCTTTTTCTGAAAACTCTTACAACCTCCTAAGCACCATCCTCCCAATCTTAATTAGCTTCAGCAAAGACTTCTCCCATCTAAGTCATCCTTACCCATCATCCTATACCCGTAGTCTCGAGAGCATCTATCCACTCTCCTTCATCCTCAACATGTCCGTCCTTGACGATGCCAATGGTGACATCATGAACTTCTCTTGTAATCGTATCCAAGACCTCCCGTGAAATGAACTAACCTTGGCATCTTGAATGCGCTCCTCTCAACCTCTCTTCACATCCATTGTCATCATCCCAATATCTGATTGTTCTTTGCATGCAACCAGATCACGCATATCCATTGTCTGTACCTCAACCATCTCCTCCGGTTGTGAAGAATCGTCCTCCATTGTCAGTTCAGAAAGAATAGTTTCTTGTTGAACCTTATCCTCCTGAGCTTACTTCTCCGAAGAAGTCTCTTGTTGTCCCTTCTTCTTGCACTTCATCGTGGATGCAGTATCCAACTTGAGCTCGCCTGGATCCACGTGCTCATCCAAATCATCCCTACGGAGATCATGCTCAATCTCCTCCACCCTAGCACCATAACTTGTAGCTTTGATAGCTACAACTGCATGTGTCGCAAAGTAACCATCCACAAACTTCTTCATCCCTCCTTTACCAACGTTGGCTTGAAGGAGAGTACGCGTACTTTTGAATGCAACCTTTCCATCCTCCCAAGAAATAACCTCTCGTTGCAAAGACTCTGTAAAGTCGATACAATCGTCGCGTTGATGATCAATATCATCATACCACACGCATTGATATACCCAAGCTGGTTTGGATACAAGCTCCATCTCAATCAACGATTCTTTGTCCTCCAACCCAATAACCTTAGCTTGCAGATCTTACATCTTTTGCCGTAGGTCTAAGATGGTTGGAACCTCCTCCTCTACGATCACAACTGGAGGTTGAACCTTAGATACTACTCGAACTGGTGTGGTAGTCAGTGATACAGGTGTTAACCTTGTAACCCTTTCCTTTGTATGTCTCCGGACAAGAAGCTCAACCGCTGCACAACCTCCCAATTCTTTGTCAACCTTTCTTCTTCCTCCTCATCCGTCAGAAGTAGCTCCACCCGCTCTTGCCATGGTTCATCAGCAGCTTGAAGAAACAACTCTATCTTGTAGGTCTCCAAGGTTAACTTGTCCACCCGAGATAGTTGAGAGAATTGTGTCTCGAACTCTTTTAACATCTTTGTAGGCTGTAAATCCTTGTTGGGTCAGTTGACTCATCCTAAAAATGATTTATTGGTTACTCGATTTGAGTTTCTCAAGAAATATTCCTCCATCAGCGCATGTGAAAATGTATCACATTTCCTCCTAAAACGCTTTGTTAGACCCTTCACATGCTCCCTTATCTCAAGCACCGCAACGAGTTTGAATGTCTCGATCATCTCCTTCTCCGATACCTGATCCAAATCCATCTCCGTCTTGTAACATCTCAAGTACTTTGAGAGGTCTCCCTCATCAAATAGATCGAGCTTGTTGATCACCCTTCGAAGCGCCTTTGTCCTCAAAGCCTCTTTTTGTTGGTTCCCTTGCTCTTGTCGCAAAAACAAAGTGAAAGCTTGAAACAAAAGTGCAGTTGCTGCACCCAACTGCACCCCTGGTATCCCCTTTGATCTGTTCATCCCATCCATAGTTATGACTTATTTCATCCTCCCATCCTCTCATGATCCCAAAGCATCTACATATTCATCATCCGGGGTCCGCAACATCCTCCCAAACAATCGTATCCATCTTCATCCTCGTTCATGATTGTTGATCTCCTCTTCCAAGTTCCAACACAGAAATCTCCACCTAGGACCTTCACGTCGAGTTCACCACCGTATCGTGTCAGATTTTACGTGAAGGATGTCCAGGAAAACACGAGGTTCTTGGCTGTGGAGATGTAGTGTGCTGAACAAAGACAAGAAAAGAGAAACAAGCACGAAAACAAACGTCGCAATATATACCAACTCTCAACGTATATACACTGCCGGTTCTTTCTCCCTAAGAACATGAAAACTGAGAAACAGACCAAAGCGGTCTATAATCTGCTTCAAAACCCCTTAAAACGAGTCTCCGAATCTCAACCTAGACCCAAAACCACCGAAGCGTAGCTCAAAGCAAGAAAAACATACCTTTGTTAACAAAAAGAGCTGCATCAACATCACATGACTCAAACCAGAGTCAAAACAACATCCGTGTACAAGCTCTTAGCTAAAGCTAGCTACCACAAGCTATACATAACCAACTAGATCTCTAACGAACTCAAAAGTGTAAAAACTATAGCAATAGAACCGAAAAAGATCTATCTGAGAACTTTCTCTTTTTCGCCAAACGGTCTTCAGATGTAGATACGGTCTTCTTTCCTGACTCCGTTGGCCCAAGAAACCTTCAGATCCAACTCTCGACAGCTTAGATATCACCGATTTTTTATCGTAGATGATCGAATCTTCAAAAACTCCTCCTTGCGGCTTAAAACCGCACACACTGCCCAAACTGATCGCCTGATCTAATAGCCGTCTTCTCTGATAGGTAGATCTAGCTACCTTGAACCCGACGAGACTCCAAACAAACTGTTTGGAGTTTCTCTCACAAAACCACGCAAGAAATTTGGTCGTAAGATGTAAAAAACTGACGTAAATAGACTCCATGCGGTTCAAACTCGCTCACCACATCCAAACCAACATTCCAATCCACGTACAGTCTACTCCTATGCATAGATGAAGACTCCTTGATTGCACAGGCACCAAGAATGAAAAGCTCGACTCATCAATCGTGAAGAACAACCTAATCTCAAGTCGCAAGCGATGAAAAACTGACGTAAGCGCTTCCTTACGAATCAATTTTACTCAGAACTCTCAAATACTTTGTATCGTCTTCAGTTTTCTGAAGAACTCGGCGTTCTGATCCTGATGGATCCAAGGACATCAAGTTTGGACCCCGGAACGGTCCAACTCCTCTTGACAAGTCACTCAACTTCCAAAATCCTTTCTCTCGTCTCAATTTCTCCCAGAACACATTCCCCGATCCGCCTCTTCACGAACCGTCTGAACCAACACGTAGGTTGCACAAATCTGAACCCAACGACGCCTTGCGCGTTTGCATTGGACCTCCAAATCTCCCGAATTGTCCGTTAACAAGTCACAAATGCAAGCTAACCCCTTAAGCTGCCCCCTACGTTAGTCGCTATACGTACAAGTTTTCACTGATAATGAGCTAGCATGCCCCTTGCGTCCTTAGTATAGCACCAGGAGCTGCAAATACGTAGTCAGCAATAGTAAACTAAGGCCTAACTTGATTTTTTTTCTTTCAAGTCTTGTAACTTCTCCACTAGACGTCCAAACGAAGTAGACGAGGTGCCCATAGAAAGCCGACAATGAGCTCTACCCATTGATGTAAGTGAAGTGAAGATCCGAAGTTGTGCAAAAAGGCCGTAAGTTGAGGCCTAGCTTGCTTTTCTCATCTTTCGAATCTCTCCACTAGGCATCCAAATGAAGTAGACAAAGTGCCCATGGAAAGCTGACAGTGAGCTCTATCCATCCATGTAATGAAAATGAAGATCCGAAGTGGTGCAAAAAGCTCCATTTTGGTCCTTTGAGCGTCTTTGGAGCGATAATGATAAATATCGAAAACAGATTTTCAGGTAGGAGCCGACCCACGACACGACATCGGGTGATCTTTCATCTCTCGACTGTATAGGTTCACGTGCATAGCGAGAAGGAGAAAAATGATACCTCTATCAAAACTACCTAAAGTTATGCTTTGGAGTTTAATTAACTGTTACTATAAATTCCTACTTGTTGGTCAGTGCTAACTCAGCTTCCGAGTTTTCACCTCTCATGACTCGTCTTTTTAATCACGGCCGTCCTGTGCATAATAACCAGCGAATACAATCAGTTTTAGTCGCTAAGTGCTTATCTTTATCATTGATACAAAAACCACGACTCAGGCTTCTTGACTTCTGAACCTTTGAGACTTTGGACGTCTCCACACCGGATCTGTTTAGCTCACTCAGCTAACGGTACTAATAGTACTAATGACACTACCAGAACTACATGCACTAATGACGCTAATGACGCATGTCATTTGACACTTGGTGAACTAGCAATTGACAAAAATGACTTGACAGTTGTCATGCGCATATACAATGCTACATCACATACATCGCTATCTAAACTACAAACTATATACACATAACAAGCACATAGTGTCATACACATACACAAGTATACCACAATCGCTCCATAGCTCGCGGTTTAGTCCCTCAAACTCCAGATAGTCATCTGATCCAACTACGTGATATGCATCTTTTTCGGTGTAAAGATCAAGAGGTCGACTGCAACGTCACTCTATTGTTAGTCGCTTTTCTGCAATCCTCATGTGAAGGTCGAATGAGCTACCTCGCTAATTGCGACGAGGACATATCCACCACCCTTGAAGAATTATGGTGAGAAGTGGTGTCAAACATGATATGTTGCTATTCTCTCAAACAGCCATCACATAACAATATAGTGATCGCTCCACTAAGAGATCCACATAACATACACCTCAAGCCTGCACGTATAATCGCCAAGCTTGGATCTCATAGAATCTTCGAAGTTAAGAAGATGATATGGCACACAGTTACGCACATGATTCTTTCAACCTACACCTCACGGACCCCTAACACGAAGACACCAGACGGTAACACCTCACACACTCGTAAGATATTGCGCTTGCAGTCACATCCAATATCGTCCATGTTGTTTGCTGCTAATACACGTAATCGTCAAGATGGAACATGCAAATCGATGATCAATAACCTCCTCCTTGAGTAGTAGCTTATCGTAAGTATTTCTATGCTGAGCAATCGACAAGTTCTCAAATGCCATCGACATAACTTGCTAAAACATCTCTGCTCATTGAGAACATACTCTCACCCACATATCCATATCATCAAGATTCACAACCTCAGCAAAATCACGACGAATGATCACATATAAATCTGATTCTCGATCGTATAGCAGAAAGTATGCATGAACTGACACAACTGGCATCATAGGAATTGCAGCCGGGACAACTGGTCTGGGAGCCGGAGTCAAAAGTTGTTGTACTTGAGGAGCAGCGCGAGGTTGAGAGTCCACTTCTGCAAGCGGACGTCCTCTTACGGCCACTCTTCCACGCCTTTGTCTCGTTAGTACAGCAACAGCATTCTCAACTCTTCCCAATCAGTAGTAACTCCTCCTTCAGCAGATCAATCTGTAACGACATGTGTTACACATAGGAAGTTTGTCTATTAGTAAGATATTTAGTTATAACTAAGTGTTGAGAAGGTTTATTTGCTGCCCAAGTACTTTAAGGAGGTATCAAGTTAATCATGACTAGCTAAAGTTAGTTATGCTTAAACTTAGCTTTTTTTTTGGCAGAATTCAGATATTTCCTAAAGAGTGAGCACTACTATCTTGTCATCTTGTCTAAAAGGTAGAAAGGAGGTGGAAAGAATCCTTTATCTCCTTTTTGACTTGATATTAATGGTGGGATTAAAGTTGTGGACTTTGTGAGCATTAGAAACAAGAAGAGATTCCACATGTTTCCTTTTTAGTGGGTCCTAGTGTAGAGGGGGGGTGGAAATTCGAGATTCCTTGAAAATATTCCAAAATCCTTCTAGAAGTTGTTGACTTAGAAAGAATAAACCTATGTAAAAAGGTAAAAAGCCCATGTGATTAATGCTTTTATCTTAAGTAATATCTTAATAAAACTCGGTAAAAATAGTTACGGCTGAGTTACCGGAAGGTATCAAAGTAAAAACCTAGAATGTATAAATAGAGGAGTAGAGAAGAGCTCCTCATCCTTGTTTTCACATCGTCGTAATGACAACTGGAGTAATATATAGAGTATGGGATATTTTTAGCATGTGAGAACTTGAGAGACGTCGTTACAATGAAGGATTTTAGTTGATGAGTTTATGGAGAATTTTTAGTTGATGAATTTGTGGGTGTATGAATGAGTGAACTTAGCATTTTTTCCTTCAAGTTCATGGTGTGCTTCCATCAAAGCCATCAGAGGTGACCCCTGAGTGAGAGACATGCCCGACATTTGCAGATTCATCGATGACGATCGTGGAGGTTGAGAGATCGGGAGGTAGTTGATCAATAGGACCGCGTAGGGTTTACAGATCAGCCAACATGAAGCACAACCGATCTGCCGTAGCATCATCGGTAGCTTGTAGGAAAAGCTCTGTTCTCCTAGCATCTAAAGTTATTCGCTCTAGAGTTGAAAGTTGTCGGTATCTCTGATCAAACTCTCTAGCAACTCATTCAGGCTCATCATATGACCAGGTTGCTGCTCAACCCAGTCCAGAAACGTCCTCCTAGTAACTCTCTCTCTGAATCTTCTTCAGAAACTCCTCTTGAAGAGATCGCTCAAAACTCATCCAAATTCCAAAGTTTCTTCTCTGTACATCCCTAACTTGATCCCGCAACTCAGGAATGACAGCTAACTCAAAACTGCTATCATATCAGCATCAGTAACTCTAACTAGCTCCATCTCTCCTCGATACTCACGCAGATATCTAGAAATATCTCTATCCTCAAATCTGCCGCATCTATTCACAATCGCTTGCAAAGCCTTGGCGGATTTTAACTCACCCCCTCCAACGATCGGATGCTGTTGGACCAGGACCGCAAGCGTCTTCAGAATCTCAGTTGTATCGAGACTAGATGCAAATGTCGCTACAGTCGTAGGTGCTATAGAAGGTGCTGCAGTAGCCGTAGATGTAGCAGCCGTAGAAGTAGCAGCAGCAGCGCTTCCGCTCTTTCGATCCATCTTCTTCTTTGTCTTGGAACTCAACTCCACAGTCAATCACCCCAAGAAACCTCTCAGTGGAAGCACCAGATTGTATGTCGAGACGAGAGTTTCTTGGGAAGGATGAAACCTTCTAGCTGTGATACGATCGTGAAGAGGAGGGCGAAAACCACACAAGGAATACGACTGCAAGAAAAAACACCACCACGATTTCGATCTGGTCAAGATAAAACACACGACATGCAAGTAGGTCTTCAACTCCAGATCATGCAATTTGAAAAGCTCACGCTCAAAGACTCAGAAATATCAAAAAACTGCTCCTGTGAAGCACCAGCGCATTCACCTAGAAGCTTCCCGTTTACTTTTCAGAAAAGTATACATACAAGTTGTAGGTCTCCTCTCTACTCGATTCTGTCTACTAAGCTCAATCTCTCGATGTCAAAACTCTGATCAGGAAGAAAATCTTCAGACATAACTTCTATAAAATCTTCTCCTAGCTCTTCGATTCCCTCTAGTCGATAGTCTCCGCACGGTAAATTCTACACTGCTCAATGATCGACAAAAACTGCGACAAATGCACTGAGAATTCTCTCTCTCCGGAATACATCCCTCTGGGTTTTCCTCCACCCTACATAACCTTCAGTGTAACCTGGCAGGGATAAAAGACGCCCTAAACAGATGGCAGCAGAAAAATAAATCACTGATAATAAATCTACACGTAAGAAGACCATTTCACTAAGCTTCGCAGGTTCATCTGTACGGACGGTCACTAAGTTGATCGTACAGTCAGTATTCAGCATTTCCACCCGAAGTAACTCCACCACCGCTACCTCTGGCCACCGGAATCACCTCGTTCTGACACATGGAGCCCGAGTTCTCACCATTGTCGTTTTCCGACCCCCTTAAACTTCGAAATGTCGTAAGTATTGCCTCAGGTATCAGTTTCACTTGATTTTTCGACCCAGTGAATAATATGTCGAGCTTTACATTTTTCTACAAAAGACTTGTTATCGACATGGAGTATCTTTGATGCCATCTCGCTACCCCAGGACTTAGAAGACCACAATCGAATTCGTACTAGTGACCCCGACAACCCGAAGCCGAGCTTAGTCCTCTAGCATAGGGTCCATTTCGAAATTCGGTGGTAATCTCCCTCTAGCATCCACACTAGGTGACTGCACTAGTGCAGAGGTAGACGGAGGCGTCTCGCATTCACGGTACGTTTAAGGGACATCTAGTGTCTCGCCCCTAGGCAACTTGGGTGGCTCTCATATTCCTCCGAAAGGGCTAGCCTACTCCAAGCCGGTTGTGAGTCTGAAGAGATTTGATCTAGAGACCTCCTCCCTACAAGTTTCTCAGCTACACCACGGAAGCTGATCTCACAACTGGTTTTAGAGACCAGTTTCTAAGCTGATATGCTAGAAAGTTGCGGTATTCCGTCTTTTCTTTGCTAACATGAAATGCTATAACTTTCACTAGACATGCTCCTTTTGTGCATTTCAAAATGCAAAAATATACTACATACTACAATCTACATGAGAAAAATCTAAAACATATTTTTAGAAGTCACTCAGATTTATGGTAAATTTCTCGGTATCAAAAATCTTGTAGAAGAACCCCATGTAACTTTCGCCTACAACTCCGTTTGCAACTTTTGAACATACCACGGTGATCAACGCGACGAGACCTACGCCGTGGTGTTTTCAGATTTTTGAATGCTCACTTCTTCAAAAATCGACTTCTTTGAGGTCTTTACTTCACTTAGAGAGACTAACTTCTAACTGAGAGTTGAATTATTCACTATGCGAAATGATTCACATCACGACAACGTGCCTGCAACTCTTGGTTGCTCTTCCTTAACTACGCTGACTCCTTGGCAGAAGCAGCTCCTTCCGTCCTGTACTTTGCTACAATCTTCTCCGTGGTGCGGAGGTTGACTTCCAGCATGTCCACCTTTTTTTGGACCTCTTCCTGCTGCATCAGTGTGCGCAGATCGAATCCAGGTCGCAGTGGTTTCTCCTGAGCCATCGCACGCTTCTCCACCAACTCCATGGCTGGCTGGATCTTCGACTAAAAGAAGACGTTGAATTCCTCTAACCTTCTTCTCGCAGAAGACAAGTTCATCCTCACGAATCGATCGGAGACATCATTCCTTTCTTCCAGAGGCAAGGATGCCTCTTCCATCACTGTGATCTTCTGCTTCTACACGCGAGAAGACACTACTCTTCCCATCTTTCGAGGTGGAAGATCTCTTCTCACTACAAGAGCGGTTCTCTTTGCTGCGCTTCCTCAAGTCGCAGTCGGAATGTCAACCCATACTTCAATTTCTAGAGTCTTCGGAAGACTCCCTGTAGTTGCAAAAGTTGTCTTCTGCGTGATCCTGGTGCTCAGCGTCTCCTCCTGAGAATCCGACTCCAATCCAGAATGAATGGTCAGAAAAGAGACACTCTTCCTAGGCCCCATCTTCCTCGGCGGTGATGCATCGTTGTCGTGTCATGGACCAACTCCTATCTGAAATTCAAACTTCGATGCTTGTCACTCCAAAGACACTCATGAGAAAGACAAGCTAGGCCCTAGCTTACGGACTTTTGGCATCATTTCGGATCTCCATTTCCATCACATAGATGGGTAGAGCTCGTTGTCAGCTTTCCATAGGCACCTTGTCTACTTCGTTTGGATGCTTAGTGGAGAAGTTACAAGACTCAAAAGATGAAGAAAACAAGCTAGGTCTCAGCTTACGAGCTTTTGGTGCAACTTCAGATCTTCGCTTTTATCGCATCAGTGGATAGAGCTCTTTGTCAGCTTTCCATAGACACTTTGTCTATTTCGTTTGGACGCCTAGTGGAAAAGTTACAAGACTCGAAAGATGGGTAAAACAAGCTAGGCCTCAGCTTACGGGCTTTTGGCACAATTTCGGATCTCCACTTTCATCGCATCAATGGGTAGAGCTCATTGTCAGCTTTTCATAAGCACCTTGCTTACTTCGTTTGGACGTCTAGCGAAGAAGTTATGCGACTCGAAAGAAGGAAAAATCAAGCTAGGCCTTAGTTTACTTGCTGATTGGGTATTTGAGACTTCAGGCGTTATATCAAAGATGCAAGGGGCCTGCTTCATTATTATCACAGAGAACTTCTTACGTACATAGCTATACAAAGGGGCAGCTTAGGGGCTAGCTTGCGTCTGCGATTTGTCGATGGACGGTTTGAGAAATTGGGAAGTCCAATACACGCGCGCAAGGTATCATTGGGTTCAGATCTGTGCAGGCTACGCACAAGTTAAGACGGTTTGGGAAGAGACGGATCGGGAGATGTGTACTGAGAGAAATTGAGACACAGGAAGGAGATTTAGAGATTTCAGTTATCTGTGAAGGAGAGTTGGACCGTTTGGGCCATTCTAGAGTCCAAACTTGCTGTCCTTGGATCCATCGAGATCAAAACACCGAGTTCTACAGGAAATTGAAGACGATACCAAGTTTCATTGAGCGGTTTAGGAGTTTTGAGTGAAATTGGCTCGCAGGGAATGCTTGCTTCAAGTTTTTCATCGTCTGCGACTTAAAATTAGATTGTTCTTCGCGATCGGTGTGCCAAGCTCTTCGTTCTTGATGCCTACGCGATCAGGGAGTCTTCATCTACGCATAAGAGAAGACAGTACGTGGATTGGATTGTTGGTTTGGGTGAGGTGAGCGAGTTTGAGCAGCAAGGAGTCCATTTACGTCAGTTTTTTGCAACTTGTGACCAAATTTCTTGCGTGGTTTTGCAAGGAGAACTCCAAACGGTTTGTTTGGAGTCTCATTGGGTTCGTGATAGCTAGATCTACCTGCTAGGGAAGACAGATATCAGATCAAGCGATCCGTTTGAGCGGTGTGCAGTTTTAAGCCACAGGGAGCAGTTTTTGAAGGTTCGATCACCTACGATCAAAAATTGGTGATATCTCGGCTGTTGGGTGGTCGGATCTGAAAGTTTCTTGGGTTAACGGAGTCAGCGGAGGAGACCCTATCGACATCTGAAGTCCATTCGGCGAAAGGAGAAAGTTCTCAGATAGATTTTTTTCGGTTTCTTCGCTACGGATTTCGCTCTTTTGAGTTCGTTAGAGTTCTGGTTGGTTATATACAGCTTGTGGTAGCTAGCTTTGGCTAAGAGGTTGTACATGGATGTGGTTTGGACTTGGGTTTGGATCATGTGATACTGCTGTGGCTCTGTTTGTTAGCAAAGAGAAGTTTCTCTTGCTTTGAGCTACGCTTCGTTGGTTTTGGGTCAGGGTTGAGATTCAGGGGTTGTTTTTAGGGGCTTTTGAAGCACCAAAAATCATCCGATTTGGTGAAAGATCAAAAGAGTTACAAAGAAAAGAAAGTCACGGGTGGTCAAAATCTTACGTAATCTCGCTTGCGAGTGCCAATTTGGCAGATTTCGACCTCGTGGAGTGTGTTTTCGACCTCTGAAGTTGCTATTTTGGGATGTGTTTCCTTCATGCGCATCCTTCTTGTGTATTTTGGTCCAAATTTCTACTCTACTCCAAGCGGAGTGGAGCGGAGAGTGAGCAGGAGTGTTGCGATATGGAGCGCGTTTAGAGGCTTCAAGAAGCAGAGGTGCGTGGGTACAAAAGCGTGCGAGCAGAGTGCGAGAGTGTAGAGGCGGATACGGAGGTGGAGCTCAAGCCTGCAAGCCAGCTTGCTGGCATGCATGAGCTAAGCCCAATTTCAATGATGTGGGAGTGAGTAAAACCATGTCACTCATCCCAACACTATTTTTGAATATTGTGTTTAACTACTAGCTCTTAGCTTTGGCTTTACCACTAGTCCAATAGCTCTTGGTGTCTAGAGATGCTTGCAAGTATTTATGGACTTGCTTAAGGTAATAGGAGATCTTTTCGCACGTTCCTAGAGGAGTGGTAGAGTGACTCCATAGTACTAGGGGAAGCTTTCATTGTGTATAGTGTTTGTCTTCTTTATCTAGGAAGAAGCAGAACTCTTCCATATTCTGCTTCTTGTTTGTGCGTCACGTTTGCTTGTGTTGGCGTTTGATTTTTGGAGTGAGTTCACTCAAGTGTGCTGTCGGGTAGTGAGATTAGAGTTGCGACAAGTAAGACTATCTTTGTTTCTCTCACGGTGAAGTTGGACTTGCGACCAACAAACCGTGAGAGGCTGTTTGTGATGATGGCAGATATAAGTTGCCCTTACCTTGACCGTCCTCGTAGGGGATATGTGAGCTTAATAGGAGCGGGGTTATGCATGTTGGTGTCACGTGTGAGGACGAGGTTTCGACATTCTAGTTATAGCTTAGTATTCACGATTGACACGGGGGTTGTCATCACGGAGGTTCTGGTGGAGATTTAGCTGCAATAAGCAGTAGGTTCACACGGAGTGGTGTGAGGTATCAATCAGTAGCACCGGTCTCTTCAGTGGAGGACACCATCAGACGGAGACGTGGTTGGAGATACACACAGTGTCGTCATATCGTTGTTGTGGGATATGGAAGATCTATAAGACCACGAAAGGACCTCGATGATACTCGGGTACGATGGATATCATTGAGCTGGATGATTTCGTCAAGGAGTTCGACAGTTGATGCGATCTGCAGCAGATGCGGAACCCACTGTTGTTTACACCTTCAAGACGTGGAAGAATTTGTTTCAACAATTGGAGACACCGCCGATGGACGATTACCATGAGTTCAGGTGAGACTACAACGTGGAGATTGAGTTGTGGAGACAACATTGATCTCTCAACTACGTGACTATCACTACAGATGTAGTTTTGGAAGACGTAGCACCTGCGAGTTCGGGTGCCAATAGCAGTGATACATCCACGGGTGCCGGAGTACCTACTACCAGCGGTGCATCCATTAGTAGTGGAGCAGGTGGTAATATGAGCAAGATACCACCAGGGTTTAACCCTGTGATTTTGTTCTTTTAGTGTTTGAAGAAGAACTATCAGGGTGTGCGGACTGACAAGTTGAGGAGTTTGCATGAGTTCCAACAGAAGACTGGAGAGAATTTACGCGAGACGTTTACTCGCATGAGACGGTTGATCAACGTTACTCAAGGGGTGACGGAAGCACAAGTGGTCCAGTTCTATTATGAGATACTGGACCGAGAGCTACGTAGGAGAGTCAGAGATGTGATTCTCCTTAGAGACACCGCTTCGACATTGACAGTTATCTTTGATCTAGCTTAGCGGATTGAGCTCAACATGATAGAGGAGAGAGTGGTGAACTACTGGCTTCAGCATGGAGGCACCACATGTGCGACCACCTCTTCTTGAGGATCACATGCTACACAACAGTGTGGTGGTGGTGGTGGTGGGTAGAGATCGTGCTGAATAGTCACGATCCTAGTGATGTGTTGGAGGACCTGATGGACAAAAGCTCATGTCGTCCTTCTCTAGTCAGCAGCAAGTAGGTCTTTGTTGGACGTGTGATGGTCCTCATCAGCAGAAGGACTGTTCACATATGAGAGATGGCTATGAGACATCTGGGACGTCTCAAATGGTGCATAGGTAGTGTAAGCGTTGTGGACAATCAGGTCACAGTAGGGACTGTTGTTTTGATCTCCATCTCGGACTATGACAAGAGAAGACTGATTGTGAATGATGCGGAAGAGCTCAAAGAGGCTGTGGTGGTCGAGCTGGAGATAGAGGTCCAGCATCCGAGAGAAGACCAGTCGGTCCACCGTCTACTACGAGCAGTTAGAGCAGAGGATAGCTAGTATGGCTATGACTCGACGGCGATCTGATTCAGAAATAGACTTCCATGTCTTATGAAGGATAAGGAGTTGACTTCGACTTCATGGCTGGTGTGATGCAGATTGAGGCATCTATGACAATGACTCGAGGTGCAATATGTATCTCTAAGTCACGAGGTGCGTCGATGGAGTTGGATCCACAACGCGGAGAGCTGGTAGACAGGCCGGGCTTCCTCAGTCGTTCTGCTATCGAAGGCGTTGAAGACCACGTCTATGGTTCCTACACGATCTACCGACGATGTAGTAGAGTTGGAGGTCAACATCCAAGAGTGAGAGTGATGCGAGTCAATCCTCGACGTCTGTGGATGCGACGTCAAATTCGATGTTGGGGCCGGCTACAGCAGTTCTCTGAACCTCACTATTTTCAGCCACGGATATGAGGACATTGAGAGTCAACTTAGCTCCAATGTTCTAGTTGGCAGTCATGCTCAGTGAGCGCGAGGATGTAGTTATCTCTAGTGCTGAGGTGGTTCAGCGAGACATGATAGATATGTCCATGGAGTCGAGGATCATGACCAGCTATCAGTGGTACTTGACAAGTGACGGCTGTCAGATTAGATGAGTTACCAGCTAGGCCGGCGATTGACCGTGCTGGTTTGACACTAGGTGTGGTGTTGTTAGACAAACAGAAGTGATATTTTCTGTTTAATGGCACCTTCAGGAAAGGTGTATCGATCGTAAAAAGTCTTGTCAGACTCTGGAGCCCAACCATTGATGTTGAGGAAAACAACATGCATTGGTTTGGTTTGAAGAAGTCCGAGATGGAGAGATGTCTATTCCAGCTGCATACATCTCTAGAGGGATCAAGGAGTACAAATCTGCACATGACACGCGAGATGTTGACGGTGAGAATTCGATCAAATCATCCCACATATGGCTCTATAGTGAAGGTCAATGTCATTGTTACGGCCGTGGAGTCTTATGATGTATTGGTTGGAAGTGTTGTATTATACCCTATGGGATTCGTGATCGACTATTGGACGGAGACAACATCTTATAGACCAGGTTGGCAGTCCTGTCAGGAACGAGTGAGCCGCTTATCAATGCAGTTCAGTGTTAGAGTTGGGACAACGGAGCCTACATCAGGGACGATGACATCCATTGTAGGTTCAATTCGATCATCACATGACCGGACGAGTTGTTAGAGAGCAATTTCCATGCGGAGGATACTCCGGTCTTTGAGGAGGTGAGGGACATGCCTAGCATGACTATGGTAGTACCATCTACCTTGGATGTTCCACTCTGTAGTTCGAGTGGAGAGTTGCAGCAGTATGCTGATCGGTTGGTGCAGCAAGTTTGGAGTGAAGCCTTCGTACTTCCAGTAGAGGAACAAATGGTTGTTCTTGCTACTAACCTTGTGAGCTTATCATCATTGGATACGATTCTCATTGAATGGCAATATCTAGAGGAGGGTGTGTGTGTTTTGGAGCTGTTTGGAGAGATCAGCGCAGGTTTGGCTGCGGTATTGCATATAGACATATGAGTACAGCGATACTTGTATGTGGAGAGAGATGAGATTGCGAGACGCATCTCATTGCGTTATGTGGCACGCTTGATGCAGAGATATCATGAGTTGTTGTCCATATCAGTTGTCAGAGGATACCAGCAAGCATTACCATCAAATATTTCGCTGCTGAGGACGCATGATCTCACGTTTGTTAACACCATTCACTTGATGATAGCCGTGTGATCATGTCAATGTCACACGCGTTGTCGTGATGTGACATGTCACCTATGCATGCTTTCTAGTTGGTTTAAGTTATCTTTCAAGGTTACGTATCATTTTACATGTATTCGCATGTAGTTTAAGGTTTACGTTGACACTTTAGAGGCGTGACGTGGTAACATATGTGTGAGATTAAGTTACCACGTGGATTGGGACACAAAAGGACAGAGAAGTGAAGCTATGAATTCCCATTGATCTATTTTTATCTTTTGTGAAACTCTAAACTTAGAAGCAGAGGTCTTAAGGAGAGTTTGAGCTTTTGGTAGAGACATTGAGAAATATGAGAACAATGGGTGATAGAGCTCGTCGTGCCAATCACTATAAGTGAAAGTTTTGATCGATTTGGAGCAATAAAGAAAGAGTTATGTCAATTTGAAGTTCGGATTGGGTCGGAATTGCATCACAATTGATGATTTTGAGGTTTTTGAAGTCAATTGCAGCAGAATTGAGATAATCGTTTCAAACCTTCATGGTCGCGTTCACTGTCAGCAGGACTACGACTGTCTAAAAAGTTTCATGTCATTTGAGTGAGTGAGTAATCCAGGGTGACCGCTGAAGCAGAGGGGGTCTGAAAGCTTTCAATCTAGAGCAACAACTTCAGAGTTCAAGATCTGGAGAACTGCATACAAAAGGAAAATTTCACAAGCATGTTCAACGTGCTGTAGATTCTAAATCTTGTAAGAATCATCGAAAGTTATCAAACCAATTCTCTGTTCTAGGTCAAAGTAGCTATCTTGGTACTAGAAATAATCGTAATTTCCTTACTCATAACGTTTTTGCTCACATCTCAGTGCTCAGATTTGATCTCAGTGAAATTTCATATGTGTGTTCAGTAGGGGCTCATTTACATGTAGGAGAAGTTTTGAAGTCTAGTCATCATATGTTTCTTATTCTTGAGTGGTAAAGTTCACCGTCTGACCTTATTACTACTAGTCAGTCTTGATTTTCACTTTCTGAACATGTAAGACAATCCAACAGACCTGTGTGAGTGTCTATAGTGCCACCTTACAATCTGAAGCCTATCTCAGTTAGAAGCCTAACGCTTAGATAGACATATCATAGTCTTCACGACTGTATCATAGCTAGAAGATGTTGAAGAAGCTAGAAAAGGAGAAGCTAGTACTGAAAGCATCTAAGTGCTCATTCGATCAAGAAAGCGTTGTATTCTTGGGCTGTTTGATAAACAAGGAAGGCCTTCACATCAACATGAGAAAGGTATAGTTCGTTCAACAGTGGCCGATTCTCAAAACTGTGGCTGAGATAAGGTCGTTCTTGGGTTTAGCTTCCTACTTTCGAAAGTTCATCCGAAAGTTTGGACACATAGCTTCACCCATCTTGGATCTCCTCCGAGATGTTAAAAAGCCATTCCATTGGAACCTGCCAAATCATCAGAATCAATCCAAAATCTCGTATGCAAACGATCCGACACCCATGAAGCTAGGCAACATCCGCTATCAGCCACGACAATTTCAAGGTGGAGATCGTCGAGGACGGCCAGAAGAAAGACGTCAAGGAGCTCCTAGAGGAGAAGGTATCAGGAATGCTGCACCTCAACCCGAGCAACGTTGATGTTACAACTGTGGACGATTCGGCCACATAACTGCAAACTGCCGAAATCATTTTCCTCGAGATCCAAGACCTCCATATCGTCGACCTTTGAATCATCTGAACGAGACGGAAGGAAATGAAGAAGTCGAGGTAAGACTAGGAAACGAAGAACACCAGTAAATGCACCTCGCGGCCTTACTGATGCAAGGAGGGAGAAGAAAGACGAGGGAAGGAGACGGAGATTGACAAAAAATAATGTGCAGTTGATTGTCACGAATGGAATCTTGGAAGGGACTCAGGTGAGAGTACTAATTGATCCTGGTGCAACAGAGAACTTTTCGTCTCGATCGATTGCTATGAAGTTGGTAATGGAGTTAGAAAGTGATGAGAGTGAAGAGGTGGAACTACCCAATGGACAAACTGAGAAGATTGAATCTCTATCTCGAAAGATAGAACTTATTTTAGACGAATATCGTGAAGATATTGAGTGGCGAGTGATCAAATTAGCCCGTTATGATGTCATATTGAGTATGCAGTGGATGGAGCAGTATAATCCCGAAGTGGATTGACGAAGAAAAGTGGTGAAGACCAAACAGTGAAAAATCTTTGGAGATAGAGTGAGGTCTCGAAGACAGAACTTGTCTTTGTATGTAATAGATACGAGTACTATACATAATAGCGATGTTTGTTTTCTAGGTTTAATAAGAGAGGTACCGAGTGCACGGCTTGAAGGACAGATTCCAGAAAGCTTGACAAATGTGATAGCAGAATATGGGGATGTCTTTTCCGATGATCTTCCTCTAGGGCTACCACCAAAACAAAAAATTGACCACAAAATCGAGGTGATTCCAAAGAGCACCTCTCCTCGTAAGGCCCCATACAGACTAGCACCAAATGAATTGGAGGAGTGCAAGACACAAATCGAAGAGATGTTACAGAAAGGCTTTATCCAGTCTAGCGTGTCACCATATGGAGCTCTAGTCCTTTTTGTGAAGAAAAAGGATAACAGCTTACGGATGTGCATCGATTATCAAGCACTCAATCAACAAACGGTGAAGAATAAGTATCCACTACCTCGGATGGATGACTTGTTCGACCAACTCGAAGGAGCAAAGTACTTCACGAAGCTAGACTTACGGAGCGGATATAACCAGATTCGAATTGCTGATGAAGATGTGGAGAAGACTGTCTTTCGAACAAGGTATGGTCATTTTGAATACTTAGTGATGTCATTTGGTCTCACAAATGCACCAACCACCTTCATGGACCTGATGAATGACATATTCCGTCCGTATTTAGACAGATCAGTCGTTGTATTTCTTGACGACATCCTAGTCTATAGCAAAACTATGAAGGAACATGTGCACCATTTGAGAGAGGTTCTCCAAGTACTCCGCCAAAATTTCAAAATATGAATTTGGCAAGACGGAGGTAGATTACTTAAGACACAGAGTGAGTGTAGAAGGCATACAAGTAATGACAGATAAAATAGCTATCATCCAACAATGGAAGGCTCCAGAAGATTAGACTCAACTTAAGAGCTTCCTAGGATTGACAGGATTTTATCATAGATTTGTTAAGCATTTTGCCAAGCTTGCACAACCACTAACTGTTCTGTTAGGCAAAGGAAAGAAATGGATGTGGGGAACAGCGCAAGAAGTAGGTTTTCAAGCACTGAAGACCGCACTACTACATGCTCCGATCCTCAAGTGGTACGACTCGAAGAAACTTATCAAGTTAGCAACGGACGCATCATGCACGGCAGTAGGGGCGGTGTTGCAGCAAGAATGGAAGGATGGTTGACATCCAATTGTATACTTCTCTCGGAAGTTGTTACCATCAGAACAAAACTACCACACCATCGAAAGAGAAGAATTGACGATAGTCTTCACCTATTGGAACCACTATCTAGGGGAGAAGGCTTTTGTGGTCGAGACAGACTACAAACCTTTAGTCTATTTGGAGACGCAAAAGGATCTCTCAAAGAGATAAATCCGTTGGGCAGAATGGAGACATCGATTCAACATGAAGATCACATATGTTGAGGACAAGAAGCAAATTGCTGATGCATTAACTCGCATGCCTATGGTGCATAACATAGTCTCTGAAGTCAAGGTGAATTATGACTTCTGGACAAAATTAATCGAGGGCACAAGATCGGATGCACAGATGGTAGCAGCAAAACCTTCGTGAACCATCACCCGCAACCATGGTTTGGTATTCCCTGAAGGGAAGTTATGGATCCCAGATGATCCAGAACTACGTACCACCATACTAACTGAATGTCACGATTCAGCCATTGCAGGACACATGGGGGCAGAAAAGACAATTGGAAGTAGTCCAACGAATGTTCTATTGGCCCAATATGGTAGAGGATATTGCAGTACACACTCGAAGTTGTACAATGTGTCAACAAAATAAGGTTACAAATCAAGCACCCTCCGGTCTTCTTCAACCTTTCCCGATCTCTTCCAAACGTTGGGAACATGTTAGTATGGACTTAGTGTGTGAACTATCCTTGACCAGCTCAGGTTTTGATTCCATAGTCGTCTTCGTTGATAAGCTCAGCAAGATGATCCACCTTCGACCAACCACGAAAGAGTCTCAGCACCGCAACTTGCTCAGTTATATTTGAATACCATTTTTGCTCAGCACGGTCTATCATGGGTGCTTATAACAGATAGAGGTCCTCAGTTTACTAGCCTATTTTAGAGAACTCTATTTGGTCTATTCAAGACCAAACTTGCCATGTCTACTGCTTATCACCCACAAACCAATGGACAAACTGAAAGAGTCAATCGCACCATTGAAGACATGCTACGAGCCTTTACTCTGGAGAAGCAAGCAAATTGTGACACCTTACTCCCTTTGGGAATTTACCTACAACAACTCTCTCAATGCATCTATCTATGAAACACCTTTTTATCTCATGTACGGCGAACATCTTCTCACACTAGCAAGTTTGACACGGTTCGACACGGCATCGTCAATCAACACTAAAGTGGATGCTGTCAATGAATTTGTTGCACGAATTCAACAAGGAGTGGAAAAAACTAAGGTGAAACTATAAGTTGCTCAGAATCGACAAAAGCAATATGCCGATGGACATCGTCGGTATGAAGAGTTCACGATTGGTGATCAAGTTTGATTATCCACAACCAACCTTACTCTAATCGGCAGTCGTAAATTCAACCGTCGCTTCATCTGAACTTTCTCTGTTGTCCGTAGAATTGGAGCAGTGGCATATCAACTCGAACTTCCACCCCACATGAAGATTCATCCGATTTTTCATGTGTCTTTATTACGGCGATATACACCACGACCTCCTCAATTGGACAATTCGCAAGAGTCACGACCTCTCCCTCAAATTATCGATGGCGAGGAAGAGTTTGGAGTGGAATGCATCTTAAAGAAACGTGTTCGTGAGACTCGTCATCAACGGATAGATTATTTGGTAAAATGAAAAGGCTATCCATTACATGAAGTAACATGAGAACCTGCAACCAATCTTGCACACGCCCCCCACTCATAGTGAAAGCTTTCGAACAGCAGTTGAGCAACGAGGACGTTGCTTCTTAAAAGGGGGGAGGTTTGTAATAAGTAGAGCCCTACTTATCAACTAGAGAGGAAATTGGTTTGGTTGAAGTCTTTGGAAAAAGAATTAGTTACGGCTAAGTTGGCCGGAGAATACATGCAGCAAATAGTACTTCTATCAATAGACGGGTGCGTCAAAAGTCCGCCGGATAACTTCCAGAAGGAAGTTTCTAGAAGGAAGCTTCGAGAACTTTCCAGCCGGGAAGCTTCCAGAAAGAAGTTTCTAAAAAGAAGCTTCTAGAACTTTCCAGCCGAAAAGCTTCCAATTTCTAGAAATAAGCTTCTAGAACTTTCCAGCGAGCCTCTTACGTGACTCATTCTGAACCCTCTAGATGTTGTTCTAGATCTAAGGCTGCTTGTAAGCCACATCAGTGATCCGTGTGAGAGATCAGCATTGGCCGGAAGCTTATCATGTATTATTCCTCTCACTATATAAAGGCTGTGAATGCACCACCACGGGCATTCGAGTTTAGAGTTCACTCTAGAGCCCATCTTACATTAAGTAATATCTTAGTAAAACTTGGTAAAAATAGTTACGGCTGAGTTATCGGAAGGTACCAAAGTAAAAACCTAGAATGTATAAATAGAGGAATAGAGAAGAGCTCCTCATCCTTGATTTCACATCGTCGAAATGACAACTTGAGCAATATAGAGAGATTGTGATATTTTAGCATGTGAGAACTTGAGAGACGTCCTTAGAATAGAGAATGTTAGTTGATGAGTTTATGGGTGTGTGAATGATTGAACTTAGCATTTTTCTCTTCAAGTTCTTGGTATGCTTCCATCAAAGTCATCATAGGTGACCCTTGAGTGAGAGACATGCTCGACATATTGTAGATTCATCGATGACTATCGTGGAGGTTGAGAAATTGAGGGGTAGTTGATCGATAGGACCGCGGAGGGTTTACAACCCGGAGTTGGATGACGTTGGCCAACGTACTTTGGTTACTCATCGCGCGTCCTTACCACATATTCATCGAGGGCAGGTCCTACAAGTCGTCTATTCTTGATGTCACGATGATTTTGGGAGTGAGGACTGGAATGGATGAATGAGCGGGGGTACTCATACACCGCTGCAATACGCAAGGTTTGGTCACTCTATAGTGCACATAGGCATAAGATAATCTCATATGTCTCGTTGTCTCTCCTCAGTTCCACAAGATAGTAGTGGGATAAAGAGAGTCGACTAGAAGCATGACATAAAATTACTACTAAGGTAACAAGTGCACATTGAAGCTTACCTCTGAAGGCCTCAACTAAGAGTGGAGCCAGAGCATACCTCATGTCAAAGAGGAAGTGATAAATGCGAGAACGCATTTCTTTTTCTCGTTGAGGAGTATATCATATATGCAATAGGTTCTTGAGCTAACATGAACGCGTCCGGTGTGGAGACGTCGAAAGACCCAAAGGTTCAGAAGTCAAGAATCTTGAGTCGCAACTTTTGTATCGATGATAGCAAGATAAACACTTACCGATAAACAATGATTGTATTCGTTGCTTATTATGCACAAGAGAGCAATTATTGTAGACAATGCTATTTCATGTGCACTTGTTGTATACAAAAATTTTGACTTATCGATGTGTGATATTTTAAGAACGATATGTGACCTTAGAACTATTGATAGCGAAGCTTTCTCCCTTGGAGGCGTTGGTTGCTTTGCCCTTCAGTTTCTTCTTTCCCTTGTGAAGCTTGATGGGTTCTTTCCATCCGTTGACTATTCATTGCGTCCCGTTTTTCCTCTTATGCTATTTTCCTGTTCCTGAACTGAAGGACAGAAACAACATGGACCGTGGGAAGGGATTGGAGCGATTGAGGAGGTCAGTTCGTGCCGTAGATCGGGATATTCCTGCTAAGATTGGAGTGTTATACTACAGGGCGCGTAACTACCGAACGAGAAGAGACGAGAGAAACGAAAAAGAAAAGAAATTTGGAAACAGAAGACAAAGGGAATTGCATGACCTCACTCTCTCGACGCTCTCGTTCGGCTCAACGTCAGCCTAAATTTGGCATCCCGAGTAATAGGGGGTGTCAAAGTTCAGAGGAAAGATTCTTCAACGGCAAAGAGGTAACTGGCCGTAAAATTATCACAGGTAAGGTTGTATATAACCGTGACTCATTCTGGGTCGCGCTTGTGACTGAACATCAAGATTTTATTACTGATTAAATTTCATTTGTACACACAAGATAATGACTCTGAACAGCAGAGAATCTATTGCAAAAGAAAGCGAAAGAAACCACTGAATAACTGTTAAGAAAACGCCCGCAGCGTTTTCCTGCGGGTACCTCAGGAGGTGCCCGCATGAAACACTGGTCGCAGTCTCGCCGAAGCCGTAACTCACACCCGCGGATTTCGAATATCTCAGAAGTTCTTTAACTTTGACACCCCTAATGTTCCCCGGCAAGTTTCTAGAGAGGGCGACTGATAATTTTTGTCTCAAAACAACAAAAAAGAAGTGAAAAATACTCGAATTCTGCTAAAATCACCGGTGAGTTAACACAGTAGTCCGGCAAATTACACGTAAGCAAGCCAGGTTTTTCCTGGCCTCCTTCAGCTTCTTGGATCCAGAAACAAAGATAGGCTCTGAGAGAGAGAGAGAGAAAGAAAGCGGAGCAAGCCCATGTACGCCGCGGCCACTTGTCCAAGTTGCTTGCTCGAGAGCCATTCGCTCCTATCGAGGAACGGGCCATGGCCTGATCGTGCATTCGATTCTTGCGTCTGTCTGTTTGATTGATGTTGCGAAGGAGGAGAAGGAAGCAAGAAGTAGAATAAGGAGGCGCAGACGGACGGACACTGCAGATGGCGCTCCTCTCGAGTGCATCTGCTGTGCTTCATCACCATCGGCAGCTCGGCAGCTTCGGAGCTTCGACCACGACGCCATCACCCACTTCCACAGCCGGTCCGCATTTATCATGTCCCAGATACCTACTTTTACCACTTGCAGCTCATGAATTTTCCACTGGTACTGCTGCGCTACAACTTCCTCTTGTTCGCTCTTCTCCTTCTCTCCCTTCCGCTGCTTCTTCCCGCCGTTCTCGATGGGACTCGAATTCGAGGACTTCCAGGAGGCACATGGTCATGGCGGACAAGTTAGTCTGCCAGCAGCAGGGAGAGGAGGAGCCTGCGGTCGAGAAGGTGAAGAAGAAGGAGTATTTTCTTCCCTTGACCCTGGAAGAGAGCATCGATCAGGCACGGACAGCGAGTCGACAAGCCATCAAAGATGGTATCAAGAGGCTACAGTTGGAGGTTTTGCTCCCTTTAATCGGGGCAACTGACCTCGATGATTGGCCCGGAGGTATTCAGCAGCAATTTAGAGCTGCCGGACCGGTCGTCACGTCCCTACTCTCGGGCCTTGTCGACTCCGATAATTATAAACAAGAGGGTGCTTTCCGGAGTTACATAATTGATGATGGTGACGCTGTTGGAGCCTGGGAAAATGATCAGGCTGCCTTGGTGCTGTTTCCCACAGCGGACTCTCTCGAGAGCGTCGAAGCTCTTGCCGAGCAAGACAGACCGCTGTTGCTCGTTAATGCACAGTGGCAAAGTGGACAGGTCATATCCGATTTCGGTTTCGGAGCACGGAAGAAGGCTAGGGAAGAATTTGTAGAGAGTTTCGAAGTAGTCTATTTTTTGAAGCAAATGCGTATCCTCAGTGAGGACGTGAGGTTGTTGAAACGATACCCTGGGGACTGGCAGATTTTTGTTATGGATACTGCCGGTGGCAGCGAGTGTATAGCGGTCGAGCCTCAGAGGCCGTCTTACAAGGCATTGGAAGTTCTACTAAAGAGCAGAAAAGGTTCCAAAGCCGGGCAAGGCTGGCTGTCAAGATTGTTTTCTGAATTCGAATTCAATCAGAAGTCTATGAAAGAATGAGTTACATGTGAAGGAAATGAAATACAAGATTTTTCAGCACTTCCAGCTGGAAGTGAAAGCTTTCTTTTGACGTCATTCCTGCTGGTTTATACTCATCTGAGGTAAAATTCCGACCACCTTAGATCGCGTCCGTAGTAGCGACTTTGAAGAGGCCGCAAATTTGATCAGGAGTATCTACATACCTCATTCAACCAACGATGTTCAAGCGGGCGTAAAATCAGGTGGATAAATGATGACTGGCAGGGGATCACTGGAGATTATTTATGTTTTCATTTTACAGTCATTGCGTGCCAAACGCTGAAACTCAGGGCCCGTGGTATACGTCCAGGCCGCGGGCGGATTTAAACCCATGACCCACTCTTGACTGGGGCAAGCGGCCGAAGGGGCACATGGATCACTGCAGATGTACCTCCAGAATGCGATGAACACACTGAACTGACTCAATCATTTCTTTGGAAAAGTTTATAGGTGGACCTTTGATCCCTCAGGGTGCAAAGTCTACAACCCGCATTAACAATCGCACGGTGGCATGTCCTTCCATAGAATTGATCTCCCATCATGCACAAATCATGTCAGCTTCGATGTCCACAGCATTTCTAATATTCTGTCTCATGTCATAAAGCCGTCCGAACAGACACAGTTTGGTGGGGTTCCGTACGGTCGTTGAGAAACTGACTTGTGGGCCTGTCGAACGAAACCAACTGCGAGGATCGTGACAGACGCACGCTCAAAGACCTAGTGCCACTGAAGACACAAGAACCAGCCAAGCGACTGATTCCCTTGGAGGATTCTTCGAGGGACGGGCAGAATCGACTATATACACGCCAATCAAAAATGAAAACCCACGCTTTGTTCTCTTGCCGACTCCTGTTCATATGGTTTTGAGTTGACCTTTCGTGCTCAAGTGCACTTTTTGTTGCGCAAGCCTCGGGCTCTCGGCTTATCTGTCGGTTGTCTCGGCTTTCAACCGATAACCCTCAGTTTGGTTGCTGTGGTCCCCATGTTACGGTCCAAGCAAGGTTTGGGGAGGATTTTCTGAACAGCAGCCGCAGACAACGGATCCCGGTCACGCACGGTGTCACTGACGCACTCACTTGTGCACGATTCATAGTAGTTTGGTTTGCGGCATTTGAACATTCTTCCTCTTTCAGTGTACTTTGAGCACAGTTCTCTAATCTCTTAAAATTTTGGGACTCGAAGAGTAGTGATGAGTTTGAAGTAACCGTTACCGGCTCTTATGGTACTTTTGGAATTGATCTAGATTACATTTTCACATGTAAACTACACAGAGAAAAGAAACCACACAACTACACTGCAACTACATTTAGTATAATAATTTGAATTGCGTATACTGTTTATAACAGTATTCTGTGTGATGTAAAAACTTAAAGAATGTTAAGTTTAATGATAATATAAATACTGAATGACCATTCTTTGTTATTTAATGAATATAGGATGATAAAATAATTAAGCACTATCTGAATCTTTTCTGAAATGACATAACGAAGGTTATCTTCGTTGTTCACTGAACGAATAACGTTAGAGACATTACATACAATCAACTTCTGTCACATTTTTAGTGCTAGTTAAACTAAATGTAAGCAACGTCCAACTAGTGTTTAACTTTCATAACACTACTAACAATAATACATGTGCAAACGGACAAATAGGTCATAATAGTGTTTGTCACACTAAATGCAATTGCCAGTGTAACTAAGGAAATAATAAGAATGCATCTAAAACGGAAAATCTTGTAGCATCTTGGAACACACAGTCTTTTCATTTTGAGGATGGAATTAGATACAAGGTTCTAATGAAGACTTGGAATTTTTAACTTCGAACCTTCCTATCATAAACAGAGGGCAGCAAAATAGCGTTTGCGAAAGATGAAAACTCATTCGTAAATCCACCAGCACTTTTGTTTTTAAACATGCGCTCACACGGTTGCGGGAACACTACTCCTATTCTAGGTCGGTCTCCTGGCTCTCTCGGTTCTAGTATCGCCTACCGACTTGTTAAGCTCGAAGGTGCTGTTTCAAGCTGTCCTGGTATGCGGTTCAAACACAAACCGCAACGTTTGGGTGAGTTGGTAGGCACATGACCCTACATTTAAATCCACGTTCCCACTACTTAGGGTATGGGTAACCCTGACCCGTACTCTTAACTAAGCTAAACCCCCTTAGTAAAATATGCTGGTCTGGGTTACCTAGACTCATCTTTCTCTTGCTCGGAACAGCTCATTTCTTAACGAACTTATCCTTAACAGGATTTTAGAAATTGAAATTCTAAAACAAATCTGAAAATATATTCCCTCCCAGTCCCTTTTATACCCCCAGTGGAGACTTAAACATCAAGCCGTGCTAGGAAGTTCTCCGAGCTTCGCAACGAGGCTCTAAAGAACCCACAGTCCCTCAAAACTTGTGTCTCGACGTTGAAGAACATTAATGTACATTCACGGGCAACAGGACATAGATCCCCAGCTCCGTCGGCCAACGCCTCCTCGTACACGTACAGTCATATCACTCGCTGTCTTTAAATGCCCCGCAGCATCCCCCTCTTGTCTAAAACCCTGATTACTCATGGTTTTGTGGGTGAAAAGCACCCTTTGCGCGTTCCTTGACTCTCCGGCTGGTGCACCAATATTCCCCGAACATCACAGGGTCATAGTTCCGACAAAGGACAAAAGAATATAGCAGTTGAAAAACGCATTAAACAGTACCACTAACTACACACATGATTCACTGCAAACACTTTCTGGCCTACTGGCCTCCTTCCAGTCTGAGTCTACACAAGATCAACAGAACATGTCAAATCTTTTGGAACGCAGTTCTATACAAAACCTTGGACAACTGAAACATCATATCCTCAGTCGTCATTGTTACGTCACGGCTCCAGAATGAAGTGAATGAAACCCAAAAGAAGCGAAGCTCCAGAATGTTGATCTCCACCCACTTCAACTCTCGCCTTTCTGCTTCATGCTGATAGTCTTCACGTCAAATTCCATAAGTATTTCGTGGTATAGTGATCAGTCGAGATATCGACAACTCCTAGTATCCTGTATTTACAAACCAACTGAAGTGCTGGATCGGCAGCGGTGGGAGTGGATATTCGCCCGAACCACCATATCATCAACGAGACACCTTCATTGTCCCCTCGCTCAGGCTGATTTGAAGAACTTCAAATTTCTTTACTGATGCACCAGGGCGGCAACGCCTGTGTAGCTCTCTAAGAAACGCCAAAACCATGAACTAGACATCGAGCTCGGCAACAACACCAACCTGCGAATATCGAACATCCAGGAGCAGAAAGTAGGAATATAGGCCTGAAACTTGAAGGAGATTTTACAAGAGAGTCATAAAGTGGAGGGAACTGTCAACATAAGGACAGGATGAGTCTCACCTGTCATCCGGCTACACGAAGCATATTCCTTACGACGACTCTATCAGGGACGTGCGTGGACCTTAGAACAACCACGAGTCTGAATCGCGACCTAAACACACACTGGTATAACGCTACGAGATATTTACTGGAGACCTGAACCTTTGAGGTGTATCCGAGGCATGTTACGTATCCGGTAACCAAAACTGAAATTAACATTGTAAAAAGGTTCACCCTTCAAGACGAAGCGAGGAACATACCAACCGTTTGTAACGGGTTACATGCATTCCCAGCACTGGACTATTAGAATGCCTGAACTGACCGCCATGCAAGCAAACAAATATCCATGTGAAAGACAGCGGACAGGTACGCACACGGAAAGAAAACCTGACAACATGTACCGGATGTCTCTCAATCTAAATCCAAGACAGTAAAAAACATGCAATTCTCTTCAAACCAATGATGAAAGGAAGATGCGTAAACTGCAGTGGACCAAGGATATTCGTCTCCTGATGTAGGAAAACGTGTAAACAACATCATTTAGCTCCTCAGTGTTGTTTCCGTTGGGCATATGTACAGACAAATTTGTACCCGGCAAGTACCAGGGAGTTTGAAACCTTTATAATGCCATGCAACGTCACCCTATCAGTGGCACGAGAAGGAAAAAGACGATGTGTGACGTAAGAATGTTTGCGATGAACTGAACTTGCACTTCAAGTTCCACGCAGAAGGTCACTTCTGGAAACCATCTGACTGGAGTCGACTTTCAGCAACTGTGTACTTGAAATCCCCGAGAAGGCCACTCCAAAAGCAGCTTCAACTGATCTCCGTTGGAAGTACTCCTCCAAACGTCCTTTTCTCAAGAAACGTGTTCATTCCCCAATATCCGTGCACGGCGAACTCAGATGGCACCTATCAAAATTGATCACCTTCTCTGGCCGAATGTGAATTGTTCAGGAATAATGACCACGTTATTCTCGTAGCCTGCAACGTAGATGATAGGACGTCCCGTATCAACTCTCCACGTCCCATCCACAATGAACTTTATCTGCAAGTCACCAGGAGAGTCATTTTTAAAGCAGAACAGCACATCGCCGTCCAGGTATCACTTCAATCGTCTGCTGATATACGAGAAGGAGAAGCAACCTGAAAAGGTCGTAGAAACAACTTACCTCATAGCGCCCTGGAGGAAGGGGTAGAGAAACTACAAACACCCCAGCACCGGACAATTCCATTTTGATCTGCAAAACACCAGCTTTCAGGTACCACCGACCAGCATAATAGCTTATCCTGCAATCTAAAGCTATCAGATTATAAGGTTACGCCATCATCCCTAATGGTGATCTAGCGAGCGAAACCAATGCATAGTGAGGCTCACTGGACTTCGTAAAATTTTGGTCGACTGGACTCAAAACTAACTTATTCTCAGTACCACGTGAAAGTCAATCCACGTATATTTCGACCAGTAGTAGGGCAAGAAAGTTCGAACCTTCATATGTTTTCTGTCCTTCAGTCTGATTTTCTTCCCTTGTTTCCAGACAGAACGTACAAATTCACATTCCTTCACAGTATTCTTCTGTCTTTAACGATTCTCCAGCCTCATCCTTCCTGACCAACTTACATAGCTTATCTTATCCCTACCGATTATTAAGTGATCCAGTTATGCTAGCGACGGATGTCTGTATACTCCTAGCAGACGTACAATATCTCCCCCCAACTCACATTTGGCCACATTTGTACTTCCGGCAAAGTTGCATTTCAAACAATGAAACTAACGACTGTTTTATCCTAGAATGTAACAATACTGCCCCCACATGCCCCAGAACTGAGTGTTTGATACTCTCAGTTTGATACTCAGAATGAGAGTATCAAACTGGGACCTAGGCTACATATGTTCACAGCGATTTCAATCATTCAGGCACGCAATTCTGACCTTTTCATTCCAGCCATCAAAAGAACCGATCAAAAACACCTCCCGAGCAGGGTGAGGCCATACAATGCGAGCTGTACGCAGGGACTGTAAGCCTGTTCTTGTTGTCTCCGTCTGCTTCTCATTCTCGCCTGCTACGTTGCGAACATCCCTGATGGACTAGAAACAATCAGACTGAGACATTGCTTGTACTCAGGAAATCTGATGAGAACAATGAAGGCGGAAGCAACTTGCACCATAATCGCCCAACACTCTCACAGAACGAAAGCAAAGCAACTAAGCATCTCTTAAGAAAGCGACATACATCATATAGACTCCATGCGCCCCCTCTAAAGCTGCAACTTCGCGACGGGTAGTGGTTATCTCGCTGGAAATCCTAAGGATCTTGTTCTCGGTATACTCCAACTCATCTGACGCTTCCCGGAGTTCCGCTAATCTCCGTGTGTGTTCCTGCTAGCAGATAGAGGCAAAATATCAATCAACGCAGACCTGGAAAAAAACTCCACTTAAAAAACGGTAAAAGGGAAATGACAGACTCATCGCAATTCTTTTACGTTTCGTCCCACGAACTTTTCCTGTAAAGTGGATTGAAATAATCTTTTAGTCGCAACCAACAAACACCCTGCTCAAATGCAGATCGCCATACTCGATAAAGTCACGCTAAGACTGGTAATTTTTGACGTTCTCCCATTACTGCACTACAAACCAGAAAAAGACTCGTAATCTGTAGTGACAATTCAAGAAAACCTGAAGTCCAAGTGACAGATGCCTTCCGCGCAGCATGAGTAAACGATGGACCAGACCAGACCGTAGTAACTGAATACGTACATCAGATGGAGTATTCGGCTGTCCTTGTGCATCTCCTTTTTGCCCCAAGGCTTCTCTCCCGGACAGCAAACCCGTGCGAGCGGCAGAAAGCCTATCTTCCAGACTGCGTATTCGGTCTTGAATAGACGTGGGCTTCTCTGAGGGTCCTTCTGATGAGCTCGACTTCGCCTCTTGCATCCACCTCTCCCTTTGTTCCACAATCTGGTTTATCCAGTCCAAGGCTTCACTCAACTTTTCAGGTGTCTTGCAGACATCCTCAGTTTTCTCTATGTTCACATTTCTGCGCTTCTTCTCTTTCTTTTTCTTCTTCGGCTTGTCCTCAGTTTCAGCAACAGGTCCTAACGAAAATTTCTCAACAACTCAGTCCCAGTACTCAGAATGATGGGATCCAAGTATATTCGCAGCAAATTTCAGCCTCAACCCAGTGCATCAAAGTTATATGAGGTGCAGTCTCAGGTTAATTTCCATACGAGATAAACGACTTATTAACAACTTCTAGAGTAAATACCTCTTATTTCCTGCTGGCCTGTAGATGGTTCCACCATATGTTCATCTGAACTTGAAGCTTCTTCCGTTGTCGAATCATGTTCAGCACTAGAGAGTATGTCCCCTTCTGGTGCAATGCTAGAAGCCTGCGTATATCCGAGATCATTTCCATCCTTACTGTCAACTGCCTCGCCCCAAGATGCAGTGTTCAACTCTGCTTCAGGACTTATTGCTCCATCCTTACTGTCAACTGCCTCGCCCCAAGATACAGTGTTCAACTCTGCTTCAGGACTTATTGCTCCATCCTTACTGTCAACTGCCTCGCCCCAAGATGCAGTGTCCAACTCTGCTTTAGGACTTATTGCTCCATCCTTACTGTAAACTGCCTCGCCCCAAGATGCAGTGTCCAACTCTGCTTTAGGACTTGCTCCATCCTTACTGTCAACTGCCTCGCCCCAAGATGCAGTGTTCAAATCTGCTTCAGGAGTTATTGCTCCATCCTTACTGTCAACTGCCTCGCCCCAAGATGCAGTGTTCAAATCTGCTTCAGGAGTTATTGCTCCATCCTTACTTTCAACCGCCTCGCCCCAAGATGCAGTGTCCAACTCTGCTTCAGGACTCATTGCTCCATCGACCCTTGTGTCTTGTTCAATAATGGTTGCAGTATGCACCTCTGGTCCAGAATACACGGTCTCATCGACCCTTGGATACTGGTGGACACTGAGTACGGTATCCAACTCGGCTGTAACATTCAGTGCCTCATCGACCTTCGTATCCTGCTCGACAGTAGATGCTGTGCCCAAATCGTTCTTGACATCCATTCCCTTACAGGATGTAGAACCTTGCCTCGGAACTTCTGAAGCAGCGTCACAACTCCTCTCACATACCTCACTTCGCCTTTTAGCCGCTTCAGGGTCAAATCTTTTTCTCCGCGCTGAAGAATTACTACAAAGACCCGTGTGTCGCCCCTGCACCGACCTATTCTTTGCATCAAGCTGCACAGACATATATTCGTACACGAGAATGGCAGATAGAATCAAGAACCACTCGCACGCACTTAGGTAGCCCGCAAGAACCCAGCGAAGTACATAATAAGTAGCAAACAGGGGCATAACGTGCGCTAACTTGAAGTCTGGAGTTAGCAAATGACTGGAACCAAAGGGCACACCCATGGGAATGTGTATTCCAAGCACATTTCCAAGCTGCACAGACATAGCACACACAGAAGACTGTCTCTTATCACGGAAGAATACGCCTTGCGTTCCTGGTAAATGTCTTGCCTCTATCAGAGTAGAGATCTTAGAAAGCTTCCCTAAAATTTAGTAATACTTTTAGATTCTAAGCTTGCTATTCAGGACAACATAAACCTCTGTATACACGAACCTTGCGATATTCGATAAAATCGGCAAGACTTTCGAACTCCCAGAGTTTGTATCCTGCGGAATTACTTGGAAATCTGCTTCCCCGTTCTTTTCTAACTCGCTCAAAAGAGGAAAGGGTTGCTCGTTCTCTCTCATTCGGCTCCAATTTTGCGGCTCCATTGTCATTCTCAACGCTGACTTCGCACAAAGTAGCAGAGCAAAGCGACTCATCACATTAAATAACGATTTAAACTGCAGTTTTAAGACCAGGAACAAATCATTTACAGCTGTCAAGCAAATGGATTGCTGTCCACCACGAGGTACAATTACAATAAGATTCTCAGCGAGCGCCTCCAGCAGGCTCAGCACATAACTCTGACCTTCCTCAATCAAACACAGAAGTCCATCTCAAGTATCACCCACCGTGGTGAATCAATTGTTTGGTCTTCAGTTTGCCCCGCGATTACATCCTTCTGAGGTTCACCTGGCTCGGAATTTTCGCCTAGTGAGGCTGTAATTGACAGTGATTTTCTTCCGACGAGTTTGGGCCGGCCTCTTGAGCGACGAGCAGAACGGACAGCTTTGGTTTTGTTCGCGACTGCTCGTTGACGAGAGAGGGAACGATGAGCAGTTTCCTGCATAACACCGCCGAAGACGGAAGCATTTGCCTGCCTTTCCCAGCCAGATGCTAACCAGCCTCCTTCTGCAACTATAGCCTCAACCAAATCCCAACGACCGGCAGTGATAAGCTCTTCCTTGCTGGGAAATGCATCGGACTTCCCTGACTGCAGCATGAAGGCGAGAATCTCCAGCTCCAAGTCCACATTGAAGCCGCCGCTTCCTTCCGGTCTTCGTGACGTGCTTTGCCTTCTGCATTTTCCCGAACAGTAAGAACAGCAAACCAGTTTCCGTTGTAACACAACTTACATTTAGACCATGTGGATCACGGACTTCGTTCAAGAGAATTCTGATTTTCCCATCTTCACTCAGACAACCGGAACTCCTCTCGAGCACACTTTCAAAAGCGTCACAACATAAATTCCACATCTTCTGAAACTGTTCGAACCGAGGATGCGCCAGAGTGGGAGAAAGAATCTATCGTCGAAGACGGAGGAAGCAATAAAGAAAGTCACTCAGTATTCCACTTGCAGTTTTCTATTAGCACAGTTGATTTGACTTTTCATCGTAGCACAAAATACTTCTTCTGGGACCTCGAATGAAACATACCGGCCTGAGGTAATACTTCTTCCTCCCGCGCTGATAGTGGCAGTGGCTTGGACCCCAGGCCTCGCTAATCTCTGCACCTGGTGCTGGCAGACCCATTTCCACCCCCTACATTCACCTCTAGACCTCCCGTCCGTAGTTCTTGACAGAACGCGCTCGCAGGTTCTTGGCAGCAGCAGCTTCGACGAGGGAGGCAAAATGTCACTGATAATCCTACAGCAACTCGGACTCCACGATAAGCTGCCGAGTGACGCAGCTGATGATAACCGTTGCACGAAGCACGTTTGCTTGCCTGCGAGCTCCATCAGCGAGCCATGCAAATTTTGTTTAAATTCATTCCATCATGCTCTCATTATTGTCTCGTCCAGTCCCTCCCTTGCATACACGCTCCCTTCCCTACTTTTCCTTGGCGTAAGGAAGGAAGGAACTAACGCTAGCGCGCGGGAGGCCCAGGCACCATCACACAGCGAACTTCTGCGCATATACACCCGCGCCTATTCCGATTATCATGTGAGTCATCCCTCGTTCATCCTCCATGATGAACGGATTGATGCATGCAGCCCGTGACGACAATGCGCGCACAGACCACAAGAACTGGATTTCGACAATTTAGTTGCAGTGGCAGGCAGGGGCGAGCAGCTAGTGGAGTGACTCATCGCATCACACTTGGCCGCTCTTGGGAAGGCCCCGTCCGAGTGGCACACGCAGCAGTGCTGGAAAGTTGGAACGAAGGAAGCCCTGTGTTCGATCCGGCTCCCGTCCGCTCCCGTCCCATTTTGGATTCTGCCGTTGCTCTTGCTGTAGCTTTCGTCGCTTCGCCCGTCGCTTTCTCCTCTCTGACTCATTTCACCCCCAAGCGCCCTCCTCCGATCTCCACAATGTCCACATCTCCTTCCAAAGCAACAGCTGAACTGGAATTAGCTTTTTGATACTTACCTCCGAAACAGTATTGTTGGCCCGTTTGTCGCTTGTTTATTCAGACGGCAGCAGTCCTTTTCAAATTCCACAACACGTCCACTCATTCCAAGTTTCAAGAAGGTGATGATGAAGGTGTGCTATAGACCACACCTCGCTCCTTTGATCGTGGAAGATATACCTGGATTTGTAGGGTATGCGCTGTTCTTTGGGCTGCTCCTTACAATTTTTTCTTTAGTTGCTCACTCTTTCGGCAAATTCACGCTATCTTGGCGCTTTCTGTTACTTCTATTCGCAGAAGTGGTTGAGGTTAGTCAGGGGATATTTGAATGACGAACCCAACAGGACATTCGATACTGGATACGAACTGTGTTCTCAATGCACCGAGATACGATAACCATTGAGTTCAGCGGCCGAATCGCAGCAGGTAAAGCGCGACGTGAATACCTTACAAGCGCCCTTAAGCGGCAGAGCCCTTACAAGCGCTTGTAAAGGCTCTGCCTTTCCTTGCAGGCACCCACCTCCTGCCTGCGGGCCCAAGAAAAAATGAGAAAAGGGAAAAAGAAGACGTGAATACCAGTTACCAGGCGGTTCAGTTACCAGGCTTCATCTGCACTCTCCCCGCACCCTGTCGTGTACGTCCGCACCTTCATTACCGCATGCGACCTGTGTCGGGCGTTTCAAACGAAGATTCAGGAGTCACCCACATGACTTTGCGGATGCGGAGGCGAAGAATAAAGCCGAGAAGATTTCATTGAAGCATCAAATCCAAATATGTTCCAGAGTTCAGATGAATGTGCTATCCAACTTGAAACGGAAGGTGAAACCGAAACCGAGAGTTCCGACTTAGAGTACTCGATCAGTGTGATAATAAAATGAAACGCGACCCAATATATAGCAAACGGATGGGAAGACCCCATCAAGCCTTACAAGGGAAAGAAGGACCCGAAGGGCCAAGCAATAACCACCCTGAAAGGGAGAACACGCTGAAGGAGAACATCAGTAGCTCTAAAATCGTCAGTCGTACCTATAATGTCGGAGATCAAAAAGTCAGTACCTCTACTTACAACAGGTGCTCCTGAAGAGGCATCGTCTACTGCGATTGGTCTCTTATGAATAGTGCCTGCTAAAGCTCTCTGTAGAGCAATGGAAACCCGCTGCCTGAAAAACATGATGCAGAAAGAAAGAGAAAGTGGTACCCCTGGCGCCTCTCATAGTAAGCTCTAGCGCACTCTCGCAGAAAGACGTCGAACTCCAAAGCTGTCGATCCGTATATCTCCAAGGCTAAGAGGATGAAGCGATGTCCCGCTTGCATACCCCTATACTTGGATACCTTCGTTGCTGCCGCCACGCCTGCAGCTCATCCTGGGGGATGGGTGATCACCTATGCCGCCACTGAGTCCCGTGTCAGATCCGTAACAACCACATCAGCCACTGAGACCTGATCCTCCCTCATCATGTACAGGTCTGCTCTCACTGATCTTCCCGTCTGAAGGGCGTACCAATGCTCTCTCCACGTCATGTGATCGCTCTCCCGTGCTAAAGCAAACACGACGTCTCTGATGACATCGTGGGTGACTATCCTCTCTCCACCGTGAGGACATCGAGCAAGGTGATGACCTGAGGTGTCGAGCGAGACACTGCACTCGCAGATGGACAGTGCCGAAGCAACAGGCTGGACCAAGCCTAGACGGAACCTCATCGCTTTAGAGAAGATAGTCGGTGGAGACAGAACGCTCTAATGCAAAGTCGAGCTATGAGCCAAGAGCATACGCCCTTGCCCGAACAAGAGCGGAGTCGAGCTCTAGTATCCCGTGAGATGGAAGGATCCACTAAGAGCGCATGGAGAACTTGCTGGAAGTGGTGTCTTGTCAGAGAAGATTGTAGTCCGCGAGATCCATCGGAAGGTAAAGTATCGAATTGAGGGTGTGCCTCACGTGCCTCAAGAGTCAAACTATCTCTTGCCTCAAGGAGACACATCTGTAGTGGGTAAGAACCATCCTCCACCTCTGTCACATAGCTCTCCAGGATAGATCTATCTCACACGAGAAAACGATCACAGAGCCAAGGTGCTGAGAGGGTCCAACTACCCAAAAAAGCTGCCGAAGCAGTCTCCTCCATGGATAATAAGCCCACCCCGCCACATGATATTGACAAAGATGTCTGTCTTCGTGCGAGAGGTTCTGCCATACAGTCAAAGGTCCCCGGTCTTATGATGTCGTCAAACACCCCGTGATCCTCTTATCAAACTCTCTAAGGCGCGAGATGAAGATAGGAGATGGGGGTACTATGCGGAGTAAGTAACAAGGACGTCGTGCTATGGAAGAGAAAAAAATACCGAAAGCAACATGTGGGTCCTCTAACATAAGGAGATCCTCGATATGCATAACGTCCTCCGCAAGAGCAGCATCTAAGAATTGAGAGACAAAGTCCCCTGTACCCACGGGTACTCCGAGGATGCGTAAACCATCTGTAGGGGTAACAAATCTCTCTGGGAGCTATAGGTCCGACGGTATACATGTGAGAGACCAAACCTTGCAATTTGACACCTTCGTCCTCAGCCCTACCAATGCCAATTGAGAGACAAGGTGATCAAAGGCAACACCGACTTGGTCCGCCGGACCTACGATGTGCGTATCATCAACTAGAGATGGAAAGACACAACCTGGAGCAGTCAAGGCGGTGGCGAAGAGAGCTCTATAGTGAGCTAAGGCAAAGAGAGGTCCACCCAAAAGATCTCTTTGGCGAGTCTCTGCAGCAGAGCTGATGACTGTAACCCCCTCTATCGTTGGACCGTGCTGGTAATAAAGAGAAGAGGAAGAACCATAAAACGATCGCACAAAAGGAACGAGACCCGTCAGAGATCCTCTGCCATCCATGAGCTCTCTAAAAATAGAAGCGCAGGAAACGCTATTAAAATCGTTTTTCACGTCTATCTGTAGGACCACCCAATCGAGATGGATGTCCAAGAGAGCTCTAACGTCGAAAGACACAGACTCACAACCTCCCGGCTTCGCAACTCTAAACTGATGTGGACAAATGTGGTCCTGAAGAGTATCTCGAAGCTGAAGGGCAATGGTTCGACTGATAAGTCGTAAGAGAATCTCACTGATGGCTATTGGTCGAATCCCTCCACCATCCTTCGTCATGACCAAAAGTCTAGCTGCTCCCAGTACCTGAGCTATAGACTGAGGAATATGTCCCTGAGCTACTACTGCCGCTACTTGAAAAAGCTCCGTGAAACCACTAGAGGGGTCGTCTGTCTGAAAGCAATCTCGTAGGTGCTCGTAGACCATCCCAGACAGACCTCCAGAAGATAGACGTGGAGCTGTACACAAGACCTGGACAAACAAAGATCTATTGAGACATAATGGCTCCTCAAGCTGATAGTCCTAAACCTCATGTGGTGGGGGATCACCCGGTGAAGGATGAAGGAAACGCAATGCAGCGATCGTTTCTTCAGTAGGACGTGCCAATGACAAAGGATGCAATGCTCTGGCAGCTCTGCTATACTCTCCCACCTGACCTAACATCCTACAACGTCGTATGCGAGCGGAAGATGAGACATCACGTGTAGAGGCAGACTCACTTCTACCTCGTACCGCACAGACTGATTCCTCCTGCCCAGTCACCTGCTCAGAATCTCCAAAAACGGGCCGCCACCTCCCGATGTCCTCCTCTGCCACCTCGAGTATAACGGAGGCACCAACGAGGAAGTAACAGAAACAATAACCACGCCACCTTGTCCCTGGTTTTCCGTGCCAACATGTCGAGGGATAAACAAAATGTCTGTCTCACCTCGTCATGAAGAGCACGAGGTAACCGATGAAACAAACGCGGACAAAGAGAACTCGTCTGGAACAAACTCAGAATAGTGCCAGAGTGAGGTCTCAACCACTCCCACGACTCTGGAAAGACTCCAGGAAGAAAGACTAACTGTGCCATAATGATTGCACGTGTAGACCTCCGATCTCGGCTAACCTGGGCATACCATGTGGTCATATCATAGCTCTTGTGCATCTTTCTCACATGAGATTTTACCACTTGCGAGGTAAATAACTGATTGCACATTTGACATGGTGTGTCTCGAATCAGTCTCGATCTCATGGAAGAGAGAGCACCCATAGCTAAGAAAAAAAAACGATATCCGATCAAACGATACTCATAATAAAAACATCTCCTAGAAAAGAAAAAAAGAAGAAAAAGAAAAAAAGGAAAAGAACCCTGAACCCCGATATGTAAAGAGGAAGAGAATAAATACACTAAATGTGACAAGAAATCTCTCCAAAATCTCTCAGAAAAACTAAAATTGTTTAATACTCACTCATTCCTCTACAAGATGTAAAAAAGACCTGCAATATCTCCTTCTAACATCCTCCCCTCTCTCACAATCCCCCCCTGCGATCTCACTCCCATCCCGCCGCTCTCCGCTCATCCCGCCGCTCTCCGCTCAGTTGAGGGTGCTGTTGAGAATCGATAAAATGTATACATAGAGAAACGAGTTATGAACATGGTCGTCTAGTCTAATAGGGCGTATCAAACCCAAAAAGAAATATTCTCTAACGTCCAGGAGAAAATATTCGTGGTTTGTCAAAGAGTAGTTTTGTGAGGAGCTGTGTATCGATTAGGGGTGTTTTTGAATTGTGAGAAATATTGATTTTTTGAGTTTTTGTTTTTTTTTAAATTCCAAACTTACTTACTATTTAAACTCACGTCTGATTTCCACAAAAGATAAGTGAGAAAAATAAGCGATCACATTCCCGCGAATATTTCCCAAAGTTTTCAGCTTTGATACGCACTAATATAAGTAACAATGCGTGATAGGGAGCAAGTTCCATGGAATGCAAGCAAAAAGAATCTGCGAATGACAGAACGTGGTATTCTGAGAAGGTGCATTATGCGGGGATGGAACATAATATAGGTAGCAAGTTCCACGTAGTGCAGGCAGAACGAATCTACGAGTAACGAAACGCGATATACAGAAAAAATGCATTCTGCGGAGACCGGAGTCACCGGACACTTTAAGATCGGCTCTTACACTCCGCAAAAGTGCATGTCGCGGAATTTAAGAGGTCATGTAAATGGCCTCTCAATTTTTTTTGTCCTCGGTAACCTGTCGCAGAGATATGCTAAGGAGTGAAGTTTTCTAGTTGTATGAAATTCACAGGGTGTGCTTCACGCCCATGCAGCTGTGTATCATCGCTGATGAGAAGTTGACTCTGGATTGAATGTAGACGATGGTGAGGACACACAGGTTTCTTCTTCTTGTTTCTGGTCGTCGTACTTGCAAGAAACCTCTGTCCCAATGCTCGGAGAAGTCCGGAACTTAGAGTACTGGGTATCAGTACATTTTATTTTTTATCTTTTTTTCTCCCGGTGTCGAGGCGAGAGTTTCTTGGGAAGGGCGAACCTAGCTGTGATACGATCGTGAAGAGGAGGACGAAAATCACACACGGATTACGGACCGCAAGAAATCACACCACCACGTTCTCGATCTGGCCAAGATAAAACACACGGCGTGCAAGTAGATCTTCAACTACAGGTCAATCAGATTGCAAAGCTCACGTTCAGCAACTCAGAATATCAGAAAACTGCTCCTGTGAAGCACCAGTGCGTTCACCTAGAAGCTTCCCGTTTTCTATTCAGAAAAAGTATGCGTACATGTTCTTGGTCTCCTCTCTACTCGATTCTGCTCTCTACTCTCAATCCCTCGATATCAAAACCTGATCAGACAGAAGTCCTCTTCAGACATAACCTCTGTGTAAAATCTTCTCCTCAGCTCTACTGTTTCTCTCTACTCGATAGCTCTCGCACGGTAAACTCTACACTGCTCGATGATCGACAAACTTCGATAATGCGATAATGGCCTGAGAATTCTTCCTCTCCGGAGTACACCCCTCTAGGTTTTTCTCCATCCTACGCATCCTTCACTGTCACCTGGCAGAGGTAAAAGATACCCTAAACAGATGGCAGCAGAAAATTAAATCACTGATAATATATCTACAAGTAAGAAGACTATTTCACTAAGCTTCGCAGATTCATCTGTACGGACGGCCACCGTCTCGACTGTACAGTCAGCATCTGACACCTCCAGTCGAAGTAACTCCACCACGGCTACCTCTGGCCACCGGAATCACCTCGTTCTGACACGTGGAGCCCGAGTTATCATCATTGTCGTTTCTCGGCCCCCTTAAACTTCGAAGTGCCGTAAGTATTGCCTCAGGTATCAGTTTCACTTGATTTTTCGACCCAAGTGAATAGTATTTCGAACTCTACATTTTTCTACAAAAGAATTGGTACCGACTTGGAGTATCTTTGATGCCATCTCGCTACCCCAGGACTTAGAGGGTCGCAACCGAATTCGTACTAATTACCCCGCCAACCCGAAGGTGGGAGGTCCATTTCGAAACCCGGTGGTAATCTCCCTCTAGCATCCACACTAGGTGACTGCACTAGTGCAGGGGTAGACGGAGGCGTCCCGCATTCACGGTACGTTTAAGGGACATCTAGTGTCCCGCCCCTAGGCAACTTGGTGCCCCTCATATTCTCCCGAAGGGGCCAACCTACTCCAAGCCGGTTGTGAGTCTGAAGGGATTTGATCCAGAGACCTCCTCTTTACAAGTTTCTCAGCTACACCACGGAAGCTGATCTCACAACTGGTTTTGAAGACCAGTTTCTAAGCTAATATGCTAGAAAGCTGCGGTATTTCGTCTTTCCTTTGCTAACACGAAGTGCCATAACTTTCTCTAGACATGCTCTTTTTGTACATTTCGAATTTTAAACAAATACTACATACTACAATCTACATGAGAAAAATCTAAAAAGTATTTTTCGAACTCACTCTGATTTATGGTAAATTTCCCGGTATCAGAAATCTTGTAGAAAAACTCCAAGTAACTTTTCGCCTGCAACTCCGTTTGCAACTCTTGAACATACCACGGTGATCAGCGCGACGAGACCTACGCAGTGGTGTTTTCAGATTTTTGAATGCTCACTTCCTCCAGAATCGGCTTCTCTGAGGTTTTAACTTCACTCAAAGAGACTAACTTCAAACTGAGAGGTGAATTATTCACTATGTGGAATAATTCACATCACGACACCGGAAGACCGGAAACAGTTCCGTAGTGAGAATACTATACTCGGATATGGGCGGGTGAGCAAGAGGAACACCGAAAATACAGCTGGTTTAAAAATTTTCATTCCAGAATCTTCCCGGTCTTGAAAATACCAAATGATACTAACTTCGGAAATATCGTCGGGTAACAAGATAGAAAAACAGAAAGTGACCGTTCGTTTCTAGCCAACATTCGGACGTTAACTGATGACATCAGATGCCACATGTCACACATCTAGCGAATTCTTGCCTCCTCACTTCTAAGTTCTAAGTGAGAAAGAGCCGTCCGATCTAGGATAGGGTGATTGAGCGGGTTGAGCAAGTTGAGCAGGCATAGGTATGAGTTCAGTCTCCGCTCTTTGCAATATACTGTGTAGCAGTGCTCCGCAGCACCACTTTGTGAGATTCAAACTTGGTGCATATTTGACAGTCGACTTCATTTTTGTTTCTTTACCTATGTCTTTTGTGCATGTTGCTTCAAAGTTCGATTAGTGTTCATTTGGACTATTCTTACTCACTTTCTTCTCGTATCATACCGTGTTCACGAGAAGAATGTTGAAAACGTGATTACGAACGGAGACTACATGGAATATAGCTATAACATAGACTTCTCGTGGAGTTTCTTGTGATCCACTGACTACCCACATTAGGTTATTGTTTCTTTTGTTTTCAAGTCAAACTGACGATAGATTCTCACTGTATCAATTTCTTCTGGAATCTGGAGGTCTGGACTACGGCTACCCGTACAAATAGATTATATGAACTTTACATAATTTTGGACTAACGGGGCTCACGAGACGTACGGTGATTCTTTTTTGGAATATACTTGAGCGAGAAAGAAACGCCGAGAGGTGAATTTCTTTTGGCTTCTGCCAAGAACTTTCTGTTCCACAATTTGGAGAACGTGAGGTAAGAAATCTTCATGTTTCTGCAGAATTTTGAATGTGATCTTGAGTTTTTGTTCCTTCCGTCTAAATCTATACTGGCTAATGTACTTTTTATAGATTAGTTTCTTGTTGCGCTTATAATGAATATTTTGTTCTCAGTTTCATTTGTAGTTTTTATAAGGTTTTGAAAACACATACATGCAACCTAACTTTTTAAGTTCAGTGTTAATTCAGCGCTATGGTGAATTTTTTACTTTTACGTAGCTTCAGCTTCAGTTCCGGACTTCCTCGAGCATTGGTTTGGACTACGGCTGTACGTACGGTTATATGAACTTTACATCACTTCGGATTGACGGTAGGCTGATTCTTTTTTGGAATATAGCTGAGCGAGAAAGAAATGTCGAGAGGTGAATTTCTTTTGACTTCTGCCAAGAACTTTCTGTTCCACAATTTGGAGAACGTGAGGTAAGGAATCTTCATGTTTCTGAAGAATTTTGAATATGATCTTGAGTTTTTGTTTGTTTCCGTCTGAATCTGCACTGACTAATGTACTTTTTATATATTAGTTTCTACTTGCGCTTGTAGTGAATATTCTATTTTCAGTTTCATTTGTATTTTCACATAAAATTTTGAAAGCACATACATGCAACCTAACTTTTTAAGTTCAGTGTTAATTCTGCGCTATGATGAATGTTTTACTTTTACGTAGCTTCAGATAGTGAATGTTGGAGCTTTCTGTACCTTTATCTTCTTGTTTCTATAGAACTGAGAATGTTATCATTTGAATACACGCTGGTAATGTACTTCTTATCTAGTTTCTTGTTGCTCTTATAGATAAATTTTTGTTGTTAGTTTCATTTCCAGTTTCTAAGAAGATTAGGAGTAAGTATATTCATACTTTTCACTGTTAATTCAGCACTGTGGTGAATCCTGTACCTTTACGTAGCTTCAGATATCTTTACATAGCTTATTTCTGTAACTCTTGATAGTACGTAACACGTCTTGTAGTGAGTGTTAACATTTGCAAAGTGAATGATAGTTTAGAGAGTAGTAGTCTAAGAGATGCCTCGAAAGGAAAAACGTCTGCAAAAAAGTGATCATGTTGTTCGAGAGAGTTTCTGGCTCGAAAAAAATTTTACAAGACAAAAAAGAGAGACTGATGTAGCGGGTGTTAGTTCTTCCGAACTTGTTCAAGGAGGATGTATTCAGAAAGGTAAGGCAGATTCAGTTGGAGTGAAGAGAAGGAAGTGGAAAGATTCTTGGACTATAGATTATCCATGGGCAGAATTTGATCTTGTGTAGCCGCTAGTCTTTTGCAAGATCTGCAGAGAGATGAAAGAAGAAAGTAAGTTTGTTGCAGATGGATCAGTTAATGTCAAGACCAGTGTCTTGTCCGATCATGCTGGTACTAAAGAACACATTAAACTAGTATATGCTCGGATGCAAGATAGAGAAGCTATGCAGAAGTGTATAGCTTCCACTAATAAGAGTTGTGATGCTGTTTTTCTTACTTTATTCAGAGCTGCCTACTTCATCGGAAAAGAATCTCTAGCATTTTCGAAATTCTCCAAGTTGTGTCAGCTGTTGAAAAATAACGACTGAGAACATACCTATCTCTTTATACCAGGATGATAAAGCATGTAGCGAAATGATTTTACATACTTCGCATGTTCTAGAACGTAGAGTCTTGGAGAAGGTTAGAGCCTCTCGTTTTTATGATATTATGATAAATGAGAGTACTGATATTTCAGTCACATCTCATCTGGTTGTTTTTTGTATATTTCTTGAGGATGGTAGGGTCTGTACTGTCTTTCTGGATCTGATCTATATTACAAGTAAGGATGTTGAGGCTATTTCTAGTTGTTTGCTCTTGTCTTTGAAGGAGTGGGGATTAGAATATGAGCGCATGGTTGCTTTTGGATCAAATGGTGCAACCACCATGATGGAGATTCGAAATGGAGTAGCTGCTCGTCTGAAAAATATAGTAAATCCGTATCTAGTATCTTGTCATTGTGGCTCACAAGACTAACTTAGCACCTTTAGGTGCGGCAAAACTGCCCCAATACAAGAAGATAAGCGAGGAGGTAGATGTCTTACTGAACCGTGTGTCTTCTTATTTTCATTATTCCAATAAGAGAAAAACAGCTTTAGCTTCTATGCAGGAAAAATTCTCAGATGCTAGAAGGTGTATGAAACGTTATCATAAGATTAGATGGCTGAGTAGGTGGCAAGCTGTCTCGTCATTGTGTGATAGTTACGAAAGTTTGTTGGTTTTTCTTGAAGGAGCTCAGAGGATAGATGACGTTGTAACGGGCAAGTTGTATGAGAAGTTGTGCAGTTTACGGATATTATACATCTTATATTTTCTAGCTGATATATTGGGTTGTTTAGCAAAGTTGAGCAAGACATTCCAAGGTGACTTGGTAGATGTGTCCAGTGTGGGATCAGAGATATCCACTACAATTTCAGAGATACAACTAAATTTCTTGATGGAAAGTACTGATCTTAATGCAGCTGTGCTTGATGAGAGAACATGTTATCACTTTTTGTCTGATTTTGGTAGTCCTAGAGTTTTTGAAACGCTTGCCTTCTGAATTAAGAGATAAACAGTTTCACAGTATTGATCTTCAAAGAGATACAACTGGAAAAGATCTTGAGGATGCTTTAAATTTCCAGACAAGCTTTGCTGAGGCTGTGTGTACATGTTTGACCGAGAGGTTTGAGGATAAGAGTGTTGTCAGTGTTTTTAAAATACTCAACATGTGCCACAATCTCTTTCTGGAATGCGAAATTGAGGATTCAGAGAGATGGATCAATTGTGTGCATTTTATGATAAGTCAATAGGTGAGTATGGTCCTTTAGTTGATGCTTTGGCAGTGTCTGTCGAATTTCATGCATTTAAGATACAATGCATGGCGGAGCGGAAGAATAGAAGGTTTCACGAGATTTGGCAGTTATTGAGTATAAATCCGATTTACTGTGAGAAGTTTGTTAACTTATTAGTCTTAGTAGACATCGTCATAGTACAATGCATCTCTATTGTCGTTTGCGAGAGAACTTATTCTATTCAGAATATTATAAAGACTAAGCACCGAAATGCTCTACAAACTAGAAATCTAGAAGCGCAGATGAGAGTTGCACTTGAGGAACCTGAAGAGAACTTGATGATTTGTTAATTGATGCCACTCATCTTTGGAAGACTTCAAGTCACTATAGACATCTTTACGTACGACCAGAAGTTCATTTGTCTTAATTTCTGTGATTGAAAATAACAGTGTACAGCAATGATCTTTGTGTTTATTCGATTTTCTTTAAAATTTGTTTGGATTCAATTCTTTTGTATATAATTTTTTATGCTGTGTTAATAAAAGCTTGTTTTTGTTAATGTTGTTATTTTTCTTGTTAATGTTGTCACATCACGGGGGATGGGATCTCCATCCCAAGTGGGGATGTCTTGCGGGTTCAATCCTCGATGGAGGGTAATTTTTTTTACTCAGTGCCATGTGATAGGAAAAAAGTATTGGCCGCTTTCTGTAAGTAAGAGAACTGAAAATACCGTTCCTTTTTGCGCAAAATAGGAAATGATACTGTCTTCAAATGATTAACATACGAAAATGTTCTGCTAAAAAATTTCCAGTACTCGGGAAACCTCCGCTTGCAAAGTTAGTATTTCAGATATGTAACGATAAAAACAACAAATTACCGCTTTGAGTAACAAAAGATAAGAAAATTTCCGATCTCCACTAAAAACTTACCCGAGCATGCTCTGTCCCATAATGCTAGGTGTTTATTTCCAGCTGTTCTGGAACAGTATCTCAAATCGTGTCAACGTCAAGCGTCACGATGTACTAGTCCCGCAACAGCGAGGAGTAATGAGGCTCTCCTCTCGTTTCCCACCACCAAAGGCGGGAGCCAGCGGGTAGTTGAACTTTACGTCGGTAGGAAAATGAACGTTTCACCCTGCAATGTGTGCTTTCTTACGCCAATCAACAACAAAGCATTGCTCTTGTCCTCATTGCAGGCCAATTTAACACATCCGCTTTATTCCGTGATAACAGTAACTGTGGAACAGAACCGACAAACCTCTGCAGGCGCGATGAATCGATCGGCTCAGTGAACTTATGGTCCCCCTCGAGGAATGTTTTATCCAGTTGCAAGTTACGGTAGTCATGGGATAATGGAACGCCTTCCCATTTTACAAACAGTATCTTTGCTATCTGTCATTCCTGAACTATCGTGCTAGCTCTCTTCTTGCTATGGTAGACCAATTCAGTGTAATATTCCTATCTCAGTGGTCACAACATACACAGATCCGGTCATGTAAATTTCATACGCACGCATACAAGTATTTCCAGTCGGTTTAAAGCAAGCAAACTGTCTCCTTAACCCCGTTCACATTCACTGCCAGGACGCGATCATTCTTCTAAAACCAGACCACAACAGATTCTGACGATAAAACCACTCCCACTACTCCGCAAACAGATGCAGACACTTTTAACAATGTGATTGTGACCCTAAACGGTATCAAGTCCTCAAACTGCCCAATCACGCTCTCCGTAAGCAGGAACAAGACGAGAGTATTCAAGCAAATCCCCAAAAAAACTACTGGAAGTCGACAAAAATGCAGCGCTGATAACCTTATCTGGCGAACAAAAAATATAGAACCTCGACGATGTCAAAGAGGCTTCAAGATCCACAAGGGATCACAAGTTTCCAACCAGCGAAAACGATCAGCACTCTTGCTTCACGTGACAGTCAGAAGTAAACAGCCAATCCAAGCCCAGATTACAAAGCGACCTTATGAAGGAAGAACGCTCTCACCTGCCTTCAACTTGCTGAAAGGTCATGTACCAAAACCAGGTGATCGGAAGGGAGAACTTTGTTTTACCGTGTTCAGTGAGACAATGGCCATTCTACTGTATCTGGTTATACACTTGGAAGGAGCTACACACATGACGCAATTCACTCTTACCTGATGCTCAGCGAAAGCTACATCCTAAATGCAATACCTACGTCAAGTATTGTTACCCTTCATCATCCTTGCTGGACAATGTCACCCCAATTAGATAATTACAAAATGAATATGCGACAAGAACAAATTCATCGGGAACAACGTTCCTCCTAAATAAATCGAAAAAGCCCTCCGCAACTCAGACGTTACTGAGGAATCAGCAATTTTTGATACAGGGAAGTTTCAGGATGTGGCGTGTGTGTTTATGACTGGATGAGAAATCGGGGGTGGTGCGTGCCCTTGGTCTCCGGAATTCTCGAATTGCCAAGGGTTAAACTTAACGGTTTTTGGGTCAACATTCTCGTCTTCGGATTTCGAATCAATGGCAGCCCTCCTCTCCGTGTACTTCCCATTGTACTCATAAATTTCCAGGTCACCCCAGGGTGTTGGGGTTACATCTCCAGTCAATCTGAACCATCTCGGAGTGAACTCCAAATTCTGCGCTTCCCTCTGCCTCTTCTCCATCCTTTGCTGTTCCTCCAACCTGTTTGTGCGAAATACAGAGCGTCACCCGGCCGAGCTCACTCCTAAAAGCGGGAATACAGAAAACGCCGAAAACAACAGCTAAACAATCTCCACCATCCTTGGTGATCCACGCACTACGCTAAAATTCAGGCAACCTAAGGAAACACTGACCTTGACTTCTCTGAACCAGCCTTGCTCATATCACCTTGCTCAAGAGCAAGACGGTCGGGTCTCAGACGAGAGTCCGAAGCCAACAATCCCTTCGGTGCAGTCACGAAACTATTGAGTTTATGACAGAAGTGAGTAAACGAATACTTGTCATTCTTCGGAGTCTCTGCAACTCTCCACACCTGTTCACAATGGTTGCAGAGAAAGCGAATCAACAACGCGATGGAACAACGCAACCTTGAAAGAGAGTTCAACAGGATCCACTCAGCCTATCAGATGTCTTTACACCCTACGGCACGACGAACCATGAGCTCAATCACTCGTCCACGAATATTACCACAACAAGAACGCCCTGCTTAGGACTCTGCACTAACCACTAAAAATGTCAAGAGCTTCTGGGAAAATGGACAAGACAAGACAGACCTCCTTCAGTTCTGTATTCGGCAGAGGCTCTCCTTCCATATCACAAGGCTGATAGCTCAACGATGTGCTCCACTTCCCAGTAACTAGCATCTTTGGTTCTTCCTCCTTATTGTAGATGTACCCATCTACTTCGTGACGACCGGCACTTAGAACAAAACAACCAAACATTCTTATTAGCTAAGAACAAACCTTAGATACTCCATGGAAAAGGACTTCAACATAACCGGCTCCTACAGATGAATAAACTCATTATTAACGTCTGAGTAAGGGCAAAAGAGAGCTAAAGAGGAACAGATAAAATGCGAACTGTACTATTCGTAAGGATTATACAAAAACCATGTGACGTTAATCGTTGTAGCAGGTGTTGTAAATAAGGGACGCGTAAGTAAAAATACATGGTCCAACAAGCATGCTGGCATACACCAGCGAACAGACTTCACACCAGCTACCAGGTTCGACACAAAACAAGCCTTAACAAACAACCCTTGACAGTCAAATAAGTGACAACTTTCAACGGCCGATTTGTCGCGGCTGCACATCAAGCCCGACAATCAAATGGTTTCGGGATAGTCTTAGCGGAAAACCTTACCCGAACCAGCCACAAGGCTGAAAGTAAAGCACAGCTTTGGTTCCCGTGGTAAGGTTTGTCAAGACCATATCACCAGGTGAGTCCGCCCATGTTCGTCCGAAAATTAGGTTGTGCACTTTCGTTGGGGGTGGCACAAGGTCGAGGATCTCCCCAGTTCTTTTAAGCACTACACGCGTCCTGTTGCAGGATTACACATCAGTGAGTTCAAAGACGTAAGGAGATTTACAAACGTCCATGAAATGGCAGATAGACTAAGGAACCACGCTCACACACTAAGGTAGTCCGCAAGAACTCGGTGAAGACGCAAAAAGATATTGCACAAATTTAAGCTTAGAGAACACTTAACAAGGTGACTTTTCGGTTCTTACCTTCCGACAGGATAAATGTCGACCGAGTTCCCGAGGAACTTTGTTTTGAGCTTGGAAGTAACATCATATGTAAAATGCTCGTTTTCGGCATGACCAGAGCTCATGGGTGGGTGGTGACTGACCTGCCGCCATAAATTACAATTTCTCACAACATTTCAGCCTCTACGTTCAAATCCCGGCAATCAAAATGAGACACAGCTTTGAGAAGATAGCTACGATACGAAGTTAGTTTTACAATAATATTCCGGTCCAGCCGTTGCTGCAAGTAACATGAAAAGACTGTTCCACTCCTATAACGCGTAATCTCGACCCAGCAAGAAGTACCTGACACAATACGTAAACGGCAATTATACCGACTGATTACGACTGATACCTGTTCTGAGAGAAACGTCACGTCGTTGTGATTCACCATCTCGTATGTCTCTCCGAGGATTGGATTGAAAGGCTTCCAAGTCCGTTGGTATGCGTAGTATACAGAAACAGCCCACGAGACTGTTGCAAAACCAAACAATAGACGAATAAGAACTCAGCTTCCTAACGAAAGTCCATAGGCGCTCCCGTTCACCATCACTTTAACTTAACTAGATCACTAAACGAAATTGGGCATAACAAGACCCTAAAGCTGGCTGAAGGCAGAGATACACGCCAAAAAGAGAGAAAGCTAACAGACAGACATTTGCAATCACAAGCATCCCACCTGCATAAACCATCTTCAAATGCGGGTCATCAGTTTGATCTGCAAGATCAAGGAGATGCGAATACTCCATCAACTGTGTACAAAACCACAAAATTCTGAAGATAAGAACCGAACTTAGAGCAATCCTTCTTCACTTGACATGCAACAGCCAGGTCACTTTCTTGTCTGGAGCAGTTGAAACTGACGACGAAGTCTTCAGACAACAAACGACGTTAAAGAAACTCAAAATCGCCAAGAAGAAGACAATTTTTTCGGCGATTCTATTATCCTTGACCATCTGAGAATTGATCAAGGATCAAACCGGCGCAGTAATACCGTACCTCTGCCATCATTTGCAACATGGTCATTGGCTGGAAAATAATGACGGGGAGAGTAACCATTGACGTGACATCTGAACCAATGTACTTATGCATCATCTTCCAATAGCTTTCACGATCCTGGAGGTGTTCATATTAACATCGTGTGAGTCTACTACGGAAAGCAAGCAGAACAAAAAACCGTAGACAAAAACAAAAGAACTTTCATATTACACTAGTAAGTGACGCGACACCAACCATTTTAATCCCCTGAGTGAACTTTCGGCCAAGCCAGCTGGAAAGCTACAACCCTCTGAAGATACATCATTACAGTTACATCAATAAGCTTGGCAGTGAATACTCGCACCGGATGCCATTTCATGCTTACCTCTGTCTAATCCGTCTTGTCCTGTCTTACCTTGCAAGATTTACCCTACAAATCTCAAGGTAATTTCCCAATGCCACGAATTTCTATACAACTTGCCTACTGATCAAGCTGAGTTTTATCCAAACACCTAATACTGGCATGAACCCTGTAAACGATCCGTCTGAAAAATCTGTAAACCCTCCTATGATCAACATATTCTTGAAATTTCAACGTCCCACGCTAACCTCTTGCTTGAATCTACCCTTGTGGGCCTCCTCTTCCGCGTCATCCTGGCTGCCCTCGGGATTTACAACTTCTAGTCCCTCGTGACCTGGGAGTAAGCTGGAGAAAGCAAAGAACCGAGTTAGCTTACTACCTGTACCACCCCCCAGCCGGAAACCTCACCGCCCTATTTTAGATCGACCGTGAAAACCAAACCTAGACAGTGCCTTTGCCCACCTTCCTCGGGATCAGAAAGTGCGTGTCAAGTCCGATCTGCTACGCAAACAGATCGGTACTCCAAGGGATCAGACGAGAGCACAGAACGTCAGTATACACAGAAATAGACCTCGTTTGAGCTGGGTTCGACCAAACTCGTCAAAAATTTACGCGCTGATTGCAAGTGAATTTTTATCCACGATGCAAAACCAAGTTCGTATCCACCAGATCCACCAATTTCAGAGCACCCAACTATAGGACACTCACCCACAGCTCTTCAAACACTCGCGGAGCAAAATGGAGAGACGTGAACATCCTCAAAACAAGACCTTCGGTACAATCAGCTAGAATAGGCAGATATGGCTAATGACCTCTACGAGCCTTTGTCTTTCCCACACTATCCGCAGCCAAACTTGGCGTAGGGAAGTCCGTAACAGATCATCTGGAAACTAAGCCGAGAACATAATCGACAAAATAATTGCTCCCTTGGTTATCGTAAATTTCTAATCCTATTGACCTTCCCCAGCCACAACAGGAAGGTTGAAACCGCATCCATGCACTACCTGCTCACTTTGCTCTGCGCAGCACTCGCGAAGTTGAATACACTCGTCGTAAAGTTTGCTAAACTCCATCCCGAGGGCTTCTCGTTGGTCATAGCTACCACTGTCCTGACTTCCTGATGACGAGCAAAAAACCGGTGCGCGGCTCCCCTGTAGACGGCAAACTTGCCAACCTCTCTCTCTACCCTGCTCTGGATCGACAAAGTCCTATGAAGACGTCGAAATTTTGCTCCTCCACGCTCTGAATACCCAAACTCCCTCCTCCTCCTCCTGGCAATCCGAAACTATGAAAGAGAGGAAAGAGGGTCAAAAGCACGAGACGAACAAGTTGAAAGGAGACGCTCTGGGAAAAGCGACTAAAATAAACGCTTGTCAAAAGGCCGCAGTTAAGCGCACTACATATGCGTCCACATCAATCAACAATTAAATAACGGAATGGAGCTATTCCGCCTTTCTAGTGCTACATACAAACAGAGAAGCCAGAAGCAGCGAGGGAAGGCCAGGCCAGGCAGCCCAGAGCGGCACGGCAGCACCGCACCGGCAGCAGGGGCTGCAGGGCAAGAACGTCAGGAATAATGAGCTTTGGTCCAAAGCTCATGCCGAAGCACCAACTCCAAACCGTCCACGGTGCCTGGACTCTGTACTCCACGGCCGGGGTTCTTCTCTTCTGTTGGTGGACTGTGGGTTGTGTATCGTCACAAACCCTAATCAATGCTCCAGCCGAGGCTGTCATGCGGGCAGAAGTCTGCCGTCCGTCCCTGCTGAAGTCCCGGAATCTCTGAACGCGTCGAAATGGTTGACAGAAAACGCCATATGCGGACGACGCGCGCGTGAACCAAGTTCGGATATTCGGCGGGTTCCATGAGTTCGCACGGAGTAACTGGACTGGAGTTACACGCGTTGAGAACTGGTTCGTCTTCACTATACACCTCGTCATACAGCTGGCGTTGTTGGGACGCCATCTGGACTCTGTGTTCTGTCAGCAGGCAAGTATGAAGGTTGGGTTAGACACAAGTTCGGCACCGAGGCAGTTTGAGTTTTCGGAGATGGCAATCTGCGCATCCTACGGAGTGTGATGCATGGATGGTTCCATGATCCCGTTAGAGACAAGATAACACCGCCTCGCGGAAAGTTACGATTCTAACGTACCGCACTACCAGTCGTCACTGTGATTGTAACGGCAAATGGAGGACATGACCGTCTACCATAAGTTACTCACTCTTCCATACATGTCTCCACCACTTTCCCATATATATGGTTCTAGACCTGTCCTCTCATCACCGCATTACCATGACTCGTTACTGTAATGCGTTGGAATAGCTATAAGAGATTTGTGAAAATCGGAAAGTAACGGAGGAATTTTCGTTATGCGTTTTTCATGTCATTTTCTTAAGTTGTTAGTTCGGTCGAGTGCGAAGTGGCGTGCGCTGTTAGTGTCGGTTGTATCATTTGTGCCGTTAGTATTTTTAGCGTTGGGTTGAGATCCTCAAGGAGTATATTTCGAGTTGGAACTTGTAGTCTCTCATCTTTTCTAGAGTAATCTGATAACACATGCATAAACACTTGTCAACAGACAACCGATCACTCACGAATCAAACCAAACTCACTCTGTGCTCGCAGAGAATCCAGGTTCTACTCACTAAACGCATCTATCATAGCTAGGAGCTTGAAGACTCAACTCGAGAAAAATGAGAGACTACAAGCTCCAACTCGAAATATACTCCTTGGGGATCTCAACTCAAGAAACTTCGCTAATTGTACTAACGGCGCGTGTCACTTCGCACACGGTCGAACTAGCAACCGATAAAAATGACGTGACAATTTCATGCACATACACATCGCTACACAGCATACATATTTGTCTAAACTACAAACCACATACACTAACAAGCATAGAGTGTCATACACATACACAAGTATAACACAATCGTCTTTCTAGCTGACGGTTTGGTCCCTCGAACTCCATATAGGATGAAGTGGTGTGTATTCGCAAAGTGATTTGGTAGAAGTTTAGTCGCTGGTTGGATCAAATTTGGTCGCTGGTGATAGTTCGTTGTATTCTTAAAACTTGATATTTGACTGATGTGCGGAAGCGCTGGTCAGATTTTTTGTGGTGATCGGTTTTGGTCCATGAAGAGTGCAGTACAAGCATGGTGGGAAGATGCTTCTAACGCAACCTAAATTGTTTGAAACGGAGTCCGTTTGAGTTCAATAGAGCTCTTTTTGTGTTGCAGAGAATCAAAAGTGAGATTTACGTTAGATTTTTCAGCCGAATTGAGAAATCCGTGGGATTGTCGTGATTCATGTTGATTGTTAGTGCGCGCGTGTGCGGAGTGGTTCTTTTGGGTCGTGTGGTTGATTGCTATGTGGATTAGTAGTGTTTGGATCTGTTCTTGGTCGAATTTGTGTTGAGTTAGTGCGGATCTTAAATTTCTCGTGACAAGTTTTGGAGGCAATTTGAGATTGACAGAAGTGCGTCAATGGACGTCAGATAAGCATGATCAGCAATTTCTGTTGATGAGGAGTGCAGTGGGTGCACGTTGATAAGAGGATTCTAATGCACCAAAAATGATGATTTAGATTTGATAGCGAGGATGCACCAAATCGATTTGATGAAAGATCGAAAGAGTTACAAGGAAAAGAAGGTGCGCGGAGCTTGTATGGGTGTGTTCTCGCAGAATTCTGTTGTTGGTATCCCGAAGGTGACTTTGGTGATTTATGTCAATTTCTTTCATCTTTTTGCGTGTCTATGTGTGTTTTTTGGGTGTCTCGTGGACAAATTCATCTGATTGTTAGTCCATACCAGTGGAGAGAAGCTATGCGGGTGTGTTCACGGTGAGGAGCACGTGTTAAGAGGCGTTTAGAGACTTTGAGGAGAGGTGCATGAGTACGGAGGCGCGAGAAGCAGAGTACGATAGTTGCAGAAGCAAAGTCGAAGTCGACCGTCAAGTCTCACCGAGCCAAGCCAACAAGGTATGTCGTGCGAGAAATATGTAAGTTTTCAGTGGTGTGGGAGTACGTTAAACGTGGTCACCCATCTTGATATTATTCTTGAAGCTTGCGTTTAACTTCTCCGTTCTTAGTTTTGGATATACCACTAGATCACTAGTTCTTGGTGTCTTACAATGATGCTCATAGGTACTTAAGGACTTGTTCTATGTCCCATGAGACCTTACTATGCATTCCGAAGAGAGTGATAGCGAGACCTCATAGTCTTAAGGAGAAGCTACACTTGAGATATCATTTTTCATGATGTAGGTGGATGCATGGAGGGTGTTAGTGGATGTTGAACTAGTATAGCTACATGGTTGAAGGTCTTTGGAGTTACTAGAGGATTGGACATCTAGTTAGCGACTCGAGATGGTGGTCTGTATTGTGTATATGACTATCCAATGAGAGAGACGTCAGTCCAGGTGAGACTAGATTTTTACTTTTGTGAATGTTTGAGGATGGAGGGTTGTCGTTGAGACTTCTTGTGGTTAGAATCTCTCCATGCTCTACTTCCTATTTGTACGACGCGTTTATTTGTGTTGGCGCTAGATTTTTAGAGTGATTACTCTAGTGTGCTATCGATATTGAGGCTGGAGTTGCGGACCAGTCAGACTACTTATGTTTCTCTCATAGTGAGGTTAGACTTGCGGATTACTAGACCGTGAAAGGTTTCCTATGGTGATGATAGGTTCAGGTTGCACGTACTCATCCTAGTAAGGAATAGGTTAGCTTAGTACGAGCCGAGGTACGGCAATAGTGATCATGTGTGGTGACAACGTTTTGTTTTTTGTGCTCAAGTTGGAGCAGTTGGTTCATGGTTGGTGGTGTGTCTGTGATCGACTTAGGGTTTTGTCATCACGAAGCTCACATGAGAGAGACGTCATGAGGAATAATACGTGGTGGGTTCACACCACGTACTGTAGAGTGTTTCTAGGTATTAGCCATTGATATCAGTTTCTGCGACGGGAGATACTATTTTGACCGATGCCAATGATACTTCTCACATTGTTCTCTCATCGATTATGTGAGATATGGACGAGATTTGTGAGACCACGAAGAGTCCTCGATGTGTTTGAGAACCCCTTCACTCTCATTACTGATCACCAATCGCTCAAGTGGTTAATAGATTTCAACAAGCTTACGGGGATGTTTGCACGGTGAGCTTTAAGATACTGTGATATATAATCATTTTAGCATTCTTGCCTCTTTTGTTCCACCTCTGGGGACCTTCTCGGCTTTGCACAAAGAAAAAAGATATCGCTTAGGAAGGATAAGAGTGTCAAGGATATATATTGCAGGTGTGTCGAGCTAGAAAGAAATTTTCCTTGTTCTACATTCTTAGCAGTTAAGATGGCAAGTAGATGAAGAATATACAGTCATTTAATTTCTAGTTCGAGAGATTCTTTTTCAAGAATAGAGAGTAAAGTGAACAATAGAAAATTTGTCACAGGGAAAAGTTCTATCACGAGATAATTGACGAAGACTTTCTCCAGCTGAGAAGAATTCACGAGTCATAGTGAATTGTCCTCGTCGTGATTATGCAAACCCAAATGACACTTTAGATTTTCTTATCGTGGTTAACTTTAGCATCTCCTTAATAAGAGGTGTCAAAATTTGAGTAGACAGGCACATTCTCTCTCGCTGCTTAAGTTCGAACGGCAACGGATGAGCTTCCATGACACTATTGTGAGTTTTGTCACGGCAGAAAGGACTGTTGCTGTGAGATTTTGTGTCATTTAATCGATGTCTTCACAAACAAGACGATTTTGAAAATTCATGTCTTCAACATGCTGAAATTTCTATCAAAACTACATCATAATAAAAAAAACTACATGTTGTGACAATAACTAAATAGTCAATTTTGACACCCATATTAGTTGATATAAGAAGAAGAAGAGCTAGAACTAGCTCAATGCTGCATCAATCGCAAAGTTCAATTTGAGGATGACAGTGGTGACAAATAGAGCCTCTACCTAGCAAAGTGAGTAAACTAGAAAGTGAATAATGATATTTTGGATCTCAACTTTAATAATATTTTACGACATGTAGAGTTCTGACACGATCGCTTTATTTTTGGATCTCTTTAATAGTTTCATGGTAGTTCTCCTCGAATATGTTTGTTTGACTCATGAAAAGAAAAAAATTAACTAGAAAGAATTGATCATTAAACAAAACTTGAAGGTAAAGCTTATTTTTTATTTATAAAAATCTTAGTTATCAACTTCTCAATCCATCTTTTTAATATTTCATCTCCACTATACATATATCTATGAGAATAACAAGTCAGGAGTTTCAATCTCCATGATACTTTTCTCTCGCGCTTGCTTATGCTGCACGGAAGCATGTTGCATGTCCTAAGATTCTTGGTGAAAATTTAATCATGACACATATCCTTATGTCGATTTAGGATTTTGCCAAGGCACATGAGTTATTGGTGAGCAAAAAATACTCCTATGTAGTATTCACAATTAATGATTCAAAGAGTAATGCTAGTGTAAAGGATCGAGACACAACAATACAACAAATAATCTTGCATGATGAGGAACACTACAAAACGTCTCTATCTTAGTGACCTCTATTGATATACGTACGTGACACTCGTGACATCTAGACTTGACCAACATGTAATATTTGATGGATAGGAACAACAATTGAAGGCAAGCAGAACTCATTGTATAATGAAGCCATTTGTCTTTCAAGTCTGTGAACAACTCTTTAAATCTTGGCAAGACGACTATATCATAAAGTGACAACTCTTCTGATGCAAGAACCTCGTCATGATCAACTTGAAGTACAACTTATTGTTTGCATAGACTCAATCACTGACTCTATGTCTCTCTGTTAGTCCTCAACAGTATTATCTATATTCTATATCCACAGAGGTCTCGAATCATGAAAAAAACTCTTGACATCACTAAGCAAATAACATCAACACCAAAGGTACAAGATTATGTTAATGCATGAAAGATTATATGCAACTTGGATTTTTCCATACTTGAAAAGTATGGACACCGAGTGCATGCAAGACCTCTAGATCAACCTCAAAGTCTCATCTAAAGCCACACAACTAAATCTCATTTGGCTCATTGCATCCTCATCTAGATATCTCTCTTCTAGAATTACATCTAGAACTTCAGCTCTGACGTCCGCCTCCCTTGTCATGTCATCAATGTATCCACAAGCTAGGACAAAGACAAATTGGAAAATGGTAGACGAATTGGAAAATGTAATATTAACAATTAATATGAAATGTTTTAATTATTAATATTAACTTGGCATATGATTTTTGTTTAACACATATATTTCTCTAGTAACATCAAGCGAGCAAAAGTTCCTAGTAGTTCATCGACCATGCATATTTGCATAGCCGTCTGTGGGTTCAAACGCATAAACTCTCCTCTGATTCCTCAATCTTCCCTCCTCTGTTTCTTCCAACGTCAATATTTCGAATGAGCTTCATAAACCTCCTCTACCTCTCTTGCTGTGAGGTTAGGATAAATGAAGCACCAACCAATGTCAAACAAGCAAGTGGAACCCAAAACTATGAACAAGTATTAACTATAAAGTTGATGTGTCACGACTCTATCCAAATGACTGTCAAGCTATAAGAGACATTGCGTTCCAAGTATAAGCGCAGCTTGCCTAGTGTGAAAGAAAAAAATAAAAAAATGTGAACAAAAAAAAGAAAAAGGAGAAAAAGAAAAACAAAGCTCCACAAGTTTGCAGTCCTGCTGCGCGTAGTGCTTACGAGTTGCTGTGGGAGTTTGATCAGATACATTCACTCTATTTTGAGATCCTTATTATGTAAGATCATGGAACCAATAGCATACAGAAGCACCGCTTATACATACTATGTTTAAAGAAGATCATGTCTCCTTAAGTACAACCGTAGTTGCATCCATCATAACCTCCCTTGCGATGACCAATACATAGTGATAACCTTTTGGTCATAGTTGGTTTGAACCTTGGACCTTTGCCTTCTCAGGCTAAGTCTCAAGAGTTCTCTACGAACCAACAATCCACTTAAGTTGTTTTATAAGAAAAACACAATAAAGGTTTAAGGCTTTTGCTTGTGTAAGTTTAAATGTCGTTCATTAATTCTACTATGCATATCTTCGCCACTGCAGATTTTTGGCTAGTACAAATTCCTACGAGTAGGTTGTACTATAAGCTACGCCTCCTAACTTCAATATCTACAATCTGATCTCCTTGTCACTTATTACACAATTCTCTAAAACACGTTTTTACAAATTACAACTGACAGATTTGTTTCATCGCTGACTAGTTTCTCAAATCCGGACATGCCATGGCGCTCAGCTCGACGAGCACTACAACGTGGTGTTTGTATATTTTGCAGGTCATACTTTTTCCTCTTTCAAGCAACGGCTTAACTTGTCCAAAGTCCCAGTTTAACCTAGGGGATGTTAACCAATAGTCCAGCTTAACCTAGGGGTAGTTACTTAAAGGTCCTACTTGCATTCTAGCTGCAGATAGTGCACATTGTCCACAAACAAAATAGCTTACAACACAACAAGGCTTGCAATGGAACCGTGGGGTTTAACGTTAACGATTTATCTTGATCTGTCATCTTCTTTTCTCTTTTCGATTTTCATAATGATCCCATCCGTCTATTTCACTACACGACAAATAAGTAGCTATGCTTGCAATGTAACTACATGCATTGCGTTTATCTGGCTATGCGTTAGCGATTTATCTAGATCTAACACTATTCTTCTTTGATTTTCACAGCCGCTCCATACATCTCGTTCTTGTTCTCCGTCACTTAACCATCTGCTACACGATAAAAATCCTCCTCATCTTTTCCTATTTCCAAACTGACGTATAGTTATTCTAATGTGTCGTGCACATACACATCGTTACACAACATACATCGATGTCTAAACTACAAACCACATACACATAACAAGCACAAAGTGTCATACACATACACAAGTATACCACAATTGCTCCCCTAGCTGACGCCTTGATCCTTAAAACTTCAGATAGTCATATGATTCAACTACGTGATATGTATCTTTTTCGGTGCGAAGATCAGGAGATCAAGTGCTACGTCATTCGACCGTTAGTCGTCTGTCTGCAATCCATATCCATATCGAATGAGCTAGCTCGCTAACTATAACAAGGACATATCCACCGCCCTTGCGGACCTATGGTGAGAGGTGGTGCCAAACATACATGTGCAATTCTCTTGAACAACTATCCACACATAATTATATAGTGGTCGCTCCACTAGCAGATCTATATAACATACACCTCAAGTCTACACGTACAATCACCAAGTTTGGATCCACAGAACTGTTGATGTTAGGAAGATGACATGGCACGCAATTACGCACATGATCCTTCCAACCCACCCTCTAACATGAGAACACCATATGATAACACCTCACACACTTCTAAAATAGTGCGTCTTACAATCGCATCCAATGTCATCTGGTCAGTAAGGTCTAGATATGATCTTCTCATTCAATATTGCACGAGCAGCTTCTATTATGTGTCGATTCTTGCGCTTTGTAACCCCGTTCTGCTACAGACTATAACTGCAAGTCTTCTGACGTCGGATGCCATGCTCACGCAGATATGCATTGAACTCTCTAGAAAGAAACTCGCCTCCTCCATCAGATCTCAGACAGAGAATAGATTCTCCAAACTATTTCTCCACCAATTTGCAGAAAGTCTAGTATGTTGACAGTACTTCGGTAGAGGACTTGTTTCTCAACAAATAGATTCAAGTATGATGCAAATGATCATTAGCGAACGACACAAAATATTGGAAACCGATCATACTTGGCTGAGAAGTAGTCCATACATCAGTGTGAACAAGCTCAGAAGCTTGTTCGCTCTTCTACCTAATCTCTTAAAGGGATGTCTATCTTGCTTGCCGAACTAACATGCTGCATAGACTTCAATGGGCTCACTGGATTCAAATTTGGACAGACCTGTAACCAGGTCAGAACTCGGGAGGCTTTTCAACCTCTAGAAGTTCATATGTCCATTCGCTTGTGTCAGATGTCAATATCCAACACTATTGGACCACTCTGTCCATACATGGCAGCTTGTAACTTAGGCGTAGAGACATCTAGTTTAAACAACTTACCACTCTTGCTATCTCGATCTATGATAATGCTATTAGAATATTCAATAAAGTATCCTTATTTATTGAAGCGCTCTTGCAGACCTTAGTCTATCAACTGTCCTACATATAGCAAGTTTCTAGTCAATATGGATACATGCAAGACATTCCGTATATCGATAAACGTTGAAGCAGAAATGTCAAGTGGGATGTTACTCTTGTGTTGGATCTGGTGCTTGGTGTTATCGTCTATCAGCATAAACTGAGGAGTCTTCACAGGCTGGAGTGAACTGAACCACTCCCGATGATATCTCATGTGACTGGTGGCGTCGGAGTCGATCATCCAGTTAATCTGTGACTCGAAAGTCGCATAACTCTGATGTGTTGTAATCAACAACTGTTTCGAATAGACTTGCTCAGTTACTACATAGCATTGCTGGTTGTTGTTATCTTGCTGAGAGTTGTTGTCGTAGTATTTTTGGTTGTTTTATCGCGTGTAACATTGATTTGCGTTGTGGTCTTGCATCTTGCAGTAGTTGCAAGAACCATGCACACGTCTCTGATTGTTGGAAGAACCAGTCTATTGCTGATTTTGATGCTGTTGCTGTTCGCGACTCCATCCACATCTAGCACTTTTTTCATGATCCCTACCTCGAGATCCTCCATAACATGCAAAATAAACAGATTCTTGCTGACATGTTGAAGTAATACTCCTCAGTAGGCGCACCTATTCTCCCAACATCATAGGAACACGTTCATCAAACCGCAAAAAAAGTTCTTTGATCAAAATTGAAGTAAATGAACTGCTTGTACTTAAAAGGAAGTCTTTGCAATGTGACGTCGATCAAGATGGTGAGATCAATCTCGACTTTGACAGAAGATAATTGATCTGCAAGCTGCTTAACATGGTTCACATAGTCGTTGATGCAGCATTAATCCCTTATTCACAATGTTGAACTGTTGCTTCTGTGCCTCTGTTCCCGACTGAAACAGACGTGCGAGTGCATCCCAAGCTTTCTTGGGCATATCACAATATTGGATGTGATCGATCATAAATATTGAGACTGTCAATGCGATGTAATGAATCGCTTGGTACGATCGCTTCTTCCACTTCTTGAATTTCACATCAGAAATGGATACATCATGCGCTTTCTCTCCTCAGTGATAAGATCTCATAGATCTTGCCCATGCAGGAAGTCATCATCTGAAACTTCTACGCTTCGTAGTTGTTCTTGTCGAGCTTCTCTCCAGTGATCAAAGACACAGACTCCGTTGCAAGAACTGATCAAGAATTGCACCGTTTTGTATGCAAAAAACGTCATAGATACTCCACGAAACTCATCCGCCCACACCTCGCGATCAAGAGTTTTTCACAAGTCACAACAAGGGCAACTCTGCGCACTCTTTCTGCAGCGAGAATGAAGAAAGAACCTGTCCACGAACTATAAGTGTACAAAAAATGACGAGAACGTCGAAAGAATTGACCAAGAAAGGTCGAAATTGGACCAAATGAGATTAGCAATGGACGTGCGATATCTTGAAATTTCACAATCGGACCAGTATTTCTTTTGGACCCAAGTCCTAAAACTTTCATTTTGATTGAAAAAGATCCGATTGAAAATCTGTTGTTGGAAAGCTCCAAATTGATTGAAACTTGGCCGAGTACACAATTCACATCTCATGAATAAAACAGCCTTAAAAAGGCTGGTCAACAAATTTTAATGAAAAAAATCGTCTAGGTCTCCGAAATTACGTCAAAGTTTATGATGATGAAAGAAATGATTTCGCTTCACTTGAACGCATCAACAGGATAGTGCTCAACATCAAACACATCTCCAGTTGCTCTCTCCTGTACTTCTTCATGCACAAACTCCATCTTGCTCATCAGCAAGAGACACACGCTCTTTACTGCTCTGATATCATGTAAAAAGATCGATACTTCTAGAAGACATTCTAAGAACAGAGAGCGAGTGACAAGAAAATAAAATAGGAATGAGATGAGAGAGGCTTCACCTTTTCATGTATTTTTAGTGGAGGTGAGTACAAAAGAAATCTTAATGGTGAGTTATCTCTCTACTTAAGTGCACGTAACTACCCTAACCACTCCAATTAACATTAGTCATCGATCTACTAGAGTTTGGGACTATATCAACAAACATAACTCACGTAGTGTCTCATTTGATCTCATACCAAAACTGAAAGACTAAACGTTACATCAAGCACCTAAATACATAAAGCAAAACACCTTTATCCACAAAAACCACACAACATCTAACACTTCCTCATATACAAAATCCAGAACTTTTCTTCTCTTCGACTGGAGTTTAATGAAATTCTTGACATTTTTGTTTCTTCCAAAACTCAAGTTAACTGATTTAAGTATAACCAGGATGATTATGATAGGCTATGTTACAACTAATAAGTTTATAGCGAAGACCTCCCTAGATACCACTTCCTTCGAACTTCCTGCGAACGTTTTGATTCTTATGAAATGTGAAAACAAGTAGTTATGCTAACTATGCATTTAACTATTTTACCAGATCTATCTTCCTTTTTCCTATTTCCGGTTTTCACAACGATTCCATCCGTCCGTTCCCGCTATTCCTTTTTCTCATGTGATTTCCAAAATACCTTCGTCCACATCTTCCTTTCACCTTCAGATTTCAACAATGCGTACGTCTCTATTCGAGACCTTAGCGATCTGAATCTATCCCCTTCCTATATCTTTTCCGGTTTCCACTACGACTCATCCGATCTCGCTACTTCCTATCGTTTTCCGGTTTTCACCACGAGTCCATCCGTCCGAAACTATGATACTGAAGGGCCAACTAGTGGAAAGGTCGCCGCGTCGATCCAGTGCATGATTAGCAAGAAGTTTCTTCTATCTTGGGGCGTGCCATTTCATATGCACAGCAACAGCACGCTGTAAGATCTGTAGCTGCGGTGGTAAGTGAGTTTGAATGTGCTTCTGTCAGCAAACGTGGACCTCACCGAGAAGGAGCAGTACGTTCGATTTCATGATTCGCAATCGACTTTTGTGCAATTTCGGCAGGAAGGCTCTATCTGGGTGGATTCGAGTTTTTCTCCTTTCGCCGTTTCCTGTCGTGTTACATTCGGAGTGAGGAATATTAGGAAGCGAGATGGGTGAGTGTTTGCTGTGTGAGAACTTCTTGGCCCTTGCGCATACACAGGTGCATTAGAGGGAGATCCACGATCATTCAACACATTTGGGTTGAAATCTGGACCAAGCGGATCAAACTGATCGACTGTGGATGATTATGCCTGTAGAAAAGAATGATTTCCTTCAAACGACTGATATTGTACACATGTACAGTAATACACTGGAATAGGATAGGAAAAACAGCACGTTTCTTCCAAAACGCCGTAAATCTTTGGATACGTTAGTCATGTGTTTCCTGTCCCTCCCTCCTTGCAAGGTGTCGAATGTTCAAAGTTGACTTGACGACTTGGCTTGCTCTTTCCCTATTTCTTTCTGTTTGTTCTGCGAGGTCTCCTTTTTCATCTCTCTTTTGGTTACACCTCGGGTAGCACCATTGCTCTTGTCTTCATCAGCTGCTGCAGTCGTCCAGGTGTGTGGTTTTCATGTGGCTGCTGATTTCATCGTATCGAGATAGGGACTCTGTGCAAGGCCACCATCTCAGTATAACAGGTGGTGATGATCTCTTCGACCATAGCGGGAGCATAATGACAGACAGTTGTGCTGCTGCGTATCCTACAGTGTCGACGAGATGTCAACAGTGATGATGAAAACTTTTGTCGGTACTGAAATTGTACCACCGCTGAAGTGTATGGTGCAGCTTCTGATGCTTCTTCATTCTAACCATGTTGTCATAGGCCTCCGTATGGATCCCCACCTACCCACCATTGCATATTCTAGCATTCTCCAGAAAGTCAGTATAGGACTGTTTTCCCTCTGGTTCTTCTCTAAGTCCTGGTCCACTTCATCTGACTCGCTGACCGCTTCGTAGTTTCTGCCTCTTCTACCCACGATAGCTCTAGCGTTACTCCTCGCGCTCTCAGCTTCAGATGTATATCCGTTCTTCTTGAGAGCGCTTGCTTCCCCTTGATCGTCTCCAGTTGCATGTTCGTTTAACAAGGGTTTGCTTAACACCGAGGCTTCAGCGTCAGATTCTTTCAAGTTCATCGACAAAGTGATCAGCGCAGCCAAGAGTGCACAGGTACTAGGAACTAGTCCCAGTGCTGTTCTGATAGTTGATGCGGCACACCCGCCCAAATCTCCACTGTTCCTTCGGCAGGACCGAGTTTCACCTGCGCCACCAGTTTTCATGTTTATAGTGTTAGGGTTCAGCACAGCAACTGTCTATTTCGGTTGGTTAGTTCCACAAATTCTCGTTAACTTGCGCACAGATTTTTAAGTTGAAACACGCTTCTGTTCTTTGACTTTGAAGCATATACTGAAACAAAGTTTCCCTAGTCACCAATGAGGGAGGCTGGCACGTTTAGTTAACCAAGCAAGTATGTTATGCACACTACCGGTAGTGTTTTGTCGCTCTAGAAGTTTCTGGAGCGACAAAACACATTTCACCAACAAAGCATGATGGGTAGCATACGAAGAACCTCGAGAGGTCGCTTCTGATGCTTGAAACTATCCCTTACCATTCAGTCCTTCAATAAGATACAAGGCGATCCCACATGTCAACTTGTCCATGAAACTTAGTGATCCATACACAAAGGCGACTCCCGACAGATCATGTCCGACGAGTACGCACTGCATGCTCGTTGCAGTCACCTGCTTCGACATTCACACACAAAACTATGTTAAAATATGGTCAGAGATTCACTCATAGGACATGCCAAGCAAGGCATACCACATACCCATTATACCCTTAAGACATGGATATCTTGCAACTTCCTTGAAATGCTTTAGCAATACTTAGCTTGTCGAATGGTACTACACCAAAACTTTTGGTGGCAAAATTGGTTCAAGCTTTTAGAGAAGACTTCAATGCACAGTAGCAGGGTACAATAAATTCCAATATTCTGCAATTCGAGAGCATACTAACAGGAGGCGATATCAAAGAATTCAATCCATTCAAACCGAATTGGAACAATGTCTATGGCCTGGTACTGTATCCATACCATCATCAAAGCATTTCCCAGCCCGATGACACCTGCCAAACCATACATGGTTCCTCTGAACTGTGCTGGGAGAAGGTACAAAGCAGCTCCTGAGAAGATCCAGAGGCAGGCCCCGAGAGCGTAAACTCCTTTCAGGCGATGACCAGTCCAGTGTAACTCCTATTTTACAGAAGAGCACAAGGGAATTCAGGTTAACCTTGCGAGAACCTTGCCACAGACTAAAACTGAAACTTTACGTCCTGATGAGGCAATAGGCATCGACACCGTTTTCCTCAACTCATATTGAAAACAGCTTTACCTGGAGCACTACGGATGTCAAGAAACTGCAGATGTATATCAAGGCTGGAACCTGCAGGGTTCAGCAAAAATCTCCAGAAGTATTAGATTCAGCACTAGATTCCTCCCTCAGTAGAACTTCGACTTTGGTGTTTCACCTGCCGCTGATGAAGCTCTAGAATGAATTTTCCCTTACATACTATTCACTAAAAACAAGAACTTAAGAAGGACTTTTGCTTCTATAATCTTGCCGCCAACTTACCACCGCTTTTGAAGATTCTCCCATCACAAGATCATCAATGAGGTAGAACGAAAGAAGTGCCTGTTCATGCCAACTCACAAGTTAGATACAATGCCGTAATCACTGCAATCCTGAAATATGTCTCAGAAAAGCCGCCTGACACTGAAATCATCTTGATCTTGCCCAAGACTCCAAGGGCAGGTTCAAAACAAATCACAAAAATTTCCGGCCCATATTTCGGTCACAATGAAGCGATGCCAACTCTCTGAAAGTTTTTAGCCTCAATTTATAAATGAAACTTTACAAACACACAACCAGTCACAATCAATCACCGATACTTTCTAAGCTTCCATAAATTTAGCTTCTGAGGATACTAACCTGGGAGACGTTTGTGGTAAGACGGGTAAGCGTGTAAACTGCAGCCACCTGATAATACAAAATCTTCTTGAACCAAGTGGTCACTGATGTCTTAGCAAAGCTGCTCTTTGATGGGGAACAATGATGATAAAGCCTGCAAGTCGATGGAAGTGTTAGTTCCAAGACTCTGACGCTGACTGCAAACGGTCGCATACATGTATCAATATTCCGCGCTAATGCCAACCGCCTCAAAGGCTGATCCAACACATGGAACCCGTCAAGAAGGGTTGCTTACATATCTCAGCTTTTACCTCTCTCGAACTTCAAATACAACAAAATGTACAATTCTGCATTTGCAACAAATCAATGAATCCTCTCCGTATGAGCTGAGGTGACATAACAGCTCGCTAAGATAACAGTGAGAGTCGATAGCGACTGTCAGATCATGACATCGGGCTGTCACACTCGCACATGAACCAAACCATCGTCTCAAAATCCCAGTGTCATGGTCAGAACAGCGGGCAATGCAGAGAGTTAATGATCTAACACAGCTGCAAGTCGATTATCCCAACCTCGTTCAAGCGCCTCACCTGGGCTCCTTGACTCCCCAGAGGAAGACGAGGACAAAACAGATTCCGGTGAAGATTGCAGTCCACGCAATCCAGCGAAACTGGTAAAAAGGAGAATCAATGCACCAATAAATGCATCAAACGGTGGGGTAGATAACGAGAACAGTGCCGAATTCAGCATTTGCCTAAATGCATAATTCGATGGATAAGCAGAACTGAGCTGACAAAGCACAATATCTCAAAGAGGTACAAAACTTACACAGACTGGCACTCATTACTTTAGATTTTTCTGTCCCGTAATCAGATTTGCATCACCTGTTCTTTCTCAGTATCATGAAAGAATACACCGGAGGGGCAAATTTACAAGCTTAAGGCTGAAAGCGTATTTCTCTGTCTCTACCTGCGTGTGAACTCCTTCGGCTGAAGTCCCGGGAAACATCCAAAAAACCACGTAGGCAATCGCGTAGAGGCAGAGGTTGGCAACCTGTAAACGCAACTAACTGCCTGAGTTAAAGATGAAGCGTCCAGGGTCTTGAGGGAACAGGACTCTAATCGTCTCTCCGGATAAATAAAAATCCAAAATTTCTACAAGCTCGCGAGTTTAGGGTTAAGAGTTTTAAGAGAACTGTACGCCCCTGCATTCTTACAGAGAGTAAAATACGTGAAGCCTACAGTTCTCTGGGGATTTCTCCTCATGATCATGGAAACATCTTAGCTAACCATATCAACTCTTGCACCTCAAATGCTTGAAACCACGTTTGTCACATTCCTTGACACGCTTTATAGGGAATGAGGAGTAGAAGTTTGACTTGACATCTCCAAAGACAGTTAATTTTCCTACAGAAAGTATGGAGGAAAGCTCACAAGCTGACAAATACTTGAGTCAGAGATATTTACCATGGAGAAGGCATTTCTGCAGCTGTTGAGAGATACTCTACTCGTTGCATTGGATGTGATGCAGTTCACTAGAGACCTGTATATCATAATCGTAACAGCGAGATTACAAGGATGTAAATTACATCTTCAGCCACACGAGAGACGGGCTCAGCGACTGTCAGCCGGTCATTTTAATTTGGTGTTTAGTTATAATTCTCTCTCTCATAAAGTGAAATATCCAACAACTTTCCAAGGAGTCAGTGAGAGGATTTCCCTTCCGTCAGGTAAGAAGGTCTGAAAGGGTTCAGCTCTTCGTTTGCTCTACGCAGTATGCTCTAATTAAGCACATTCCGCATAGAGACCGCAAGCGCAAACTTGCATAGAGAAACAACTGGGACAACCATAGGCAGATATTTCATTTACTTGCTGTTCATATTTCACGTGGTTGCGTGCTCATTAGTAGACACTTACATGTGGGAGACTTGAGTTGCTGCCCAGCCGAGGTTGAATATGGCAGCAAAGGTACTATATCCGATGGTAATTGCAGAGAGGGATTTAGTTCCCAAGAGCTCACAGGGCAAACAGCCTCCAAAAACTGAAGAGAAAGATAAAGCCACTAGGATCGATCCGCCAGCATGCCATAATTTGAAGTGACCGAATTTGTCAATCTGTCGGCTCCACAAAAAGGAATGTAAGTCTACACAACATCAACCGCTCAGACAGTTCAGAACGGGAAGAAAGAATTCTGTAAGCGATTCCCTTGTACGGAGTTTAATCAAACTTTCATCAAGCTTATTCACTAATTCAAGCATTTATGTGGTTTCCACTTACCAGCTGTCCTACAAAAATGGTCGCAATTCCATCTGCGACCTGACCCGACAACATCACCGTCGCCGCTTGCCTGCCAAACGTTCAATCACAGGACAATTTTCTTCAGCCGCCTGCCGCGACAAGATAAATTCTACTCATCCCGTCAATACTACGAGATCACACTGTCCTGAAACTTACAAACGAATCGATATACATTTCATCGTAAGGCCTATAACCATATAACAGTAGCCATGTGTCTCCAGTTCTAGGATTTCTCAGAACTGTTTTGGCTTTTTTGGAATCCCGGATTCATATTTACAAACATGCTCCGCTAATCGTTGCCGGGTAAGAGGCAGGTAGTGCTCAGATAAATCATAGTTGAAACAAGCTTTCCAAGCAGAAAAGAAATTCATGGAGGAAATAAAAGTGAAATATGCAAGGACCGCTGGGCTTTCCAAAGCCGAACCTGTAATGCATACGGCATGTAAAATGAAAATTCACAGCAGAGATTACTGCGAGGATGATCCACATAATTCAGTCGAATTTGGACCCGAATTCTACACTTCAGATCGCGTACTAATTATCGTCCAGAGAGGAGATAATTAGGACACTGACTGCGCTGACAGGCATCCATCCATCAACCGACTGTTTACCGGAATTTGCAGGAGAGGAGGGAGCGAAACTTACTGGGGTGACAGGCCGACGTCAGTGAGAAAGATGAGAAGGTACGTGAACCAGCAGGCGGCTGTGAGATCGTTGAGCATGTGGCCCGTGCCATAGCTCAGGATGGCTTTTCGAGGGAGCAAGAGCCCCGTGGGACCGTAGAACGACAGCTTCATTTCGGGGGGTGTCGTTCCTGTCACAATCTGAACTTCCGCACATTCATGGTCGTCGTCGTTGTTGTTGGATGTTGGCACTCGTTCTGCTTGGGGTTTCACGCTCCCACTTTCCGGGTCACGGGCCGATGGAATGTTTTCCACGAAGTCCCCCGGCCCGCGCTCTGTAGCCGCGGGCCCTTCTCCAAGTCCGGACTTCGCTGCGACCGGTTCTCCCATAGAACTCATATCGTGCCGAATTTCAGCGGAATCCAGCCCCGAATTCAAATTGGTCGGTCGGCCAGTCAGTCAGTTAGTCAAGTTGGAGTCAAGATCACTGTTGTTGTGAATTTCGCTCGTGAATTACTTCCCTGATTATCTCATCATGTCGACCAATACTCGTTGCGCATGTCTGGCTGGGTGGCGGCGTATTTTTCGCTCAACTGATGCGCAACTGTTGACGACCGCGGAGTAAATATCTTCTTCGTTTCCTTCGCAACTCTTCCTTTCCCTGAGACTGAAGTGTGTCAAGAAACTGGCGCTTCTGCTGGTCTGCTCATGCAAGGGAGAAGCTTTCCAGGTCCCTGAGGGGCGCTAAATCGCGTGATGCTGTCAATCAAAGACACGCAGCCCCGTGAATTTGCTAGTATCCTTTTCTGCACAGAAGACCACTTCAGTACTCTGCTTTCACAGGAGGCGTGATTGGTATGCGGAGGGAGGGCGGGCGGGGAGGCAGGGAAGGGAAGAGTGTGCGTTTCGGTCGGCAGGGTGGAGGTCCGGCGACCTCGGGGCTCAGCGTATGATTACCATGTTGATCAATCTGAATGGTTCTTGATTTACTGGCGAATGGGAATGGCAATTCGGTGATTGACTGACGAAAACAAGGGAGAGGGAGAGAAACAGAGAGAGAGGCGCAGAACATCAATGACGGCAGGCAATAATGGTACTACTGAACATGTCTTTCGGTGATTACACCGAAACGAAAGAGCACTCCGAAAGGTAAGGAAACTCAATTCTTCTCTCTCTTGTGTGTGGAGTGCGAAATGTTTTGCTTTTCTGGAAACCCGGACACCAGGCGTGGCATGTCCTGTCGTGCTTCAGTTTCGGAATTCCGCGCCAAGCCGAGAGCCGAGCCGAGCCGAGCTGAGCTGAGCTAAGGTAGCGTAAACTCGCTCGCTCGCTCGCACTGACTCGCTCGCTTGCTTGTAACGAACACAGAACAGAAGACAGAACCAGCAGCTAGCTGCACGAGGGAGACAAATTGGAATCCGGGGCCGCGGGCCTTTTGAACTCCTGGGGATTTGATGTTGCATTCGTCGTTTTCCTGTTCCGCCCGGAGACTCTTTCGCCTCCTCTGGCCTGGATCTCCGATCCGAGGGAGGTGTGATCTCGTTGGCTTGTGGGCATGGTCCCACTGCCTGCGTGGCTCCCTGGGCCTCCCGGGATTTTGACCGCAGCCAACTCGTTCCATGATGCTCTCTCGCTCTCTCTCCTTCTGTGCGTATCACAAAGTAGCACAGTTTCATTCCTCCTTCTGGCATTCTTCCATTCGGTCGCGACACGCCGGTTCATGAGCTTACGGACTTACGTTATTTCTTTTGTTATAATTATGTATATCAAGCCCACTTCCTTTTTCTCTCCTTTTACCATGTTGACAGGAGCCACCCGTTGAATGTCACACAGTATGGGCATCGGAAGTACCTGTGATCGACGGTAGCTGTGGGTTCCAGAGAGACTGGAAGGATTTCTCACAGTCCGATTAAGGCGGGTGGAGAACTGTCATGGTACTTGTGGCAGGAGACCCGGATATCTAATCTGCTGTGGTCCATTCGCTGTCGGCTGGTGGGGCAGCCCGGCAGTTCTAAAGAGGAAGAGTAGTACATACACTGTGGACAGCTTGCGAATGCACGTTCAGTGGATTTGCTTTCTTTACTTTGTGGTTCAGTTCATTAAACGTCATTTAGGGGATTCGTTGGTGGGAGCATTAGTACTAACCGCATCCCAACCCAAGCGTGCTGAATGCAACTCGTACACACATCCACTTTACATTTTGTACAATTATATATTTTGTATTAAAACTACATCTTTAAAAGTTATCCAACACATATTTTAAAGACGAGCATTGCTCAACTCCTAGTCTCTAAGGCTCTGTCTATTTTCTGCTTGGTTGAGATAAAAGGATTTTTTATTTCATCTAATATGCTTAAAAATATTTCACATTATTTTCTCTTGAGTTTAAAATCATCATTGTTATGTTTTACTTTACCGTTAATGTTAAATGTATTTTTGTTTTCGTTAGAATCGACTGTTAGATCTATATTAAAAATTTTTGAGTAATAAACCAGTTTATAATGTTATAACAAGTATTATCTCATAGAACTATACATTGTCTGCAGGATACATCCAATGCATGTATCCCACGAGGCTCGCCAATATTCGAGAGAAATTTTGAATATAGCGTGGAAAGTATCGCGGATTTTCCTAATAAACAAGTTTCCCACGAGTATCTGCAACTCACTCTAAAGATATGTGAGAGGGAAAACATTCTTATGAGGCTGTAAAGTTCGAAGCTAAACTTCAGGTAAACAGTTAAATGATGGATCAAATATGATCCATCATTTAAGCAACTTTCACATCGTGTGCATTCGCGTTTCCGTTTATTTTTCTCGAGAAAAATTTCTAGATGGTTGTGGGTATATCCATTGTCGATAATAAATTTTGATGTTTCCAAAGATATTACTTACAAAAACTATAAATCTTTACCTGTCATGCAAATTAAATATGTAAATATCCATGCACTTTAAAGTATGAACTCACTTACTATAAAACAATAAGCTTATTCTCTGCCCTGAAAATTATCTAACATGACAATGATTTTACTTTGTGTATTGTGTGTAAAAGGGTGGACCGAGAGACACTAGATGCACGATGTTTTGAACAGAAACTTGTTTGTTAACCAAAGGCGTTACATATCACGACTCACAAGGTTTAAATTATTAAAGGCAAATTATTACCGAAATATCATCATGAACGCTAGTCGAAAGTGGATTTTTAGCGACTGACAAATATTTTATCAGAAAGAGAAAATTGCTGGAAAGAAATAGTTGAAATGCAAAATATACCTACGGAAACGTGAACGCAGCTTAGCGGTCGCTATTTGGAGTGGTCTTTGATTATGAAAAGCTTCTAAATTACCATGCATAACACCATATAATTATTTCACAACCCTTTCGTCTGTGCACAATGTTCTTAATCTTTTCTACCAATGACTACTTTAATATGTATTTACGTCCACGTTTGAATGGAGCTCGAGGTTACAAGTTTGTCTGTAACCATAAATATTTTTTATGGTGCTTTCTCACATCTAGTTACCCATTTCCGTAGATATTTAGATTAAATTGTTTAAAATCAAGATGTTCTAGAAATATATATATCCACAACCCCGACTGATTGTTGGGAAGTTTGGCCGGCGTTCAACTGGCAATCGCCGGCAAATAGGAACCCGTGGATAGGAAACCCGGGTCGAGCTACGTAACCGATGGTTGCAAGGCTGGGAACAAGCGAAGGAGGAGTGAAGATCCTGACATCCTGTAGGATGTGTAGAAACCCCGAGAACCAACGGTAGCGTCGGTCAAACCTGCGGTAGCGTCTTGCAGAGTATAGCCGCATAGAGTACCGCAGTGCGGCACTACGAGAAAGAATGATGGATCATGGACGATGTACCCTATACTGGTTTGTCCTTTGAGATTACAGTACTTCTCCCCGGTTCCCTGTCGGGACTCTCCTTTGCGTGATCAGCTCAAAGTTCAAACCCAAGGGACGTCAATTAGCCTGACCATCGTCGTCCACACACTGTGTCAATGAGGACCGTCGTGAAGTTTTGCATCTAATATTATCTGTTGGCGATGGAATAAAGCGAAGCGGGAGAGACGAAAGAAGCAACTATGTAATTTTCTTCTCACGTTTCCTCAACCGTAGACTTCGCTCGTAGAGAAGTTTGCAACAGCAGGACATCCCGTAGACTCTCGAGCGAGCGTTGCCGAGGTTGACACGTAGACACCTGAGTGACATTTTGAATGCGGAGCTCAAAAGTGACGAAGCAGTGCAGTTCTGCATTTGCAAGCACGGAGTCTGGAATCTGGATGATGGAGATGATGGAGATGATGACTGTGATGAGCGAATGATGGGCTTCATGGAACGTTGCAGTATCGCAGTTGTATTGCCGTTGTGACTCCAAACTACGTTCATGCTCGCTTTGCGACCAGTTTTTGCATGTGTGCGGCTCGCATCCATCCACGGCTGATGCATTCGCCGTTGTAATTTTCAGAGTCGCTTGCTGCGAGTACCATTTTGTATTGCAGGTCTGCAACACTACCGGTTTCATTGTGTTAGTGGTTTCGAGTTTTTTCTCTATGTCAGATCGGAAACAAAGACTGTGACCCATCAGTCGAACAGGCAGGTCACTTGTGGACGTTAAGGATTTTTCTCTCTTAGCTTTTACACGCAGTAATAAGAAAACTCAAAGTAAACATAAAGATCCTTTGACGTTGAAAAGAAAAAAACTGTAATAATAGTTCATCCAACTTTGTTTACGAGTGCGATTCCTAGAGAAATGAAATTTTGAATCGTCATAACTTTACTTATATTTATTATCTCTAATAATTTATTTATAAGTATAATATTTAAATACTCATTACAATAAACCACATTTCAAACGGACGAAAAATAAATAAATAAACAACGTGAACAATTTCCTACAGACACCTCCAGAAATGTCCGCAGATATTGTCCGTCAATGTGCAACCAAAGTCGTAACTCCACTCCGCGAAGAGAGAATATAAAAAAGAGTTCCAAACTTTTACTCCCGCTAATATACAGTTAAGATGGTAACCGGCTTCTCTCATCTCGTTCCTTTGTAGACCGGGTCGGTGTGCTCCCGCCGGGTTCCGCTTTTAGGAGAGAGAAACACGCGACACAAAGAATAGCAGATGGATGGAAAATGTTCCGCTTTTATGGAACGTCACTTTACGACCGATTGACTTTGTTTGAAAGTTAACGCTGATCCCATACAGACCTTAGACTCGCATAGAGTAAAGAATGCACTTGAGTAAGGTAGCAGGAAGAATCTCCCGAAGAAAATGCCGCTCCAATCTTCTCGGAGGACCGCAACTCTTACCACGTGTACGTAAAGTGTAGCTGATTACAACCTACTGTACTTTAGGTCTTCATCTCCCGACTGCGTAGGTGTCCGCTACCAGTTGGAACTGAACTACAGTTTCAGTTTTGGTTTTGTACTTTGGTCTTATATCGGAAGCTGAACTGCAGTTCAAAGTGTGCCTTCAGGATCTCTACATTCTGAACCTCTGATCTCATAGATTACACGTAGGAGACTGGGACAACTGATTGGTATAGTATAGAAATTCAAAATGAAATAGTTTTCTTAAATTGTTAGTTTGCTGGAATGGTGAAAATATATATACAAGAACCTAGAAACCTCCATTCAATTCATTATTCTTCTCTGGCCTCTCCTGTCTCGTCCTTTCTGCCGCATGGTATAATGGATAAAAGGGAATATAAGTTCTGAACCCTTCATCTCTTAGATTGGACACTGGATGTGAATGAAAAGTGTGCGAGACATTCTGATGGTTCTCTTAGAATATTCAACTTTTGGATTCGAACTGATATAATGAAAACAGAATTTGTTACAAGAACCTTGCTGTCTCCACTCAGCTCACGACTCTCCCGTCTCTCCTGTCGCATCCGTTCTGCCACATTTTAGAATAACCAGCAAAAGGATGTCATGCTGAACCTTTGATTTCCAGGATTCGGCACTAGATTGCCGAGGTCTGAATGAAAGTGTCTGGACAATTGCGATTGACTATACAGAAGATTCTGAATCTAGAATAAAATAAATAAAAGTCTCAGGATGGACTAAAATCGGTTTGTTCTCGAAATGATTTGAGTTTAAACTGTTTTCAGTGGTTCAAGTTTAAAGCGTTCATCTCTTTATTTATTCGATTTAAAATATAGATTCACGTGCTTCATATTACAATATCAATTTAAACCTGCTCAAACAGACTTGCAAACTCAAACAGTTTTTTCCAATTTAGTATAAATATATGTTTTTCATTTAAATATTCTGATAACATTTTAAATCTTTCTATTTCACGGAAAATAATTTAATTTATTTCTAGATTTTAATTTAAACCATGTAGTTTACATCGTTTGGGTTACCGTTTGGTTCGATACAGTTCCAACTTTCAACTTGAGTGGTTCTCGTATTCGTATAGAAGGGAACCGAACGTGTTTCCCTCGCCAACCAGGCTAGAGACACCGTATCTGGTCTACGAGCATTGTGTTGCGATTTCTGAGTGCCCTGCAGCTTCTTGACAATTGATACTTCTCACTTGGTTGCGGATTCTGTTCCTTGTATCTGCTCCTGGACCTTTGTTCCCCCTGCCTCCCTGCGTGGTGAGCAGGGATCCCGCCCCGGGATCCGGATAATGGTGAGGTTTTATGTTTGACTCGTGCGGTTGCTGGAAGAATTCCAGAAGTTGAGGGGAAATATTCTTAGTATATTCCCGGAGTGGGTTTAAAATGGAAAACTTGAGTGGTTTCCTCCCTTCTGAATTCCAGTTCTAGTATTTGCTCTTGGACTCAAGTTTTCCCTTCTGAATTCCAGTTCTAGTATTTGCTCTTGATCCATAACGATTCATTTCAAGTAAGCCAAACCCGCTGAAACTTGAACCGGAGCCGAGTACTTCGAGAAAGATTATGTAAATTCACTGTAAAATTGGAGATTTTTTCTTGGAAATTTGTAAATTAAATCTTCTCGATGAACAGAGGAATTTTAAAAGATATTAATGCAAATTTAAAATTAATTTATAAACTGAATAAGGTGCTCTGCTTGGTATTAATAGCATTCCCAAGACTAGGCCTTTGCATACAAATCATGATAATTATTCTCATGGTACATTAGAATAACTTTATATATTTAGGAAACGACAATAAACTGTCACCTTGCTTTTTGGTTTTCATCTTCTGATTCTGCAAAATCGATGGCTACTTAGTTATGCAAAAGCACAGTACTAATATATTAACGTTAAAAAATAGAAACTAAATAGACAGAGAAAAAACTGACTAATATACAATTTATCGTAATTAGTATGGGTTTATAATTAGTGTGGATACTAGGCAGACTTCATATTAAGTCATCTATGTATCTCATCATTCAATCGTTTCTATTAGTGTGGATTATTTTATTCAACTTCCAAATTGATTATTCTTCTCATGAAATTAATCTATCTCATTAAACGTGTTTATATATTTATAATAAAAATGCATTAGGACTCAGTATAGATAGTAGACTTCATGTAATTCGTGTGTTCTTTTTTTCTTCTTATCTCACTCTCGAGCACTGCAAAACTATTTTTGCGTGAGCATATCAGCTTCATTTAGTTTTACTATACTAAACTCTATATAACTTCATTTTCAAAATTATATGCATGATCATCAAAGTAATATATATATGACCCAATTACCATAGTAATTCCGAACATGCATAATTAGTATGGTCCACATTAATTATATCATGCACTTATTAATGTGGCATAGAAATTAGTATGAACCACACTAATACTTGTGCTGACTTCATAAAACCCTTCACGATAAGTAATATTGTCTATACTAATTACAATTAACAGCGTACATACTTACGATAACCGAAAGAAAAATCTATCGCAAACTGTTGGGTGCCATGGTCGTCTTGCATTCACCTTTTGGTTTCCCTCCGTTCTAGGTGTTTCACTCGAAACTTTAAGCAGTTTCAAGGACCTATATATGAGCACGGTACCTTATGCCACTAGACGTAATCTCATTCTCCTCAAATTATATGTCTTTCGAGGCTCTCATGATATTGTGGAAGATACTGATTACGTTCTTAAGCATATATTTAAATAACCATTTTTAACAATTTCTGATTTTCTTTTTATAATTTAGTTTCTCTGTATTAATTACATGGGATAGATATGGGCCATGGCATGCTAGTTTAGTCAATCATCACATAGTCACACTAAACCTCTAAGTAAACCAACTAAATATTAAATTCAACATAAAAATTGAACTAAACTAGTTTTCATGAAATTAATCTAAACTCTTATTCGAATCAAAATCTTATTTTAATATACTTCGTTTGTGTCAGAATAAGCTTACTATAAATTAAATATTATGTAAAATACCTACATAACATATGAATGAAAATGCTACAAATTTACGAGGTACTGTTGTGGGACAAAGGTCCTTCAAGGGCTTGGCCATGTTAAAAACAAATGAGGATTTAACGCTGACTTTGATGTGGATAAAGATCAACAAAGACATTAATGACATATGAGTATTCCTGCGTTTCAAATTAAAGAATACACCTCAGCGCCAATTGTTTGCATAGAACTGACACCTGAAGGAACGTGGATAACTAGTTGAGCATGTGTTCTCTCATGTTGGGATCAAAAGAGCGAGAAATGAACGTGCTTCATTTGCAACCCACATATATTGCAAGATATTTACTACTTGCTAGGAATTTGTTGTTTGTTCACAATTAGTATTAACATGAGTCACTAAATCCGTTATCGATATCTTTGTTCTGCTTGGATAATTTTCGTTTCTTGCAATGGATTCTGTGGTTCAACGTTATATACGTTTTGATTTCATAACCTTCGCTTCTTTCAACATTACAGTAGACAAATCTAGTTTATCTTCAATTCTACAAGGGGTTTGCATTAAATCTTTGAAGCATATTATAATCTCATGTCATTGTCTATTTCAATTTGACGACATACCAAATAAAATCTTTTGTAGAAATGTACTTCACATTACACATTTTCATCAGCACACTTTCTGGTTATATAACAATTGCTAATTCTGCTCGGTATTGTTAGCGCACATTCGACCCCTAATTGATTCTCATTGTGTATTTGGCTGGAATTATTGTGTGATACCCCTACACCAGAGAATGATCCTTTAACATATCTTCCATTTTCCACGTATGAAAATAAATAGCACAATTGCAGAGGTCTATAAAATAGACAAAAAAGAACCAGTTACCTTGTAATGATGGATTTGAAGATCAATACCTACTAAGAAGATACAAGCGGTTGGAATAGAGGATGAAATTATATTTTAGGGCAGCCTTGTATATGTACATATTTAACTTCTTCTTAGGATGAAAGTGCAATATGTATTACACACTTTATGGCCAAATCTTCCACGACCCTTCTTCATGGAAGGGTCTGGTAATAAATTTAAATATATTTAGGAAAAAAATTTATTATTCATTCAGAAAAAGTTATTTTTTGTAGAATCGGGATGCCTCGACGTACCACATTATATTTAATTTTAAAGAGAATTGCATAAGAAGGACCAGGGAATTCTTAGTGAGTTAAATTTAGAATTTAGAATTTAATTCATTTCTATATTTCTCGTGTAAAGTCAATTATCCATTGAAATTTAATATTACTTGAAATATTCAACATATTAGCTAATAATAAAATAATAGTTAATATCCCTTGGAAATATTAGAAACTTAGCTTCTCCGTTGCTGGAAATTTTCCTTGTAATGGTAAATTAATCTCCAAATGGAGTAGGCTGCCACTAGTAACCAGGTCCAATTTTCACTCTCGGACTTCACGTTTGTTTTTTGGTGTTCACTTACGGCAAAAGTATAGCATAACGCTTTGTTGGGAGTAATCATGGTGATTGGCAACACTTCTGAGACTCTTTGCCGAGGAAGTGTGAGTTAGCACCATGGTACGATCAAAAATACGTTCCGCTTCTTAAATCACTGTTTGTCTTCTTTCAGCGACTGTACGTTATCAACGACGAATAAGCATGCTAAGCCACCTTTGAGGAACTTCTGCTCGGTTTTTGTTATCAGAAAAAAATATAAATGTTATGCAGAAATCTGACGTGAACTTGTATAATTATTTAAATTTATCTAACTTATTAAATGATAACGAGACCTGAAGTTGCGAGAAGTTAACCTATAAGTGACATGCGAGCGATTCACCTCCGAGACTGCAAGTGTGGCAGTCTGTTGACGAATAGAATTAATTTAATCAATATATTACTCTTCTTAACGAAAAGTTTAGGTAATAAATTAAGCTTGCTTTTCTCCTCCATCTTGTCTTAATAGATGGACGAGGTGAAAATAATAAGCAAGACCGCTAAAGGACCGATCGAATAATATATCATTACAGGGCATTATCAAAGAGAGTGAATCAACGTTACGACCCGCTGTTCATCATAAATAATATATGCAAATTACAAAGAGAAAAAGCAAACTGTGGTTTAAGGATGCATATTTATTTTCCTAATTCTTTTGCATGCCACAGTACCAGAAACTTTGTCCCATAATCAGGTTCATGAAGGTCGCATGAACGCCTAAACTTGCCGTGTGGTTGGAAGGAATTTTGTCTTGCTTACCAAAATGCACGGAGCTGCTAGTAAGTCGTGTCTGGCTCTCCATCCGTGTCTGTCTGCTGGTGGGGTCGTTGCCGTTTGACAGTGGTGTCGAATTCTAGCGGTGTCTGAGGACAGCAATGCTCGCTAGTTCAGTCAGTCCGCCAGGCAGCGCGGCAGCAGCCGCTGCCCTCCGCATTCCCTCCTGCATGTGGGGAATGAAATGGAGCAGACATTGAGCAAGAAGAACGGAGAGTTCCTTCTCTCGGCTAGATGTGCGCTGCAGCCCCCGGAGTTAGCTCGCCGCCAGTTCAGGACACTGTTTAAGGATGCAGGGAATGTGGTCTACATAACGCTCGCACAGCTGCAACACGCTCAAGCGGCTCAACTCATCTCGTTACGAACGCTTCATGTTCTCATAAACTAAACCCTACCTAAGCCTGGCACGGACTGAGCACTGTTCTCAGGTTCACTTGATGTGGTCGTGATCTGGTCTGGGGTTCCAATCACGTTTTCTCTTTAGATCCTCTTGGGACGAGGGTCGACCACGCTCGCTCACATCAGCACAGGACGTGTTAGCTACCGCAGCACCTGCAGCTGGAACGATATGAGGTCTTCGGGATTCTGTACCGGAACCTAATTCTCGTCCAGGTTCAGAATGCCAGGATCAAGAAGACCTCAAGGGTTGATCACACGTCCTTTTGATCCTCCCTCTTTCAGTCATACATTGAGGTGCTTCGTATATTAGTTCAAGGGAAGGAGTTCAACATGTGCATCAGTCTTTGAGGGATAGTTTTGCCATGAGAAGAAGGCCTCGAGTAACCACGCCGGTAGGAGCTTCACCGTTTTTCACAGTGCATGGACTGGACTGGATTTGCTTCTGATCCCCTCACCGTCGCTCTCCTTTCCTCTCATAAGCACGCTTGGTCGGCCACTCGAGGCCAACTTGAATGTCTTCCCCAGGGATTCTCACTTCAAGCCATTAGCGGGTATGAGCTGCCCCGTTAGCAGCCTTCGCTTTATCTAACTCGACTTTGAGGTAGACCGCGTTTCCCACGGCCGTGGCTGTTGCCCCCCCACCACGGTCTTTATGTTCTAATAAGGAAAAACGTATGCAACCACTCTCTGTGGTTGCATACGTTTCTCCTTGTTCTTCTGCGTGCTTGTTCCTGATGTCTGCTGTCATTGGAAGAAGCAGTTTGCTTTCGTCTATTCGTCCTATTTCAAGTTTCGTGTCTTCCGTACCTGGTTTTAATCTCCAGGAGCAGATTGAGTTAAACATGGATGGATTCTTCCGGTTATCCAATAACGAGATCGAGGAAGGCCTTTGCAAAGTGCGTCATGAAAAGGATGACTGCGCATTTCAGACAGCATCCGGTTCGGTCGAGTAGTTGAGCGTACACTTCTGTCAGAAAGAAACTTTGACATGAAGACCGACACTGATCACCGGCCGAAGCTGAACAGAAGGAGGTTGAAGACGGCAGATGGTGTTTGTTTCTTTGAAGGATAATGAGAGGTTAAACTATAGGGTCGAGCAGCCAGGAGACTGTCTTGAAACTTTTGATACCTTTTCACGTTTTTGGTCGACGCGAGAAAAAGAATGACAGCTCCTGCGAGCTAAATGATTTCTCCACTAGGCAATGGGGTTGAGGTAGAGAATGCATGTTATGTCATAAACATGCAGTCTTTACTTCGATCTTATTGCCAAGTGGATTCGTGACAACGAATGCATGAGTCTTCAGAGATTTCTGCAACAACTTGGACCGATGGCACGCAACTCGTAAAAGGCAGACAGTCTTCCAAACCCCCAGCACAGGCACGCGAATTGGTGTTCTTCAAACTGCAGGTATCCCGGAGGTGTCTTCATCTCTGTCCTTCAATCAATCCGACACGTCTGGAGATTATGAGTACAACTATGTACTTCTGTCATGTACAATACTGTTACTTACTGCAAGAATGCAACTGTGTAGAATATGTGCAATGGATGCTCCACGTCATTCACAATGGGACCATATTGGACTCTTCGGATGTCCTGTGCACTTTGAAAGCATCGATACTGATGCTGGAAGCTGACCCGCAGTGCCAGGACTCGGAATAGTTGGGGAGAGCCGAACAACGAGCTCAGGGCCTGCAATGAGTGCTGATTGTATACTCACACGGGAGTTCGCGAACGTTAGTACTAGTTAGTTGCTGGTGGGAGCGGGATTCTTGCACCTTCGCCCTGTTATTATGTCATTCTGGAGTCGACACGATGGTGGTTCGTGTTTTATGTTTTCTTCGCGCAACGATCACAGGAGTATTACTAGGTACCTCAGTACCTAGTAAGTATGGCAGGTTACTACTACGTCACTACTACTGTAGGGCCTGTTGGGATATTCTTCAGTGTGTTCTCCACAAGATAGAGATAATCTTTAGTGTGCCTCGGTTGTGTGCAGAAATTCCAGTTCCCGGCCGCTCTGAGAACAGTTTGTGGCAAAGAGTTTCAGTCGAAATTCTGGCTGGGCTGCCCGGTGGACGAAAGTGATGTACAGGTAGGCCTCAGTCCCAGTTCGGTTCGAACCGAACCACGAAACCGTGGTTTAAAGTAGTTTAGGTTTGGTTCAAGTTCAGCATAATTTATATGGTTCGGTTTATAACGGTTCAGGTTTAAAGTTTAAAGAGTTCTGTTTAAAATCAGTTCGGTTCGATATTCTATAGAGTCCAGTTAAACGGCTCAATCCGCGGTTCAAATAATATATTTATTTAGAACATTTATAGTGTAATTTTTAACTCGAAAATTCTTGTATGAATTAAATATGAACTAAATATTTAAATAAATAAATAATATAGTGAACTAAATATGAATCGAATATTTAATCAGATAATGGTTCGGATTACGATTTATACAGTGGTGTATACAGTTTGGTTTAAAACGGTTTGGTTCAAAGCAGTTCTGGTTCAGATTCTTTTATATGGTTTAACTTATTGGTTTCGTGGGTTGAGTGATTTGGTTTAAATGGTTTTGTGGTTTAAACGGTTAAATTTATACGACTTTTGGTTTAAATGGTTCGGTTCACTTTGAAAGCTACTATGAATACTGGTCTAAAAGATTTTAGCTTTCCAAATCTGTATAAATGCCGATTAGACTCTTCCATAAGGAGCTTTCATGTGCGGTTCAGGGTGGACGGTCATAAAAGAGGCCGTGCCCTGTGGAAACAGATTTTTAACCAGTTCGGTCGATAACGGTTCAGTTCAGACTTTCTCATACCAGTTTGAACCGAACCAAACTGGGGTCGAGGCGTATGTACCGGTCCGTATGCTCGAGAGTTCCGGAATATAATAGTGTGGCGAGTTGCGGCTTTTGTCCAGAATTTCTGGGAAAAGGATTTGCTTTCCGATGCAAACGAAAGATTCCGATTTGCCTGTCCTTCTCGGTTATTACCATTAGGACAGGGATGCTAGGCAGACAACCAACACGTTAACTCCACTTCTATTGATTTCTCTGCTGTACATGATAATGACAATATCTTGTTACTTGCAAGCTGATCGGACGATGCAGATTCGTGGAGATTGGCACGAAATCAACTAATATTCACCTCGAAGTCTAGAGTCAGAAACTTGAGGTTGCATGTGTATTACTCAGGTTGGTTATTCCCTCTTCCACAGGGGAGCAAGTTTACTTTATCATGTAACCCTTCTGTCAAGCAGGGTTTGATAATAAATTAGTTGTATAATCTGAGGATCAAATTAATGCTTTTCGTACGTGTAGTTTATGCAGCGCGTGAGTCCACGTTTTTCTTGGGTGATGTTTAGATCTTTTCGCAGTCCAGATCCCACTATGATTTAATCATTAGACATAAATCTAAATTTTTGTAAGAGTATATTACAGATTTATTGCATATATATGATAACAAATAATGAGCAAAAGTTGCCCAAAAGTGGTTGAGCATGTAAACACTATCTAGGTACGTTGTTCCGGAAGTGAAAGTATTAAAATTATAGCCACGTTTATTTTAGGTGAAAATCAATGGGATGATCCTGGATAGAGTCTCTTGTATTTCTTCCAACCTTTCTCATTCTCGGTTCAGATGGAGTTCTCTTTGTTTTCGACACCAAAGAAACAAAACGTACATCACATCAGCACAGGACGTGTTAACTACCGCAGCACCTGCAGCTGGAATGATATGAGGTTTTTGGGATTATGTACCGGAACCTAATTCTCGTCCAGGTTCAGAATGCCAGGATCAAGAAGACCTCAAGGGTTGATCCCACGTCCTTTTGATCCTCCTTCCCTCAGTCATACCTGGAGGTGCTTCGTATATTAGTTGAAGGGAAGGAGTTCAACATGTGCATCAGTCTTTGAGGGATAGTTTGCCATGAGAAGAAGGCCTCGAGTAACCTCGCCGGTATGAGCTTCACCATTTTTCACAGTGCATGGACTGGACTGGATTTGCTTCTGATCCCCTCACCGTCGCTCTTCTTTCCTTCCTCTCATAAGCACGCTAGGTCGGCCACTCAAGCTCTGTGGTTGCATACGTTTCTGCTTATTCTTCTGCGTGCTTGTTCCTGATGTCTGCTGTTATTTGAAGAAGCAGTTTGCTTTCGTCTATTCGTCCTATTTCAGGTTTCGTCTCTTTCGTACCTGGTTTTAATCTCCAGGAGCAGATTGAGTTAAACATGGATGGATTCTTCCGGTTATCCAATAATGAGATCGAGGAAGGCCTTTGCAAATTAAAGTGCGTCATGAAAAGGATGACTGCGCGTTTCAGACAGCATCCGATTCGGTCGAATTTAGTTCCAGTTGAGCGTTACACTTCTGTCAGCAAGAAACTTTGACATGAAGACAGATATTGATCACCGGCCGAAGCTGAACAGAAGGAGGTGGAAGACGGCAGATGGTGTTTGTTTCTTTGAAGGCGAATGAGAGGTTAAACTATAGGGTCTGAGCAGCCAGGAGATGGTCTTGAAACTTTTGATACTTTTTACATTTTTGGTTGACGCGAGAAAAAGATTGACAGCTGGAGCGGGCTAAATGATTTCTCCAAGGCAATGGGGTTGAGGTAGAGAATGCATGTTATGTCATAAACATGCAGTCTTTACTTCGATCTTATTGCCAAGTGGATTCGTGACAACGAATTAGTCTTCAAAGATCTCTGCAACAGCTTGGACCGATGATACGCATCTCGTGAAAAGCAGACAGTCTTCCAAACCACCAGCACAGGCACGCGAATTGGTGTTCTTCAAACTGCAGGTATCCCGGAGGAGTCTTCATCTCTGTCCTTCAATCCGACAGGTCTGGAGATTATGAGTACAACTATGTACTTCTGTCATCTACAATACTGTTACTTACTGCAAGAATGCAACTGTGTAGAATGTGTGTAATGGATGCTCCATGTCATTCAAAATCGGACCATATTGGACTCTTCTTATGTCCTGTGTTTTGAAAGCATCGATACTGATGCTGGAAGCTGATCCGCAGTGCCAGGACTCGGAATAGTTGGGGAGAGCCGAACAACGAGCTCAGGGCCTGCAATGAGTGCTGATTGTATACTCACATGGGAGTTCGCCGGACGTTAATACTAGTTAGTTGTTGGAGGGAGCGGGATTCTTGCACCTTCGCCCTATTATTATGTCATTCTGGAGTCGACGACGATGGTGGTTCGTGTTTTATGTTTTCTTCGTGCAACGATCACAGGAGTATTCTGGTACTTCAGTACCTAGTAAGTATGGCAGGTTACTACTGTAGGGCCTGTTGGGATATTCATTCAGTGTGTTCTCGACAAGATAGAGATAGTCTTTTGTGTGCCTCGGTTGTGTGCAGAAATGCCAGATGGAATCCCGGTTGCTCTGAGAACAGTTTGTGGCGAAGAGTTAAGGTCGATATTCCGGCTGGGTTGCCCGGTGGACGAAAGTGATGTACAGGTAGGCCCTGGCCCCAGTTCGGTTCGAGTCGAACCGAACCACGAAACCGTGGTTTAAAGTTGTTGAGGTTCTGTCAACCATGGTTTGGTTCAAGTTGAACACAATTTATATAGTTCCGTTTATAACGATTCAGGTTTAAAGAGTTCTGTTTGGTACAATATTCTTTAAAGTAGTTGAGATTCAGATGGTCCGAACTGTGAATTAAACAATTCAATCCACGTTTAAAGAGTTCTGTTTGGTTCAATATTCTATAAAGTAGTTGAGATTCAGATGGTCCGAACTGTGACTCAAACAATTCAATCCACGGTTCAAATAATATATATTTTAGAACATTATGTGTAATTTTTAATTCTGAAAATTCTTGTAATATCGATTATGAACTAAATCGTTAATCAGATTAAACGGTTTGGACTATGGTTTATACAGTGGTTTATACATTTTAAAGCACAATGGTTTGGTTTAAAGTAGATTTTTTTAAATGGTTTAGCTTATTGATTTTAAATATTTTTTGAGTTTAAACGGTTTATATGATTTTTGGTTTATATGGTTCAGTTCACTTTCGATTTAGGTTCAGACTTTCTCAAACCAGTTTGAACCGAACTGAACTGAGACCGAGGCCTATGCACAGGTCCGTATGCTCGAGAGTTCCGGAATATAGTGTGGCGAGTTGCGGCTTTTGTCCAGAATTTCTGCGAAAAGGATTTGCTTGCCGACGCAAACGGAAGATTTCCGATTTGCCTGTCACTTGTCGATTATTACCATTAGGCAGGGATGCTGGGCAGGCAACCAACACGTTAACTCTACTTCTATTGATTTCCCTGCTGTACGTGATAATGACAATATCTTGTTACTTGCAAGCTGATCGGACGATGCAGGTTCGTTGAGATTCGCACGAAATCAACTAATATTCACCTCGAAGTCTTAAGATTTTAAGCATGCATATTCACCAGCAGCAAATATGTTAATTTATTATCTGAAGATGAATGGATGTGAATATAGTAACATTGTATTTATATTCTCGGCAGGAAATTTTTCTCTACTAGACTTATAGGTTAAAATCGTTTTTGAGTTCTACGTGTGCTGTTCCGAAGTTATGAATCTAAAAAAAGTTAATTTCACTTCTATAGTTCCGGGTTCACAGCAAAACTTCCTGATTTCACTGGTACGATTTCAGGTTCACAGCAAAGTACGGTCACGAGATTTTATTAAGGGGTGACTCGGGCGTAGGGTACAGTCAGCTCTCATCAGACAGCAGATGAAAGCTTATGGGATCATCAACTTCCCTTTTTTTGTAATAGACATTTTGAGTTTTTCAGTTCTGTTTTCATGTTTCACAACACCTTAATCAAACATATCGTCAAAAGAGACTACAAATAATCTTAGAACTAATCCTGTGAGTGAATTTATTTGTCATATTTTTCGTTTATTTTGTTCTTCATTTCTGACAGAAGGTCACTTTGGATGCATATTCACCTCGAAGTCTAGAGTCAAAAACTTGAGGTTGCATGTATATTCCTCAGGTTATTATTCCCTTTTCCACAGGGGAGCAAGTTTATTTTATCATCTGATCTTCTGTCAAGCAGGGTTTGATAATAAATTAGTTGTATAATCTAGGATCAAATTAATGTTTTTCGTACATGTAGTCTTTTACATGTAGTTTATGCAGCGCATGAGTTCACGTTTTTTATAGGTTATGTTTAGATCTTTTCGCAATTCCAAGTCCATTATAATTTAATCATTATACATAAATCTAAAATTTTTGTAAAAATATATTATAGATTTTTGCAAAACACATATTTCTTTCGATATCGAGTAGGTTTTTCATTTCAAATTCTTTTTTTCCCAAAAGTGGTTGAGCATGTAATCACTATCTAGGTACGTTGTTCCGGAAGTGAAGTATTAAAATTATAGCCACGTTTATTTTAGGTGAAGATCAATGGGATGATCCTGGATAGAGTCTCTTGTATTTCTTCCCAACCTTTTTCATTCTCGGTTCAGATGGACACCAAACAAACAAAACGTACATAATATTAAAGGTCATGAAACACCTATTTCATTTTATTTCAACCATGTCTAATATACAAATTAGCAATTTTGTGTCTACTATATCGCTACTCGCGTTTCATCACGCTAGTGACTGCACACAACTCGTACTAGTCGTCTAAGGCCATAACTTCACGAGATTTTTTTGATTTAGCTGTTTGTTAGTTTCTTTCATGCATGTGGTTTCTCCACAGTTATTTACTTGACAGACCCTGTGCGCACAAATATTTACATGACAGGCTTCGCACACACACAATACAGTACTTGACAAGATCCCTTATCGACAACAGTCAGTCGGTGACTGCAAACGTGGCACTATAGTCTGATGAGATAGCGAGCAGAAGATTTAAGGTGACGTGGCTCGAATTATGACTACATGGTGTGAAGTTTCGGTTTAAGGTGACATGGAACGGACGAGGTGTATGTTGTCTAAATAACAACAGGTTGTTCTTTATATTTTCACACGTGTGAACACACTGTCCTAAAAACTTCACTTAAATAACAACAAGTTGTTATTTACACTTCCCACGTTTGAAGAATCCCACGGAATACCGGGAGGGAGGCGGTATTCCATTCGGATGACCCAAAATAATAACAAGAAACTGTTATTGAAAGGTCCGGATTTTTTCAAAATAATAACAACAGGTTGTTATTCAGAGGTCCAGATTTTTGAGTTCAAATTCCAATGTTTAACGGCAATTCTGAACCCGGACTTCACACGTGTCAGAGTAAATAACATCAAGTTGTTATTTAAGTGAAGTTTTAGGATGAGGTTTTAGAAAGGGTGTGAACACGTGTGAAATTGTAAATAGTAATATGTTGTTATTTAGACACTCACACCTCGTCCTTTCCACGTCATCTTCAATCAAAACTTCATGTCACACAGTAATAATTAGTTCCACATTTGCTGGCTGCCTCGTCAGACTATAGTGCCACGTTGACAGTCATCAACTGACTGTGACCGGTAAGAAGTCTTGTCGAATACTGTATTGTGCGCGAGAGGCCTGTCAAGCAAGTATCTGCGCGCACAGGACCTGTCAAGTAAATAGCTGGGTTTTTCCAAGTTTATAGTCTGAAAAAGAAGAGGCAACGCATAGCGAACCGGGGTATCAGGGTGTAGCGCACGTTTACGTTATTGATGATAGTCGAGCCAGGTGGACTTCAGATGTGAAGTTATAGTGACGATTTATGACTCGCACGAGTTTACGAAGCTTGTCAGTGACCTTCTAATGATTTTACAAAACGACGTATAATGTCTCGTTCTCACGCGTGAAGTTATTGTCTTTTCAGTTCGCGAGTTCCATCTTTTCATAATAGTCAGTTTTGGATGTGATTTGGTTGACATCGATCGCGGCACTGTATACTGAACACGGATGGCTACTCTGATGGAATAGAGACGTGAGTCCATTGTCGAACCGGTTGTCGTATTCTCGTGTCCTCAACCTACTTTGCGTGCATTCATGCACATCTACATACTCTTAGTTGTGTGTGCTTATGCACATTTGTCCAGCTGATTCTTTGTTTGATTGCCGTGCGACTGATTTCATTGCGAACAAATAGACTATGCGGGTGTGGGTAGAATAGTTGATGCACAACAGCGATCAGAAGATTCAGACGGTCCATACAATCCATTCTCGTGTTGTGTTAATTTACCTCGTTGAGTGTTGTGCAAGTGATTTCATATCGCTTCGTGTTGTGTACACATCGGCTTGTCTTTTTGCTTTCTTGAATCTTGGCGGATGCAAGTGTAGAGTGTGTCTCGACAAACTCTACTTTAGAGTGTAGAGTGTGTCGAGTATTTTAGGATGAGTATATATGTGCAAACATGTCGATCTATCGAGAGATTGATGAGTGCCAGACGAGAGTAGCTATTGTGTCTCTGCAACCATAGAAGGTACTCTCTTTTTTCATCTCATATTCATTTTTTTTTTCTAGGGTTCGGTGGAATAGATCCATTATAGCGAACTACTTTCTAGTACGATACAACGTCTCATATTGAGATTTCTACTTGTAACTGATGTAACCAGACGCTGTCAATAAGGATGTTTATGAGAGAAAGGAACGTTGCGAATCCTTTAGGAATCAAACAGTTCAAACGTTACAACAGTTTGCAGCGTAGTGGACACAGAGTCAATGTCGACAAGTTTGGACGTGGAGGAGGTAACATATTTTGATGATACCATAGATTGCGGGGTGGATAATCTGTTAGATGCGGTCAATGAGATCTTCTACGATGAGGCGATTGGTGGGGTTCTATTTTAACCAGAATTCAAATTAGTTTTTCTGGTGATGTGTTGGATGATAATGACTTGCAGCTAGAGAAGTTGTTGCATTTAGCTACCAATAAGATGCACTTAGAGGAGAAATATAGATGTTTCGTGAAGAATGTAGTGAAGCCTGAAATTTGAATGTGGTTCTAGATATTACCGGTGGTTGTATAATATATTCGTGCCTCTATTAGTTCAAAGAGTCCTCATGTATGTATTGCATTGCTTGCATGTGTATCTAGGAATGATAGAATGTCTCCACAAAAAAAAATTGAAAGTTCTACTGGTTTCTGAGATAGCTTGGTAAAGGTCAAGTTATATCAAGAAGTTCAGTCAAAATAGACATAGACATAGAGAAGAGATTATGTGTGTTGATGTGTCAACATCTGTGTGATCATGAGCGACCCATATTTCAAGATGCTGCTGTCGTATATTTGAAAACTGTTGTCCATATTTCGTTCAAGAAGACTAAGTTGTATAGGGAAGACTGAGTTGTATAGAGCTCTCTGTATGCAGAAGCTTATAGATCTTTCTTGAATAACTACGAGTCAGGTGAATTATCACATTGTGATCATTCGGGTCAAGACATATATTCGAAATCTTAGCAATCAGCTTCAGTCCGCTTCTGATCTTATCAGCTCTGAGAAGTACAGTGCGAACAGATTCAAAGTTCTTCTTTATGAAAATGATGAGACTTGTAGCATATCTGGGTTCGTGACGTCAGTCGAGCACAAGCACAACATCACCGAGGTTGTCATTGATTCCATCTTTAAAACCAACGTGGTTGGATTTAAGCTTTTTGCCATCCATGCAAATGTGAGAGATTTTGGGTTTCCTCTTTCTTACATGTTCTACAGCCGCAAGATGCCAGATAAAGATAAAGGGGTTGGTTCTCAAGGTGATGATGAGGGGGTTCGCACCAGTGTGCTTGTCAGATGGTTTGAAACCTTGCTTGTAAGTGGATTGAAGCCTACGTTTATCTTAACTGATAAGGATGTCGGTCAAATACGAGCTCTGCAGATTGTGTTCAATAAGAGCTCCGTGCAGTTGTGCTTAAGACATGTACAAGCTGCTCTGCAGACACGGATCAGACAAGTGAAACGTGTTGTACACACTTATCACTCTCAAGCTACTCCTTTGTGTTTGAGTTTGTAGATGCGACTTGGACTAACTTGCAGAATGATGTACCAGATCATGTATGTCCACTAGACTTGAAAAAAGGATATTATAAGCTGGTTCACTAGACATTTTAAATGTTCACTTCACTTTCCTTTGTTGGTGCGACTTACAAGAGGTATGAAATCCACTCATAAAATTTGGAGCTCTTGGAGAGATTTTTGGGAGACAAACTATTGCTGACACTAACATGCGATGGTTCGAAAATATCAAAACAGACGTGTTTGAACATGCTAATGTTCTCGAAACTCCAGACATTGAGTCTTCAAGCTCAACTGCACAAGCTATCGTAACATAGTGCATCAAGTTACAACTGTTTGTGAGGCTATAGTCAACCGGGAGGCAGATAATGTCATGTTCTTACACAAGATTGGAAAATTGGTTGTAAGGTTCTCAAGACGAATCATGGAATGTGATCGGGCCTTGCGTGCTACTACTCAACAAGGAACGTGGACTACTGCTGGACCAGCTGATCTGTTGCGATAATTGACTTGTATCCTCTATGGTTCAAGGATTTTTCTTTACTTACTTTTTATGCTAAAGGTTACATGTTATCTGCTCGAAGTTATTTTTCGTGGGAAGAAAAATGATAGTACGTTTGCTGATGTATTAGGCTGGGGTGCGGAGGGTGGGGGATCTCTGGTCATGGGCTACTTCATTGTGAAATACTTTATATGACTATTTTAGGGTTGATAAACTTTTTTCAAGATGATAAGTTTGATGTGTTGTCAAAATAGCAGATCATCAAATCTAAAAAATCATAAGTTGCAATTTCACATCGTGTTGTAAGTTCTTAACGTTGGAATGATTATTCTTGGTCATACATTTTACGACTGATTTGTTGCTATGCTGTATTATAGCTACATGTAGATTGGGAAAACCGAAAGAGAAAGAGAAATTTTTTGTCGTTTTGTAAAACAGACAAATGAAGTCATGGTGAAACTCAGAAAGCTAAAAGAAGTAGTGGAAACTGCCTGATGGGAGTCGTTGTGAAACCGAAAAAGAAAAAAGAAGAGATTTTCCATAACGCATAACCCGACAATTCCATTTCAAGCGAAGCTCCTTGTTTTCTTTGCACCAAATTACAAAATGAATTTCTAATTTTTCTTTCCAAGTGATTTGAGATTTTTGTATACTATAAAATCTAGTGTCTATTCATTGATATGCTTTCAGTGTGTTAAATTATTTTTCTCAAACTTCATAGAAAATAAAAATTTGATATGTTTGATGTTTTATCTAAGAATCCAACAATAGGTTCAAATAATTATAAGTTACAGTTTGAACTTCAAATTAATATGTGTGACATATAATAGTTCTAAGTTCTTCATCCATGAATGATCACCTTTGCTCAGTAATTTTTATGCTGATCAATCTTAATTGTGCATTCTACTATGATTAACATTTAGCGGACATATCTCTTACTCGTGATGTTTTTTTAACTCAAAAGTTATATTAAGTTGTTATTTTGATATTAAACTAAATATTTTACTTATTAAGTTGTTATTTTGATATACTACTAAATATTTTACGCATCATATATTACTCATAATGCTTCATTTATTAATTAACTGTTTGATATATTGGTCTTGATGCATTAGATAGAAAACTTGGATCAATCATTTTCAAAATTATTAAGAACTTATATCAAGAAACATATTTTTGTATCATTCTTTTTTCATAACATCAAAAGATAGATATTGGTCTCAATAATTATATTTGAGATAACTTTGATCTCCTCTCTAAGTTATAATTATCGACTTCGATATCCATCATTTTAAGGTTATCACGTTCAATATCTAACTTTGATTTTCATTGATATCAACAAAAGATTATTCTTTCCAATTTTTCATAATTAAGGTGTTTCTCTTCCTCGTTTTAACATCAATCATGAATCCTTGATCAATCTATTTGACAATGTATGGCACCTATCGAAGAGAGACATATCCAAAGAAAAAATAAAGAATTTCACATCAAAGACAATAAACATGTTACTCCGATGGAACCAAGTCTTAAGCGGTACTTCTGTACTATCATGGATGAGTGAAGAAGAGCAATTTGATGAGGAATGTACCTTACCAAGAAGCATGGGGGAGTCTGATGTAAACCATGATCTGCATCATACAGAACATAGCATACGCAGTGAACGTTGTGTCCCAGTTGCTCATCAATCTTAGACACATATACTGGATAGCATAGAACGAATTTGTTTGTGTTACTTGATGAGTAGACTTGATGGAAATTGAATCCCACAGATGAACCGGAAACATCATGCGAGTAGTATGGTTAGAATGGATGTCCAAATACTACACGACCAAGAAGTCTGGTGAACTGTCATCTTCAAAAACAAAAAACGATTCCTTTTTCTACAACCAAGGTCGAATATCTGACCTTGTCAAAAACTCAAACAGAGAATAGAGGTGGATCAAAAGATGATTAACTGATCCCGGATTTCTGAATCCGAAGCAACAGATATATTCTGATTATATCCCTGATTTAATATAATCAAAATGCTATCTTTACAGTTCAGAATCATATACAATCGAGAACAATCGAACCATATTGGTATCCAATATCATTATGTTAGAGATCTATCTAACACAAGAGATGTCAAAATGTTAATACATATCGACCGAAAGGTATGTGAGAGATCTCATTAACAAAGGAGATGTCAGTATGTAACACATACCGACCGAAAGGTAAATTGCAGATGTGTGATCAGTGCTTGTCAGATTGTGATCAGTGCTTGACAAGCACTGATCAAGATGTACAACTTCTCATTGGACACTGACATAGACGAAAGATCTTTTAGTGTATTAGAGTGCAAATGAGAATATTAAATATTGGCTGAGCAGCTTTTCATCTAATGTTGAAGACCCAGGCTGTTACTTTCCGTTCCGTCTTTGAGGTACCGATCTTGGAAACGATCGTCGAGGTTATGTCTGGAGAGACTAGACTCTGGAAGTAGTCTCACTTTCCAATCTAAGTTCAAATCTATCACCGCCTCTCTCTCTCTCTGTGCTAGCTGTGCCTGAGTGGTCCGTCTGTGTGTACCTCTCACACAATCAATTACAGGTATGTCTGGACTGGCATGTTTCCCACTGCTCAGTCAAATAAGCCACAGGTTCTACTCTGGTGGTGCCCTTCAGTCAGTTCTTTAAAGTTTCAGCCTTGAAATCTTTTTGTCTCCCTCCGAACCCAGAAACTTCGATTTCTGGTGGAGGTATACCCTTCGTTTCGGTATAAGATGCCCCTGAGCTAGGAACTTTTTCCCGACTTAGGCTTCACACCGACTGTGAACCTTAGCTTCCAAACCACTGTACGCCGACAACCCCAGATCAAGATGCTTGTCTCATGAGGACTCCCCTTTCAGGGAACCCAAACCATCTGCAGAATCTGCAGCGGCGGATGAGATGCCAGTGCCGCGGAAACAACTGCTCATCAGTCACCTTTCAGAGCACCGCAAATGTAAGGGGCAACAGAGACAAAGGATCCAAAAGAGATTCAAGTAAACAAAGGAATGAAGCTTCATGCACAGTAAATGTAGCAGGAGTGTGAGCTGCTTCGTATGAAAGCTCTCCTCGTGGAGTTCTTATAATACAAAGTATGTATATGATAATCTTGAAATGGACAACTACACCATGCGAATCAAGACTTACTGAAAATACCCTCTGTGGGTAACAAGCAATGCCTGACTCGAAATGATCATCCTTATGTGATAAGAATCTATGGACAATGTGTGCCAATCAGTAAACTAACTAATCTAATCTGTTGACTGACGTACCTTCGTCAACTAAGTAAAAATAGGGTACATTGGTGTAACCAATCCATTTGCATCCCTTGCTCCATCAAAAGGAGACGACCTTTTATCGTAAGAAGAATCAAATCATATCAGATACTGCTGCAGTACTACGTGTAACATGTCTGTATAGGTTTCTCAATCGCTCAAGTGTTGCAACTCAGCATATTCTAACAGTGATTGTTCTCGTCGAGGAGGTGGATCCTGCAAGTACACAACAGCAGTTTGAGATACCTTCAACAGTGATTACACCTAATTCGTGGTGCAATTAACGACCTCGACGATCACACGTGAAAAACCCGCGAAAAACTGCTGAACCCTGATCCTCACGTTCATTCTACACTGAACAGGTTGTGAGGCGTGTTACACTTCTGTGTATGAGGCTTTCTATGCGAAGCAACATTTTGACTGATTACGAACTCCTACATCTAAAATGAAATCCAAAGTACAGAAATAGTAATGGCAGTCATTATACGAGCATTACGTCTTGCAACTGTTTGAGAATGATTCTATTTACCGCGTAAATCCAGGGGATGCGATCATTGGCAGACTCTCAAGTGACTCTGCTCGAGCTGATCTCCCATTCTGTTCGAAGCGAATGGGATCCTGTACTTATTCGTAGAAAAGTCGGTGGCTGCAACTGCACAAGCTGGCATAATTAGGCCTTTTAACACAAGCAAAAATATAGTAACACATTGTTCAACTTTGGTCACAACTTTGTTCTCCGAAGGCAAACGTTCCAAGAGGAAATTTCTGTAGCGACCGCTACAGGAAGGAACAAGAGATACTAACCTTCTTTAAGTAACTTTTGCTTGGTGACGACATCCCACTGACCTGCTACACATGTGCCGTAGCTATCAACAAAGCCATCCAAATATGAATTGCAAGCCAGTATAACGTAAGACCCAGTCGGGCACCAGGTTGTCTCATGAGAACCCTTCCTCCTGCAACGCTGCAAGGAGAATTTGCTGTCAGCTACGCAATATGTCCTTATTAATATCTATGATTCAACTTACAAGAACAACTAAGGAGTGAGGTGAATAATCAAGCAACAAGGGAGACCAAGTATCTCCACAATCCAAACCTCGGCGAAGGCATAGTAGACGATGCTAATTCAGCAAACTCTTAGCCGCGAAGGGTGAAGGATACGAGGTGCAGAAGCCCTCTACATCCCAAGTCAAGGCAGCCAATAGAAACATCTTCCAAGCCTGTCAACATCTTCATCTCCCTTTCCACAACCTACTATAAACCTGCTATTTTTCAGTATGCGTGACCCAGACACGGTTACCTACGTACCATATTCTGTCAATTCGGTCTGAAATAAAACGCGTGCCACGTGGCATGAACCTCGCACTTGCCAAGGCCTTGAAACCATGCCCTGCGAGGGAAACCCAGATTAGTAATCAGCCGTTATCTATCACAAAATGTCTTGCATAAGCAAACTAATTGTCACCATTGAAGCACATTTCTCTGCACACGTTGGCTAAGTTCAAAGATATGATCACTTCAAAACTGGAAGAGAGCAGTGGATTGATCACGGAAGATGAGATTCCAACTGTGCGCAAAAAGCATAGTGTGTCATTTTCTTTGGTGCCAAAACGTTCCTTACCTTTCTCATCCGAAACCTCCATTAATCGGCTTGATTCAAAATCCATATCAATAGCTACATCGGACGAAGGAGGTTTCCGTGTGCCGCGAACATGCGGGGCTGCAGAAGTGGAGGGTATGGATCGTTTCCCTACTTGGACCTGCAAAGTCGAACAGGACACCAGTAAGGTTATTAACTGACTAGAAAAGTGTGAAGTAAGATAATTCTCCGATACAGCTTCACCCAATCCCGTGGCTAACCAAATACCAAAGTCCAAGTACCCATTGTCAGTGAGTCCAGTGTAGGGCACCCAGGGAATACGATTACCAGAACAGAATTTACCTCTTCGATTTCGTCAACTTTGAGAGACTCCCTTTCAGCTGCTGGAGAGTACTTGGAAGCATACTCTGCCTTGAAGCGCTCAAACTGGGTTTGTTCTATCTGCAAACTTGTCTTCAGACTGACTCTTTCTCCGTTCGACTCGTCAAGATCTTTCCTCAACCCTTTCAGCTGCGCATCCTTCTTCGCCAGCTCTGATTGCAAAGACTGTGACTGCGCAACAAAAGCATCCAATCGTTTCTGAATCAGTCCGACATTGGCCAGAAATACGTCTTCCCCTTCTTCTGGAGCTTCCTCGTCACTCGGGCTGGCTTTACTGGTCACAGCTTGCGGAAGCTCAACATCACTGCCTGAAGGGGGTGCACTCTTGAATCTCTCCTCAAGTTGCACGAGAAGAGAATTCCTAGAATCTAGCCTTGCTTGTAGAACTTGTGCTAGAGCACGGGACCTTCCAACCTCTTCCTTCAGATGATGTATCTCCAGATCCTTGCTTTCTACACTTCCTTGCACACGCTCCAGCTCCGTAACAAGCCCTTCCGATTGTTGACAAAGCTCTCTGAACTTGTTGACTGTCGTAGTTAGCTTGTTCACGGCTTTAGTACGCGATGCTTCCGAAGTCTTCAAAGCGGCTTGTTTTTGCTGAACTTCTTCCTCCAGATTTTTGACCTGGTTAGAGAGCTGTTCCGCCTGCTGTTGAACCCCACTCAATGTCCGCAACTGTGACTCCAACTCTGCCATCCGGATCTGACTTCCCCGTACGTAGGCTTCAGTCTCCTCGGACCTTCCGGCCCACGCATACACGGCCTCTTCTGCTCTTCTGACGTCAGCCTGCTTCTGCTCCAGGACGGACTCCAAATTCTGGACTCTGACATCCTTCTGCTCCAGAATAGATTCCAAGTTTCGCACTTTCTCATCGTTCTGCTCGAGGAGGGCTTCCAGTTTCCGAACATTCTCCGCCAACATGTCTGCATGTTGATGAGCCAATCCAAGGGCTGGCAATTGGGCTTCCAATTCTGCAGTTCGCAGCTGGTTCCACTGCACCTCATTTTCAGTCTTCTCCAGCTTCTTCGTCAAAATGGACACCTTTTCCTTCTCACATTCTGCCTGATACTGAGCATCCCTCAACTGCATGAGTAGCTGCGGCGAACTTTCCTTCAATGCTTCCACTTGAGATTGTGCGTCTCTTAACTGTATATCCAGATGTGTCGACTCTTTCTTCGATGCTTCTGCTTGATACTGCGCGTCTCTCAACTGTGAGCCTAGCTGTGCTGACTCCCTCTTCAACGTTTCTGCTTCATATTGAGCATCTTTCAACTGCGTGCGTAGCTGTGTCAACTCTCTCTTCATTGTTTCTGCTTCTTGGTAAGACGACAATTCTCTGCCTTCAGTATCATGATAAGCTGAGACTAGCCAATTCACTTTCTGCAGTAACTTCTTGGAACGCCACTCGTTGACAGCACTGAAACTGCCCAGAGCCGTCTCCAGAGCCTCAGTGACACTGTTCCTGTCCTGCAGATCATGCTCCAGGGTCGAGATGACTTTTCTGAAAGCTGCTACCTCAGATTCCAAGCCTTGGACTTGTTTGGCCGACGTCATCAAGTCCTCACTGATCCTCGCGAGAGTAGAGTCCTTGCGTCCCACTTCCTCCCTACAAGTTGCTAGAAGCAACTCCTGTTCGGCGAGTGATTGCTTCAAAGCGTCTCGCTGGTGGACAACATTCTTCCCTTTCTTCACAGCAAGACTCAGCTTCTCCCTAGTACTGGCCGTTCTTTGCTCAGCAAGGTCAAGTTCGGCTTGCAAAGCATCTCTTTCTCCGGTGGTCTTCGCAACCTCCCCTCTCAGCTTGTTCACTTGTTGCATGAGACCTTGGACAAGGTCTTCTTGCTGAGCCATGTCAATGGCAGCCTCTTCCATTCTCTTACTCAACTGACTAAGCTCAACATCTTTCAATTCAAGCATCTGTTGCACCCGAGAAAGAGAATCTTGCTCTGAGAATGTTTTGGCCTTCGAGGTCTCTTCCAGGTTAGAGAGCAAGGATACTTGTTCGGACAGTTCCTCAACTTCCTGTACAACTGCCTTGTATTTGGCAATCAGCGCGTTGCTCACTTCCTCGAGAAGGCTGGTTGAATCTGAGCTAGCAGAATCGTTTCCCGCCAAGTCCATAGACTTATTACCCCATCCATCCTGAATAACCTCCTGGATGCTTGCCACAACCGCGTCAGAATCTGCCTCCAATTTTTGCCTGGCAGCTGCTTCTATTTCCATCGTCAGCTCCAATTCCGCAATGTGATTGTGTAGGGAGTTTATCTCATCCTGCAGATTAGTCGTTTCTGTGGCATCCTCAATACTTTGTGCAGTCAATGAGTTATAAGACTCGTTGAGCTCTTCAAAGTTTCTCATCAGACTTTCCATGTCGTCCCTCTGATGGGAAATGATATTCTCCAACTCACCGATGGTAGTTACAAGCCTCTCTCTTTCATCCATTAATTCCTCAACCTCGTCTCTGTGTTGACTCTTTGAGCTCTCCAGTTGCTCCACAAGGTTATCTCTCTCCTGTGTCACAGATTTTACGTCTGCTGCAAGAGCTTCAACCATCCTCCGGCACTGCTCCAGCTCTGAAGAGACTAAATCGGCAGCGTTTTTCCTGCTCTGCGCCTCTGCTTCAACAGAACTGACCTTCAGTCGCGTCTCTGTGAGGAGTCTCTCAAGCTCATTAATCTTGTCCGTGGAAGAAGGCTCCGCATCTCTTCCGAGCGAGGTCTTCAGGACAGCAAGCTCTTTCTTTGAACTTTCTACCCGACCCATAGCGGAATCTAGCTTCTGTCCAGTCTCATGCAGCGCTGCATCCTTATCTTGCAACTCTTTCTGATGAGACGCAAGAACTGATGCTACTTCATCATTCTTTTCTGCCAAAGCTTGCTTCAAGGCATCACGTTGCTGCACCAATGACTTGCCCTTGGTCACTGCTGAGCCAAGCTTTTCCCGAATAGTTGATGATCTCTGCTCGGCGTATGAAAGCTCCTGCTGCAATCTCTGCTTCTCGCTTTCAGCTACAGCTAGCTCATCTGCTTGCTGTTCGATTCGTCGTAAAAGAGAGGCTGCTTCACCAGCCTGTTTCTCAACCAAAGCAAAGATCTCCTCCACCTCCTTGATCAGGTCTACGGACACGCTTCTCAGAGACAATCGATCAACTAGCTTATTTGACAAAGAGTCTGACGATCCTTGCTCGGGACCACAGGTCAATTCAGCTGACTGACGAGCAATCCCATCAAGCTTCTCCACGATGAGATTGTAGCGACCGACCAACACATGCATGAACTGCTTGCACCAAGCCAAGGAAGACTGCGCCGAATTGATGTCACCTTCAAATGGTGGGAGAGACTGATGAATATCAACAAGGTTTCTTGCGATAGTAGAAACATTAGCTTGGAGATTTTGATGTCTTAAAGCCTCCTGTTGCCAAAGCTCCTCTTTCTCTGCCAACGTTTCCTGTAAAGAGGTAATCTCACCTTCAAAACCGACAAGATCTATGGCTTGTTCCTCTAACCTTCTATTCATGTTTTCGTTGGCCTGTCTAAGCGTTTCTACATCTGAATCCAATTGCCTAATCAAGGATGTAAAGTGGGATTTCTCATCAATCATCTGCTGTAACTCTGTCTGGAGGTTCGACCTCATTTCCTCGAAATGGGAAACAAGCTCTTCCTTTTCCAGTTTCAGTGAAGAGAGCTCAAGAGCTAACATTTCTGCTCTAGCTTGTGATTCCTCGGCAGATATAGCAGGACTACTAGAAGTCGAGGTCAGGCTTTCCTCTTCACCCGTTGCAGATTCCATCGTTCGCAGAACCTTACTAGTACCACTTGTGATCCAAACAATCTTCTCTACGAACTCATAAGCATGCCAATCTTTCGTGGACACAGAGCTTTCTAGCAGTGTAGATAATCCTTCCACAAGGTGATCACTATCTTGCAGAACCTTCTCAGCTCTAGCAACTACCTCTTGTAGAAGCGAGCACCTCGTCTCAAGTTGGATATACTCTTCCTTGAAAGCTTCCAGCTCGCTCAACTTTTTCTCCATGTCCTTCAAGGCACCATCTCTCATCTGAAGTTCCTGCTCGTGGGTGGCCTTCAGTTCGTCCACCAACTTTGTCTTCTCAGAGAGACTTTGCTTCAGGGCATCCCGTTGTTGCACAACCGCTTTACCCTTGTTCACAGCCATACTAAGTTTCTCTCTGGTCAAAGACAGTTTCTGCTCTGCCTGCGCGATACTTGAGTGAAAAGATTCCCTTTCAATGTTGATCTTCTCTAAGTCTTCACTTAGTCTCTCTGTCTGAAGTAAGAGCCCCTTGATCTCATCTGCCTGCTGGGCAATGGTTTCAGCTGCCTCTTCCAACTTTCGGTTCACAGTGCTCAGTTCGGACTCTCTTGCCTCATATTTCTGTTGCAAACTTTGAATCTCATGCTCGAGATCAGCACCCTCACCCCAGTGCTTGGATATTATGGCTCTTAACTCACTGTCCACAACCGAACGTGAAGCTGTGTCCACGATCAGAGATGATTCGAGTTCAGCTATCCTTGCCTGCAAAGCTGATACCTGTGCCTGAACGGCGGCCTTGTCCGCTATTTGGTGAGCGAGTTGGTCGGCGTATCCCTGTGTAGCAGAGTCTCTTTCTTGCTGTAGCAAAATCAGCTTCTCTTCAGACTGGCTCAACCTCTGTCTGATTTCAGTGAGCTGGAGATGAGCCCTTTGTAGCTGACGGCAGACTCCAGTGTCACCTGTGAGCAACTTGTCACAGAGAATATCACAATACTCAACTGCAGGTTTACTATTGCGCAAGGACGCCAACTCGAGAGCAGCGTCGGGAAATGCCTCAAGGACAGCATGTTCTAGCTTTTCGCTTAAAAGGTTTACATCTTTCAGAACCAGTGGACCACTGTCTTTGACAAGGTCTGAAGTAGGAGCAGTCCCAAGAACACTTCCCTTGTCCTTCAGGTCCTGCAGTTTGGACCCGTGAATCAGGCCCTTGTCCACCTCCACCAAACTACCTACCAGAACATCCCTCTCTGTATGTAAGGAGACGACCGACTCCTCAAGCACCTCAAGACGATCTGCAAGCAAGGTATTACCCTGCTTCACGATCTCCTTGGACTGTCTAAGCTCTGCTTGGGCAGCAAGAAGGGCTTCAACAGCCGCGTCCTTCTCTGCTTTTAGAGCTGAGATCTGTTTCGCAAGCCCCTCCAACTGTCTTTCAAGTTCTGCAATCTGCACGGGAGCTTCGACCAACATATGTCTCTCGCTCTCTAGACGTTGCACTGAGGCAGTCAAGCGCATGTTCTCATGAACAGCTCTCCTCAGCTGCTCCGCTTGTTCTTGCCCAGCATGAGCCTTCCTCTCAAACTCTCCGATAAGTTTGGAAACGCCAGATCCTAGACCAATAATTAAATCGTCAGATCTGGACATCGGGCTTCTCTTCTTGAGGCTCGCTCCAGCCAGCTCGGCAGAGTCGTCTTGTACAACTTGATTACTTTCCAATGATGACGGATCTTCAGCATCCAAAGCTTGGAGGTCCTGCTTGGACTTCTTCATCTCAGACATCGACTCCGACTTCGCTTCTTCGTACTCAAGCATGCGTTGTCTTGATGCCTCGACACCCAAAGCGAGTTCGTTAGCAACATGTGACTTCGACTCACTCAACTGTTGCAGTTGCTGTCTCAAGGTCACAAGTTCTTGGCCAAGAATGTGTCGCTCCTTATCAGATGATTCCAGTTGAGTCTGCAAAACTGTACACTGGGTCTTAAGGAGATCCAACTCCCCTTCATTTGTCTCTATCTGGCGATTCAAACCGTCGAAATCTTCAATGGACTGTACAGCTTCTCGAGGTTCAAAAGATCTACTCTGCGTGCGCTCATCCTTAGTTTGAGAAGGCAGCTCTTTTCCGGATGCGAGAACCTCATCCACATGCTTGACTCGCTCGTCTTTCAACAACACCAACTGAGATTCAGGAGACTTACTCTCCGCCCTGAGCTGCGACAGCTCTACCTCAGACAGCTCTAGCGTATGCTTGTACAAGTTCAACTCTTCAGTCAACCTTGCGACTTCCTCAATCAGAACCAAGATTCTGGCACTATGAGTTTGAAGCTCAGAGGCCAGCTGGCTCTTTTCCTCCACAAGGGTCTCCAACTGCTGATCTCTTTCATTAAGCTGAGCAACAAGCTGTGCTCTATCTTTGTCACTGGATTCGATGGAGTGCTTCAGTGCTCCAAGTTCTGTGGCAGCCTGCGCTTGAATCTCCGCCATGCTCTCCATTCGCTGCTTTGCAACACCCAAATTCGAGGCCATTCCATCTTTTTCTGCATCAAACGCATCTTGGATTTCTTTGGAGGCCTTGAGTGCCTGCTGAAGATCTGCTCTTTCAGCTTTCCAGTTGTTCACGGAGACCTCAAACCCCGAGAGCAGCATGGCTTTTTCTTTCTCGAGCTCTTCATACTGCTGTCTCGACACGTCTAGATTTGTAATGAGGGAATCCTTGTCTCTACACAAGTCCTCGAGCTGCTGTTGAACAACTTCCAGCTTTGATACTAGTTCGGTCCTTGTTATCTCCACTTTCTCAGCGCGTTGAAATGCTGCCGTAAGTTCATTCACTGCCTGTTCTTTGGTTTGAGACAGTTCCTCAACCTGCTTCAGCAACATCTCAATCTCGTCCATTTTCTGATCACTGACACCTCGGAGATGCTCTCTCGTAACCTCAAGCTCTTCCAGCAACGTCGCCTTCTCTTCACTAAGTCTCTCTGCTTGCTCCTTGTAATATCCAAGTTCGGTGCAGAGCTTAGCTTGATGGAGTTCCTTGTCTCCTATGACAAGTTGCAACTCATCCTTGCTTCGCTTAAAATCATCTACGAATTTGCTTTTCTCTTCTGCGAGCCTCCTACAATCTTCTTTCCGGATTTCTAATTGGCTGCAAGCGACCTCCTTCTCCTTCTTCAGAGCCTCCATGTCATTCACAAGTTGTACAATGTCTGAGGTTGATACGGCACTGAGACCTTCTAAGTGACTCAACTTTTCTTGAAGCCTTGTTATCTCTGACCCATGTTCTGTCAGCAGAACAGCTCTCTCCTGTACACGAACATCTGACCGGTGTTTAGCTTCAGCAAGTTCTTCCGCTAGATCTTTTTTCAAAGCCTCTACCGCTTTCAGCTGCTCCTGGTGAGCCACGAGTTCCTGCTGGACTTCATCCTTTTCAAGCTGCAACTTGCCCAACTCATCCTGACAGGACAGTAAATGACTCTCTAACTTGCTGCGGCTTTCCTCCAACTCCCTTATGTTTTCCTCATGCGCTGCTGTTTCACCTCTATGCTTCTCCACGGACTCAGCCATCTCTTCTTCCAATCGTGCCAGGTGCTCCTTGCATGTTCGGAGGTCCGATTCGGCTCGAGCTTTCTCCTCTTGAAGGTTGGCCAATTCATCCCCTGACATCGAGAGTATACCTGTTAGCTTAGTACACTTTTCCCCAATATGTCGCAAATGCTCTTCACGCTTAGCCATTTCAGTTTCATGATTCTTCACAGACATCTCCATCTCGTGTTGTAAAACTTCCAACCGTTCTTGAACGCCCTGAAGCTTGAGTGCCAGCCTGTCGTTCTCTGCTAACAGTTCACTCCGCATCTCTTTCTCCTTTTCAAGCTCAACTTCTAAACCTCTGGAATGTTGCAGGCCACAATCCCTCACCCTACGAAGCTCGGCCTCTGTGTCTTCCAGTGCCTGTACGCATGCTGAATATTTATCTTCCAACTCTGCTCTTTGTTCCTTCAATTCCCTAACTTGCAAATCAGCGTGACTCTTCTCGTCTCGCAGTTTTGTCAGCTCATCCCTAGACACGTGCAACTCACTTGACAACTTGGTCCGGCTTTCGCCAATCTCTTGCACCTCTTCATCATACTTGTCAATCTCGGCCTGTCTATCTCGAAGTGAGAGTTGCGAAGCTTCCAGTTGCCCCCAGAGTTCTTGCAACTCAGCAACCAACCTTTCCCTCACGTCCTCCTCCTTATTCAAGAATAGTTTTTGCTTATCTAATTCAGATTCAAGTTCAGAAACGGATCGCGCATTCTCTTCAATCACCCTTTGCATCTCGGATCTCGCTTCTTCAAGCAGCTTCACCAGGGAACTGTTCTGCTCTTCCGTCCGTCTAACCAGCTCCTTGCTTTCCTGCAACTCAGTTCCAAGGTTGGCAACATCAAGTTCCCTCTGCTCAGTCAGAAGAAGTAGCTCTAACTTCGCACTATTCAGCTCCTCTGTAACATTTATCTTTTCTTCCGTGACAGAGTCTACCAATTTTCTACACTCATTAAGCGCAATCTCAAGCTTGCTGATACTTCGTACATGTTCCTCACTGACGTTGTGGAGCTCTTCTCGTGACTCAGTGAGGTGATTGGACTGCACTCTATACGCTGCCTCTACCTTCTGCAGTTCTAACCTAGCGACATCAAGTGCCACATCAAAACTGGACAAAAAGCTTGAATTATCGCATCTAAGCTCCTGCATCAAAGTTTTCAAGCCATCAACTTCGCGATGAAGCTCCAATTTAACCTCCCCAAACCGCTCCAACCGCTCTCGCTCAACATGCAGATCAGCAAGAAGCTGTGCTCTCTCCACTCTCATTTCATTCAAACATACCCTCACCGCGTCAAGCTCATCAGCCGGTACAAGATTTTCAGCGGAGATGCTCGATATTTGCACTCTGCATGCCTCAAGCTCGTGATCCTTGTTAAGTTCAGAGCTCTGAAGCTTCTCAACTGATTCTCTCAGCTCGTCAATCTCTACATTCATACTGGCAAGAAGCTGTGCCTTCTCTACTCTTATCTCATTCAAAGATGCCCTTTCCCCATCAAGCTCTTCAGCCAGTCTGACATTTTCAGCTAAGATGCTTGATCTCTGCACTCTACATGCCTGAAGCTCCCAATCCTTGGTAAGCTCAGAGTTTTGGAGCTTCTCAACTGATCGTCTGAGCTCTTCAATCTCTCGATTCAAACTGGCAAGAAGCTGTGCATTTTCCACTCTCATTTCATCTAAACATACCCTCTCCGCGACAAGCTCCCCAGCCAGTCTACCATTTTCAGCAGTACTGCTTGTTATCTGGACTCTACATGCCTCAAGCTCACGATGCTTGGTACGTTCAGCGGTTTGAAGCTTCTCAATTAATTTTCTGAGCTCCTCCACTTTCATTTCTTTCAAACGTGCCCTCTCCACACCAAGCACTTCGGCCAGTCTGGCATTTTCGGCTGCAATGCTCGCTATCTGCACTCTACAAGCCTCGAGTTCATGTTCCTTAGTCATTTCAGAAGTTTGAAGCTTCTCGACTGATTCTACGAGCTCCTTACGCTCTATATCCATACTGGCAAGAAGCTCTGCTTTCTCCACTCTCATTTCATTCAAACATGCCCTTCCAGCATCACGCTCTTCAGCCAGCCTAACATTTGTAGTTGCTATGCTCTTTATCTGCACTCTGAACGCATCAAGCTCATGGTCCTTGGTAAGTTCTAAGGTTTCAAGTTTCTCGACTGATCCTCTGTGGTCATCAGTGACTCGTGCGTTTTTGTCCACAAGATCCTGTACCTGCTGTATGGAGAAAACCTTTTCCGATAATAGTTGCTCCTTCTCCAGTTCCACAGTCTGCAGGCGCCTATGGGATGTCTCAAGCTCGCTTGCTAACTGTAGCTTCTCCTGCCCAAGAGCTTGTAGCTCGGCACGAGACTTTCCGACCTCAGAAACCAAACTGGATCTCTCTTCTTGCAGTTCTACAAGCAGGTCTTTAGATGTGGACAAATCCTTCTTCAACTCCATGGCCTCATTGTCTCTTTCCGTCAACTGTTTCTGCAGTATTCCTAGTTCAGGAATTTCTTCACCATCTCCCTGAACCATCTTACGCTTAGCAGCCTCAAGATCTGCCAGAAGAAGTGCTTCTCCGTAACTGGCCTGGTTAACCGCTTCATTAGCAGCTCTCGGCTCTTGGGCCGACTGATGGATGCGATTCTGGAGCTCCCCTTGTGCTGACTGGAGGTCTACACTCAATTGCTCTTTCTCCTGCTGGTTGAGTCTAAGCTGCAATTGCAAGGACTCTACTTCAGCAAGCAAAGACCTGATCTCGGCTGCTTCCCCCGACTTTTGTTCTGCATCCCCAAGCTGAGCGATGCCCTGCCATTTCTCCATAGCTGGCGTCTCAGCTTGCGTGTACAGTAACAAGGATTCTGACTGATCTGCTCCCTGATTGGAAGTAAGCTGCACATGAGACATGCACACAACAAGGTTCATCCGGAAGGGCTGAGTTGTCTGACCAGTAATATATACGAAAAATGCTAAACAGTGTAAACAATACAGATACTACGACTCAGTTTGTTTGCTCCCCTTAAGCAAGTTATCCGAGTAAGGGATGAGGTGACTGACCAGTAATATATACGGACGATGCGAACAAGTGTAAACGATACAGATACTACGACTCAGTTTGTTTGCTTCCCTTAAGCAAGTTTGACAACTCATAAAATCCAACGGGGCAGCTGCGGAGGTCAAATCATCAGCTCAATATTCTTGGTTCAAGAATTTCGTTTATCGATCATGCCCGGTAGAGCGACCAGTTTCACCACCAAGATTGCAGTCTATACTTACATCTTCTCCTCTAAAGTGATTGGAGTTAGCATTCTCCAAAGAAATGGTCGACACCAGAGTATATTCGGCTCTCCCGGCATTTGACACCTCTTCCGTGATAGTCTTTTCAACCGCGAGCTCGGATGCTCCCAACGTTTTCAGAGCATCTCCAGTATCTGAACGGGTTGGTAACTCACTATTCTCATCAGGAACGGTCGGATGATCAAAGCTTCTACCAACCGGAATATGTCGATTTTCATCTGTCAAACTATCCCTATTTGAGTCAACCGTAGCCTGCGGAACCTCGAGTGCTGAAGGAATGGAGTCATCGCAAGAGTGGTTGGTTTCTTCGCTCTTCAATTGTGATTCGCCTTGATTAGGAGTTTTGGGGCTACTTGAAGCAGATGAGAGCAGCTTATCCTCTTCTGCAAGAACCTTCAGGGCAGTGCCAGTGGTTTTGGTAGTGCCTGACTTTTGCTGCTTTCTTTGACGGAACTCCTCCAACTGATTGACAAAACTAAATGAGTACATGACTTAAAATGTAGAGAGAAAATCCACACAGCATTGACAACGGAAGCTCTGGGATTTGTACTCAAAGAACACTCACCCGTTTCTTGCCTGCGGCTCGAAGATTATCCTTGCTCTTGGATTTGTCCATCGAATTCTGTCACTTCTCACAATCTTCTACACATAGGGTTAACAGTGTTAGGTATAATACATAACAGAGGTGGGCAAACTTCTGTACATGAATGGTCAGTTTCGAGTAATAGAAACCCATCTTCTCTGACTGACTTCTCCAAACTGTCATTCTGGAAATCGATCAAAAGTGCGTTGCGTCTCGTCTCATACAAGGGCCACCGTGTATGTAAATGCCATGGGCTCACGTACCACTGTCCATGACTTGTATCGACTGTGTGACATAGTTCTGTGACAGGAATTCTCCGCTCGTGAGCTAATTTGCGACACACGAAGAAAAGGAACACGGAAGTATTGGAGTATGGTGTGGATTTTCAGAGATCCAAAATGCGGAGGAGATTGAGGATCAAAGCAACCGAATAAAGGAAAAAGGAGTATGATATAGATGGGGGGAAATTCGTTCCAGTAAGATTTCGCTTTCAAGTCAATCTGTCACATCAACATTCAAAGAGTTCTGCAAGTGACTTCATAACCGAATAGGCGAAAAAGGAGAATCTATTTGACAACTCGATCAATGCCAGATATTTCAGGTCATTCAGTCCTCTCGAAAGTGAGCCAGACTCTGATTACACTTGTATAATGATATAAATCTGGCCACGAAAACATAAAACTTATTGTGTGCTCAACTGAACACGCACAAACCAAAAGCACTATATTTTCAGCGCAACAAAGTAATTCAACCTGCTGCGTATCCGTTTTGACAGAACCGACGTTCATGACCAACACATCTATGAACTGGCAATTTCTTCGAAGGTGGAAACCTTGTTATTACAGACATGATTTCCGGATAAGACTAGATATTGTACAACCGAGGAGTCGTAATTTCGCTCCTTCCCTCTATTCTGAGGGTTGGATCGCACCGGTGATGGTGCTGTTTCTTCCAGTTCCCGAGGAAAATCCAGGATGTTTCAACTCTGAGTTGATCGGTGTGCATTGAAGAGGACCAGGGCACGTTACGAAGTGTAGCAGTCTAAGAAACCGTCTGAGCTTGAAATTTTACGACAACATCTGCTTCAGTGCGCACGATGGAAATTTTAAGATCCGCAACAGCAATAGACTTGCAAGATTTCGTGAGGTCGAGCTGCCGAAGTAAAGTACAACACGTACCGAGAAGCTCCTAGGCTGGGGAGGAGGAAATCTAGAGATCTCAAACACCGTGCACTCCATTGACGAGCTTGCCCGATCTGGCACCAGTACACAGATCCAAAGCGAAACCAGTCCATTTGGTCAAACTTAAAGCCAATGCCGCAATTCCCGGTGCACCCAAAGTCCCAGTCCGAGTCCAAATTTTCATTCCTCCTTTCCCTGCTAATTCGGAGCTCTTTTCCATCACTCCACTTCTCGCTCCTTCCATCCACCACACCAAACAGACACAGAGCTTCAGCCGGCTCTAATCATGATCGGGCCCGGCACTACTTCCCGGTACCCTCTCCTTCTCCTTCCCTCCTCCATCAAAACTACGTCTACATCAGAACTTCACCTGATGTGGAGCCTCGTCCTGTCACTAAGCAGAAATAATTCCCCCAGTAAAAACAAACAAGCCCCCGGCGAGAGATAGAGATGCTCCAATCACAGTGGGGCTATCAGGTCTCTCAATGCTATACCTTTTGCAGAAAAACGTGAGCGCAGCACAGTTCACAACTGTGGCTGGGTCCAGCTCACGTAGCTGGCGGTCATCTTTTTCTCCTTCTTGTTTTAGAGCGAAGAGGGAAATCAGTCGCCACTCCGCAAGTGCATTTCCTCCTGACGCTCAAACTCTTCCTTCCTTCAAACTCCAGACCCGCTCCCTCGCGGCCTCCGCTTGTCGTGTTGCTACTGCTGTTCAGACTGCATTGTAGTTTGAAGTTCTTGTACCGCTTTGCGTTCTTGTTAGAGGCACTTGGAAGTGATGCTTGACAAGCCCCGCTTCCCAGCTGGCCTCACGCCTTCTGCTGCGTCAGCATCCCTGCTATGCTGATGTGTCGGAGTTTAGGGTTTTTCCCCATTCGATTTCGTCGATGCTCGTGTCCGATGACGGCACGCAATCGTGGGCATCGGTCTGTTGTCTTTTCGTATTTAGCTTCATTCTTTCGACGGAGATGAGAAATACTCTGGAGGTGGGCGCACCTCCAGAGTATGCCGGCAGCTCCGGTTCATTGGTGTCATGTTTCTCGTGCTTTTGTTGCTTGCATCTGTTAGCTCACTTCGCCCATTCCTACCGTTAGTGTAGATCTCTGCCTACACCTCGGCGTTCTTGTAGTGGTCGAGCATTCAGGAATCGAGGAGCCACGCGATTTGAGCCGCTTTTGGGGTGGGTTAGGTCAGAAGACGTTTTAGGTCCTCGTCGGTTAGATGTAATGTCTTTTGATTGATTGCCAGACAACCATCTGTGATGATTCAAGTTATCCTTGCGCTTTGATTGGGACTGTGCTTCCATTGGGAGTGCAGTCTCGAGGAAGAAAATCACTTCCAGCATGCTAACTGGCCCTGAGATGAGTAAGGAATGTATCACGAGTGAGTCCAAAGCTGCTTGTGGACGGGCGATTTTCGTTGAGAGGAGTAGATGTGGTTCGCGGATCTAGGTAGTATGAGTCGATGATGCTTATAAATTTGCGTTATCTTTCCGAAATGGCACTAGCCTTGTGGAAATCAAAATCTCTGAGACTCTTGTCCGTCCGTTTAATTTGTAGGCCACGCATTGGCACATACCCGTTTGCAGCGCGCCCAAAGCTATGTAGAATTATGTCGTACCGACACTCTTGACCAAGGTGGTCTTACCACAGAAGCCAATCCCTGGTAAGGTCACCCTGGCTGCAGCAGAATCTGTGACAGGTTCCGGCACACACCGGGCGGGAAATTCTCTTTCCACCAGAGTTTCGAATCTCTCTTGGGATGTGAACTAGGTCTCTTAATTTCTGTCCTCGTGCCTGCAGTCCCAAGACTTGGCTTGGAAGTCTAGTTGTTAGTGCTATTCCCACCCTCTGGCTCGGCCTGGTTTCTTACTTCTTGAGGTCAGCGATTGTGAACAGGGTACAGGGTACGCACTTTCATAGCACGCTCTCGATAAGGTGGACAACTATCAGCGTGTGCGACGTCGAGAGGGTATGCACTTTCATAGCACGCTCTCGATAAAGTAAAGAACTATCAGTGTGTGCTAGCCTCGATGTCGCAATAGGTCTGAAACCTAAACAGAGTACTGAAGCCCTAGCGTGGTATTGTTTTAAAACTGAACAACGAAGTGATTGTTCCTCGAAACATCAGAAGTCTATCCGCCTATATCAGGCCGTTGCTCCCGCCTGTGAGGGACAGTTCAGGACACAAGTCGAATTCTTGTACACACTGCCCTGTAATTCCTGACAGTACTGAAGCTGTTCCACACAGGTTATTCGAGTCTTCTGTCCGTTATTCGAGTCTTCTGTCCGGCGTGGTACAAATATGTGAAAGAGCCACACAGCTAGGGCCACAAGCCCTAAACCTGAACGTCCATTGTATCACCCCCAATCGGTTCAGATGATGAAATGACTAGTGCCAGTTTCTTAGCTCAGCGTACCAATCTTGATATACTGAAGAGGGGAGAACCGCATCAGTAACGCTGTTCCAGGATAAATCCGGGAACTCAGAAACTGGGAAATAAATCCGCGCAACCATAGAACGAGCAGGAGAACTTAAACTAGCGAGCAGCGGTGTGTGGGAGGATCCACATGGCAAAGATAATGCCAAGGCACAAGCGATTAAAACACCTAAGTGCAAATTTGAGGATTCCGGAGTTGGTCGTGCAACCGACTATAACAACAGTCAGGTTTACCATGTTCACCGTCTTACCTCACGTCGCTGGCTAGTACGACGTACGTGGTCGATCATGGTCCCTGGACGACGTACACGAGACGCACCTCCGTCCGTCTGACAATTGAGCATTAACCGCCGTCGACATGCAAAGTGTTCCATGCTCAAGGTACAGGAGCCATGACTCGTCGGCGGCGAATTTACAAGCAACAGGTGAGACGTCACGTCGTCCCATTAGTCACGAGCATGCATTTCGACGAGGCGTCAGTGCGCGCTTGCGTGGGCGCCCCCATGCATTGACATCTTCGTCAAGAACAGGTTTGCAAGACCAACAACTGTGGCACCGTCGTCATACTCTTTCACTTTGAAAGGTGATGATCAGTGGACCTGAAAGCTGACGGCTGACGAAGGGATGCGAAGTGGCATCCAAAGTGGTGATAAAAGGCTCATGCAGGTCGAACTTAATTACCACTTAATTCTCGGCACGGATCGGAGTCACATCGGAGATTAACTAGTCCGACCAGCGGATGGGTACATACTTTAAAGTTTTATCGTGAAATATTATTTGTTAACTGTTGAGTGCAGACCGTTTTTGCCAGTCTTCTGTCAAGGGCTCTCTATATCCTGATAGAAGCTGCGATGACTGAACGTGTTGATAATTGACAACACAGTATAAGAGTGTGCTGGTGCTGGGGAATAAGTAGTAAGGCGATTTGATTGTATTACGTGTTACAGGTAGTCCAAGGATGGAGTCCCTGTTAGAACTCCGATACTCGCAGTTCAATACCACCTATAAAGTTAACCGTTTAACATCGCGAATCGACACTAAACATATCCTGTATAAGCACACTGTAGTGTTGAACGCTTTCTCCGAGGTCTTTTATTGAAAATGATGTACTTGTTTGCTTTTTTTCTTTTGGACTGCAAATGGATTGATGTACAACAACGTTTCCATGAGCTTAGTCCAGTCACCAGTGATGCAGGATGTTGACTATGCCAATATTCTAACATCTGCACTTGCGGATAGCTCCTACAAGTACTACAGGGTGAAACGCAACTCTTATCTCTCTCTTTCTCGAACTCGAACATGTCTGTATACATCCCAGCAGTTTAGCTGAATTCAAGTCATCAGTCGTCTAGTCTGGAATGCAAACGATAATGAGAACTTTTCACTTTCGGAACAGAGTATCGCAACGTGCAGTAGCAATGGCTAGAAGCTTGCTTAGAAAGCTTACTCCCGGCTCTATTCAGACTGATTCGGAGTACAAGCGGCTCCAGGAAGTATCGGACGATCATGAGCGCCCTCTCCTGCTGCTCCCAGCCAGTGGACATCTTGATCTGCAGCGCGAGTTGAAAGGGGCGATCCGAGTACGGGACGACGGCCCGATCTCGTCTGTTACGAGCTAGTGTGAGGGTTCTCAAAAAACAGAATAAGCCTTAGAAGACTGACTCGGAGACGAGTCTTACACAGTATTACACCGGTATCTATCTTTGGAGTCCTTGATAATACTCAGAGCGAGGATGCTCGGCTGAGAGGAGTGAACGTCCAAGAGAGCTTATTCCTTGAGATGCTTGACGCTCTTGCACCCCTGAAATGGACAGAAAATGCATCATCTCAAGCATACAGGGTGAAGGGGCCAGTTTCAACTTCGACGCATTTTTCTCCTGCACAACTGACTCATGGTAGCCAAATGCATGAATTAGAGGGAGAAACGGGAATGAACACGACAGTCAGAAATAATTAGAGCAGAATAAACGACGATGAGATAAATCGATCGTAGGCAACAGAGAAGCCTTTTCTGTTTGGTTGTAGGATTGAAGAGAGAAGATATGTGAATGAAGGAGTGTCGCTTATTCTTTCGCACGTGTCATAAACGGGAGTTGGCATCTTCCACACACGATGATGCACTGGAAAGGCCGCAGAGGATGCCCTGCTTGACTCTACAGCATGTTTCATCCAAAATGTTTGAGCATTCCCGACTGTAAGAGAACGACAGATAAATTTGTTCTGACGAGAGGCAACTCAATAGTCAATTAGCTCTTGCTCTCCTTTACTTCAGACGAGGACCACGAGGTGCTCGAACGTCAAGCGTTCCCTACTAAACATGTATAAACTACGGGAGAAGTGCGCTGGATGTGTACTCTTCCTACGAAGAAAACTCTCGTCAACATGTAAAAACGACGAGAAGGGCGCTAGATGTGTACTCTTCCAACGAAGAAAACCTCGAAGACCAGAAATGACCTCAATAGTCCACTGGCCGGTTGACGATGGCTGCGCGCTCCCGCATCCTGAACTCTAACTTCACCGTACCTGTGATTTTGTTTCAAATGGGATTGCCCTTGCCTCCTACAGAAGACTAATCCAGGTGCCCCTAGAAATATTCCTGGTAACCAGGAGTACTTCATTCATTCTGCAGGTAGGCTGACTACGAACAGAGAGATTTAATTGTGATATCCAAGAAAGGAATTTCGCACCGTTTATAAGTAAATGATCATATTCAGATGTCCGTAATTTTTATTGAAGCGTAGATCAAACACATATGCCCCTAGAAATATTCCTGGTAACCAGGAGTACTTCATTCATTCTGCAGGTGGGCTGACTACGAACAAAGAAATTTAATTGTGATATCCAAAAAAGGAATTTTCCTCCGTGGAATGGAACTAGAGAAATTCAGAATCGCACCGTTTATAAGTAAATGATCATATTCAGATGTCCGTAATTTTTATTGCAGCGTAGATCAAACATATATACCGTCTAGTTGAAATCATGCTTATGATCTAGAATCATTTGAAGTTATTGAGTTCCATCGGTAAGGACAGAACACGACAAAAATGATTATGATTGCAAAGAAAGATGTTTTGAAACAGAAGATGGTCATCTCTGTTCTGAGAGTTTCTAAGGTAAATTATCTAATCCTTTCTTTGTTCTTGATTAGTCCTGAACATAATAATTATTGTAAAGGGATTTGTATATACACCCTTGAAAGTGATTTTTCTTCCACTGATTCATATTTCTAAGTGCGACACGGTATTGCCTCTCCTGGGACTAGCCTTTCCATGGTTTAAAGTAATTAAGGGGTAAAATGTCTCCTAATTAAGGGGTTTCAAACTGTACATAATAAAGAGAAATTTTTTCACATATTAAAACTTGCAAAGTCTAGATGATCAACATCCCTTGAAGTATCAGTCCATATGATCGATATATCCTTTGAAGTTCCTTATTACAAAGATCAAACATAATCAAACATCAGAATTGTTTTCTCGTGATTGTCGATGATCCTTTCTCGCACTTCTGCATAAGTTCATATTGCATGCACATTATTTCTGGTGTCGTGTCATGAACAGGCTAGGATGGAAAACTAAAGTTTGGAGAGGATTTATATGCAACTTACTCTAGATGTCAATTGGATATCATCATTGTGTAGAGTTTGTTGAGACAAAAATAGCGAATCGAGCTACAAGGAAAAAGTTAAGAGGGACTAAAATTTTACTATCTTGTGATGTTGACGTGACATTATTTGCTGATGTGGAACTGAGAAATGAATGACATGACACTGTGAGATGCTGATATGACAGAATGACAATGTGTTAGAAAGTTGATGTAGAATTTGAATGACATGTCCATTTTTTATTGGATATGATATGGACGTGAGACGTGATGATAATGCAGACATTGATTGAGTATTAGAACAAAGTGGCATGTAACATGTGGACATATGGCAGGTCGCATGTTGGACATGTGGACATGACAGTTGTATTTTCAAGTAGACAACTTGGATTATATAAAGAGACTCCATGAGAGTCCAATATGAAGGATTTTGGGATTGACGTAGAAACGCTATCATATTTTTTTTAAATTTTTGCAGTAATTGTATCAAATTTGGATCACGGTCGAACACCATCAGTCTAATTACTTTCAATTAGACTTTCATCATAAGGTGGAAGAAGTGCACATACTTTGGTTGACGAAGAAGGTCTTGGACTTGAAGATCAGAAGTGCATGAGGACTCTCATGTTTTTCTGAAGAAGAAAAAGATCAAGAAATACAATTTGTGAGAGGACTCACACACTTTTATTCTTAGAAGTGGATCGAGACACTCATGACATTCTGTTTACAGACGTCCGAGCTTGATACAGATAAATAGTTATTTTCAAGGGCTTTCCAGTGAGACTAAAAGATTTGGAACCGTATAGAAAGAGGAATAAACCTTTGAAGTTCAGAGAGTACATTTGCTCTTGGACAAAAGTGCGTGACAATTCGGGCTGTAACTTTGGATCGAGGGTCGGTTTGAGGCGTGAGAAGTATGGTCAGAAAGTTGTTCTTTAGTACTTCCTGCTGGAGTTGAAAGATTCAGGGTTTGAGAAAACAGGTTGAGAACTTTTCTGATAAGAAAAATGAACAACTTTAGGTGGTCATAACTTTGGCGGAAGAAATCAGTTTATGATGTTTTATGTACACTTGGATAAAGTTTTTATGTGTTCAGAAAATTAAAAATTTATGACGATTCAACCTATTTCTAAGTCTGTTTTGTAAAACTTTATATATACCAAAAGATAATAAACTGGATAAGTATCCTAAATTGATTGCTTCACTTCACTTGTACGTGATTGCTTGCTATTCTATATCATTCATGTATATTCACCTCCTCCTGCCGGAAGAGTTAGGTGTTATATTAAACGACTATATATTTTGTAGTATTAATGAGTAAACTTTTCCGGTCTTGTATTTTCCGGAGCGCGACAGTTCAGCCAAGGTTTATGGTTTATTTCTTGCTCTCCCTGTATTTTCAGGCATGGGTTAACAAATAAATTTTATAAAATAAATTATTTTTAATATTTATATTTACTTAACATATATAGATTTCAGATAACAATAAAAGAACAAAAAATCCTAAGAGTCTATTCCAACACGTACAGAAAAAATTTTTTATAGTGATACAAAACCCAAACCCAACGCCCAACCCTGACCACAACTGCTGACGCATCCATCACTTGTATTTTTGATTCCGGAAAATCTGCTTCTCGTCTTCCTCCGTTTTACCTTTCTCGACGTTGGGATGTATATTTGCTTGCTATTCTTATCGTATTAAAATTTCTGCAGTCACGTAAAACAATATGACACTGGATGATTTAGACTATTAAAATAAATTAGTAAACAAAATTAAACTTATAGGATGACACGATCGTCAACTTATCTGTAGTCGTAAATGTCTATTTACACTACAATTGGAGGTTTCTTGATACGACTTTTGTTTATTGGCTGCACATTCTTACCGTGTATGACATTTTAAGCTACCGTCGAGGAATTCTTGGAAGCCCATCTATTTAGGATCGATTTTGTGACCCCTTAGGCTCTTTCTCCATGTCATGAAGGTTCACGCGCCAAAGGAAGTGAAAGGTTGTTTCACATGCGCCGTCAGCCAACAGTGTTTCAATTGGATTCAATGAAAAGGCTTGGTTTACAGAACTCCGTACAAACATTCCAACCAACCTGCTTCCGAAAAGAAAACATCACAGTAGCTACCTGGTGACGACGTTGTCCACGGAATGTTCTCGCTTCGGCAAGTTTGACCGGAAGAAAGAAACCGTCTTTGCCAGACGGAAGTTCGACGATGTTGGAATCTTGTCTCCATGGAGTACGAAGTATAGGTCACTAGATTGAATTTCTTTAATTTCATTATATTCCTCGCTGAATTACGAATATTACCTTATTTTCACCTAACTACAGTAGCGAAAATGTCACTGAAGTTACTTGAGAGTCCTCCTCACCTCACCCTTTTTTTCTCCTCGATCTGCATGGCAATCCACACGTATCGAAAAGCTTTATGTTTACCATCGATTGGGTGGTGCCCGGGGAATTGCTCGGGAAAGCATTTGGTGAAAACCGGTAGATATTCCGGTAGACGAGAAAAAATATCAGCGAAAGACTACTTGAACCAGATAACTTACATTACAAAGTTACACTGCTTGGTAAAAAGCTTTTCACCTAAAAGTATCCGACAGAGTTGGTTCCAAATTCTAGAAAGATGACCGAAGTAAGAACACTAAATATCGTATCTTCCCCAACACCTTGGGGTACCCTCAACATTCGTATGTTATATGGCAATTCCATCGAGATACCAAAAGTTGTGCTAGCTATGCATTGCGTGGCTAACCTTCGTTCTCGCGAGACGCCAAGGAAAACAACCCTTTCGTTTAAGATTTCTCTTTCTGCTTTTGTCTCGCAGACAACAATCTTTACTCTGACATCTCTCATTGTGCTCACTTTCTCTCTTTTATCAAATGCATAGCCTTCGCAATTCCGCGCATCCTCTTGTTTGTCTGGATACATTCATCACAAGCTAGTTCACTGAATTCCATTAATGTAAGATCAATTGGTCCTCAGATCACCGATGCATGCTTCTCGAAGTTTCAACTTTAGATCGTGTAGGAACTTCGAACCAACTTCATGGTGTATAAACATTCCTAGTTCTGTTCAACTGCCTCCCAACGAAAGCAGCGCACTGTGTAAGCTGTCAGACTTTCAAAAGCTCGTTATTGGCCTCTAGTAAAGTCTACATCAAGCTTGTATGCTGTCTTTCCCACTTCCACTTTGGGCTTTCGTTTACCTGATTCTCTTCTCCACTCCACATCTTATCTATTCATACCTCTGTGCACGACACTGATAATATAGTTGAGACACTCATACCGATGATAATACAGTTCAACTCGAGAAGGCTACCTGGCCTCATGAGCTGTCACAGAGGATCCTTGCCCTTCAGAACAAGATACCGCACATAAGAGGCCGCCTGCACTGTGGCTGAAGACAAACTTGACGCGGAACCAGTCCTGCTACTGTTCGTGCATGGTCTTAGAACTGTGGGCTACTTTTACTTCTTCCAGTGCTTTGGATAGGATAGACACGAACCTGGTCGGCTTTCCGAACTTCTGCTGGAGAACCCTTGTATATCTGCGGAGATTTGGCACAACAGTGGAAGCTTGCCTCTTCAATAGAAGACCACAAACACTGCAAGGTGCCGCCGAACACTTCTGATGCCTCAATGTCCCAAGGAGTTAACCTCTGATCTTCGCTTCTCTACGCCCTTCACAAACTTTTTACTTTTTAAGGTCGGAGAGTGCTGTTAAGGGCTTCCTTGTGGTTTCATAACAGTTCAACACTAATCATGCATTCTGCGACCAGATCAACCAGATCTAACAGTATCACACGTTCAAACTTGCAGCTGTGCCGATGAGAGGAGATGAGCTTGTATAAGACTTGCCTAAGAAGAATAATAATAGTAGGAAGACCTCAAGTGTCTAAGTGCAGGCCAGCCTCTCCCTCGAATTGGCTGGGAAGTACACAGCCCCTGTTGAGCGAGTTCTCACCTGTGAGTGCTGCTGCTGGTGCGGGACGAATAACCACCCCCTGTTAAAACCTTGATGGGTTAAACAACAGAGTATTAAGTTCATGTCACATTTTTCGTTAGAATCGTGACATCTGTATTCCCGCCACGATAAGATTCTAGTGAACCTGGACGTGCTCACGACCAAGCAGACCCCACATGCCATCACGAGTAGTCCCCCGCCACGCGTGACAAGACGAAATGCGGCTCCCTAGAGTGGCTCAATGACTCGAGCAAGCAACGACATGCAAGCAATCCAGTGATCTCGCCTTTCCTCTGGGCTGCAACTGCAGCAGTGGTGATAGATCACGTGTGTTGGGCCCAGCCGTACTTCAAGTCTTCAAGGATTACACCTGCTGAGGCAACAAGCGTGGCATTCGCATCAGTAAGTTCTCCTCGCCTTTCCCACCAGGAGATGGATTAAAACCTTTTAAATCTCAACGGCGGCTCTACCGTCGAAAGGTACCCTAACTCTTGCTCATCGTAGACTTGGATAGACTTGAGGTCTCGATGCAATTACTGCCTTCAGTTGACACGAGTCCGGATCACACGTGACTATGTGGTACGGGTTCAACCCAACTGTGCAAGTTTGACGCCATCGAAATACCGACACCAGGATTATTACAAAGACGCACGTATTTCACACAATTTGGCAAAAAGCTGATCCGACTTTCAGCTACTCGGAAAGGGTCTTAGAGAAACGTTCTGTCTAGATGGCTTGTAGTGCCAGAACTTATGGCAAGAAGCCTGGAATTTACTCACTTCTGCGTTTCATGTAGAATCAAAGAACTCAAGCTTCAATTCTTACTTGCGTAAATTAGAGCAATTCGAGAGCAGTCATCACCTACAGCCGTACCTTTACCATGCATTACATAGAAGTAACTCCTATAGTAAACATGTACATCCCATGTCAAGTTCTGTTCAGTAATGGGCAGTACCGCTCAATGTGTTAACCACCCCCGGAACCATCCTCGTCTTATTTGCTCAAGATTACATTTAAGGTTATATTTAATCTCTCAAGGTTATATTTAAGCTTATATTTAATCTCTGAGGACATCAGCCGACCAAGCCTCATTCTTGGTGAATTAGTCCGGACACCTCCTACAGCAAAGTTTTCACCGTGGGTGAGACTGTGAACTCCTAGAAGTGAAAGGAAACGATGTCAAGAACAAAGCCTTCTTTCGCAGCCTTCCCTATAACAACGACCAATAGAGTAAGCCAGCCCGCGCGCCGGGCCTCCACCTGTTATCAGGAACAGAGATCACTTCCAAGGTTTATAAAGATCACTTCCAAGTATAAACCGCCTTCCTGCTGAACAATTTGGTTCATAGAGTAATGATTATAAACTTAGGAAAGCAGCTCCGAGGAGCTCAAAGAGTAAACTACAACGGGAATACATGCGTAAGTGCTCTGCCAGGGATGCTGGCAACACTCTGGTCTCTGAGGAATCAGGACACATTAAGGCCTGATCAGAAAAATGAAAAGCAACTCCAGACGACCTACTCTCACCCAACTTAAAGCTAAGGAATTTCCAAATAGTCGGGGTTCATAGTACCTCGCAACCCAACTTACCACCCATCCCGATATGAGAACTGTCAGCGGCGGCCTCATGGGTGGCGAAAAGACATAAATTGGGATGTATTGTGGCGGGAGAACAAACAGAGCCCGGAAGGACCTAACAGAGTCTTTTCATATATATCGTGGTTGCAAAATTGCACCCACCAATCCTGGATCATTCTAACATCCTGAGCCATCTGATATACCAGTCACCTTCATTAAGAAGACTAAATCAATGTTACAAATACCAAAGCTTCAGGCAACACCAACGTGCACAACTCCACCTGCATTTCCTCGAACTGGTTTGCGTCAGGTTGTACTCATGCATTATAACCATCCGGTAACTGTCCGAGCGAATACTGGGCACTTCCGTGACGGCTGCTGTTCAACCAAGTACTCTGCCTTTGTACAAAATTAGGCCACGCCACTCTCTCCAGGTTTGTGACTTCCCAACTATAGCTGCCGAGCTCTAGATGTGCTCCTACAAGCCATATTATATACCGCGCACAATATTCAAAACTGTGCAAGTCACCCCCACGTAGACCGTCCCGTCCAACCAGGACTCCATTAGTTTAGAAGATCAAAGCGAATCGTCACTCAACCAGAGCAATGTCGCCAATGCTATTGGATTACACATGTGCATGCTTGTGATGAATCGCTGTCCGTATCTTCATCGTCCGAGTCACCTGTTTCACTGCAATCACATTATACGCATCCACCACTCCACGAGGTTATAATCTGATCATCTCTCTTACAAACGAATGCAAACGATATGTATCATAATTAATTCCCGGAGGCACGACTGAACAGGTCAACTTACACATTCCGAGCATCAGACCACGCTACACACTGGAAGTTATGAGATACAAGAAATATTGCAGAAAATAAGTGCGTCCTCACATCGTCATGGTGACTGCATACAGCTCTTTGGACTCCACACTGACCGATGTTCAGCCAACTAAGGTTATAAGCACAAAGCAGTTCTATGATCTGAAGCTACAATTGTCATCCCTCCAGGACCACTGGTCACGCTCACAAATTAGCTGTCAGGTTCAGAGGAAATCCGGGACCTAGCGCCCGAGTAGCAGGGAGAGGCGGAACTGCGTAGTATTTCCCCTCGTACGTTTTCTGTGCATTACAAAAGTCCTTTCGATCTTCTCCTTCTTCCGAAACTGAGGACAGGCAGATTCATCTAGCGAAATGGACATCTATGATACACTCCTTCCGATTGTTGACAGTGGCCTCAGTTTTCATCAGCGGTAGAAACCGCATATGCAAGCACAAAGCTGAAGCCACCGAAGGCTACATAACAAACCCAGTAAACTGGGTCGTAAGCATACGAATCACTCGAGATAGATCCCTCGCTTTGTTCGTCAGAAGTCTTGCCCTCCTTCGCTCTTGAGACTGAGACTCAGGAAACAGCGAGCAAGCTCAGGCTCAGGCTCCAAACTCCGGCCAAACAATCAATTATTACCTTCATTCCTGGAGGAAGCGACGTATTTCGGTAATAAATTTCGAGCTTTCCAATGCCTAATGTCGCTACCCAGGGTTGAAACAGGTATATCCCGTACTGCAAAGCTCATGACACCGCGAAAGCCACACGCTACACTGGAAACTACGATGGAAACTAAGTTGTGCGGGCAAGTTGACTTCAAGACAAAAGGCCCTCGTCAACAAGCAATCCCTGACTGGCCACGTGCTCCATACGATGCTCTGCATAGTTAAGTAGAATCTCTGGACGGAGTCTTTCTAGGACACCCGCATTTGCACTTTCGTATACCTTACAGCAGGAGGGCGCCAGAACTTCCACTTATGTCCATATGCCACTAAGACAAATAATAAAATATGGTGCTGGAAACGGAAATTCACTGATTGCGGTCCGTACGACAGCCAGCATACCTTTTCTCTCCACTCGCAGAGTCTGTTCCCAATCGTTCTCGAGTCAAGATAGTAACGAGGTAACTTCCCATACACTATTCCGTGGACCACAACTACGTTCAATCGTAACTTCGTTCTCTACAAGCTTACATGAGTACAGAGTTGAAGCTCAAAATTCACTTCTCAACGCGCAAATCGCGGAAGTCAGCTAATAACTGTCCAGAACTCTGCTTTTCCTTCACATAATCTGTCCTAACCAATTGCTGAAGATGGTTCCAAAGCTTGGAAGCCAGGAAAACTGTACTCCACGACTCTCACATTTCAAGCGGGCCAGAAGACGAGAGTTCCATGGTCAAGTGACCTGAATGGTATCGCTGACGGAGATTTCAAGAGTTTGAGAACCATCGCAACAACAAGCTACATTTGTTTAAAACCTCAAGCGAGACGCTGACGGAGATTCCAAAAGTTAGCGGGCCCCGTAGCAACGAGTTACATTTGTTGAAGAGCTCATGCGAGACGAGGAAATGTTTCAGAGAAAGCCCTACTAATTGCAACAAGTTACATTTGTTGAAGAGCTCATGCGAGACGAGGAAATGTTTCAGAGAAAGCCCTACTAATTGCAACAGAGAGAGAGAGAGAGAGAGAGAGAGAGAGAGAGAGAGAGAGAGAGAGAGAGAGAGAGAGAGAGAGAGAGAGATTTCAGAATGTGGTTATGATTGATCAAAGTTAGTTACCTGGGTTCGAACTCCCAGACTTCCGTAAGATCTTTTCCATGGCTGTCCGTCCACCGTACTTTGCTCGTTTGACGCTGAGGTGATCTAGCAACAGCGGCTCCATTTCCTTGTCCAGTCGAATTAGGTCCTCCATTAGCTCCGTCGGACTCCGAGCCAATATTGTGATCAGACGAACCAAGAGACTGGGTGTGTCTGATGGCAGGTTGATGATGCGGAGAGCCAATGGCAAACATGGATTGTCGTCTTAGGTTACTCTTACCCGGAACTTTGAGCTGAGATTGTACGGGTAGGGCACCGAGGCTGTGGCCATTCGAAGGTTGGACGGTTTCATCAGCAGCCAGGAAAGCAGTCACAGGAACGGGAGGGGGAAGAGGCAAGGGCGCGGATGGCGCCATAGGTACATCCCCACGGGAAAAAGGGTCGTCTTTGTCCACTTCTCGAATGGAGGCCGAATCCTCAGGTCCGTTGCAGCAACACAATAGAAAAGAGGCGCACCCACGGGGCGCTTTCTTTTCTGGCGCCAGCGAGTGCCTCCTTTGCCTTCCCTTCTGCTGATTGATTCCTCTGCCTCGCTCCCCAACCTCGAACCACACTCTCTCATCCCCTCTCTCCACTCCTCTCTATTCTCGATTGAATCTCACTCTCTCGCTGTGTGTGTCCTCGCTACCTATCACTTGCTCACTTCTCGTTTTCCGATAACGCTCCCTTCTTCCTTCTTCATTCTGCAGCCCCGCCCGCGGTGCTCATCTCTTCTTCATCTCATCGCTCCTTCGCTGTCAACGACATTGGAGCATCTCCTTTTCTCATGCCTTACGCTCGTCTTACTCCCTTGCTCACCGCCCCAGGCCTCTCATCTTGTTCTTCTTCTTCTTCTAGACTGAGACACATTCTCCGCCTTCTCTGTCTCCATAACCATATCGTCGCATTCTGTTCAATCCTGTCCCTTTTCTTTCCCCATTTTACCGCTCAATCAAACGGATTGCCGAGATCTCTAACCTCGCCACTCGTTCCCTCTCAAAAACCTGCGCATACACCACCAGCACTACTCGTGCTCCCAGCCTCTAGAAACGGGTGGCAATAATGCGTTCCTCGGGACAGCAGCAACAGCAATATCTCAACAGGCCAGGCAGCAGGGACGAACGGGAAGAACTGCGGCATCTCCACGCACGCACGAGTGGCAACATGAATATCATCAAGAGAATCGAATCACTCGCGCAATCACTCAATCAAATGGCACGGCGCTCTCTGCTTTCCTGTGTGTGTTTGTCTGTCTTTGTGTGCATAGTGTATCTGTCTGTGCGAGTCAGGGAGAGTCTGTGAGAGAAAGTATGCGTTCTTGAGAGCACAGAGCACCGGACGAAGGCATCGGTTGTGGTAAGGTGTTCCAGAGGGTGCCTGGGGTTAGAGTATTTGTTTGTGCCTGTGTAGAGTATATCTCAGTAGTGTGATTGAGGACGAGGCACAGCAGAGAGACATGCTCCTCGGGCAGTGGAGACTGCTCGCATCAAGCAAAGCAAGGAGGAAGAAGGAGACGGAAGGGGTGGGGGCCAGCGCAGTCAAGCATCCAACAAAGCAAACACACATCCAGCCCCACCGGAGCCCTTGCCCATACCTGCCCCGCCCCGGCCCATCCCAGGCTCCCAGCCATCCCCATCCATCCCAGTTCGGCCCAGACAGATCCTCCTTTCCGATCCGGACGGACCGTCGAGTGATGAAGGCTACGGTGAAAGAAATTGAAATGTCTGTCGACATCGCGGAACGAAACAAGAGAGCGAGAGCAAGGAAAGAAAGAACAGGTAAGAAAGAAACTTGGCCTTGAACTACCTGGAAGTAAAAAGCCTAAGTGTTCGATCGTAGTAAAGGACGACAAGAGGAGATAGTGGTTGGTTCGGCTCGCTGGTCAACTTGTGCGGCCCAGTCACCTGTGACTCGCCACCAGTTCAAAATGTTGTTCCACTTTTGTTGCTCGGCCTTTTCCTTTACCCGTTCCCGACCCTAGAGAGGAAAAGAAAAATGATGGGTTAGCAAAAAGTCAAATCGGGCAAATACAATAAAAAAAGACGGGGACGCCGACACATCAACACAAGGACAGCTACGGAATGAGCGAAATGAGTGAAAGCTGGTGATAAACAACAGACACGAGTACCAAAAGGAAACCCAAGCAACCACCAATTTCTTCTCGCTCTCCTCCCATTTCCACCCCCCACGCTGGGCCCACCCGCCCGACGCCACCTCCTCCTCCCGTTCTCCTTCTATTTCTGGATTCTGGAGGATGAGAGAGGGAAAAGAAAAGAAGCGGGCGAGAGGGAGCGAGCGAGCGGAGTGTTGTCTCATTTTCCCCTCCAACCCTAAAAGCTGAAGCTGTTCCCTACCCAACATAGAAAGATTCTCATCCGCTGTGGATTTCATGGGCAGCTTCACCGACCACCCATGCAAAAGCGGAAGCTCGACCGGACCTCAAGGCTCAAAGCTCTCACACTCCAACGAACCGACCGGTCACCTTCTCCCTGCGGCAACTGGTCGGTCCGTTCATCCGATCCACCGAGTTGACATGAGCCCGGAATAGCATATGATAGCATGAGTACGTGAATAAATGCGTGATTACGTACTCGTCCCCTCCCTTTCTATCCGGGAAAACTCCCCCTTCTCTCTCTACTCTAATTAACTACAGAATTTCTTATTTTTTCTTATTTTTTCTTATTTTATATTCTCTGTTCCTTCGTTTCATTTCACCATTTTCTTGTAATTTCCCAACATTTTCCTCTTGATGGAATTTTGATCCCTCTTGACCTGCTCAATTTTGATCTTTAACAATTAAAGAAATGTAAACGTTAGGCATTTTACCTAGAGGAAAGGAATACTTACTATTATTCTAGTAGCAAGTGTAGTGTATACTGTACTATTTTAGTAGCATTTAGATATATAAAAGACGGAGAGGGGAGTTCTCTTCATTTCTTCCTTATTGTTCTTTCATAAGGAGATCCTTGGTTTAGGACTGGAGGGAGTGGACTGGACCGCTGACTTCAGTCAAGCTTGTAGTCTCCACTCGATTGTCCTCAAATCATGCCCACCTTAGAAGAGAAATTCTCGTTACCGTATTTGCGGGTAGGTTGTATCCAGTTTCCTGGATCCATCAGTCTCGTATTTCGGATCGAACACACAGATTCCGACGCTTATTGCCGTGTTTGCAGCTTCCTTTATCTCGTGCGGTCATCTTCCGGATATCCTTGCCTTCTGCTTTCCCATCTGTCTGGTCTAAAGCTAACTCTTTTGGCTCCATTATATAGAGCATCGATACGAAACTCTACATTCTCTGACGTGGAAGTAAATAAAAAATAATACATAATTGAGATGAATCCAGTAAAAGAACAAGAGTACCTCTTGATTTATGAGAGAGACTCATCAGACTTTTTCAGCGTGTAAATAAAGCTGAAAAGCATTCAGTTGTGTAATGATGGTAGTTATATATAATTAAGAATAGAGCCAGTAGCTGCAATGCAGCCACCTTGTTTCTTTTTTAATAAATATTCTATAAATTTGCATGGCTAACGGTTGACGTGGGACAAAAGAATTAAACCCCAAAAGATGACACAATATGGAATTACGTTTGTCATTTTCTCTGTCCTTTTCACTTCACTTCCTTTTAAATATCCTCTCCCATGTCACTCCACTAAATTCACTTTCTCTCCCTGCCAAATGCATAGCCTCGAAGTACCATTCGCAACACCTTGTTTTATTTTTATTTTATGTTCTGAAGCTTTTTAGTTCCTACTCATTTCACATGCACGGTCTAGAAAATATATTTGTACATCCTCATCGTATCTTTTTGTTACTTCCAAATTACTTTATTACTTTATTACTTTATTTATTTATTTGGAGCTCAACTCTGGCTCGCTGTGTGCCTCTAGTTACCGTTAGCTATATTTTTATTTCCGAAAGTAGGTGGTCTGAACGTCATCCCATCTCATGCATTGGGCTACAAGGAGGACGCATAAAGCTTGAGAAGTTGAGAGCTTCCAGGAGCGAGAATAATGAACCGCCAACTTTTGTTTCATAATTGCTCGTTGGGGACAGTTTTTATCCTTCCCATTCATAAAGAAAAGATACTTCAGAGCGTTATGGTGGTGGTGTGTCATGTGGGCCTCCATTCGATTCACCCTCTTAGGGTTATCCCAACATCCACCTCAGAAGCTCGATGTATTGAGAATTGAAGGACCCATCGAAGGTCTCACTTGCTTCTCCTTTCTTTCTCGCCTTTTCCTACTGCAAGGAAAGCCGAAAAGAGTCGGCCGAAACTTGCTAGGGTGTATCGAAGCCCTACAACTGTATTCGTTTGTCCTATCCCGTGAGGCACCTGATATGGAAACTTGTCTTACTACGTAGTTATCCAATTTTTCCTTTTATTTTGAATATGGCTGAAAGTCCATTAATTGAAGTTCAAAACTGTCTCTAATAGCACCACACAAATCTATTATAGCAAAAACGAAAGTTGATATTGATATGGACATTCGAGTCTAGTTAGAACAAAACACAAGTTGAGAGCACAGTTTCAGAATTCTACTTTGCTGTACTAGTTTTAGTGAGAGAAGAATACTGTTAAAATGTACAGAGAAAAAATGCAAGAATTTTTCTTAAATTCAAGGACCACCACATAGTTTTCCTTGTGTAGACATAGAGATTAGTATATAGGTCTTATTCGTATTTTATATTAAATTAAGAGATGAGTTGACTGATGATCGAGGACAAAAACATTTCATTCTTCCTTGTATGGAGAAATCCACTTGTAATAGCTCACAATGGTTATAATATTTTAGATGAAAAAGCCAATTTGGTGCCAAAAGATGTACATAATATATTTAGATGGATGTCTATGATTTTACTCTAGCTACTTATTGTAATTATAACTCTTTAATTAAGCTCTAATGGCATGATTATGACATCGAATCATAGATTTCTAAATAAAAATACTGTATGAATACAAAGTATTTAGTACTTCGAATAGTACTTCGAAAATATTTTCTAAACAAATAATCTAATACCATCTATAGTTCTGGATGAGTTTGTTTTTCTGAAATTTGATTACAGTTTAATGAACTGGACTGAAATAAATAACTAGATTGCAAGTTGTTGTCTATTCTGAGTTTAATTTTGATTTTTTATGATAGTTTGAAAAAAGCTAATACCCGTAGTGATTAAAATCACTTCAAGTTACATTATCATGTTGGAGTTACGATGTCTATTTGTTATTTATGAATGTTATTCTTAATCATTCTTAATGGTATAATGTATAAGGTCTCATATGTGATCAACATGTATTATGTATTTACATTATAATACATTTACATTGTATTATAAAGATGGTTTGTATTTATTTCCTTAAATTTCAAATATATTTTAAGTATGTATGTTTATAGAATAGATCTTGTATTTCATTCACTTTTCAATATAAACTTATGCTCTTATTAATGAGGTTTTACATATACCATCTTTAATTATTATATATTCTACTGATCATACAATCCACATGAGAATTTAAACTAACTTTCAAGTTATCTATACATAAAGTAAATGAAATGCAATGATTTTTACTCACTAGATTTTGATATTATAGAAACACGATTAATTAATTTTAGTACTTATTTGTGGATACGAATTAGGAGACTTTGTATTCTTAGTCTACATAAGATTCTATTATTTTTATAAAAGCTTTCAAATATATTTAACAAAAAATAATCTAATAGAGTATACAAATAATTCGGATGAATTTGGATCGTAGGTGCTAATTAGGTTTAGTAAAAAAGTGACCTCCGAGGCTGAAAATGATCCACAGTCAATTCATTTCGTATTCTCGCAATCCAGGAATTGAGATCATAAGCATTGTAACTTTCTGGACTTGAGATTATACTATTGTAACTTTATTTCTTTTGTTAATGAAATCTCACTATGTTGTCAAAACCAAATGTCTGATTATATCATACATTTAATACATCTGATTTTATTAGTTTTGTATAAAATTGAAAAAGATATGGTATGTTTTATGACTAATGTTATGGGAAACAAGCAAGCAAAGGCATTGGACATTTTGGGTTACTACGGGTAGCCATAATACAAGCGTTTAGATTTTATATCAGTGAACACGAGGTTGGAATATAATAACAAAGGTCTTGTTGTTTCTTTTTATTGGAAGGATATTGCTCATATTTTAAAACTTGAGACAATAATCTTAGTAATCAAGCATAAAGACCAACTGCTAATATTTAATTAAGAGAAACCATCCGAATGGTCAGTATGTCACATTGAGATATAATTAATATTGAGTTCTCATGGTCCGTATGTTCCGATGAAGTTGATAGTATAATCACATTGCGTAATGTATCATGTATTCTTCCCTTTTATATAAAAATTCTGTTTACTTTTTATCATATGTATATTTCAATGTAAATCGCTGGAAGTAGATGAAAGGAGTGAACAAATTGTATATTTCTTGTAAAACTTGAGAAGTTATAATTTCTAATTCTTTAGCTATAAAAAGGATTTCGTTCCAACAAAACCTAACAAGATATTTAATTGAACTCTCTTTACAACATTTTCAGTTATCTAAAGAATGAAAGACAGATCACAAGGAAGATCGATTGTCAAAATTTACAACACAAACACCAGATAAACCTAAGGCAGAACATCCAAGAGACACGATCACTATTAATACGCATGTAACCTGAACTTTCGACTGGAGAGAAAGGAGAGGATAAGCATGATATCCGGATGGTAAATTCGGCTATTCCATTCCTTGACAACATAGTTAGGCCATGTTTGACTATAATTAATTTTGAAAATTGGTTGAAAATTTGAAAATATTTCAAAGTGTATGGTGTACAACACTTGCAGCATAATCATCCATGTACACTTCCTTGCATATTCACTTTCTCCATCTTTCGATGGAAGAGGTAAATATGCAGGAGTTTAATTTAATACTGAACCCTTCCTGCAGGAAAGATTAAATATTAAATTAAACTCAGTGTATATTAATGTATAAATGAGTAAGAATTTTTAGACTTGTACGTTCTGAAGCGCGGCACTCGAGTCAAGCTTTATGGGTTATCTCTTATTCTTTTCAAGTTTCCAGGTATGCACTAAAATATAAATTTTATAAAGTATTTAATTATTTATATTTACTTAATATATATATATATATATTCCTGATATCATTAAACGAGCAAAAATTCTCAGAGTTCTTCCAGCATGCAAGGAAGAAGACTTTGGTTTCTTCCCACGCCACCACGTCTTCTCCGCTTGTTTTTTTCCTCCCCGGCCGGAGGTTTGCTTTGGATGCATATTCATCTGTGTTTATGTTTATAAATATCATGTCAAAGACTCATCTGGTCCACGAAGAAATGCAAGTGCTATATTAACTTCAAACACACATATTCTTTTAATTTAGAATCAAGTAATATAGTGACAATCCGTTCCGTCTACAGTCTCGATGGCATGCGCTCGAGTCCTACCAAGGTGATGAAATTACTCTTCAAGTGAAAATAAGAAGTTGATTGGTTATTTGAGCACTAGATCAAGAGAAGATAAGAAACTGAGAGATAAAATGAAACATTCATGAATTCATAGAAGAATTAGAGGGGTGGCTTTATTCTTCACTCTTGCATAGAGTAAGCGAGGTTTGCACATGATTCATTCTAGAACTAAAATAAAACTGTTTAGAAAAATGATGATACTCTAACAAGGCGAACAAACAAAGTTGAAGTGATTATAATATAAGGAAGTAAACACTATAGTAGGAAACGAGAAGTTCTACAAAGGAGTCGAGGACATTTTTAGGAATATAAAATAAATATAAAAAGTACAATATCCAAAAAAGCAAAAGGCAATGATAGATTATAAGTACAACAGAAGTTAGAAAGTAGACATGTGACGTGGTAATAACCAAGAAACGGTTATTTGCACTTTCTCTCACAATTCCTTGAGATATTAACTTTCCTTACCTAATAAGAAGATGCGGAGAGATAGATAATATTTAGGACCACTCGAAATATTCTAATTTAACTCAAGTGTAAAAGTTTATGTGGAGGGATAAACTTTTCCTCCAAAAGCCTCATGAGTATTCTATCGAGTGATCCTTCAAACGTGAACCTTTTGACAACAAGGAGGCTTGTCTTATCCAAGCCCTTCGACCTTGTCCCTTTGTAACGACAACTCACGGAAACCTTTCCATGTGTGCGAAGGTTCTCGAGGATGTCACTAAATAGTGTACCAAATCATATTTTAATGAAAAATTAAAAATACAGAAAATAATTATATGGAATTTATGAAAAACTTGGCTTTTCTGTCCAAAGTACTCAAAACTTGTCCGTCCAACTCAACACCAGAAAACCAAGACGATAATCCAGTAGCTCGATGCCATCACTACTGAACCTCCTAGAAATTTGAATGACTCTATGCACCTCGTTTATACTCCCCCAAAACCCGAAATCGAGTTGATAACGTGATCCTTCTTGAAAACTGATGGGAGCCGTGATTCTTCTTGAAAACTTCAATAAGGATAAACAGTGTAGTTTGTGCTATCTTCCTACTCCTCTTTGCGTCATAACAATTGAGGGTTGTTGATCTTGTATATATTGATCAGGTTTAGCATCACGTGCAGTGGATCTGAACATCACCGATAATAGCATTTCGAGTTGAACATTTAATGAAATGCAATATAGTTTACCTTACTTAAAATTATTCGCAGATCTATTTTGTCATCTTGTGTAAACTAGATACCCAACCAATATTACGGATTACGAGATTCACTGAACGAAAAACTCAGTTTGCAGTCCTTCTGGACTTTAAGATGTAAACACACTATCAGACCCATATTGAGACCGTCGCTGAAAGAAACATGTACATAAAGGAATGTTCATCTTTTTAAGTAGAACGTGACGCAATGAACAGCCGACAAATGAAAAGATCCCATCAAGTCATACAAGAGAAAGAGGGATCTAAAGGATCAAGCAGACAATGCCTGCCGAGGAAAGAAGAACATCGAGGCTAAACCTCGTTATCTATAGCACTAAAGTTGCATATCGCTCGTAAAATAGCAAAAATTGATAAATCAAAACTCCTGCATATAACAAGTGCACATGAAATAGCATTGCTTACTGCAATTGTTCTTCTGTGGGTCGCATTTACTAAAGCTATATGTAGAGCAATGAAAACTTGTTCTCTAAAGAAACGTAGCGTAAAAAAAGAGAGAAAGTGCTACCCTGCATCTCTCATGGTAAGCTTTGGCACAATCCTCGAATAACAATGCTGAACTATGAGACTGACGATCCATATATCTCCAAGGTTAAAGTGATGAAGTAATGTCTCTCTTACATATCCTTATACTTGATCACCTTCGCTGCTGTCGTCATGCTTACTTGTGCTACCACCGAGTCTCGTGTTAGATCCGTGACAACCATATATATCATTGAGATATGATCCTCTCCTATCATATACATGTCAGCTTTCACTAACCCTCTCATCTGAAAGACATACCATTGCTCTCTTCATGTATGTAATCACTCTCTCGTGCTATAGCAAACACAACGGTGATGAGGTCATGAGTAGCTAAACGTTCCCCACCATGAAGACAACGAGCAAGATGTCTACCCGAGATGTCGAGCGAGACACTACACTCACATATAGATAGTGCCGAAGTAACAAGTTGGTCCAAGTATAAGCAGAACTTCATCGATGTAGAGGAGATAGTCGGTGCGAGTCGAAATGCTATAATGCAAGATTAAACTATGAGTAAGGAGCTACCCTTGTCCGAACAAGAGCGGAGTCAAACTCTAGTATCTCGTGAGATGGAAGGGTCAATTAAGAGCACGTTAATAACTTGTTGAAAGTGTTGCGTTATCAAAGAGGATTATGATCTGCAAGATCCATCGAAAGTTAAGGTATTGAATCGACGATGTGTCTCACGTATCTTAAGAGTCAAAATATATATTGTCTCACAGAGACACATCTGTAATGGATAAGAACCATCCTCTACCTTTGTCACATAGCTCTCTAAACGGTCTATCTCGCATGAGGAAACGATAATAGAACCAAGGTGTTGAGAAGACCCAACTACCAAAAGGACTGTCGGAGCAATCTCCTCCATAGATAGCAAACCCATCCATCACATGATATCAATGATGATGTCTGCTTACGTATGAGAGATCATGTCACACACTCAAAGGTCTCCGGTCCTAAGATGTCGTCAAAGACTCATGATCCTACTATTAAACTCTCTAAGGTGAGATGAAGATAAGAGATAGATGTACTGTTTAGAGTAAGTAACTCGGACGACGTGGTATGAAAGAGTAAAGGATACCAAAGGTAACTTGAGAGTCCTCTAACATACGGAGGTCCTGAATATACAAAAGTTCATCCGTCATAGCAATATCTAAGAACCGGAAGATGAAGTTCTCAGAACCTACTGGTATTCCGGGGATGCATAAACCATCTCTAGGTGTAACAAAGCCTTTTGAGAGTTGGAGGTCTGACGGAATTTCTATGAGAGACCAAGCTATGCACTTTGACACCTTCAGTCTCAAACCTACCAAGATCAATCCAGAGACGAGGTGATAAAAAGCATCAAGATTTGGTTCATCGGACCTACGATATGCGTACCATCAACTAAAAAAAAAAAAACATAACATGGAGCAACCAAGGTGGTGGTCAAGAGAACTCTACAGTGAGCTAAGGCAAAGAGGGATCAATCCAAGGAGTCTCCATGACGAGTACGTGCAGCATAGTCGATGACTGTAATTTTTTCTATCGAAAGATTGTGTTGATAATAAAGAGAGGAGAAGAATCATAGAACGATTGCACGAAAGGAACGAGACTTGCCAAAGATCCACCACCATTCATAAGCTCCCTAAAGATGGAAGCATAAGAAATACTACTAGAAGTATTTTCTACGTCCACTTGTAGGACAATCCAATCGGGATGGATGTCCAAGAGAGCCTTAATGCCGAAAGACACATAATCACAATATCCAGGTGTAACAACTCCAAACTGATGTGGACAAAGTGATCTTAAAAAATATTTCGAAGCTGAAGAATAATGATACGACTAATAAGTCATAAGAGAATCTCGTTGATGACTATAGATGAAATCTCTCTTCCATATTTCATCATGTCAAAGTCTAGCTATCTCCAATACCTGAGCTATAAAATGAAGAATATGTCCTTGAGATATGTCCTTGAGCTACTGTTATCAATATCTGGAAAAGCTCTGTGAAACCAGTAGAGGAGTCGTCTTTACGAAAACAATCTCGTAGGACTAGTAGACCATCTCAAACAGACCTCCAGAAGATAGACGTGGAGTTGTACACAAGGCCTAGACAAACAGAGATCTGTCAAGATATAATGACTTCTTAGGTTAGATAGTCATGAACCTCAGGTGGTGAAGGATCACCCGATGATGATGAAGAAAATGCAATGAAGTGATCGTCTTCTCATTAGGACCTGCTATTAACAAAAGATGTAATGTTACAACAACTCTATTATACTCTCCAACCTGACCTAACATCTTACAACATCGTATACAAGCGAAAGTTGAGACGTCACGTGTACAGACAGACTTATTCTTATCTTGCATAGCACATACTAATTCTTCTTGTAAGACAGCCCAGTCACCAGCATGAAATATATGAAGAGGTGCGGTCACCTCCTGATGTTCTACTCTGTCGTCTCGAGTATAACGAAGACATCAAAGAGATAGTAAGAGAAATAATAACCACGCCGTCTCGTCTCTGTTGTTTCGTGCTAATATGTAGAAGATAGACGGAATGTCTACCTGATCTATGAAGAGCACGAGGTAGTCAATGAAACAAGCGCCAACAAAGAGAATTCGTTTCGAACAATCTCATAATAGTGTCAGTGTGGACTTTCATCAACCACTCTCACGATTCAAGAAAAACTTAAAAAAAGAGAGTTAACGATGTCATAATGATCGCACGTGTAGATATTAGTTCTCGCCTAACCTAGACATCCGATACGAGATAGTCATAACTTGATGTGCATTTTTTTCACACGTGACTGATCGCACACCTTGCATGATGTGTCTCGGATCGTCTCTTCCTCATGAGAAAAAAATTACCTATAGCTAGAAAAGGGACCACTTCATTCCATTTTAATAGTACAGTTTGCTCCGGTTCGAATCCTCGTTGGACAGAAGGGAGGTAGTCCGTACGGGGCCAACCGAAGCCCTGCCAAAAACATGCGACGAAGGCTGGGTTTAGGAGACAGCACACAAATGATCCACTGGCGTGCTTTTGAGGACAAGGGTTTTTTATTTCGTTTCGTCCCATCCCCGTGGACCGGTTCTAAATCCTGTTTGTTTAAATTGTCGAGGTTTTGGGTGAGACGCCCCGGGAGATGACAGGAAAGGTGCAGACCGGGAGGGAGGAGGAGGAGGAAGAAAAGGAACTTGATAGAACACGCGTACATTTTTCTGAAGATGCTGAGTTTCCTGAGAAGCGCGAACCGAAGAAGAAGTTCGCTAGATTCGGCAATTATTATAAGTGCTATATATTTCCTGTAAGCCGGTCTAATGTCAGTATTGGGACTTCAAGGTATCTTTCTTTTTGTTTTCAAGCTCGACGCAGAGCCTCATTGCATTTGTTTGGTAATGTTGTAGCTTGGCAAGACTCTTGATGAGGATCCGAGGCTTAAGTTCTTCGAAAGGGAATGGTTCGAAGCTAAGGATTGTCTGGACATTGGCTGCAATGAAGGCTTTGTAACGATCTCCATTGGTATTCCTTTCCTCTGGTCTCCAGAATCGAGTACTAGCATGGAGCCTCTGACCTGTGTCATTTTCGGCTTCACTTGAGAATAGCTGGTCTTTTGGCTTTCTATCCTCTTGTGTACTCCCTTTAATCATCGATGGGTCTTTGTTGCAGCACAGAACAGTTTCTCCGGCAGTTGTACTCCTCAATTTTGTTTTGTTTTTTCTTTTAATTTCAGAGTATTATCATCGTCATGAGATAATTGTAGTTCTGTTCTACTGAACGTTTACGGGCATAACGCAGCGTATATCTTGTACAACTAGTTTTAACATATATTCGTATGAGAGTGTTAGATAGTCGAGTTCACACCTGCTCATCACTTACAGCTGTGTCAGTGACCCTTGTGCAGAAATTTGTGGGCTATGGTAATTCTTACAGTAACCAATTCTTTACTCGTCTACCTGTGCTCGCTTGTTGGCTCCCACCTTAGTAACAATGTTTTATGAAGAGCTGTGCACTTCTCCTTTTTTCTCCTCAGTTCCTAGAACTCTCTGTATAATTCGCTTCTGGTGTTTCTTCGCTGGTCCTATTTTGCGCGTTCCATTCAAGTGTCTGAAGCATTGTGCCTGCATCGAACAGCTATACTCATGGACAACATATATGATGTGCTCCTGGTGCTTCTTAAATCTCATTTTCTTTTCTGCATTAGAAACCGCATATGCGTAGATTTGTATGCACTGCAAATTGTAGATTTCTTCCATATTGCACTGCCAAGCAAGGAAGTACCTATACAGTTCCATTGATATGATCCTTGGTTAAAGATATTAGCTAACTTCATGTTTAAAGTTAACGCACATTCATACACCCCCCTTAGCTACTGACTTCGTTTCGATCACCTTGCACTGCGTACTGTAGATGTCACTACCTTGCACTTTCATACCTAGTGGCACCATCTCAGGTACTGTGCGCGGCAATTCACATTCCCACTGGTCACTCCCCATAGGTTACAGAGCTAACTTGACGCTCCAAGATAGCACACAGGCTACCTTTCTTTTCTAGAACTTCTATGTACTCCACTGGGTTATTTACTGGGTGTTACCTCTGTCTTTGAGCGTGGTTCTTGCTCCTTAGCTGAGCTGCCATTCTCCCGGTCGATTCCAGTAGTAGCCGTATGAGAATCGGTCGTGAGTTGGTTGTCGATGGGGATCTCACTACTATTTTTCAAGGTTTGAAGCTGGGCGGGACTCATTTGTGTATGGCGTTTAAATGATCAGCTCTGACCGAGAAAGCCAAAAGCAACTTAGTATGGTACGTACCATCCTTGTACGAGAACACAGGCTACCTTTCTTTTCTAGAACTTTGTAGGAAGGATGGTACTTTCGATACTGTGCTCTGGTAATCATGAGGGTCTACTGCCATTTGTCGAAGGCTGATCTGCCATGAGAGACGAGAGTATTTGCATGTGTTATCAGCACTTCTCTTTTCAACTGGGTATCACCTTGTGCATTTTAGCATCTACCATAGAGTTCGTAACAAACCTTTCTGGCATTTCTTCAGCTTGAGTGTGTCCAAGTAGGTGCATTTGAATTGGGGTGATCGAGGACTGGTGCGCCTTTTCGCCAAGATTTACCATATACTTCGGCCGGTTAGTAATCTTTTCAGCTACTTGGTTTGTAAGTTTAATCACATAACTACAATTGAGGATTTCCAAGGAACTTTACTTTAGTCGTCCTAAGATCGGTTAAATTCTTAAGAAGACTGCTTCAGATTTGGTGCACTGAGTATTGTTGCCTGCTTGTGTAGGGTGGTATCCTCATTCTCGAGCCACAATCTTGGAGCTCTTATGAGAGAAAGGCACACGTTTCCAAGGTAATTTCCTTTACCACTGTCTCTCGGGATGCTAAGAGTAGGATATTTTCCTTATTTTGCAGAGCAAGATGTGTTCTGGCGTCTTTGTCGTTCTGTTGTTTGTTTGCCTTTGGGAGACCGTTGAGGGAATTTATGACAGTCGTGGCGATGATTATCCAGAAATCGACAGCAGAAGTTGGCCTATCTACTCCCATTAGGAAAGAGTAACTTAGGATGCCCGAACTTCGAGTTGGGTACGAGTAGCTTTCTATGTTGAGATGTAACATTCCAGCTTCTTCAGAATAACAGCGCTTGAGTGTCCTGTCGACTGATGTAGGTGACTAGAAGAATTTTCAGCGTAATTCGGATCAGGCCCTGCCATTTTACCAAGATTCTTCTTGAGAAGGTATGGTCCAAACGTACTCTAGTTCTGAAATGTATCATACGTTCTGTGATGAGCGGATTGCCTCAGGTTATGGTTACTTCATTTCTAAGAAATAAACGAAACGGTCCAAGTAACTCCTGAGATTCGGACATGGGCCTGACTCGGGTCAATGATTTATGAACTTACCAAAACGTGCAGCCACTTGGAATTCGGCTTTAAAATAACAGCGGGTAGACAGTGGCATTCCGGCTTACATGGAAAGAAAACTGCTCATGTCATAGTTGTCTACCGTCGTAGAATGCCACTTATCTAACGAGTCTGAATATGTACTGAATTGGCAGATTGGATTCAAGTCTTTCAAACAAGTCAGGAGAGCAGTGCTGCGAAGCTCCACAGGCTTTGACCGGCCGATCTTTCGCTACGTTAAGTAGTAAGAGCTGGGACTAACAAGATCGCCCAAAGCTGGATGGTTTTAACCTTCAGATTTTCCCTGTAAGGTTCCGGATCTGTTCGGCGCAGCATTGAAAGAGCACTCTTTGACTGGGTTGATGAAGGGCTGATAACGTAGCAGGGACTTCAGGCGGAGCGTGTGTTGGCGAAAATTATGTGGAAAGTAAGGAAGGTTCGACCGACCTGAGATCGTCATCCTAAGTATGGACGTCTGCCGACAAAACATTTTGAATACTACTATAGTATAGACTAGTTAAACTAGTGTTCACCGAGGAGGGACTCTTCGACGGCGTACAAAGAGGACGAAAACTTCCAGTTTGCAGGTTGAGAGCAGAGCAGCGATTTGAGAGATAAGTGGGAACACCCCATAAAGAGAGAATTCAGTAGGCTGATAGATAGGACTCGAAACTGTACAAAATGGAAGTGAGGGTTGGACTCCGTCAAGTGTGCGCGGGGGTGGACCAGATTTAGCGAGTCACATGAATAACTGGTACCTTCGACTGACAGGATTTCAGTTTTTCGTAGATCTTGTCTCCAATTTTCCCGCTATGAACTCCGACTTTGTACAGGCATATGTCATCATGGTTTACCTGGAGCGACGTTAGTCTATCCGAAAGCGTCTTGCAACTCGTGAGAGTACATGTATTTTTCCTTGTGTTTCACAAGATACATCTGGTCATAAACTTCATTCTGACGGGAGTATACATCCTCAGTCTTGATCACACCCCCAGTAGGTTTGTGGTGCTTGATAACACCTTTCTCGACGATGTATTGTATTGCTTTATCACACCTCTGAAAATAAAACCAGTTTACACCCCTGACAATAAGTCATTCTTCGATGTTGTTGATCATTTCACTACCTTTGAGTGTGACTAAATATCTCTTGCATTCAAATCGGAATGTGTGCATCATTTCACTACCTTCCGAGTGTGACTAAATACTTTTCTATCAAATCGTTTGAACATTAAAGTACAAGTCAGATTATGTATGCCCGAAAGTCAATATGTGCAGTCTGACATAATTGACATGACTGCTTTATATTCGAGCAACATGTGCAGTCTGAGGTGACTGGCTTGACAAAACGACTGCTTTTATAGTCTATAGCCAGTCAAGGATTAAACAACATATAGTGATCAAACACGACAAACCTACTGAGGGTGTGATCAAGCAAATTTCTCTCTACATTCTTTACGAACTGAATCACCGTACGAGATGAAACAGGATGGAAAGGTCAATACCCTCGAGGAAAGCGAGAAGACAAGACCTAATCAAGTGAACGTTCACCGGAGATTAGAGGTTGTCAAACCCAGGGGTTTTGGGTGATAATCGGTTTCCGGATGTACCCGTCGAACCTCACGGGGTAGCTAAAGAGGTAACCGTGACGACGCGACGGAGTTTCACCTAAACCCGTCCCAAACCTGTCGGTCCCGGTATACAAATATAAATTTCCAATATATTCTTTTAGTATTTTAAAAGACTCAAACCGAGAGAGTATATCATCGAAGATAAGATATAGCAAGATAAGCTGGGACAGTCGGCCGTCAAAGACCGACCGCGTTACAAAAGACATTAATTACAGAATTTTTAGAATTATATAATTCTACCATAATCAGCGGAAATGGATCCGGACGATTTTGCAGAATTTAGCACAGTGATCGAACATTTTTACAGATGATGGAAAGATTATCGAGAGAAATATCATGATAAGGAGAAAAAGGTCCCTTAGCAAAATCGATACGGTCGGAAACCGTTCTATGCAAAAGTTTTGTTTTCCGAAAGAATTATAGATTCTGATGTTATTGTCTTCTAACGAATACATCGTCTAGGTTTAATGTTCGAATAGTATAGATAATTATACGCCTAGGAATCTATGATATTCATGAACTAGCCACTCGTTTTCGTCTTGAATCATACCTAGGTTGTTAAGTTCACAGTGTCACTTCTGAACGGTGAAAAGTAGAAGATGAAAACTTTTCCAGAAGAATGATGTTAGAGGTTCTGTCGAACATTCATGCAGTTTGAAAAGAACTGTTGTACAGGAGCTTGATATTAGGTTGAGTACAAACCGCGAGCATCACGTCAACGTTAGAACAGGATTTCGTTTATCTATCATGTCGTGCGCATACACATCGCTACACAACATACATCGCTGTCCGAGGTACACCACACATACACATAACACATGAACGATGTCATACACATACACAAGTGTACCACAATTAATATGCATTGAGAAATTCCATCTCCAACACTACAACACTGATTACTCACAAATGGTCAAGCCAAACCCACTCTAAACGCGAAGAGAATCCGGGTTACACTCAACTAGACTATCCACCATAGCCTGGAGCTTGAAGGCAACTCGAAGAACTAAGGCCTCCAAGCCCTACCTGCGAAGTTTATCCCTAGTGGGCTCTCTCACCAACTCGCCCTAACGGCACTAACGGCCTTACCGGGATGCGTCACTTCGCACTCGGTCAACCTAGCCGAGGTGCCCAAACTGACGTGACAACTGTCGTGCGCATACACATCGCTACACAACATACATCGCTGTCAGAGGTACACCACACATACACATAACACATGAACGATGTCATACACATACACAAGTGTACCACAATCGCCCCCCTAACTGGCAGTTAGGTCCCTCTAACTCCAGATAGCTCCATATCCCAACTACGTGATACACACCTTCATGGGTGCAAGGATCAGGAGGCCGGGTGCTACATCGCCCCATCGTTAGTCGCCTGTCTGCAATCCATATCACGCAAAGATCTAACCGACTATCTCCGCTATATACATCGAAGACAAACCCACCGTCTAGTAGGAACTACTGAGAGGTGGAGTCAAACATGACATGTGCCAATCTCTCGAACAACCATCACACACTAACATACGGGCTGCTCCACCAGCAGACCCACACAACATACACCTCAAGCCCGCGCGTACAACTGCTAAGCTTGGGTCAACGGTACCATCAATGTTGGGAAGATGACATGGTGCGCAATTATGCACATGGTCCTTCCACACAACACCATCACGGCCCTCTAACATGAGTACTCCAGAAGGTAACACCTCTCGCACTCGTAAAATAGTGCGCCATGCGGTCACATCCAACGTCGTCGGTGCGGTCTGCTACAGATAGATATAATCGCCAGGATGAAACCTGCAAATCGATGGTCGATAACCTCCTCCTCGGATAGTTGCATATCGCAACGTGTCTCTATGCTGAGCAATCGCTAGGTTCTCAAAAGCCATAGGCATAACTCTCCGAAATGTCTCTGCTCGTTGAGAACATGCTCTCACCCACATATCCGAGTCATCAAGGTTCAGCACCTCAGCAGAATCACGACGAATGACCGAAGGTAGATATGGATCTCGGCCATACAATAGAAAATACGGTGAGAAGGAAGCCAAAGACGCTTGTCGGCTGAAACGATAGCCCATAGCCAACCATGATAACTGCACATCCCAATCTCCCAAGTGGCCTTTCTGCAAGCCATACTTGCGCAATCCTCTCTTCACCGTCTGAACTACCCTCTCCGCCAAACCATCCGCCTCAGGATGATCTCGAGATGTAGTCCGATGATCAATCAGCGCCTGATCACACAAGGCCTGAAACTCACCAAGGAACTCCGTACCTTGGTCTGTCAGCACTTCAGCTGGTGCTCCAAAATGACTCAGCACTCGATCTAAGAACGCATACGCTGTCCCTTCACTCGCCTTGTCTGGTAATGCTACCAACTCAATCTACTTGGAGAAGTGCTCCACCATCACCAACACATACCGGTGGTGACGTACGGTCAACGGTAAAGGTCCCGCAAAATCCAAACTCTAACGGTAACCCAACCCCATAATCGGTAAGGGGTGTAACTGTGGAGTAAGAGCATTAAATGATGCTCGTACTCGATCACAAACCACACATCGTGCGACAAACTGTTACACATCGACGTGCATACCACGCCACCAATACTGTCCTTGGAGTAAGCTATGCGTACGCTTCACTCCAAAATGCCCCAACTCCTCATGAGCATGTCGTACTAACTGTGCCCTCTGGGATGGATGTGAAACTATCCGTACTCTCCCATCATCCCACACTCAAAGTACATGTCGTCCTTCTTGTCGAAATCTCTTCGCTCGTTGAAGAACACGATCTCGCTCCTTGGCACTTACTGTGCCTACTACCACACCAGTACGTAGATACTCCATCACGGTCACATCATCATGGATATCTCGCTGCTCTGAAACACTATCTCCACCCTCAGGATCTAGAGACTCATCATCTACTCTATGACCAGAGAAAGATACGACTTGGCCCTCCATACTAGAGTTCATGGCCAACACACAAAGAAATGCAGATGCATGCCACCTTGGCACTATCTCCTCATCAACCTCGTCATGCCATCGAGCCCCAGTCTGATCTTGCTGACTCGTGCACGGGTTGCGACTCAACCCATCGGCATCTAGGTTTGCAACTCCCGGTCTATGCACTACCTGGAAGTCATACTCCTGTAAGATCAGAGCCCATCGTGCAAGCTTCCCTGTAAGCTTGTCGGACTCCATCAACCACTTGAGCGGCTGGTGATCAATGATGAGAGTAAAGGGGTTCTCAAACATATAACATCGAAAGTGTGCAACAACCCACACTGCCGCTTAACACTCTCTCTCATACGAACTATATCTCGCCTCCCTTGAATTGTTGGAGCGATTGGCATACGCCACCACGAACTCCTTTTTCTCATCATCATGCTGAGTCAGCATTGCTCCAAGTCCCAACATAGTCCAATCGATGTGCAGTTGGAAAGGACGCCCCCTAACGGGTCTCCTCAAGATGAGAGCAGATGTCAACCTATCCTTGAGCTCTATGAAAGCTCGCTCTTGCTCATCTTCCCACTGCCACTCCTGGTCCACCTTCATCAGCTTGGTCAACGGCTTCGCAATTGCACTAAATCCCTTCACGTATCGACGATAAAAGTTCGTCAAACCAACAAATGCTCGAACTCGACTCACATCTGTGGGACGTGGGATACTTGCAATAGCATCAACCTTCGTCTGTTGAACACCCAACCCACCTAGATAGATGGTGTGGTCCAGATACTCTACCAACTCCTGGAAGAACTTACACTTCCTAGGGTGTAACTTCAACCCATGAGCTCTCAACCGCTCAAACACATCTCGTAAGTGTCTCTCGTGCTCCTCCACTGTAACACTATAGACTAAGATGTCGTCAATATAACATCTGACAAAATCCAATCCTGCTAAGATTCTGTCCATCACCCTTTGGAACTCAGCAGGGGCGTTCTTCAACCCAAATGGTAAGAACCGCCACTGATACAAACAATCCTTGCCGCTGTCGTGTTGTGGTTCGGCTCCTGGGTGAAATTCCTGTGTAACCTATGTTGTGTTTCTTTTCTATGTTTCGTGAACTGTATCGCGTAACTCGTCGAACGGTGTGATGGGTGACACGTTTGCGATTATCTGTTTAAGTGATCGTACGATAGAAGAACGTGCCAAGTCATCCATCTGTGCGTGTTCACTTCAGTGGTCCTTGTCGCCGCGTTTGTGTATAAAATTGTGGGTCGAAGGTTCATACGACATTCTCTCTCAGCGGGTGATTCGTGAGGGTTCTCGGTGGTCTGCATGGAGGAGTGAAGAACTACAGGAGTGGTGGTTATGGACGGAGGTTTGTTACTGGCTCCGGATCTTCCTTTCCCGAATCCGTTTCACATCAAGCTTCATTGCATCCACCGCGATCACTTTCGACAGTGGTTAGTTGCGTACTTTGGCAATGAATTCATGGGGAGAGTGATGGAGTTACAGCTTCCGGTGATCCTTCCGATCGTAACATACGGAGAGATTTGGGATATGACGGTGTACATTTTGTTGTGAGGAACAATGGATCTCAATTATCCATCGAACGTTCTTTTCAACCTTTGGGTCGATGTCCGGTGCCATTGCAGACCGAAGATCAATCATGGGGCTTGGATCGTGAGAAACTTCGGGCAAGAATATTACAATCGAGTGATAGCTTCACCGTTTCCTTTTGTCGTACCTTTTATTGTAGAACGTTTCCAAGTTGTAATATTGATATTGTATTAGTCTGCGGCTCACTGGTTTCATTCTGGTTGAGCGCTTCTGTGTAGTTACGGACCGCGAAGAATCAATCGACATAACTGAAGGATTTTCTGAGGTCTTAGAGTGTTGTTGATGTCTTGTGTCTCCTTGGAGAGTAAAAATTCGTTCTAGGGGAAAAAGTTGAGTGGAGAAAAGACAAAAGTAAAGATCTTTTTGCTCTTATTGGTCCACTTTTGGACCAATGGTGTTCTAGCTGATCCTCGCGAAGTTTCTGTGGTTTTCTGGAGGCATCAGAGGTCCATTCGCAAAACGAAGGGTATGGTTGGAGAGCTCTCGACCGGAGCTACAATTTGGGCTGAAGAATCGGTCGATTTCATGGAGGGATGAGCGCGTTATGATCGATTGAGTGAAGGGGGGTGCAATTCGTACCTACCGCTACGTTTCTGGTTAGTCCGAGAGACTCGTGAGGAGTTTTGAGGAGCTGTATGTTGGATTGGAGAGCTGACGACATGTTGGTCGTTTTGATATCAATTTCTTCAGGTTCTCGATCGATTTGGATTCTGGACCGACCGATTGAAGTTGAGAAGTGCAGACGTGATAAGGCGGGAACAGCAAACTGTGATAGTCATGGGTAGATTGCTATTGCTTAAGTTCTGTCTCGAATTTCTAAGTGAAACTTTCCAGGATTGAAGCATGTCTTATCAGTAAGATACTTGGGAAGTTTCACCTCAAATGGTCGAGTAGTTTGTTCAGAATCTTGGATCAAATGTACCTGGGTCTGTAAAGCTCTGAAGTTAGCACAGATTACGGTTTGATCCATATCTGAGAATTGGTTTGAGATTTCGACCTGAAAATTGTTCAGGGTAGGAGTGAAGGGTCCAATCAAGCTTCCTGTGAAGTTTGATCATCATTGGTCGACTGGTTTGGGAGGACTGAGGTCTCAAAGTTCGAAAATACTTCTGTTATTACCAATTTCGGATTTTTTCGATATCATCTATTGTCAATTTGATCATTTTCGAGCAATTTGGAGAGGAGTTTGTTGTTGAAACTGCCATACCTGCATACAACTCGACATTGGAAGGTGTGGGGCTGATTTCAGCTCTTGGTGATGAAGGAGAACGGAGCCACCATGAGTCTTAAGCCGCTGTTTGGGTTCTCAGAGCTGCCAGGTACTACCGCCGTTGGTGCTATATTGAGATCTGAATAGTGTTTTGGAGTATGCATGTTTTACCTTGCTGGAATACTTGGTAGACCAGGGTGTACAGCAAGTTGTATCGATACTCTATCAAGTTGATTGAGTGATCTTAGTATCTTCTGGTTGTACTATGAAGTTGTGATAGTTGGATTGATGACCAGTTAGCGTCGCTGGGGAGCTATTCAGAAGTCAAACTTCTAGTGATATAGATGAATAACTTCAGTTAGATAATACAGATATGAGTATTGTTAGTTAGAGTACAAAAGATCTGTTTGTAACATAAGTTTATGCAACCTATACGTAATCTTGGATCGTAGCAAGCTTTAAACTTGAACCGAGAGGATACAAGGTCACTCGGGCTAGAAGAGTAGATAGTGAAACATTTGAGTGGAAACATCCAGATGTAGATCCAACCTTGTCAATCCACATACCTCTGTACAACCATATACCCCGTGTATTCCTAGACAGAAAAACACGTTATACGATAGCTGGTGAACTCGACGTGAAAGTCTGGGGTGAGAGGTACGTGCGTGGTTTTTCCACCATGGACGTTGAAGGGTTGGGTCATTACGTAGATGAGGCTTCTACATCTGGAGAGGCTCCAAAGGTGACCAAGCTTTCACGGTCTGATATGCGATTGCTTGAGGCATTCGCATTGGTAATGCAACAGCAGCAAGGCACTGAACGGAAAGAAGCCATGGCTACTAAAGCCTTGCAATTTGTTGTGGGGTTGCTAGATCAGTTTGACGGGAAGAATATATCCAAGTACCTAAAGTACTATTCCCGAGAGATGGAGTTGAGTAAGGTGTCAGAAAGAGAGAAGGTGAGTACATTTGAGCTTGCTGTCGTACCTGAGCTACGAGAGCATGTGAAGGACATCATCCGATCTCATGGTGCTACATGGGAAGGATTTACTCTTCAGCAATGTCAATTCCCCAGAATGCTGTCTTGGACTTATCTTCTTCTCTCATTGGCAACTGATGATACCCTGCTCGAAGATCTAAAGTACTGAAGACCTTCACATGCCCTAGAGCATCAAAGATCTCCTCAGGTGTCGGCATGGCATACTTATCGGACTTCGTCTGCCGATTGATAGGACGGTAGTCCCCACACATCCGTCTATCCGTGTAGTTTTCATACATATCTTTCTTGGCTGGTATAACTGTGGCAGATGCATACTCTCCATGCGACATCTCCACCAACCCAACCTCCAACAAGTCTTGAGTTCGACTCTGGATCAAGGCTCTCTCCATGTCAATGTATCTGTAAGGACGTCAAAAGATTGGTCTGTCGTTAGCCAAGTCGATCCGTATACCAAGTCCCTTCAAGGTACCCAAATCCTTCATACTGAAGGCAAAACAATTCCTGTAGCTCTTCAAGAATCTTTGGACTCTTCGTCTCTCCTCTCCTGTAAGCTTGGGTCCAATCTCTAGCTCCCAAGTATCCTCTGTCACCATGCTAGAGGTAGAAGACGAAGTCGTTGACTGCTATCTTGCAGCCTCTGGAGCAGTTTCCTTCTGCTCACCACCAACAACCTCCACCGCTACTGTGCGAAAAACTTCTACAGTTCTAGCTGCAAGCTCCACACTCTCTCCTATGACATCCCATGATGTCCAAGGATGACGAACTCCACGTGCCTCGCCCCCAGCCTTTGCCTCCACCGACCCGGTAGGCAAAGAGCTCAAGAGTGCGCGAGCAGTAACACCCATCGATCGCATCCGACGCTGCTCAGTCAATCCAAGGCTAACAATCCATGTCAAGCAATTCAAGTCCATTGCTTGACCCAATACTTGACGACGTGAAGCCTTCGACATCGAAGCTATTGCCGTCGTACCCGTAGCGAAACCCATCGTTCGCTCTCTCTCATCGGCATTGAGCTCCATCAACTGCCGTAATTGAGCATCCCACACAAGCCCATGTCCTCCATCTTTGTAAGCATGTGACGCTGGAAAGCTCACCAACGTGGATAACGCTACCATAGGCCGTCCCACTAGGTTCACCACTGTCATGGGTGACCTATCGACGACTCTCACTACTTGAGATCGTCGTCCTGCATCCAAGATGCTATCAACCGTGAGATGCGTTGATCGTCTCACTCCATCGTGTGCGCGCTTAAGCACCTCTCTCGGTAACAAGTTCGTCCACCACAACCGTGGACGATGTGCACGAGATCCTATTCTTGCTGCATCCAACAACACTGCTGGTCCAACCCAAGACCGCACTTGGTGCACACTCGTCATCATCTGTGTACGAGCATCACCCAACAAAGGAACGTTCTCCAAGATGTACGTTGGAGAATCCACCTGATGCATCTGGAGATGTCGTAAGATCCGTAACATCTCCCAAAACATCCTAGATCGCGAATCATGTAAACCCTGACCTCTCTCAGCACGCGTGTGACCTTGACATGACCATCCGGCTATCACCAAGTGAATGGTGCTCACAAACGTAAGATCATGCGCCCCCAGCAGCGACGGTAATGCTTGCTGGTATCCTCTAACAGCTGATATGGGCAACAACTCAGGATATCTCTGCACCAAACGTGCCACATGTCGCAATGAGATGCGCCTCGTAATCTCATCTCTCTCCACATACAAGTATCGCTGTACGTGTATACCTGCTTGCAATACCGCAGCCAAACCTGTGCTGATCTCTCCAAACAGCTCCAGCACACATACACCCTCCTCTGGATACTGCCACACAATGAGAGTCGTATCCAACGGTGATAAGGTCACAAGACCAATAGTAGGAACAACCCTTTGTTCCTCTACTGGTGGTACAAAGGCTTCACTCCAAGCCTACTGCACCAACTGATCAGCATACTGCTGCAACTCTCCACTCGAACTCCAGAGTGGAACATCCAAGACAGATGATACCAACGTAGACATGCTAGGTATGTCCTCCACCTCCTCAAAGACCGGAGTATCCACCGCATGGGCATTCCTCTCCAACAACTCGCCCGGCCAAGTGATGACCAAACTGAACCCTGCAACGGATGCCATCGTCCCTGGTGTAGGCTCCGTCGTCCCAACTCTAGCACTGAACCGCACTGGTAAGCGACTCACTCGTCCCTCACCGGACTGCCAACCTGGTCTGTAAGATGCTGTCTCCGCCCAATAGTCGATCACAAACCCCATAGGGTACAACACAGCACCTCCCACCAATACATCATAAGACTCTACGGCTGTAACGATGGCCTTGGCCCTCATCATAGAGCCATCCGTGGGGTGATCTGGCCGAACTCTCATCGTCAACATCTCACGTGTCATGTGTAGAGCCGTACCTCCTGATCCCCCTAGAGATGTCTGTAACTGGAATGGACATCTCTCTATCTCGGCCTCTTCAGACCCAAACCAATACACGCCGCCTTTCCCAACATCAACGATTGGGCTCCAGACTCTAACAAGACCTTCTAGGGTCGATACACTTTCCCTGAAGGTGCCACCAAACAGAAGATATCACTTCTGTTGTCCAACAACACCACACCTGGTGCCAAACCAGCACGGTCAATCGCCGGCCTAGCTGGTAACTCATCTAACCTAGCAGCCGCCGCTTGCCAAGTACCACTGGTAGCTGTCTTGATCCTCGACTCCATGGACACATCTACCGTCTCTCGCTGAACTACTTCAGCACTAGAGGTAACTACATCCTCGCTCTCACTGAGCGTGGCCGCCAACTGGAACACTGAAGCCAAGTTGACTCCCAATGCCCTCATATCCGTGACTGAGAATAGTGGGACTCGCAAAACTGCTGTAGCCGCCCCCAACATTGAGTTCGACGTCGCATCCACAGACGTCGAAGGTGGACTCACATCATACCCACTCCTGGATGTCGATGTCTCCAACTCTACTGCACCATCGGTAGGTCGTTTAGGAATCATAGATGTGGTCCTCAACGCCTCCGATAACGTGAACGACTGGGGAAGCCTGGCCTGTCTACCAGCCTCCCCTTGTTGTGGATCCAACTCCACTGACGCACCTCGTGGCTCTGAGGCACATACTGCACCTCTAGTCACTGCCGCAGATGTCTCAATCTGCGCCACACCAGCCATGAAGTCAAAGTCACCTCCTTCTCCTCCATAAGACGTGGAAGCCTCTATTCCACCTGATCTTCGCTGAGCCATAGCCATACTAGCTATCCTCTGCTCCAATTGCTCAATCCGAGCAGCCATACCTGCTTCTGACGTCGTAGCAAGCGGTGGACCGACTGGTCCTCTCCCAGGTGCTGGACCTCTACCTCCAGCTCGACCACCACGGCCTTCCTGAGCTCCTCCACCTCGTCCACGATCGGCCTTCCCTTGCCGCAACTCGGGATGAAGATCAAAACAACGGTCACTACTGTGATCAGGGCGTCCGCAATGCTCACATTGCCTAGGTGCTGCTTGAGACGTTCCTGACGTCTCATAACCATCTCTCCTCTGTGGACAGTCCTTTTGCTGATGAGGACCATCACACGTCCAGCAAGGACCCGCTTGCTGCTGGCTAGAGAAGGACGGCATGGGTTTCTACCCACCAGATCCTCCAACACCTCCCTGAGATCGTGACTGCTCCGCACGATCCTTACCACCACCACCACCACCACCACGCTGTTGCGTAGTCTGTGATCCTCGAGAAGAGGTGGTCGCTCCATGTGGTGTCTCCTTGCTGAACCCAACAACCACCACCCTCTCCTCCACCATGTTGAGCTCAATCCGCTCAGCCAGACTAAAGACCACCGCCAACGTCGGAGCGGTATCTCTAAGAAGAGTAGCATCTCTAACTCTCCTACGCAGCTCCCGGTCTAGTATCCCATACAAGAACTGGACTGCCTGTGCTTCCGTCACCCCTTGGGTAACGCTGATCAACCGCCTCATGCGAGTAAACGCCTCGCGTAGGCTCTCTCCAGTCTTCCGCTGGAACTCATGCAGACTCCTCAACTTGTCGGTCCGCACACCTTGATAGTTCTTTCTCAAACATTGGAAGAACTGAACCACAGGGTTAAACCCTGGTGGTATCCCGCTCACACTACCACCTGCTCCACTACTTGTGGACGCACCGGTAATAGGTACTCCGCCCCCTGTGGCTGTACCACTGCTACTGGCACCCGAACTCGCAGGTGCTACGCCTCCCGAAACTGCACCAGTAGTGATAGAAACGTAGTTGGGAGACCAATGTTGTCTCCACAACTCGATCTCAACACTGTAATCTCGCCTGAACTCATGATAATCGTCCATCGGCGGTCCCTCCAAGTGCTGGAACAAACCCTTCCACGCCATGAAGGGTGTAAACAGCTGTGGGTTCCGCATCTGCTGCAGATCGCACCAACTGTCAAACTCCTGGATGAAGTCATCCAGCTCAATGGTACCAACTGTACTCGAGTAACGTTGAGGTCCCTTCGTGGCCCCATAGATCTCGTCCATGTCCCACAACAACGGTGTGGTGACACTAGACTCACCACCAGAAAACGCGCTGTCTGCGTCTGACTCGTCCTCTGGAACAACCGACGGCAATGGCGTAGGTAGTCGGTACCTCACCCCACTCCGTGTATACCCACTGTTTGAGAAGTCCCCACCAGAACCTCCCGAGAACTCCGTGATGAGAGAATCCCGCTAACACACTCCCCAATCGGAAGTCGCAATCTCCGTCACCACCGTAACCACCACTTGCCTAACCCCGCTCCTACTGAGCTCACCTATCCCCTACTAGGACGGTCAAGGTAAGGACAACTTGTACCTGCCATCACCACAGGCAGCCTCTCACGGTCTGTTGGTCGTCACTCCAGTCGCACCGTGAGAGAGACAAAGGTAGTCTGACTGGTCCGCAACTCCAGTCTCACTACCGACAGCACACTGGAGTGAACTCTCTCCAGAAATCAAGCGCCAACACAAGCAAATGCGGCGCACAAACAGGAAGCCGAATATGGAGGGGTTCCAACCACAAGAAGTCCAAACGATAACCCTTCATACTCAAACATTCACATAAAGAGAAACCCAGCCCCACCCGGACTGACGTCTCCTCGTCGGTGATCACATGCACAATATATGATCACCAACTGTCGTAACTGACACTTGAGGTCACTAACTAGATGTCTACACCTCTAGTAGCTCCAAAAACATCCACGTGGTAGCTCTACTAGCTCACCCAAGACAACTGCCACCAACTGCCTCCATACGCGTCTCTACGGTATAGGCAAACACTACCACAACTATAGCTTACCCCTAATACTGTGGGGTCGCCCTACCACTCCTCTAGGGACGTGCGAGAAGATCTCCTACTACCTTATACAAGTCCATAAGTACTTGCACGCATCCCTGTAGGACACCAAGAGCTATTGGTCTAGTGGTAAAGCCAAAGCTAAGACTATAGAGTTAGGAGTCCAGGTCCAGGAATAGTGTTGGGATGGGTGACCAGCTGGTTTTACCCTTCCCACACAACTGAAGCTTGGATACCTCTCTCACGCACGCCAGCAAGCTGGCTTGCGGCGGGCGCGGGCGCGGGCTCGGGCTCAGGCTCAGCTCCGCTCCGCCTCCGCACTCTTGCACTCCGCTCTCACGCCTCCGCACCTCTGCTCCTCGAAGCCTCGACACTCCCGCTCACTCTCCGCTCCGCTCCGCTTGAAGTAGAGTAGAACAGGTACAACACACCAGAAGAGGCTCGGCTCCACCTCGAATTGTAGAAGATTGTACCAAAAGAGGCTCCAAAACAGCGAAAACAACTTGCGGGTGCACACGGGTGACCAAAATCTGACGTAAAATAGCAAGAACACCCAAATCCGACCCGAACACCACCACAACAGATTCGCGAATGCACAAGACACACTTCGCGAATGCACACACACACACAACAAAACTCCTAAACTCGAGTTTCCACACGAACTTGCACCAAAATCTGACGTAACTAGCCTTTTTGCACTTGCGGGTGTCACGACAGCGAACTTCGACATGCCATAACTTCTTCAATCCCTGGCCAAACTCCACGAAACTTAGTGCACTAGAATCGTCTCTCAAATGCGCTTCCAAAGAGTCCACTCCGGCCCGACATTGACAAGTACTACGTCTGCCACGCCCAAACGCGCAATCCGGCTCCAACAAGACACTTCAAGAACATTCCGCAAAATTTCTGCAGCGCTTCCGCATGACAGAAATCTCCACTCGACCCCAACAACAGCAAATCGATCTGCGACAAGCAATGTAGCATGCGCCCACACACCTCGATCACAGCTCCAAACAATTAAACACGAACAACAACGCCCAAAGATACCAGCGGACGATTTCAGATTTCAGATCAGCGAGCTCTTACTGAACTCCGCCTCGACCTGCACTCAGTTCTTCGAGTAATCTGCATTGAGAAATTACCATCTCCAACACTACAACACTGATTACTCACAAATGGTCAAGCCAAACCTACTCTAAACGTGAAGAGAATCCGGGTTACACTCAACTAGACTATCCATCATAGCCTGGAGCTTGAAGGCTCAACTCGAAGAACTAAGGCCTCCAAGCCCTACCTGCGAAGTTTACCCCCTAGTGGGTTCTCCCACCAACTCGCCCTAACGGCACTAACGGCCTTACCGGGATGCGCCACTTCGCACTCGGTCAACCTAACCGAGGTGCCCAAACTGACGTGACAATCAGTATTATGTGATACTGATTCATCTTAACCCTTTTTGTTCATTCAAACCTTGTTTATCTTTTCTTTTTCTTTCTTAACTAAGTGGGAAGATTTACCTGAAACGTGCACATTCGCACAGAGACTGACTTGAACTGCTTTTTATCAAAACTTGTGTGTGTAAACATAGAAAATAGATATTGAAAAAGAAGAATGTGAGTTCACGAGAGAAGATGAATGTTATATGTCGCTGACATGTAATGTTGACGTGTAACATTAATCTAACATGACGAGTAAAAATAATTTTTTTGGTTTCGATCAGGGTCCTTTCAAGACAGAGATTGTACGCTGAGGACTGTTCAAGCCAGTCTTTGTGCGCATTTGCGTTCACACTAATTTTCTTAACTAAGTTCTTAGGCGTTATATATAAAAAGATGTTATATTATTTTATATGATTTTTCAAAGCATTATTTTGAGAAAATGTAATAGAGTGCTTAGGTCTTGTTTCTTTTATGGAAGACGGTAGGAGTTCCGGATTTGACCACGTTCGCATCTGATGTGGCAAACTGCCATGTCAAACGACAGGTCAACATGACTCTTCGCTTGCATAGTGAAATTTGCATTGTGCACGTCGACATTGCAACGGCAAGTCTCTAAGATCGGAAACGTTAGTCTTTGTATACCTATATATCATGTGTGAAACAATATATTGATTAAGTCTTATATTAAATAATATTAACTTTTCATAATTTTTTTCATCTTAAATGTTATTATTGACTATACACAATACTTACACTTTAATTTTGTTATAGAACATCTTATTTATATTAAAATACACCTAAATTACATTATAAAATAATTATAAAAACATTAGATCTCTCCGTTTATTACTTATAATTATTTCAAACTTTCAATATACTAAAAGAGTTATCATGCTTACTAATTCTCATTTACCGCAGAAAAAAATCACTCATTTTAATCTGAACTTGCTTTGAATAAAATGCTTATTATAAGTTATACTCTATATATTGGTAGATGAGAATGCCAGTAAGACCACTTCCACACACTGAACAGGAGAAATACGTAGTGAATAGGAGAAAAGAAGGTGAATATGTTCAGAGTTGAACATATTCATAAATATGTTCGTATGCATGCCTAAATATGTTCGTTTGAAAGGCATGCATAGTCACCCTCTTCCTGAGTTCGAAGTGGGAAATATACATGTTCGTTTTATTTAATACTTAATCTTTCCAGAAAAATAGGTTAAGTATTAAATTAAACATCTGAGTAAATGGATGTATTCATGAGTATAGCTTCTCGGTCTTGTATCTTTTGAAGCGCTAGAGTCGAGTCAACACTTATGGTTTTTCTCCTACTTTCTCCATGTTTCCAAGCATAGATTAATAAATAACACTTATGAAATATTTTAATTATTTATATTTTCTTAGTACATATTTTGTAAGTAATACATATATATTTTTCTGATAACAAAAAACGAACAAAAGTTCCCAGAAGTTCATTCAACATGCATATTCATAAATAGAGTTGCAAATGTTTCTTTGACTCAGTATGTCTCAATAACTTCCGCATGTTGATAAACCTCTAGATGAAAGAGGTTGAGCAGACGCGTACCTCTATGTAGGAACGAACTTATCTTGTACCTTCAAATCCTTTGTCAATTAAGTCTCTAAGTACCGAGGAAAATGAAATGACGGTGTTTTCTGAACGCGGTCCTAGACTTATATTCGTAGCAGCGTGAGAGTCGACGTTACACTTATGGGTTCTGTCGGGACCTGTTGGTAACTCCAGGGTTGCTTAACACTTAACCGTTATAAGAAAAATAGATTTTAAAAAACAACTTGCTATAATATTTTTACATAACGTTGATATGTTTACCGATAACATAAAACGGAGTTCGATGTACAAGGCAGGGAAGGATATGTTCGTGAGTAAGGATATATTTGGGCTGGGTTTGAAAGAAGGAACGATGCAACAGAAACTGGGGAACTGCACGCACGCTTTTTGTTCAGCGTTAGTCACTGACTCACTGGAGGTTTATCTTTCTATCGCGCAAATGTTTTCTCTCGTTTCCTCGTGCGGAAAGTGAGTTGGTGCCGCACTCTTGCTAAAGGAGATGATCTAGGCGAACCCGGTGGCGAAGGGTTGTGTCGTAGAAATATCCGATGACCCTGGAGTCAAAGTGTGAATTTTGTCCAGGTGAGTGAGTGGCCCCGATTCTCAGAGAGTAGTAGAAAATTTGGTTTATATGATGTGTAAAGAAACATGAAGCTCGTAGGCATGATCCTTTGAAGTTGGTTGCCTTTCTGTTTCTAGGTTTTCGGGTGAGTTGACAATTTACTGTCGAGAGAAGTTTGGAGGTGAGGGAGACGGATTCAGAGTTGGAGATTTAAAGCATTGGCATTTTGGGCTGCATCCATAAGTCTGATCTGCCACAGAGAGGAAGAGAATCATGGCAGCCAGATATGGGGACAGTCTGCTCATTTTGGGGATATCGTTCGCATCTGCTTGGGTTTGTGAGGGTATCTCGTGGTTGCTTATCTACCGAACCACTTCGTACAAAAGCCTTCGATCGACCATCGACCGAACTAGTAAGAAATTGGAGAGCATGAAAAGCAACACTCCGACGGTCGCAGCTACCAAGAAGTCCAAAGCAAAAAAGATGGATCGATTCGAAACGAGTTTGAAAGAGTCTTCTAGAGATCTATCCTTCTCCAAGTTCAAGTCCGGGGCTGTTGTGGCTATGGTTCTTGTGGTAGTTTTCGGACTTCTCTCTTCTTTGTTCGAGGGCAAACCCGTTGCCAAGCTTCCATTCGTGCCTCTAAAGCTGGTCCAGGCTTTGTCTCACAGGGGTATTCCTGGTGATGACGCGACCGATTGCTCCATGGTCTTTCTCTACACACTCTGCTCTTTGAGTATCCGCTCCAATTTACAGAAATTTCTAGGGTTTGCACCTCCGAGGGGAGCTGCCGCTGCTGGGATGAATATGTTCCCGATGCCAGATACCAAAACCAAATAACTGATTTCATAGGAGCTGATGTGTAGAAAGAGTGTACCCAGCAGGAGTTGGGCGGGCCCGGGATAAAATCGCAGAACGAACGAGTTAACTGGTTGAGGTATTTGTGCAGCATGTAATTCTAGCTCTGGGGAATTGAGGTGTCACGGATAAAATCCATGGCGGATGTCAGCTGTTTTAAGATGCCTTTAGATGGATTTGTTCTTTCTGCCGACGCCAGAAATATCACTATAACTAGTTTCGTCTGATGCTATTGTGCACTGAGAACTCAAAACTCTTTTGGATATCTCAACCTAATATAACTTTCACCGAGGCGCTCCGGTTGAAATTCATGAAATTCGGTTAGTGCAGAACCGATCTCCCTGTCGTGTATGTGGAGTCGAATTAAAGTTGCCAGCACTTTATGGTAGTTGTTCGAGTGCTGGCATTTTCATGTTGTTGCACATGTTTCGCTAGACCGAATGATTATGTTTACTTATCTTCTTTCCTGATGAAGGAAAGAAGGAAGGCAAACATCTGCATATAAGCTGGATACATTGTGAAAGATTTGGTCCTTTGTCACTTGTACAAGATTTTGTGTTGTGCAGAGGAGAAAGGTTGTACCGAGTGGGAAATCGAGGTAAGAAACCAAGAGGTTTAGTGGTATAATTTCAAGCGCAGGAGTGGCTCTGAAGGTGGCGGGTCTTTGACGAGTTTGAATCAGTTTCGTGTGTAAACTTTGCGCTCTGGAGAGAAGGTAATACTGATAATATCCGGTATGCGTCTCCATATCTACGTGAGTAGTGTAGATCGCGTATACTGGTGACGACACATGCTCGAGTACGGAGTGGTTTACCTCCATAGGTGAAGCGGCCTAACATTTCCAATGTAACGGCTCGGGTGCTCTCGTACGCTTCGACAATATAGTGTCCAAGTGCCTTGCAGTCCTGACTGGAATGATTTTATCTTTCTTGGCAGTTTATGATCTCATTCGGGATGGTCAACTATGTTCCGTTTTGCCGGTTCGATCGCATAAGATCCGCACGACAAAGAAAGTAGTAGAAGTATTATCGTTGATCGTCATTTGTCATGGCGGTGAATGTGACTAAGATCAGCGGAAATCGTGAATTCGTGGAGATCTGCAGCAGTTAACCGTCACAATGTGTTTTATATTTCTTTAGTGTCCTCGGAGCCACCATCGTTCTCATGCAGGGAACATTTAGACGATTGAACTGCTTTGGGCTGATGTTGAAGGTGGACAGAAAAAGGTAAGTCGGTCAATCAAGGGACATGGCAACATCAAGGACAGCTAGGTGACAGGTGTTGACAATCAGCTGACAGTTGGACGCCTGTTTCGGTCTCACAGCTCTGATATTTGGAAGGTCGACCGCTACAAGGGGCCGGCAGAACAATTTACACCGCCTGCACAATCGATTGATGCCACCTCTGGAACACTCCAGCTGAAGAGAAGAGAACCCCTCCGCTCCACACAGCCGTCTTCTTAAGACCCACCAGTGCAGAACGAGTAAGAAGGACCACTGGAGCAGAATTGAGGTGAAAGTACCTTTTTCTCAACTGTTTTCTTGCTTACTTGCTGATTCTATCATATGATTGCTGTTCTTCTTTCCGGTATGATTGATAAGCTACGACTGAATTTAGTTTTCCATGCTTTCTACCACTTGTCATCACCAGCACTAAGTGGCAAGAGGCTTTGGCAATCCATGCCATAGTTTTGTCCCTTTGTGTACACTTAGGCTTCGGTGTGTCTCTTCGGTCTTCCTATGTTCGTTCACACCAAATTCCTCCGCCGCCTCCCGCACTGCTACTCATGCAAGCTTGGGAGCTTTCGACTAGATAGTCTCCATTACACTTCTTTACCTCTACTATCTTAACTTTACTATATTTTGTTTTGGTTTATTCACCTCCAGTCAAGGAACAAGACAAACGGAACTTGACAAGAAGTTCAGAAATCTCATTATAGGATAGTAACTATTCCGTTTTCTCCTACAGAAATAAGTTGCGTGAATTACTTAGAAATGGTACATGATTTTCTTGAGAAGTGAATGCCAGGAGCGGAGTTTGAATTTAACTGTAACATCGGTTGTAAGTAAATGCAGTTATTCTCGAACTTCTATTAAATTCAAATACGGTTACAACCTATAGGAATACTTGTTGAGCCCTTCTCGCGTTTGACATTTGGTCTTGGCCATACAGTAGAATCATCAACGTTGGGTCGGAACTCTATTCGAGTCTAGCGTAAGATTATTGTCAAGGAATGGAAAATAAACTTTTACGGTGAGTTAATATATTCTCAAAGAATTAAATTTAAGTAACTATAATAAAAATCTATATAATGCTATATCTAGAAAAAATAATTCAGAATATTTTTCCGTAATTTCCAATCGTGGCCGAACGTAAGTTATGGTTATTTTTGGAGCCACAGACCAAGTGAACCCTAAACTTTACCAGGTTCGACCAGGTTTTAATCGTAGTACAAAGAAGTGCTCGTCCATAGATAACTGTAGATAAGAAAATATTTGAACAATGTAACAGTCAAATTTAACTGCAACCCATGCTGCTGCCACTGAATTCAAGGTTCGCTCCTCACTTTGAAGTTTTGAGTAGAAGTATGTGTTATTTGGGGATAATTGATGCCACTCCAGAATTGTATGTAAAAAGCTTGCTAGTCACTACAATAAAAATTTTCTTCATGACTCCCCTTTTCTGTTTTACCAAAATTTGGGTCCGTAGGGGAGTTAGGATGGATCCCAAACTACCGCTTCTTCGGATCGAGAGAGAAATACGATTCTATTTAGCTTTAGATATAATGTCTTTACATACAAGGAGATTGTTCAACCTTTTTTATGGACCTCTCGCAGCAATACAAGATGTAGCATTCCCGCATCAGTCATTCAAGAATTTGAATTTACATGCGAAACGCATTTAGTGTGAGTACCAAAATTAATATTGTACATTATTTACTATGACTAAACACTGATTGTCTCATGTGACATGTGGACAGTCATTATTGTTCGTGATTGAGATATGTGTACAATGACGAATTCTACTTAGAGAAAACAGGTTAAACCGTGATGTAGCGTGAAGTGTCAAAAGAACCAGTAAATGAATAGTTATCTTGTCACATGAGGTATCTATCATGATGACTATAATGTATATGTGTTCTTGAGCCTAACTATTGTTATTACGATGAAGTACTTGCGAAGAATAAATGAAATTCATCTTCATAATATAAAAGAATCAGTAGATATTCACTGACTTCACCTCTCTTGGTTACATGTAAAGAGAGGATTCGTATGGAATAGTAAATTTATGATACAAGAGAATTATGTGAAATGTTGGAGACGATAGTCTCTGCCAATGTTGTACCTCAATGGTGTTAAGACACATGGCTTCTCACAACTACAATTCAACGTTTCTCGGAGGAAATTTAGAGAATCATCAACACATGTAAATTTTACGCAACAAATGCAAATGAAAATTTTGATGAAAGATTGTTGGTGGCAGAAAGAATGTAAAAGTGGACTTTGTGATGAACAATTGACTGTTTCACACAGATATGATAGAGTGAGGAAGAGTTGGGCTAGAAGTGAATGAAAGTATTGGAAGAAACGCGCTTCTTGGATAGAATGATTTTATTCTCTCTTCTCGAGGATTTTTCATGTTTGAGGGCAGCTGGTTCCAAAAGATACATGTTGTTCTCCAATGGTCATTCATAACAATTACAAAATAAATGCAGGTGATATGTATCAACCTCAAACTGTGCTTCCATATAATCCGAAACCATTAGTTGAGAAGATTTCCTTTTGCTGGATCCAGAAGTTTTACGAACATCTTTATATAATAAATCATTCACACACTAAGAAACTGAAGGTCTCAATAGCATTGCAAGAGTTGGTCGATAGAAACATTTGTTTCCATATGGAAAAAGTTTGTAGACAATTTTGAGATGGCAACTCGAAGAAGACATAATATGTGAAAACATGAATGAGACGCATTTTCAGTTAATATGGAAATAGTAGAACTTTGGGATTTTCAATGATGAACACTTGAGGTATGTAGACGTCGTTCCATGCAGTATCGTTATCATGATGATTGAGCTTCGTGATTGTGAAGCTCATTGGTGGTATGAACAGTTGTGGGGATCACATCAGTATGCTTTGGAATTTTCAAATTTTCAAATTTTATTTATATTTACTTTTCTTGATTTTTAAGTTTATTCTATATAATAGATTATGTTATGGCAACGCTATGAACTAAGTAAATATTAAACTTTACGTTGTCATGTCGTGGACCTGTCTCATAGTAAAATATGGAGAGTATAGACATAAATTTCAACAAATTTGCTCTAAAAGTGATTTTGATATCACCATCGTGTAAAGCTTGCTGAGTAGATAAAAATTCCTTTTTATAACAGAGTACAGATAAAAAGTTATGAGATTCGAAAGAATTACAGGTTTGGTAATCAAGGATGCTGACGTGACATTCCAAAGTGTAGCAAACATGTTGACATGGCCATCCGAGAATGAAAGGGCATTCACACATGGTAGTGCAATATTGAGGTGATAGTTAATGACCTGGCATTATGTGACTATGACGATGATTTTGGCTTCCTTTCCTCCAAGCGAGCGTTTCTTCCATAGACAGATATCATGTATATTCTTAAATACCCTTCACGCAACCTACATATGACAACGTGAAGTACTTGAATAGTTCTAAGAAAAGATAAGGATGATTAATTAAACATTTTTCCCCTAAACACTACTAGCCCGCAAGGACTAAGGAAAAAACACTTTAAAACCTTTTTAGATGCGAAGCCGGCTATATCAATGTTATACGTCCAATGTTTGATGAAAGAAGACGAATGGCTTCCTTCCTAGACATAAGGAAGCCATTTAAACGAGGAGAGACATGTAGACATAACGATAGACTAAATAAAATCACTTGCTCTTGTGAAAGTATACCATGACCTAGTCGGGACGTATAACATTCTCATATGGACAGAGTGGAAGTAGATGCAATAGAGCAAGAGAACACTTTTGTCCAGGTAGCATTAATGAGTACGTCAATTTGCATACTTGAGGTCCACCTAATAATATGTAGACTAAACGTCACATGGCTGGTCTTGGAGTCTGGATCTCTATAGGGATCCAGCTCACCACACATGCAAACATTTTGTCATCTTCATAGGAAGGAGCTGGATGGGAGCACGAGGTGACCAGACATAAGAGAGTATATTGAGTTTCTCTCGAGAAGAACACATAGCGATGTAGAGGAATAAGCACTAGCGATATTGTTTGCATGTGATGGGATTTGCAACCTAGTTCACCCTTGAGGAGACAAGTAGACATAGAGTCCTTAGATCAACAAGAATCTTGAGTACAGGAGTCATTTGTGTGGAGCGCTCGATTTTAATTGAAGGGAAGGGAGGTTGGATTGAACGTGAGGTATTCTTTGCATTTGTGACGGAGTAAACCACGTGTGTTTGCTTGGTGGTTTAGGGTGGACAGCTAACCTAGAAATTTTGGTAGATTCAGGAATAAGTTACGGCTAGTTAGAAGGAAGATGAGACGAAGTAAATGTGTAACTAGAGAAAAGATATATTGGCGTAATGAAACTAATATACTCTTCTAATCGGTAGCCGAGGTGGAAGGTATTATTCTATGCAGAACTATAAATGCAAGAGGGCTGAATTGGGAGAAATGAATATATCGTAGGTTTAAAACATCCATAATAAAACAACCATTTGCATTCATATGCTCCTACAGTACATTACAGAGTGGAGGTAATTGAAGAGTACAAGTATTGAGGAGAATCTTAAACCCTCATACTTGAACCACAGAATTAGGACTTTTTCCAAGGGAGTAGTAGCCAAGGGTGTGGGAAGAAGGTATTCTTTTGACAAGAGGAATTTTTCTACTCCGTTATATACTCCCACATCAAAAGAACAATTTTATCTTGTAGGTTGAACGGTCTGTCATTATGATTCACCTTGTCCAGGCTGAACAAACAGGTTTTGAGACATAATGATCATGGTTTGACATTTGACCCTTTTGTTATCAGTCAGCAAAGGGGGCTCTTGGACTTTGAGTTGTTGTTACTCATGTCTACTCGCAATTACGTTACGTTTCAATTGTCTAACATCTTCGGGTCATCTGATGCATGTCGTGGTCTGTTCTCCTTATCATGTTGATAAAATAATTTGTATTCTAGGATTATATATGATGTTGGTCGTGTTTACGTTAGGGTGGTTGTTGCTAACCATTATATTCAATGTAAAGTACAACTTTGCAAAAACTTAAAAAACTGACATGATAAACTACGTTTTAATTTTAAAACTATAACCCTTGGTCTTAAACAGGTGTTTGTATGAAATAATGTCTAACATGGAGTATTGGGAACCCACACAAAGAGTACTACAAGGGGATTTCCCACTTGTGAAGCGTCCAAAGCTGACAGATACTCTTTTGAAGAAACCTCCATTCCGGTTTTTGCACGACGTTATCTCAGAGGTGATCATCTTTCTTGCATAACTAAAGATATGTTGACCCTTTTGCTTGAGTACGGGGGGATTGGATGCTCGCTCTGGTGATATAGTTGAACATATAACATTCAATCTATCTTTAAAAACTTATGAAGTAAATCGGCGGAAATTTTGTCTGAATCAGATAGAGTGATCTTGAATGAATAAATGAACTCAAAGGAGTATACTCTATGATGATTCATGTGGTCTTATGTATCAGTCTTTTGGTCTTTTAAAACTTTAGGCTTATGTTTTTGATTCTTTTCTGATCTACCAATCTTGAACTCTTATGTTGCTATCTTTGTTACTCCGTATGATAATATTATCACATACTCTGAAAGCTGATCCTGTCTGTTGTGTTGGGTGCCTAAATAAGCTTTAAATTTTTTTTCCCTCGGAGGTACTACTCATGCATGACAGTTTTGTTAAACCAACAGACATTTGAAGAAGGAAAAGAGTTGTGAGAAAATCGACTTTGTTTTTCTGATTGTTTCTTATAATTACTGAAAACATCGTTCAAAACTCTCTACATGTGGTACACATGATTGGGTTTCACACTGATGGGTAATTATGCTTTTTCAGTTATGCCGGCAAACTGGATTTGCACAAGGACTCTATACTACAGAGGAACTCGTATCCACCAACATGAAGGTGAGTCTCCATTTTATGGAAGCTAGATATTTAAAGCACTGTTTAGTTATGGTTTGCTCTCTCTCTCCGTTATTGTGCTTTTGATCCATCATAGTATACTTGTCAAAGTACTACGCAACAGGAATGTGGTGCATATATTGTCACATTGATCCATTAGGATCTATTATTTATTAAATAACTCTAATTAATTAATTAGAGTATAATTAATTAATATTGACTCTTGGATGCTGATTATTGTCTAATGTACAGGAGAAAGAGAGCAAGATGACCTATTTGTGGAAAATTATTGATTGCGTAGGAATAACGTTGAATACTAATGTTCCTGTTCGTCCGCTGAAGGTATTGATAGACATGACCATGTCTCGATAATAATATCTTGTTACATTGTGCAGTGTTTGGCTTTCTTGATTGAATAACTAAAGTGTTCAGTTAGTTACAGTGAGAAAAATCATGTATGATTCTGAAAAATCCGAATGAATCTGATCTCTAGCTCCATGAGTATATTAAGGTGATGAAACACTAATAATTTCCTCAGATTGTCGCAGGCTTGGAACCAGAGAAAACCAATGTTTTTCTTCAGGCAAGTACATTCTTGCTAATAATGTTATGAAACATGATCATAAGCGAGTAAACTGATAACTATTATACTAATTAATCATGATAATTAATGGATGAGAGGAGATGAGGTATATTAGTAAACAAGGAATGAAATGATATCACTCTAAGTTGATCAGTGCATTTGGTTCGGATGCATCTTACGTCAAGAATCAAGAACTGAAGTTTATCCCAACTGATGATATTTTAATGCAACCCAATTCATGATCGTCTTTAAAGTTACAGATGCTTGCTGCTGCAACGATGGTCGACAAACAACAGAGTGAAAGAGCCGTTGTTCGTGTATTGGCAGGAGAGAAACAACCTCCATCTTCTCATAGTGGTCTTGAGTGGATCCAACTGTAAGTATTTGTTCGTTTCTTGATGTATATCATCTTGTTTTATCTATGTTTGTCTTTACGAACTACCATCAAGTAGATGCACTTGAACCGTGGTCTTATGTCACAGTATAAGCGACGCGATATCGGCTCAAGATATAACACAAGCGTCCGAGCAATCACTGCAATCTGTGGGAGTAGAACAACATGCAACCCAAGCAAGCAACAAACAGGTCTTATCGTCACAAAAGCCACCTGATGGAAATTTGAAAGTGAGACTTGGAGCCAGTGAAATAGGTGTTGCTCATCAGACATCAATGGTGTCAAACGATAGTCTTCAGCCGGAGAAAGAACAACTTGCTGAGCAGCTCTTGGGCAGCAAATCCTCTCCAAGTGATGTGAATCTCCAGAGTACTCTCATATCCTCAGAGATTCCAGAGCTTGACTTTACTCGTACTCTTCAACCCGTTCCGCAAGGTACCTACAACTTTTCTACCGATGTTCTATCTCCCGTTACTCAAGGGATCAATTCAAAAGATAGTACACCTAAACGATCGCGTCAAAGTAGACCAACACATGTTCCAGGAAGTGGATCCAAACCCGAAACAACGACTAAATCAAGTGATGTAACAGTTACTGAAAGTACACTGGAGTCCCAGAATGCAGCAGTTTCCATTGGGGAAATCGCAAGGTCAGGGAGCGCTGCACCGCCTTGCTATGGTACGTTTTGTGTCTTGACGTTTCTTTCGTTTAGGTCTGAAGAGCGAAAGGAAAATAACTACGTAAGCTACGAGCAAACAAGTTAAGTAAGCAACACATTAGCCCTGCTTATTTAAGTAACAAGGCTGAGAGCCCTACATCATACATGATCCGAAGCCTAAACATGTATTGGTGCAGATGTTTATAGTCAGTTATCTACATCGATGATGTGCAGCATACGGGAAAACTGTTTTCACATAGTATAAATTTATTAATCTGCTCTCATTCCCATTCTGACTTTAATGATACATTTCATTCCTACATCTTTGCATATCTTGAACCTCTGATTCACATGTCTACACTTATTGCTCTTACGATGGATCGCAGAACCCCAAGAAACACCATTCACAAAAGACGCATTGGTCTTGGCCCCAGCCCCACTCGTATGTACGACTCCACGTCTGGGTACACCTGCAATGTTTCCTACAACTTCGTCTCTGTCAGGACAACGGCCCCAGTCCGCTAGGCCTCAATCAGCGAGGAAAGCACCTCCAGTCATACGCAGCATTTTGGACAAGGTATTATTAGCTTTTCTGGATCCGTCTCTTTCAACACCATCAACTTCCCTTTTCTAAATCTTTTATTAGACTTTTAGTTCACTTGATTCTATCAGAAAACTCTGCTCTCTAAATGTAAAATTTTCCCACGTTTGGTTAAAAGTAGTTATATATTTTTGAAGTCAAAACTTGATGTTTTGTTCTTATACTCAGTCGCCGCTTCACGAGCTACCTTAAAGTTTAAACATATGTTGGGAGTTCTTGCATTGTGCGAATATCCACACGCAGATCTAAAATACACTCACCCGTCTAATTATGAGGCCTTCATGGAAAATGCATCTAAAACCCAAGGATCACAAACTAAACACACTGATGGAGCCAATTTGAGCAGGTTGGAGCTAAAGAAGTGCAAGGAATGCCTCGTAGGCCTGCTTCAGCGTATGTCCACTGATTCTCAAGCAGCATGGTTCATAACTATTCGAGGCTATTTTCTAACACATTATTGTCACTTGTTTGGAAAACTCGAGGAGCATCATGTGGCATACATACAAATTGATGTGAAGAAGAGAAACTGCATCATACTTAAAATTCTAACTTCATCTTCTATCAAGTGTATTGACACTAAGGCTTATTGGAATGTGGAGAATTGTCAGCTACAATATACTTTTATAGCTGAAACACTCGATCAATACTGTATGTTCTGGCAGGAGGCCAAGTGGTAAGGAACTACCAGCTCTTATACCGGTTAAGAAGCCAAGTATCCTCCTCAACGACGAGCTCTGTGAGGATGAGAAGGAAAACATGCCCATCCTCTTACCGCCTCCAAGCATTCACGAGGTGAGAGGAAGATCTGGATCTCAAGTGTCTTGCTTACTCTCTATTATCCGATGAAGACCAGACCCTCATTAAAAGACTTTGATACTCTTTTTCAAAATTGATGAAGGTCGGGCTTGTATGCAGACAACAATGCTAACTGTTGTGGAAGGAGCTGGAAAGCTTGTTCGTGATATACTCAAGAACAATCCAAACCTTCCTGAGCAAGTATGTGGAACAACATGATAACAACAAAATGACCTTTTTATTATACTCAATCAACTCAATCAACCTCAAATTCACATCTTCTAACTACACCACCTCGGCATAGATAAACGTAAGTATCTTAAGTTCATCGTAGAGGTTGAGAGGGCTTAGAACTAGAAACTCTGGAATATTTTAACTTCTAACTTTACTAATAGAACGTTAGAAAATGTAGTGTTAGAATTCTGTTTAGAGAACTGAGGTCAGAAAAAGTGCAACTAGTGTTTAAGACAAATGGTCTTGTATTATACAGCAGGACGACCTCCTAGAGAAAATTGATGGAGCTGAAGAAACAGGGATCATACTCGGCCAGATACGAGGGACTAGTGCTAAAAAGGGGGATGTTCAATCAAGAAAAGAAGAGGTCTATCTCACTCTTCAATCATCTCGTTGATTATCTCGATCTCAAGAAGTGCTGAATTTCCGCTACATACCATAAGATGTTGCAATGATCTTCGAGATGAAAATTTCAACATGCTTAGAAGTGAAAAATATATCCTCTTGTGATTTCCTCAAGATCTTGTAAGCCTTTTGCTGAAATGCTCGTGAAAGTTATCTCTTCCACTGCTCCTCCAACTAACTTTCACGAACCTTAACGTTACCTTGTCATGTCCTCTACACAGATTCAGAAGCTAAGAGAAGCAATCCAAACCCTTTGCCAGACTATAAATCCCCTAGGAAAGTCTATTGACCATCTCCAGGTATCTTTTGATCCAAGTTTTCAACTCGTAAAAGAGTAACTCCTCTACTGATCTAGTCTTATAATGACTCTTGGTCTCTAACATATTTAATTCAATGTATGTGTCCTTATGTTCATTCCTTTTGGCACCAAGGGAGATTAAGATGGCGACTAGTGAAGTAAGTTATGCCTATATGGAGAAACAAAATTTGCAGTATATAAGTTGGTCGTAAAGCTGCAAAAAGTCACCTTTTGACCTGATGACCACTGTGAGATATTCAATAACATACACCTAGTCTTATTTCAGATCAGTAACAGTATGTACACTCTAAAAAGAATTATTAGCATAGAAACTGTAATGAAGATACTGTTTAGTTGTTTCACATGTCTATGTTGTAGATTTGTATTCTCAAAATACAAATCTGCATCCAGAGCATAGAGTAAATAGAATTTCATCTGGATTGGGAATCTATATTATGTTTGAGTACTTCAAAACCGTATGACTCGTAACTTATAGCAACTATATTGGTGTTAACAATTTTGTGTGTGGTTAGTCAAGTGTACCAGTGCATAACCAACGTTCAGTACAAGAAAGAATAAATTGGTTATCTTAAAAGTTTCTTGCGTCAATATTTCTACTATACAAGCATATGGTAAGAGTAAAAATTGTGTATTGCTGGTTTCGTCTTGAAAAGTCGGTTCCTCTGTTACTTTCACTGGCTTGTCTTTCCTATTACTAGATGAACAGAGTAGAGGAATGACACTAAGCAAAGACGATCTTAGTTATGTCTAGACCCACACAAGAGAGCTTGAAATGACATAACCTTCCTGGTAGTAGATCCTTTCTTCGGAACTTCTTGAGTGCTTTTCTGTCTTGTCGAGCTTGCAGGAAGATGCGGAGATAATGAATAAGGAATATCAGTTCTGGGTTAAGGAACGAGATAGATACACCATCAGGGTAGGTGAAGAGAAAAGGTAAGAAAATTATTCATTAGAAAGAGATGGAAGAACTAAGATAGATATCAACGGCAGAAATCACATATGTCGCATGAATCTTGTTTAGTTCAAAAATTCCCATGCAATGAATTCTCTCGGTGAATCAAAAATTGGCTTGATTATACCCCTAGTAGGTTTGTTGTGTTCTATAACATAATCTTAATCATGTATTTCTGATTATTCACTCGAATGATAATCGATAGTATAATTCCTCATTTATCATTTCGTTCATCATTTCACTACTTTCGATCATGACTAAATGCCTCTCTTATTCAAATTATTTCAACAACAAACTGCATGCAATACCATACATGCTCAAAATGCTGATGATAGCAAAGTGACTAGTTTCCACTTACGTAACAAAATGACTTGTTTCATAATCGATAGCCAGTCATGTGTGTGATAAAGCAGTAAATCATCAAACCTACTGAGATGTGATGAAGCAAATTTCTGCTTTGTGAATTGACATGTTATTTTCTCTATACATACCACCGTAAGAGAAAAAAGAACTTTGTCTGATTACGAAGTTAAGGTAGGGTCCTATCCTGTTCATCTGAATAATAACACGTGTGAACTGGCATAATAATAACTCAATACTTCTCTTTGTTTGAGACAGAATCACAGAGGAAATGCTACGAGCAGAAGCCGACAAAATCTTGGAACTTGATGAAGAGATAAAGCAACAAAACCAACGCATACTTTCTCTCAAAGCTCAGGTTGTTCTAAATACTACTTCGTCCTTAGAAACATAATAAGCATGGCTGATGTTTATTGGAGATACGTGTTTGCAGACAAACCCTTATCAGGTAAGCTAACATACATAGATCTGCATGTTCATGCGCCGGTCAGATTCTGCGCAATGATGAGACGATTATGAAATTGCTAAGGAAGGTCACGAGCAGAACCACCATGTAGTAGGTACTCTTCCATGGTTAGCCTTCATACCCTGATCTGATGGACGTCTTCGGATCATGTTCTCTTCTAGTAAAGTATGTGTAGGTGAATCATGTATGTGATCATTGTATCAATTGTCCTCAGAGGGAGTTGATAAAGTACATGCATCTGAAGCTACAGTGTTGATGCCATTGTACAAGAAGGGAGAATGTAGGGAATAGCACACGAACCGAAAGAACATGGAGCAAAAGGAGACACATAAAGAATGATGAGCGCTCCTCGAAAGATTTTCATACCAGAAAGATTTTGAATCAGTATCGAATCCTGACGTAGTAATGCATGACAGTAGAATTTCTCACAGAGAACCAAAACAGCATAGTGGCGCAGCATAGATGGAGCATAGTTTTCCATAGGCAACAATGCCTCAAAGTAGTTCCGGTTGACTGACTGATCGAGATGATCTTGGGTCTTGATCACGGTCCATAACACAACCTCTCGTATTGATCCAGAAGTAAGCGATCTCCCATTTATATGTAAGTAAATGTCGAACATTTGTGCTCTCATATGAACATCTTTTGGACTGTTGGCACACCAAAGGACCTACAAAGAAGCCAGTCCTCTACTGAGTCACTCTCACTCGAGAGCTGACGTGTATACATACTCATTGTTCAAACACCACTCAAGATCTTCATGACGCTGGAAATGCTTGAATTGCATCCAACCTTTCTTTCCTAGCAATCAAATTCTCACGTTCCCAAACCACGAGGAGATCTTAAACTCGAAAGTCATGCTGATGTCATACGATGATCGCAAAAACGTCATGCTGGTTTCTAATCTCTCCTTCGCCTACTAATTTCTGACCATAAAGCATAGTACTCTTTTGCTTGGCCAAGACATTCATATCTATAACCGAAAATATTGGCCAAATTCTGGAAATGTTTAAAAGTACAAATATGTCCTTCACAATTGCTATATATCTGGTATTATGTGCTTCTTAGGCTGCTGGATCTCTCACTTGTACATTTTTGAAGCATCCGGAACTACGTTAGAGGAATTGTCCTTTTCAAAAGTGAACTAAGAGCAAGTAAAGACTTTGAGGATAGAAAATTTAGAGGCAGTATGAGGACTAGTTCATAACATATTTTACGATATTATATCTAATTATATTGTAAACATTAGTATATTTTTCTTCATAAATGTCATCATGGTTCAATATTTTAAGACTCTCTTCGTCTTGAGATGGTGCTTACGTCGAAAACGTAAACTAGGAAAAACATTTCGGCAGAAATATTTTGGAATATCAGTTTTGTACTTTTGTTCTTTCAAACTAAAATGAAAAATAGTATCAAAATCATCATTGACATTCTTTTATGCAAGTGTATGAAGGAGTATGTGTTACGATGAAAACGTTAAAAAGTAAATTCTTTTGGTTATTCTCAATTTTTGCTATGCCTTGCGTACTTATAGGGAATCTTTTGTAGTGTAGTGAACTTAGTATCTTAAGAGGGAGAGGCGGGAAGAGAAGCTGTGAACTCTGTTTCGCATCGTACGTTGCGTGAAGTACGTCCAGGCTAGACACGATATCTGGCTGTAGAGAAAACTTCACTTGAAGAGGAAGAAGTATAATGTAATCTCACACAAAGAATTTACATATTGACACGTGTTTCTCTTCGTTGCGATATACATACAATTTGCAAACGACCTTTTTGGATGTGCAGCGTCAACTCAAATTTTCTGAATCTACTTCTTCCCAACATGTTGGGAGGTTCTCAAAAAATTAATTCAAATTGATACCCAAATGTCCAGGTGTCACATCATGGACCGAGCTACGATTGAAAAGAAAGATTCATAGGCAATTTTCTGAACTTGCTGGTGCATATATGAGTGCATTATTGCATAGGACTCGTCAAGGAGACCAACGTCTGTTCTCAAACCATCACAAATGATATATATTAAGTGAGTTACGTCTGACTGAAGTTTTAAAGTTTGATGATATGTGACACTGATGTGAGAGTTTGAGGTCGATGTGGCATGTGCTGATAGAGCATTTTTCTGACACGTCAATGCTGACTAGGAGATTTTCTGACTTGGCAATCTGAAGTGACTTGTAACTTGCTCATTGCTCATGATGCCACAGAGAGATCTAACAGTGACAAGTAGTGACAAGAGAAAAAGTTATGTTCACTAAAGACGGATGCCGCTGAATAGATTAGAACAAGGTGACAATCTACATATATGCACCTTGGCTGAGTCTGAAAATGACACATGTAGTCTTCAAGAGAGCTGATTCCAGAACATTCATTATTTAAGATTTTAGTGTGCTCGATCTTCGAAAGGTTGCACAAATCTGGACATACTGTTTGGAGCAAGTTGGGTCTGTTCAAAATGTCTTGGCTGTAATCTACGCTTGCACGTTCGTAGTTTACTGTGATTTTGGTTGAGTTGAGTCAGATTGGAAGGTCGAGAAGGATTTTAAGGGAGAAAAATGAATCATTTGGGAGGAAAACTGAGAGAATCTACAAACGGTCATTTGTAGATTGCCGTAGGTTTTTGAAGTTGATAAGGGTCAGGAAACTTTGGGAGGCTGTAAGTTCCCGTAAGGAGCTCAAACTGATGCGAAGTTGATCTTGTTGGAAAGAGGAACTCCAAGAGCTTTTTGTAAAGACCAAAATCATTCCATTTAGAATTGTGCAAAGAAATTTGTTGGAGTTTGAAGTTGACTGTTTAGAGAAGTTCATTGCGGAAATCTACAAACGTACGTTGTCGAAGTGTGATACGTTTACCTAGGAAAGCGCTGGGCTGTGGTTGTTTACTCAAGAGGTAGGCTTCAGGTTATAACGTGGCACTATAAAAACTTACACAGGTCTGTTGGGTCCTCTTATATGTTCAGAAAGCAAAATTCAGGACTAACTAGTAGTAATAAGATCAGACGGTGAACTTTAACACTCAAGAATAGGAAATAGATGATGGGTTAGACTTCAAACTTCTCCTACATGTAAAGGAGACCCCTACTGAACACACATATGAACTTTCAACCAGAGATCAAATGTGAGCACTGAGATATGGACAAAAACGTTTTGAGTAAGAAAATTATGCAATTTCTGACACCCAGATGACTACTTTGATCAGAGATTTGGTTCGATAACTTTCTATGATTCTTATAGGGTTTTGAGTCTACAGCATGCTGAACATCCCTATGAAATTTGACTTGCTGGTTGTACACGGTTCTCCAGATCTCGAGCTCTGAACTTGCTACTCTAGATTGAGAGCTTTTCATACCCCCTTTGCTTCAGCGGTCGCCCTGATTTAATCACTCACTCATATGACATGAAACTTTTTGGAAAGTCATAGTCCTGCTGACATTGAATGCAACCACTCAGGTTTGAAGCGATTATATCTTTTCTGCTGGAATTGACACTCAAAACTCCAAAATCAACAATTGTGATGCAATTTCGACTCAATCCGAACTTCAATCTGGCATAGCTCTCCCTTTATTGCTCTAAATCGATTGAAATTTTCACTGACATGACTGGCACGACGAGCTCTCTCTCCTTGTGTTCTCAGATTTTTGAATGTCTCTACCAAAAGCTCAAACTCCCCTTAAGACCTCTACTTCTAAGTTTACAGTTTCACAAAGGACCAAAATGGATCAATGGGAGTTCATAGCTCCACTTCCCTGTCCTTTTGTGCCTCAATCCACATGGTAATTTAATTTCACACATAGGTTACCACGTCAAGCCTCTAAAGTGCCAGCGTAAACTTTAAACTTCTTGCGAAGACATATAAATAACATGTAACCTTGAAAGATAACTTAAACAAGCTAGAAAACATGCATGGACAACATGTAAGTACAACCCATGAGCTTAAACTCTATCCACATGGTAGACTTTAAGTTATGTACTTTGACAACATAGATAAGTATGAAATCACTCTCACAAGCGTACGAGTGCTTGAACAAGATAAAGGACATACTATCAACCTACTATGACTCAAACTATATAATATAATTGTATTAACACCATATGCAAAGGTGTCAACGTATGCATAAAGGACTAGAAGTAATATTGAGCTAACTTCTAGAACTACTAAGCTCAAGTGTCGGAGTAGAAGTGTAGCATGTAGCCGTCAAGTAGCGCGACAACATTTGTAGTTATCATCAACTTTGGAGGTGAGAGAGGATTCACAACTTTGGAAAGGCATATCTCTCTCTAGGAGAATCAGTTTTGTGCAGTTTTTGTGTCGTTAGAAAGTTATAGTCTACACCTTTCTAACCATGTTGTCAGTTGAGTAAAAAGATGTGTGAGGAGAGAACAGTATGGTAATCTATAAACAGGGATTTGTATATTCTGTTACTTATTCTTTTTGGGTCCTTTTGATTACTTTGAAGGCTTTGGATACTTTTGGTGTCACTAGAAAGCTTTTATCGAGATCTTTCTAGTCAGCTTGTGAGGTTGAAGACCAAGGATGTTTTTTTCAGGGTTCTCGCAGTAATCTACAAACGTATGTTTGGAGATTTCTGCGTACCTACAAGTGGAGTCAAGGACGAAAGTCTCTTAGTAACATAAATTTGTCTTGGGAGATCTGCTTGGGACAAAATCAAGTTCGTTAGATAGCTCTTCTCTGGGTCCTTCCAGCAGAGGAAAAATCTTCAAGGTTGATCGTTGGACAAAATTCACGAACCTTAGAGGTTCCATTATACATATGAGTGATGGTGAAAACTTATGAATAAATTGTTTCTGGAAGTGGAAATAAAGCAATTTTACGTATAATTTCACTCTTTTTCCTACCACGAGTTTTCCACAGCTAGGGGTTCGATGCCATCCTAGACAACATTCGTGCGATGTAAGATGCGACAGCTGGTGAACTCGACGTGAAACTCCGAGGTGAAGAAATCTGGTTAGGGGAAGAATATAGAAGCAACCATGAGTGGAGACGGAGATAGATTGGATAGTTTGGAAGGAGTGCAGAGGGTGCAGTTGGATCCATGAACTGCTTCAATCTTCCAAGCATTTATGTTATTCTTGTAGTAACAGCAATTGAATGAGCGAAAAGAAGCATTAGTCACGAAGACGTTGCACGCGATAGTCACAAATATCGATCAATTTGACGAGAGAGATGTCTCGAAGTACTTGAGACATTATTCAAAATATAAGCTGAATTGGATACGTGAGAACGAGATGATAAAAATGTTTCTTTTGACTGTGGTGCACGAAATCAAAGAATATATGAAGACCATCGTAGAGCATTCGAGAAAGGATTGAGAAGTATTCAAGAGGATGATGCGCGATGAGTATTTCTTGGAGGACTCTAACAAAGTTATCAAGAAATCTTTCTTAGAATGGATGCAACGACCAAATAAAGGGTTGCAAGCGATAGAGCTTTTGATGGAGTTCAAGAAACAATTCTCACGACTCACTCAAATGGAGAAACTAATCTTACAAGATAACAAGACGGAGTTGTTTCTTCGTGTCGTAAACGATAAGTTGCAAGAGAAGTCATAAGTGCTTCTAAAAGATAAACACGAGGATGAAAGATTGACAACAAACTAGAAAGAAGTCGAATAAGTTGCAAGACTACTCACCAAGAAGGAACGCATACGCGAAAAGATCTTGGTGAGGAGATTCAAGACAATTTTAGCTACTACGGTACATGCTCTTGCTCCTGCCACTCGAATGATACTGATGACTCGTGTCGTGTCGGCGCTAGTCGTTCAATCTCCAACAGTGGCTCCCAAGAAAGATGACTTGAGGCTTGATGATATCATGCGAGGGATGAAGGATCTTCAAATCAAGTTGATGAGACTTGAGGAGAGAAGATCGACGAGAAAAGAAAGAAAGTGAGACAAGACTTGCAAAAAAACAGGTATGGGTGCATCGGTGCAATGGTATTGATCATCTCCGCAGGATTGTGGTGACTTTGTCAAGACATTACAACAAAGAATCATTTGTGGAAGACAGCAAGGTTGCATTGAAGAATACAAGGGCTCTTCTTCGAACCAATTTTGAGAAAGAAGATATGAAGAAGTTGATTGACGAATACTTGATAGCACACGATATTGGTGGATGCTCGACTTATGGTGCTAGGGTCGAAAGATAAGGAGAGGATTTTCACGAACACATAGAGTCGAGTGAACTTTGATCATCCACTATCTCTATGTCGCATAAGAAAAAGATGTCACGAAAGATATTATTACGGACTGTAGCAACCATCTAAGGAGCTACAAAATGAGCTGATCCAGTCGAATCATTGTTAGTGCATGCTAACATGTCCAATACATATGATCATTCGACATCAAGACGGATTACATCTTATATATTTTTTAGAGATCAATTTCAAATGGGTCGATATCTTATGACTATGCAATGGGATTATGGTCGACGTGATACTTAATTTGCTCGAGAAAATTTATCGAACCAAGTCGAAAAAAGAGAATATGTATGCGTCAGAAATATGTGGATTTCTGCTGGAGGAAGACATCTGTCATTATGGATGCATGAGGAAGGTTACAGTCGATTTTTGAGAAATGTGTCACTTACAATTGTCTACAACCTCGAGGGAAACACGGAGAGCTAAATGAGGTCAGCCAAAAACCGTCAAGACATTAGTGAAGGAGTGCAATGGAAGAGTGAGGGTGTGACTCCAACTTTTATCGTTGGGATTGTGGGTAGATCATACCACGCATAGCTCGGTGACTAGTTACATCCAAATGGAATTCATCACATGATAGAAGTCTCTTATGCCGATCGAGAAGCATGTTCAAACATGGAGTGTGTTGCTCTGGGAGGATAAGCTTTCAAAAGAAGAACTTCTTGCTATTCGGATCTGACAATTTGAGCGAAGACTTGAAGACGCATAGATTGCATTGGGTAGGCGTGAAGAGACACGTCTGAGGAATAAAGTTTGATTTGACCAACGACATCGACTGAGATCGAAGATAATTAAGGAAAGAGATTGGGTATTAGTCTAGGACAATAGTCTGGACAATCAACACAGTGCTATTCATAAATTCTGGAAGAGATGTTTTGGACCGTATGTAAGGACAAGACGTTCAACCATGCAACATATGGATTACGTGAGCTCGAGGGAGTGAAGTTCAAGGTACCTATGACACGTAAACAAGTAAAGATATTCAAGAGAAGAGACAAAAGAATGGATATCATCGACATCACGTGAGTTCAAATATGAGAATGACGAAGAAGATCTCGAACTGAGGATAGTCATGGTGCAAGAGAGGACGCGAAGTTCTATGAGATGCCGGTCCACTCTTTGATTTTGTATTTTTAACGCATGCCGAAAGATGTGTAAGTTTAGAGAGGATGGATGTCGTGGCATAGATACGTCAATCGTCTACTCATTTCATCCTAGTCATCAGTGCCACATCAGAATCATACGCCATGTCAGCAAAAAATTTACCTCGGTCTTACACTGCCATGTCATGGCCATGTCAATCTGTTTTCTTCCAAGTCAGCGAATGCCACATGAGCATCCATGACAGTCAAAACCTTAAATCTTCTAAACCCCGCAACTTCTTTCATGTGGCTCCATTTATGACGATCCAAAGAGAACTTTTGACCTAGTCAACAAGCTCTAGACAATATTGAAGTCAGAATCACTTTTAAGACAATTTTGCAGACATTTTTGTTTGTCTTTTCTATCTTTGTCTTCCATGTGTACATAAGGCTTGCCGCGTACTGTTCTGCAAACCAGTCCATAGGCTCCGACATGCAAAAAGTCAGAAATAATCTGTTTTTCATTCTGATTTATATAGCTTTGTTTGTGTCATGAAACACAAGGCGGAGACCTTGAGCTGCAACGATTTGCAGATTTGCTGCTGTGGGACCATCATACGTAATTTCCAGCACCGCATCTGCAAGTGCAACGTTTTGACAACTTGAGTAATATAGAGAGTGTGTAATATTTTAGCATGTGAGAACTTGAGAGATGTCGTTAGAATGGAAGATTTTAGTTGATGAGTTTATTGAAAATTTTAGTTGATGAGTTTATGGGTGTATGAATGAGTGAACTTAACATTTTTCTCTTCAAGTTCATGGTGTGTCATCAGAGGTGACCTCTGAGTGAGAGACAGGTCCGACATGTTGCAGATTCATCGATTACTATCGTGGAGGTTGAGAGATGAGGGGGTAGTTGATCGATAAGACCGTGGAGAGTTTACATTTTGGTTCTGTTGCCGGGACCTCACTTAAAGGGATCGTTGAAGGATGTAAAGAGTTCAATTCTACATTCGTCAAAAAGAGATCATGAGAGAGCACATGGAGAGAACGTTGAGAGGAGAGAGAGCTAACGCGATGTTAGCAACATTAGAACCTTTCGTGTATTCCGTCGTGATCTATGACGCGTTCGAGGTCTTTCTTTACATCTTGTTCACTAAGAAAGGGTTTGAGGAGAGTTGAAAAGGAATGCAACAAGAGTTGTAGAGAAAAGAGAAGAGAGAAGTTATTAGAGGAGAAAAAATTTGGAGTTTAAGAATTCATCTCTCTGGAAAATTTGTACAGTCGCTGTCAGCTTTTCTGTGTTTTGATTTTCTTGTGAAACTTCCAAGTAATCTAGATTGGCTGATAATCTATCTAGGACAACAAAAATCATGAGAAAAGGTGATCTGGAGAGAGAGTTATGAATTTTCAAAGTTGAGGGGGTCTATTCACGGAAGTTTACAAATTCTGTTCTCTGGAAAGTTTGAACAGTCATTGTCAGATTTTCTGTGAAACTTTCCAGTGTTTTAGACTATATAGGAAAACAGAAATCATGAGGAAAGGTGGTCTGGAGAGAGAGCTATGAGTTTTCAAAGTTGAGGAGGTTTATTCACGAGAGTTTAGAAAGTCTGATCTCTAGAAAATTTGTAAAGTCATTGTCAGATTTTCTGTGAATTTTATTTTCTTGTGAAAATTTCTATTATTTTAGCTTGGTTGATAAGCTATCTTGTACAACAATAATCATGAGAAGATGATGCTTAGAGAGGGAGAAAGAATTCTTCAAAGTGGAGGGGGTTGACAACCATGAGGGAAGTGAAAATATACAAATTTCAGTTCTCTGAAAAGGTGTACAGTCAGCACCACCTCTTCTGATTAGGAAAGTTTCTGTTGAAACTTCAGGAGTTAGTAGCTTAGAAGTTGAGCTACTGGAGACCATAAAAATCTTGGAGAGATCTCTTACCGACTAAGAGATATATGTTTCGGCATAAAAGGAAATCTTGAAGATACTTCATGGGGAATTCAGTTCGAGTGCCGAGGTTGAAGAAGAGACGTTTGGGAGTTCAAACGGAGACGGTGTCGTGATGTGAATCATTTCACATAGTAAATGATTCACTTCTCTGTCAGACGTTAGTCTCTCTGAGTGAAGTTTAGACCTCAGAGAAGTTCATTTTTGGAAGATGTTATATATTTTGAGTCTTAGTAGGTGGATTACCATGTCGATAAGATTTAAGCTCATGGGTTGTCTTTGCGTGTCGCCCATGCACGCTTTCTAGCTGATTTAAGTTATCTTTCGGGGCTGCATGTTATTTTAGGTAGTTTAAGTTTTACGCTGGCACTCTAGGGGGCTTGACGTGGTAGCCTATGAGTGTAGATAAGTTACCAGGTAGTTTAAGGCACAAAAGGACAACCAAATGGAGCTATGAACTCTCATTGGTTCATTTTTGTCTTTTGTATAATTCTAAGTTTAGAAACCGAGATCTAGAGGAGATTTCGAGCAACTGGTGAGGGTACTGCGAAATCTGAGAGCATAGGGAGATAGAGCTCGTCGAGCCAAGCACTGTCAGCGAAAAGTTTGATCGATTTGGAGCAATAAACAAGGAGTTATGGCTGATTGAAGTTCGATTTGTGTCAGAATTGCAGCACTTCTGTTGAATTTGGGGTTTTGAGTGTCATTTGCAGCAGAATTGAGGAAATTGCTTCAAACCTTCGTGGTGGTGTTCACTGTCAGCAGGGCTACGACTGTCTCCAAATTTTCATGTTAATTGAGTGAGTGAGTAATTCAGGGCGACCTCTGAAGTAGAGGGGGTCCGAAAAGCTCACAATCTGGAACAACAACTTCAAAGAGCGAGATCTGGAGTTCTGTGTGGAATCAGGAGGCCCAACTTCACAGGAGTGTTCAGCAAGCTGTGTACTGCAAATCCTGTAAGAAACTCCGAAATTGATCGAGCCAATCTCCTGTTCTAGGTCGAAACATCTGTCTGGGTACTAGAAATTGCCGTAATTTCTCTACTCAGAAAGTTTCTACTCATATCTTAGTGCTCTGAATTGATCTGAAGCTGAAACTTCGTATGTGTATCCAGTAGGACCTCATTGACATGTAGGAGGAGTTCTGAAGTATGAACCTTCACATATTTCTCAATCCTGATGTCAAAGTTCACCATCTGATCTTATCATTGCTAGTTAAGTCGGAACCTTGCTTCCTGAACATATCAGAAGAGCCAAGAGACTTATATGAGTGTTTTTCAGTATCCCCTTGAGACCTGAAGTCTATCTTTTGAGTAAACCAGCCACAGCCTGAAGCCCAACGTTTCTCTGAGTAGATTGAACACAACCTTCAAGCTCATATCACAGCCAGAAGGTTCGCCCTTCCCAGGAAGACTCTCAACCTGACAACGGAGAAGCCAAAGTTAAGTATAGAGGAGTTGCGAACACGCATCTATTGTAGTAGGGGTGTCCTTTTTGCTCTATATCAAGCTTCTGCGAGCATCGGTACAGATGTGAAGAAGATTGAGTTCAAAGCATCATTCACTATGGAGGCCACGAATGCTCTTGGCGAAGTAGAGTGTGATCTTTACAAGAGTGACTTTAAGATGTCTGCTAGGATCAGTACAGACGATGGTCATGATGATATTATCTTAGACTCTTAATTTTAGATTGGATTTTATTTCGTGTATAGCATGTATAATACATGATTTTTAGTATAAAGCTCGAAAGGGTAAGAAAGTGAGGTCAAATTATTTTCCTCAAAGATATTTTGTCCACCTAATGGTTGAGAAGGTGCAACATGAGTGGAAGTGCAAAAGATTAGAAAGTTAGACTTAGAAACCTTCCTCAAGGTTTAGATGTCATAGTAAGTGTCAGAGAAAGCTCGAGAGAGATTATCGTTGAGTTTGAGAACAATAGTACAAAATCTCAAGTAGAGTCTCCGAGAGAAGAGTAGAAACCGGTTTGTGGTGTTACTTCTGTAGAGGGTTGGGACATAAAGTAGTGAATTGTCCAACTAGAATCAGAACAGAGAGAGTCAAAAGGAAGCGCGATTTTACTGATTTAAGTCTTCGAGTGGGTCCATCGTCACCACCGCCAATTCATCTTCTAGGAGAGGATCCTTGTCCAAGTTGTGGAGTGGGTGATCTATCAAGAGGACACAAGTGCGTCGATGTGGTCGCCCTACTTACGTCAGTAGTCGAGAAGTTGGACGAGACCCAAAGAGCTGAGACGGAGAAGTTGTCGACTTCAAAAGAGGACTCGGTTGAGTTGTGATGGAGATCGTCATTCGTGTGATGGAGAAGACGGTGATGCGACTCAGGCTCATGATTACCTTGGGAGAAGAAATGACACAAGAGATGTTGTTACAACCATTTCTTTTTATTTTACCTATGGTAGATTATTCTCGGATGGAATTGGTGATGTTCGTACTCTTTTAGCGAGTAGTTATTGCACGAAGATTAGAAGAGTAGAGAGAGTAGTTACAAGATGGGGAAGTTATCAGTGTTTCATGAGAAGGACAATGAAGATGTAGAACCGTTTGTTCGAGACTTCAAAAGAGGTTGCATCGGAAACAACATGAGAAGGAAAGAAGAATGGGTGTTGTTACTGTCAGAGTTTTTAGAAGATTATGCTCTTACGTGGTATGAGGACCGAATGAAAAACAAGACACCTGATGCAGTTCAGGATACATAAGAGACGTTGAGTAACACATTCATCGAAGAGTTTTTTCCAGACGAGAGTTATGAGAAGCTCATGGTGGAAGTTACTCATTTGAAGCAACGAGACGACGAGAAAGTTCGGCAGTATGTCGAAAAGGTGGATAAGTTGGAGCAATGATTTCGAACGATTCTACGGAAGAGTGGAGACAACGTGAAACTAACGATGGTGAGGATTAGAGCAGTGCTGAACAAGAACTTGGTGGGAGGGTTGAGACCTTCAATTCGAACCCAAGTGAGTTACGAGAAGCCAGCAATCAAAGTCGAGGTCATCAAGATCACGACAAATATGGAAGAGAGTTTGGATGAAAGGGATATCATCCAACCTCATCATGCCGCTCTGGTCTGGACTTTGACTCTTGGTGTAGTCACAACGATAGCATCTGCACCATCACAATTGGTGATTGCTTAACGTCAGCTCTTATTCCAACGGTGGTGCCAAGATCATTTGTCCCTACAGCAATGTCTACTGCCACCTTTGATTTCCATGCTGAGTTGAAGAGCATCACTGATACTCTTGCGGATCTCAAGATTAATGTGATACAGTTACGAGAATGGAGGAACAAAGGTGAAGGAGGAGGTCAAAGAGGTTACAACAACAATCTCAATCGAGGAAATCAAGGTAACTTTAGAGGCAACCAAGGTAACTTTAGAGGAATCACTTGTTGGACGTGTGGAGGTTCTCATTTCCAACGAAATTGTCCTAAAAACGGAGCAAAGAGTGCTGAAGTTGTCAGAATGAATGTTGATGGAGAAAATCCATCACAAACACGAGATAAGGGAGTGACAACTATCGATGTAGTGCGAGATCCCATCTATGAGAAGAGAGAGAGCTCAAACTGTTCTCATGCACCGGTGGAGCTTTTAGCTCAAGAAAGAAAACGAACTTGATTATCTGATGAACCAGTTTTCATGGAGGAGCCACCAAGTAGAAGTACTCGGTCGAGTACTGTTTCGAGTACACCAAGAGAGTCAAGAAAGAAGTTGAGGATGACGGATTTCATCATTCCATTTTCTTAAGCGGGATATGATGTGGTTGAAGATGTGAATGTTCAGAAAGTCAACATCACGGTTGGACAATTGATGGAACTCAACCTTAGTTTATGAAGGGAACTCATAGGAAGACTGAGTTCTAAAAAAACAAGAAGAAGAAACCCAAGAGCAAGATATTAATGTCTGTGGGAGTTGGTGTGGTGGATGTGCATGTTTCAAAAGTATGCACTAGGGCTTCAAAGATTGAAGTCTGATTAAATGGTCACTATGTCTCTGACGTGTTGGTGGATGGAGGGTCGGCTGTAAATGCCATATCGGAGAGGTTGATGAAGAAGTTGAGGATAGAATCAACTCGTCCGACTAGCATTGTCGTGAGAATGGCTAACAAGCAACGGGTAAAACCTCTTGGTGTGTTAGAGAAGGTGGTTCTGTCTGTGATGGGAGTGCAAACATTGATGTCCTTTCAAGTGTTAAAGGACTCTAGTTATGATTCGCTCGTAGATAAGCTTTGGTTGAGAGTTGTGCGCACCATTGATAGGTGGCACAAGGGATACTTACGGATTGGACCTAGAGATCATAGAGTGATAGTATCTCTCTCGAATGTTGGAGTTGTGATTTCTGACTCTGATAGACCCACTAGTGACTACTGAGAATCTGATACGGAGGATGATCAAAGTGTCTCGGAAGTAAATACCGGAGATTCTTACGATCAAGAATTCTCATCTGAGGACGAAGGATTTGGTCGAGATGAATCATTACATCAAGTTAGTGCTATTGACTTGTTATCTCGATCCGCAATGGAGAAAGATCTTGACAAAGAAGAGTTGAGTGAGGTAGAGATTGTGAGAAGACTCTCTACAACGAAGTTTGGTATCAATGTCACTCAAGATGAGAAAAATAGATTCCTAGATATATTTCAAAAATATATCCATGTGTTTGCCTTCAGCTACAAGGATTTGAAGGAGGTGACTCTAGAGACTCATCGAGTCGAATTGGAGAAAAACGCAAGACCAGTTCGACAAAAGCAGAGAAAGGTCAATCCTATAACGGCAATGATGGTCAAGGAGGAGATAGACAAGTTGAAAGAGGCAAGTTTCATCTATGAGGTGGAGAACTCAGAATAGGTTTCACCCATTATGATCGTCAGAAGAAGAATGGTAAGCTGCGAGTGTGCATAGACTATAAGAAGCTGAATGCAATTACTAAGAAGAATTATTATCCTCTATCATTTATAGATGAGATTTTGGAAGAAGTTGTTGGTCATGAGTGGTACAGCTTTGGTGATGGTTATAGTGAGTAGAACCAGATCAAGATAGCACAGGAGTACCAGCAGTTGACTACTTTCACTACTCCTTGGAGAATATTTGCATTTCAAGTGATGTCATTCGGACTGTGTAATGCTCTGGCCACGTTTCAAAGGTTCATGAACAAGATGTTTCAATCATTCATAGGGAAGTTTGTTCGTGATTTCGTTGACGATTTCTGTGTGTACGGAAGAAAAGAGGACCACTTTAATCATGTGATCAAAGTTTTGCAGCGGTTGGAGCAAGTCAATGCTTCTCTAAATCCAGAAAAGTGCATCTTTGGTTGCGAAGAATGTCTGTTGTTATGACACATCATTTCCAAGAATGAGATTGCGGTAGATCTTGAGAAGGTGAAGAAGATTGTAGATCTTCCATTTCCGATCAACTTGACAAAGTTGAGACAGTTTCTTGGCATGGTGGGATATTATCGTAGGTTGATCTTCTCCTTCTCAAACAAAGCAATAGCTTTGACTATGTATATGAAGAAGAGAGTTGATTTTGACTTGATAGTGCATGATCAGAAGGCAAAGGAAGCATTTGAGGAGCTGAAAAAAGCATTGGTGACAGCTCTTATACTTGCTAAACCTGAGTGGAGTAAAGCATTTATTCTGTATACAGATGTGTCCAATGTAGTAATTGGATGTACATTAAGTCAGTTAGATGGAGATGGGCATGATGATCCTATAGCTTATGCTAGTAGGCAGATGATTTCAACGGAGAAAAATTATTCCTTGACTGAACGAGAAGGATTAGTGGTGATCTTTGGATTGAAGAAATTTCAACATTACTTGCTAGGAGAGAAATTTTCCATAGTCACAAATCACAAGACTTTAAAGTATATCTTTAATAAGCCTAATGTCGAAGGTCGTATTGCCCATTAGAAGATCTTTCTAATATGATTTACGTGATCGAAGATAGACCAAAGAAAAAGCATGTGAATGTTGATCTTTTGTCGAGCGCTTATGATGATGAGGAAGGAGCATCTGATGACCATCACAACCATTGAGGAGATATCGGATGAGTACAAGGAAATCTAGAGTTTCCTTGCAGATGGCTCTTTTCTAGAAGGTATGCATACCCCAGAACATAACGCGTTGATCAAGAGATGCAAACCTTACACTATGGTGGAAGGAATTCTGTTCCATCAAGGAGCAGATGGGTTACTAAGGAGAGCAATTGGTCAGAAGGAGGCGTTTAGGCTAATGCACGAGTTTCACGACGGAATTGTTTGCGGATGTCACTTTGTCGATAAGATAACAGTCTTCAAGATTTTGGATGCAGGTTATCACTGAGAAGGATTTTCAAAAAGAGTCTAGACTATTGTAAAACTTACGACGTATGTCAAGCATTTGCTCTGAAGTCTACTAGAACACCTCCGTTAAGATCAATTCCTGTGTTAAGATCATTTGAGAAGTGGGATATTGACTTTGTAGGTCCTCTTAATAAGACACCTCGAGGCAATAGATACATTGTAGGTGCCACTGACTATTGTACCAAGTGGGTAGAGGCTAGATCTTTGAGGGAGACTAATGAAACAGAAGTCGGTAGATTTTTATGAGAGAGGATCATTACAAGATTTGGATGTCCATTAGAGTTGGTCTCAGATAGAGGAGGAGAGTTTGTAAGGAGCATGACTACTGCTATGCTACCATACTTTTTTATCAAGCCACGAGTAACGACCTCATACAAACCACATGCTAATGATCTTGCGGAGAAGACCAACCTTACACTGTGTATGATGCTCGCCAAAGATGCTGGTGTTGAGACTGCGAAACATACTTGGGATAAGAGGCTACATGTCATCTTATAAGAGTATCAAAAGACAACAAAGACTTCTACTGGGTACTCCATTCTGACTGATTTATGGAGTGGAGTCCAAGTTGCCGATCCAATTCAAATTGGATACTTTTCAAACTATTCAGCGAAAGTTGAAGAGGTCAAGGGGAGAAGACGTGATCAGATTAAGAAGAGAGCAACTCATGGAGTTGGAAGAGACCTGAGCGGTAGCAATGATCCAGATGGAACGAGCTCAGGCGTATCAAAAGAAGAGTTACGGCAAACGATTGGGCAAGAGGGAGGTAAAACCTTTTCAAGTCAGAGATTGGATAATGTTATATGATGCAATCAGATTCAAGCGAGCTAGGAAGAAGTTTCTTCCGAGATATTTTGATCCTTTTATTGTAGATAAGATGTGGAGCAACTTCACGTATGACCTTCAGGAGCTGGGAGGAGGGAGATTCGATCAGGTAAATCATGACAAGTTGAAGTTGTTTCATCGACAAAAGTTCTCTTTCACTCCGAGGACGGAGCAAAAATTTAGTCCGGGGGTAAAATGTAACGACCTACGTTACACATAGGAAGTTTGTTTATTAGTAAGGTATTTCGTTATAACTAAGTGTTGATAATGTTTATTTGCTGCTCAAGTACTTCAAAGAGGTATCAAGTTACTCATGACTAACTAAAGTTAGTTATGGTTAAACTTAGCTGTAATTTTAGCAGAATTTAAATATTTCTTAAAGAGTGAGCACTAGTATCTGGTCATCTTGTCTAAAAGATAGAAAGGAGGTGGAAAGTATCACTTATCTCTTTTTTGACTTGATATTATGGTTGGATTAAAGTTGTGGACTTTATGAAGAGATTCCACATGTCCCTTTTTTAGTGAGTCCTAGTGTAGAAAGGGGTGGAAATTCGAGATTTCTTGAGAATATTTCAGAATCCTTCTAGAAGTTGTTGACTTTGAAGAAATAAGCCCATGTGAAAAGATAAAAAGCTCATGTGATTAATGCTTTTATCTTATGTAATATCTTAGTAAAATCTGGTAAAAATAGTTACGGTTGAATTACCGAAGAGAACTAAAGTAAAAACCTAGAATGTATAAATAGAGGAGTAGAGAAGAGCTCCTTATCCTTGTTTTCATATCGTCGTAATGACAACTTGAGTAATATAGAGAGTGTGTGATATTTTAGCATTGGAGAACTTGAGAGACGTCGTTAGAATGAAGAATTTTAGTTGATGAGTTTATGGGTGTATGAATGAATGAATTTAGCATTTTTCCCTTCAAGTTCATGGTGTGCCCCCCTTAATCAAGCCATCAGAGGTGATCCCTGAATGAGAGACAAGCCCGACATGTTGCAAATTCATCGATTACTATTTTGGAGGTTGAGAGGGGGTAGTTGATCGATAGGACCACGGAGGACTTACAGTACGTAAATCAACAACACCTATTGGATTCTCGCTGACAAGACTTCCCGATCTCGACGCTTCTCGAATCACATTATCTAGACCTTGCACTCGCCGTAAAGCGTATGGCTTATGAAGCGATGGAAAGAGTCAACAAAGTTGTCGTAAGGCAAATGTCCACAGTCAAGATAAGGATTCACTCGCAGCAGTCGAAGGTGCAACAGCAGGTGTTGCAGCAAACGTAGATGTCGCAACAGTAGAGGTAGCACCAACAGCGCTCTTGCGATCCATCTCTTCTCCTTGTAATAAACTCAACCTTCTCAATCAATCACCCCAAGATTTCTCAGTGGAGCACCATGATGTCGAGTTGAGAATTTTCTTGGGAAGGGCAGAACCTTCTGGCTGTGATATGATCTTGAAGGCTGTGTTCAGTCTACTCAGGGAAGCGTTGGGCTTCAGGCTATGGTTGCTTACTATAGAGGTAGGCTTCAGATCAAAAGGGAACACTATTAACACTCACTCAGGTCGAATGGACCCTCCAATATGTTCAGGAAGCAAAAATCAAGTCAGACTAGCAGACATAAGGTCAGACAGCGAACTTTAACAGTCCAGAATCAGAAACATAAGATGGTTTAGGCTTCAGAACTTCTCCTACATGTAAATGAGGTCCTACTAAAGACACATACGAAATTTCAGCTTGAGATCAATTCAGAGCACCAAGATATGGACAGAAACGTTCTGAGTAGAGAAATTACGGCAATTTTTGATATCCAGACAGCTATTTTGACCTAGAACAGAGAATTGGCTCGATCACTTTCGAAGGTTCTTACAGGATTTGTAGTTCACAGCTTGCTGAACACTCTTGTGAAATGGGGCCTCCTGATTGTACACAGAACTCCAGATCTCACTCTCTGAAGTTGTTGTTCTAGATTGAGAGCTTTTTGGACCCCCTCTACTTCAGCGGTCGTCCCGAATTACTCACTCATCCAATTGACATGAAAATTTGAGGACAGTCGTAGCCCTACTGAACGCGACCCCGAAAGTTTGAAACGATTTTCTCAAATCTACTGCGATTGACACCGAAAACTCCAAAATCAACAGAAGTGCTACAATTCAGACACAAATCGAACTTCAATCAGCCATAACTCCTTCTTTATTGCTCCAAATCGATCAAACATTTCACTGCAGCGCTTGGCACAACGAGCCCTATCTTCATGTGTTGTCAGATTTTGTAGTCTCCTCACCAAAATGCTCGAACTCCTCTTAAGACCCCTACTACTAAGTTTAGTAGTACATAAAGACTAAATTGGACCAATGGGAGTTCATAGCTTCACTCCTCTGTCCTTTTGTGCCCCAAACCACGTGGTGACTTAATTTCATACATAGGCTACCACGTCAAGTCACTAAAGTGCCAACGTAACTGTGAAGCCTTGGATTTCCACTTTACTAAGAATTTTTTGGGTTTTTGATAAGTAAAACAATAGAATAGTTAGTATAGCTGATAGATAAGATAGATTCAATGTAGAATAGGATTTCTACGCCGAAGAATGATGCTGAGTAGAAATACAGAAGTTATAACAAATATATCTTTGATGAGATAACTTGGTTGTATTCTACGGACGAAGAGCTTTCCAGGGATACCTCACTTGCTAAGAATGAACGTCGGACGACGAAGTAATGGCCTTGGAAAGAAGAACTAAGATGAGACAGGAGTTAGTGCAACTTCGCGCTCGAGAATAAAGAAGGACTTCGCACATGAAGAGAAAAGAGGAAAAGCTATAAGTAGGATCAAAAAGCATTTCACTTTACTATTTCCAATCGCGAGTTTACTGTAGCGCTCCGCATTTATCGATCGGAAGAGAGAGTGGACGAAGACTGTCTTCGGCGAAGGACTTCTGTTAGCTTTTGTTCGGAGGGGTGTCGATAACTACCGACGAAGTCTGAAATCTGAGGTCCGTGGCGGTTCAGTGGCGAAGTCCGAAGTCGGCGTTTTCACGATTAGGTATCAACTTCGAAGAAGAAGTGTCGTAAACGAAGAAGATCGACGGGACTTCGTATCTTTAACGAAGATGAGAGGAATGCAGACGGTGAAGCGTCCGAAGTTGAAGACTATAGCGACAAAGTGGCCAGACTTCAGTCCGTATCGAGAACGACTGGAGGAGATGAGAATGACGTTCTTGCTGGAAAATTGAGGTGTAATATCTTCGGATTTGTTACAGGAGACACTCATTTGCAAGGGACATCCCTCTAAAGATCTTCGGGCAAGATCGAGCAACTAGACTCTTAATCACTGGAACTTCGCCCTAGGAATCGATGACTCAGGAGTACTAGGTGACTTGATGTACGACAATAGCTATAAGCCGACTTCGGACAAAGTGGCGAAGTATGACGAACTCTTCTCGAAATCGCCGATGGGATCGAATGGATTCAAAGTATACACCTACATCGATCTTTTCAAGAGGGATGTCGCGATCGTCCTCAACACCATCTTCAAACCACAACGTACTTCTTATCTGGCCAATTGGCAGATTAACTTCATCGAACAGATCTTCGGAGGCAAGAAGGCGTATTGGGCGAAGATCTTCCACGACCATGTGCAGAAGCTGTTCAATACTTTCGACGAAGGTGGGTCGACATACTTTGCAGCCTTCGCAATATTCTTCTACAGAGGAATGAAGTTGCTGTCCTCAGAAGAAGAAGAGAAGTTCGACCGAAGAACGATCTCGGAAGATGAGCGGGTGATGGAAGCAACCCCTCAGAGAGAAGAAGAAGTGACGACCCCAGTGACAACTTCGGCGGGACCTAGTACTCGGGCGAAGAGGAAGATTGAGGAACTTACACCAGGGGGCGCGACTTCAAGAACAAAGAAGAAAGCAAGAAGAACGACGATAACGACTTCGGACGAAGGAGTCGATGGCGCTCAATCACCAGCGAAGTCGTCTTCAGTAGAGATATTAGGAACCATGAGACCGAGAGGAGACCAAAGAGAGTCAAGTGTGCGAAGGTACTCTCGGGAGAGCACACAGTTGAGATGGAAGTTCCGCAACCAGAACTTCGGACTTCGTCTAAACCAACAGAAGCTACAACTTCGGGACCGAGTGACTCCAACTTCGGAAGAGAGTTGAAGATGTTCGAACAGACTCTGGAATTCCTAAGTGGTACAACGTTGCCGATCATGGCGCAGTTGGATCTACAACGGCACGTCTATGAGAAGGAGACGAAGGAATCAATTTCGTTGAGCGATCTTCTCAGCGTTGTGCACTTCGGACGACAAGGATGGTTAAAAGAGAAAGATGCTCTAACGGCGAAGCTAGAAGAGACTTCGGCCGAAGTCAGGAAATATATGTCACAACAAGAGGCATTGCTCGTAGCGTAGTCGCACGAACAGACACGATTCTTGGATGAGATTCAGGAACTTCAGATGAAGTTGAACCTCATGACTGCACGTTATCATGACTCGAAGTCAGAGAGGGATGCCATGTTGGAACAGCTAGCGACGAAGGACGAGCAGTTGGCTGCAAAGGATGAGGAGCTGGCGAAGATAGAGAAAGCGAAGGAGCTAGCAGAAATGAAGGCCAAAAAGCTTCGGACGAAGGTGGATGAGATCACGACAACATACTTCACCACCGAACTCGACGCAACAGAGATGGAGCTACTCCAGCGACTTCGGGCAGAGTAAACGATAGCACAAGATCCTTCGGCAAAGAGTAGGATAGTAAGGCTAGCGGAGAGAATCATTCGAGATTTGAAGGAGCTTAGGGAGACGGTTAAGTTTACATTATGCAATATAGGACAGAAGTTACAATTATGTAGAGTAGATACAGCGGTTCTGCCAAGTGGGGGGACGTGATCAAGCTGTCTAGATGTGATCATCTTTTGTAGGAAATGAGATCCGTCATCTTAGGGCGAAGGGCTATATAAGCGATGCGACTCTCTGTCATTTTATCTTTTCCATGTTTTCAGTTTTTGTTACTTAATTTTCGATTGCGCAAGATTGCGGAGAGTGAGAGTGTGAATGAAGTGGGCGAAGGCGATTTACCTACGAAGGACGTAGTTTGCTGTCGCAGGTGTAATTCTGATTGACGAAGGCCTTTGTCATTTACTTTAAACGAAGAGACTTCAGTGTAGAATTTGACCGAAGGGACTTCGGCCAAAGTTGAAACAGTATACTTCGAAGGTGTTTGAACAAAGATCTGAGAACATATTAGTTACTGTGAAGTGGAAGAGCATAAGTTAAATTGTAAGAAGAGTTCGGAACATGGTGGCTTCGTCTTAAGTTTGGCTTCTTCAAATAAGTGGGATTTTTAAGAGTGAGGATTTAGTAAGAACACTTATTAGAAAGAGTAGGGGCTTATTCCTTGGAACCTTGATAAGAAGTCTGTATTCTTCTGTCTTTTAAGAAGAACACTAGTAACATTTCAACAGTATTTTGTTATCTCATTTACTCATACATCTATCTTCTCGAATCTTTTATATGTTTGTTGGAAAGGTTCCTGATCAAGAACTATTTCATTGTTGTTTGTATTCGATTTATCAGGTTTTGCTTGGGTTTGGTTTCTTATCAGACTTGAACTCTCATCCGGATATTATTCCATTCCGTGAGAATAACAGAAAACTATCTTAATTATCATTGTGACGTTGTATGACTGTGTTTTGTGTAATTGTTAACTGTATCTTCGTGAGAACGATCTTTAATTTACTATTTTCGATACTTTGTGTTTCTCTGGGTTGTTACAATAACCGCTAAACTACATGCGAAGACATGTAAAACGACACGTAATCCCGAAAGTTAACCTAACCTCGCTAGGAAGTATGCATGGGCGACATGTAATTACAACCCATGAGCTTAACTCCATCTACATGATAATCAACCTACTCAGACTCAAAATATATAACATCCTCCAGTGTCGACTTCTCTCAGGTCTTAACTTCACTCAGAGAGACTAACGCTTGACAGAGAGGTGAATTATTTACAATGTAAAATGATTCACATCACGACACCGTTCAGCGCTAACCTTGTACATCCTAGTTCTTGTGTTCTTAGTCCAGTCAGTACTCAAGAGAGAATCACGAGATGAGTTATTGCCAATGAAAATTATAGTAAATATCATTTGACATCATTCCACACTGCGTTCAACTGTTGTTAGTCTCTTTCAATGAAAGAAACCAAAACTGTGCAGTAGTGATCAAACCTAGTTTTATCCATGTGATCAGCCAATGAGGTCATTGCGTCACTCTGTCACTACTGTATGAAATTCTCCACAAAAACGTAAACAAACTTTTTTTCCTTTTTCCTTTCGTTTTTGTTTCCTGAGAAAACGGCAGCAGTCGAACCTTGATTTACCAGTAAGGCATCAACGTTCAATATCGGTCATCAGCTGGGGCCACGTGACTGCCACTTATGACTCCGGTTTCATTTCTAGTCTATCACTTCAGAACCCTTTCATGCATGCATGGACGACATGTAATTACAACCCATGAGCTTAACTCCATCTACATGATAATCAACCTACTAAGACTCAACATATATATAACATCCTCCAGTGTCGACTTCTCTGAGGTCTTAACTTCACTCAAAGAGACTAACGCTTGACAGAGAGGTGAATTATTTACAATGTAAAATGATTCATATCACGACATCCACCCCCTCCAAACTTGCACATCCTCCAGCATGTGCCAACCTCTTCAGTCTTCTGTTTGTTCTTTATCGTCGTCACTCTTCTCCGCCTCAGCCTCTTCAGTAGTCGAGTCGTCTTCGTCCCTTGGCATCCTCTGCTCAGACTCCAAAAAATTGAACAAATCTACTGATCCTTCACGTTGTTTGAACAACTTCACTCGCTTGCCGACCACATATAGTTTCAAAGTAGTACCATCTAGCTCTCGTAAACTATAAATGGTATTCTCATACACATCTAACACAACATAAGGCCCAAGCCATCTTCCCGAGAACTTACGAAGTGTAGAATGCTGGTTCTCCAACGTGCTATCATACACCAAAACCCAATCACCAACACGTATTGGCTTTGGTCGTAGTCGGTGAGTCTTGTCGAAACGTTCTTTGTTTCTGACTCGAACCACCTTCAGTTTCTCTTGCGCCTCAGCAAGATCCTCCTCCCTTCGCTCCAACTGCCTAGTTCGTAAAGCAAGGAGTGAAGTATGATCTATATCATCTTCTCACGGTAGCGTAACCCACGTAGGGAAGTCCTACTCAGCAGGCGTGATCGGTTTCTGCCCCAACATAAACTCAACTGGCATATAACCAGTCGTGGTACAGTGTGTAGTTCTATCAGCCCATAAAGCAAATGGAAGTAGTCTCGGCCATTCTCTAGACCTACCATCACATGCTTTCACTAAAGCGTGAACAATAGAAGGGTGTCCTCGTTCACTCTTACCAATCTCTTCTAGATTCATGGCAGTAGTAAGTCGAAGCTTTACTTCATAACGAGCGAAAAACTCCTTCGTTTCTGCATCTCTCAACTCACCCCTATCTGCTCGTAATCTTCCAACAAATCCATAACAACAGATAATATCTTCCAGCACAAATCTACATATGTTCTTTGTAGTCTTCGTTCGCAGTGCTCGTTCCTCCATGTTATCGTGTCGGATATTTTGTGCGTGAAGGATGTCCAGGAAAACGCGAGGTTCCTGGCTGTGGAGATGCTGTGTGCCAAACAGAGACAAGACAGAGAAGAACAACCACGAAAAGGAATGCTGCGATGTATACCACTCTGAAAGTATGTACACTGTCGATTCTTTCTCCAAACAGCAACAAACTGAGGAAAAGACCAGAGCGGTCTGTAACCTACTTCAGAAGCCCTAAAACAAACCCCTGAAACGTAACCCTAGTCTGAAATCGCCAAAACGTAGCTCAAAGCAAGAGGAACTTCTCTTTGCTAACAACCAGAGCCACAACAGTATCATGCGATCCAAACCCAAGTCCAAACCACATCCACACACTAGCTCTCGGCTAAAGCTAGCTACCACAAGCCATACACAACCAACTAAGTCCTTAATGAACTCAAAAGGACGAACCCTGTAGCGAAGGAACCGAAAAAGATCTATCTGGGAACTTTCTCCTTTCGCCAAACGATCTTCAAATGTTGATAGGGTCTCCTTCCCTGACTCTGTTGGCCCAAGAAACCTTCAGATCCGACTCCCGATAGTCGAGATATCGTCGATTTTCGGTCGCAGGTGACCGAACCTTCAAAAACTCCTCCCTGCGGCTTAAAACCGCTCACACTGCACAAACGGATCGTCTAAACTGATATCCGTCTTCGCTGGTAGGTAGATCTGGCTACCTTGAACCCAACAAGACTCCAAACAAGCCGTTTGGAGTTCCCCTTGCAAAACTACTCGAGAAATTCGGTCGCAGGCTACAAAAAACTGACGTAAATCGGCTCCCTGCGGCTCAAATTTGCTCACCACACCCAAACCAACAATCCAATTCACTTACAGTCTTCTCCTATGCGTACATGAGGACTCCCTGATCGCGTAGGCACCAAGAACGAAGAGCTTGGCTCACCGATCGCGAAGAACAATCCAATCTCAGGTCGCAGGCGATGAAAATCTGACGCAAGCGCTTCCCTGCGAGCCAATTTCACTCACAACTCCCAAACCGCCCGATGAAACTTTGTATCGTCTTCAATTTCCTGAAGAACTCGTTGTTCTGATCCCGATGGATCCAAGGACAGCAAGTTTGGACTCCGGAACGGCCCGAACGGTCCAACTCTCCTTCACAGGTAACTGAAAACCCCAATTCTGCTCCCTGCGTCTCAATTTCTCCCAGAACACAACCCCCCGATCCGTCTCTTCAAGAACCGTCTTAACCTGTGCGTAGCCTGCACAGATCTGAACCCGATGACACCTTGCGCGCGTGTATTGGACTTCCCAATTCTCCAAAACATCCACCGACAGGTCGCAGGAACAAGCAAGCCCCTTAAGCAGCCCCCTTGCAACAGTCTGTACGTACGAAGTTCAACTCTCAATAATAAGAAGCAGGCCCCTTGCGTGTTTGATATAACGCCTGAAGCCCTAAATACCCAGTCAGCAAGTAACTAGGGGCCTAGCTTGATTTTACCTTTTTCCGAATCGCATAACTTCTTCTCTGGATGTCCAAACGAAATAAACAAGATGCCCATGGAAAGCTGACAACGAGCTCTATCCATCTATGCGATAAAAGTAAAGATCCGAAGTTGCGCCAAAAGCTCGTAAGCTGGGGCCTAGCTTGTTTTCTCCATCTTTCGAGTCCTGTAACTTCTTCACTATGCGTCCAAACGAAGTAGACAAAGTGCTTATGGAATGCTGACAAGGAGCTCTATCCACTGGTGCGATAAGAACAAAGATCCGAAGTGGTGCCAAAAACCCGTAAGCTGGGGCCTAGCTTATTTTCTCCATCTTTCGAGTCCTGTAACTTCTCCACTAGGCGTCCAAACGAAGTAAACAAAGTGCCTTTGGAAAGCTGACAAGGAGCTCTACCCATCTATGTGATGAAAATGGAGATCTGAGATTGTGCCAAAAGCCCGTAAGCTGGGGCCTAGCTTGTCTTCTCATGAGTGTCTTTGGAGCAACAAGTATCGAAGTTTGAATTTCAAGTAGGAGCCGGTCCACGACACGACATCCACCCCCTCTGAACTTGTGCATCCTCCGGTATGCACCAGAGATACCAACCAAGGAGTGGACCGGCTTAATGTCCTACTTCCCATCGTAACCAACCTCACCTTCAAGATCTTGTGCATAATCCTCATCCTCAAACTGAAACTCCGTCAAGATATCTGCTAAATCGACCTCCTCATCTCTCTTTTTGAAAATCTTGACGCGTTTACCTGCCACTGGTACCTTCAAGCTTGTTCCATCCAACTCTTGCAGGGCGTAAGTTGCGTTGTCATGAACCTTCTTCACCACATACGGACCAAACCATCTTCTGGAAAACTTCCGGAGTGCACTATGCTGGTTGTCTAGACTGTTGTCATAGACTAACACCCAATCACCTTCCTTGATATCCCTAGGTCTCAAACGATGTCGCTGATCAAATCTGACCTTGTTCTTCAACCGTGCTTCTCGCAGGCTATCCAAAGCAGTTTGGATATCCTCTGGTCTTCTCTCTAACTGCCTAATTCGAATAGCAAGAAGCTCTTCTCTAGTCAAATTGTCCTCCCAAGGTAACACACTCCATGTCAGAACATGTTCTTCAATCGGCATGATAGGCTTCTGACCTGTGATGAGTTCCACCGGCATGTAACCTGTTACCGAGCTGTGCGTCGTTCTATCTGCCCATAACGCAAATGGTAAGAGTCGAGGCCACTCGCGCACCCTTCCGTTGCAAGCCTTCACCAAAGCCTTCACAATGGGTGGATGACCACGTTCACTCTTGGCATTCCCTTCGGGGTTATAAGCAGTTGTCAGTGACAACCTCACCCCACACCTTGCAAAGAATTGACGAGCCTCATGTGCATCTAGCTCTCCCCGATCCGCAGTGATCTTCCCCACACATCCATACCGACAAACAACCTCTTCCAAGAGAAATCTACATACCCCTTCAGTTGTCTTTGTCCGAAGCGCCCTACCCTCGACTTGATTTGAAAGATCTTCTCTAGCAAGTACCAAGTATCTCATCTGCCACAACCCAACCGGCATAATCACCAAGTCTACCACCCACTTGAAATGTATTGCCAGCGGATAAGTTGGATGTAATCCGTCACGATGTCGGATGTTCGAATACATCTGACATGTCAAACAAGACTCTACAAAAGATACAACATCCTTGTACATGTTTTTCCACCAATACCGCTCTTTCATCTTGGTAAAAGTGGCCCAAATCCCTCGATGTCCAGCCCAAAGACTCTCATGGAATGCCTTGAGCAACTTCTGCTGATCTTCCTTGTTGCAAATCACCCGTAGCGGTACCCCACCTTTCTGCTTTGGTCGTTTCCAAAGAAACCCATCCTGCAACATGAAGTTGTAGGCCTTCCTTCTAACTCTTCGAAACCTCTCATCTGTCCAACCTGTCTGCTTAACCATCGTACTAAGGTACCTCCCGATATCAAGCAAATCACCATCATACAACCCTTCAACAAACAACTCATCTTCTCTTCCTGTCTGTGCAATCGAATAGAACTCTGTACCCACGTCGTCAATGTCTTCTACCATCTCATCTTCCCCATCATATCGAGCCCGAGATAACATATCCGCCATCAGATTATCCTTCCCTGTGATATGTCTAAATTCCGGGTTCAACGACTTGATATATGCGATCCATCGTAACATCGCAATATCAGGAGTTGAACAATTCATGATCATCCCTAACAACGGCAAGCAATCAGTTTCAACCACCACTACTGCTCCAATCAAATACTCTTTCTCAGTTTTCATAGCTGAAACAATACCCCACAGTTCTCTCTTCACTTGCGGGTAAGCACGTTGTCGAGCACTTAACACCTTCGCTCCGAACCTAACCGCAAACCTTTCTCCATCTTCATCATCCTGTCCGACTGCCCATCCAATTGCAACTAGACTTGTATCCACAGTAAGAATCACCGGCCTAGCACCCTTGTAATCAATCCTTCCCAGAACTGGAGGAGATGATAGTAAAGATTTCAGCTTCCTTACCGCATCAGTATGCTCTTCCTCCCATCTGAACTTATGACCCTTACGCAACAATCCATACAACGGATCTGCCACGTGCGCATAATGAGGAATCCAAATGTGGTAAAATACACAAGCACCTAGAAATCTTCTTACTTCTGTCAGCGAGTTGCAAACCTCCTTCATTCTTCCAATCGCATCCACCTTGTTCGGATCTGGCTTCCGACCAAACGATCCACACAAATGACCAACGATCAAAACCTCTCTAACCCCAAATGTAGACTTCGCACCTGACAGCGTAAGATGAACTTCCTCAAGTCGAGATAAGATCTTCTCACAGTCTGCGATGTGATCAGTGACGTATCGCCGACACCCCCTCTGATCTAATGCCTCATCCTTCTCATCTTCCACACATCCTTTGATGGGGATGTCATCCAAGAACGGCATCATCTTTTCGGGGATGAAGTCCCTTAGAACTCGATTCATCCCGTTCATCATGTGTGCTACCGAGTTGGTAGCTCCCTGTGGTAAGGTACACATCCTAACCAACCCCAAAGGTGTCCTCATTGTCGTGAAGCTTCTGCTCTCCTCCGCTAGTTGAAATTGATCATACCCCGAGTAAAGATCTCCCATTGAGTAAATCGCTCTTCCTGCAAACGCTTCTGCAAACTCATCCACAATCGGTCCCACCCCAGCATTTCTGATTGTTACTGCGTTCACCGGCTGCATGTCTTGGATGAACCGCAGCGACCCATTCTTCTTTGGTACTGTAAACCATATGCTTGAATATGGTGCAAACGACGGCTCCAAGATCTTCATCCGCATCTTCTCCTTCAACAACTCCACTAGTTTGGGCAAGTGAGCCCGCGGTACTGGAATTGGTCTCAGGTTCCATGGCACATGCGGTACCGTGAAGATAACCATCGGGGTAACAACGTACGGATCTACACATCCAATCTCAAGTGGCTCAAAAGCAAATGCTTTCCCATGTCTTGAAAGCATCTCCTTGAAGCACATCCTCTCTTCAGGTAGAAGAGACCCATCAGATCCAATCTTCAGCTCTTCAAGGGTCTTCTCCGTGAACTTGTGTCCTATCATTGCAGGATCTCTCAAACTCTTCTCCTTTGAAGCTCGATCCATCTGTTGGTTGGTGTCTTCCGGCAAAGGACCAGCAACTGGCTTTACCTTCCTATCCACTGTCTTGTACCTTGTCTCAACTCGAACCTCCGGTGCACGGAATGATTCGATCACCGAATAGACCTCCCTTGAATGAATCTGCACGACCTTATCCATATCCTCCCACCCAATAGACATGATCTCTCGCAAGGGATCTTCCAACCCATCCTCTTCATAAACACCAGAAATCCATTCATCCCCTTCTAGCTCACCCAACTCTTTCAACATCAACTCAACACCACGCAAATGTTTTTGTTCTTTTCTTCTCAGCTCTTCTATCTTTTTGTAGACAGCAATCCCACACTCTGAAAATCCAATAAACTCTGTACAAAAGGCACTATCTCCATCAAGCGAGAGTACCTTCTCTTGCGCACCACCACAATCCCGCTCTATAGTGGTACTCAACGAAAATCCTTGAACTCTTCACTCACCCTTGGAAGCGGCTTCTCCCTCAAACAATCTCGGTTGCGCTCGTGGTTGGACGGTACAGTCAGGAATTGTACCGCTCTCTTTCCATCTTGACTTCGGATCCTAGCATACGCAGATCCGTCGTCCAGTACCTTTGTCTCCATCCGGGTTGCTATGATGAAAGGTTGACCCAGAATGAGTGGGTATGATGTTGCTTCCTGAACAAAGAAGTTTTGCTCAATAGCAACATCACCTACGCGCACTCTGATGTCAGGACAAGCTCCATACAAGTCTCCTCTCGTGTTGTTGGCTGCTCTTATGACCCATCCATGCTCTGTGTCGATCGGCCACTTCTTCCTCTTGTACAGCTCCTTCGACATGATGTTGATTTCTGATCCATGATCGATCAGAGCAACCACCGGCTCATCCAAGTCCTCGATCCTCACCAACGTCTCCGTCGTAGCTCGAGCCCAGTGACTGTGGCTGTAATGACTTGAGCTCCGCTTCCCATCCTCCTCTTCATCCTCGAAATGCACCTTGCGCCTTCGATCTCTTTCTTCCTCTGGAGAATAGACACTGCACCTTGCAAGCTCTCTCTCCTCATCCACTGACATCCTAGTATCCAAAGCATGTGATAAACCAGTCTCACCCGTAATTTGTCGTTTCCGTTTGATGACATCGATGATGACATCATGAAACTCACGCTTGGCGATGCCTAACACTTCTCTCAAAGTAAACTCCACCTTCGCATTCAGAATGCGATCTTCCAAGACTCCCTTCAAGTCTGTTGAAGCCTCGATATCCGACTGTAGCTTGTACGCAGCCGGCTTACCCTTCTCCTTCTGAGATTTCTCCTTCGATGGAGAAGGAGCATCGTCCATCGGTAGGTCTTGAGCTCCTGCATCCCGAAGCTCTTGGCGAACCTTCTCCCCTCGAGTCTGTCTCTTTGAAGAAGTCCCTTCTCCTGAATCCTCTGAATCTCGCCTTCTCTTCTCTTCCAACAACGCTTCGTGTTGGTTCTTGGCGATGTACGCATGCACCGATAGAGCTTCTATCGGATCCTCCCATCCAGTATCCCTTCTGATTGTTGCAGCCGTCCTCTGCAACGTCTCACGTGCCATCTTCCCTTTCTGTTTCATGGAGATGGCAGATGACCACAACTCACTTGGCTCAACTTGCTTGTTGAAACTCCTCTCAGCCTGATCCTCTACCCTTGTGCCATAAGTTCCAGCTTCCACGATGGCGACTGCTTGTGCTGATAGGTGGTCCTCAACCAACTTCTTCATCCCTCCTCTACCAAAGTTGGTCTGAAGAAGTGCACCAGTATCCCTCAACGCTACCTTCCCATCCTTCCAGAAGATCACCCCTTGCTGCAAGGTATCACTGAACTCCTTGCAATCTCTGCGCGGATGATCGGTACCATCGCACCAGATACACCGCTGGATCCAGCCTTGCTTCTCAACAGGTTTCGCTCCGCTTGTAGATCCTTGCTCCTTCAATCTGGTGAGCTTGATCTGCAAGTCTCGCATCCCACGCATGATCTCCTCAAGACTTGAGTCCTTCTTCGGAGATACTATCGGTGTCTGAACAACTGGAACAGCAGGAGCAACAGGAACAACTGGTCGAACTACAGGAACAGGTGTTACAGCAGTTGGTGCTGGTGTCAGTCTCCTAACAGGAACCTTCTCTCGCCTCCGCTCCCTCTTGGTGAGCAGACCAACAGCTTCTTCAACCTTCTTCCAGCTGCTAGTCAATCCATCGTCCTCCTCCCGGTCTTCCAGAAGTATCTCTAGCTTCTCCTGCAACTTCTCATCTGCAGCCCGAAGAAATAGCTCTGTCTTGTTGGACTGCAACGTCAACTTCTCCATCCTGGTTAGCCGTGAAAACTGCTTCTCAAACTCCCTGAGCAACTCAGTAGCTTGTAGACCCTTCTTTGGTTGCTCAACCCACTCCAAGAAGGACTTCTTGGTGACTCGATCAGAGTCCTCCAAGAAGTACTCATCCATCAAGGCACGAGCAAACGTCTCCCAATCCTTGTTAAAATGCTTCGTTAGCATTTTAACATGATCCCTAATCTCTAGAGCTGCTGCTAACTCAAACGTCTCAATCATCTCATCTTCTGAGACCCGGTTCAGCTCCATCTCCTTCACATAATGCCTCAGATATCTTGAGACATCTCTCCCATCGAACTGGTCAATCCTGCTGACCACCGCTTGTAGCGCCTTCGTTGCCAAAGCTTCCTTCCGCTCATCAGACTGTTGCTGCTGCAAGAACATAGTGAAAGCTTGGAACATCGATGCAGTCGCTGGATCCAACTGCACCTTCGGCAACCCACTTGAACCACTAGCTCCATCTCCATCACCTTTCCCATCCGCACTCATGACTGCCAATCTCTTCTTCAAAGTTCACACACAGAAGAAATCTCCACCCCAGACCTTCACGTCGGGTTCACCACCGTATCGTGTCGGATATTTTGTGCGTGAAGGATGTCCAGGAAAACGCGAGGTTCCTGGCTGTGGAGATGTTGTGTGCCAAACAGAGACAAGACAGAGAAGAACAACCACGAAAAGGAATGCTGCGATGTATACCACTCTGAAAGTATGTACACTGTCGATTCTTTCTCCAAACAGCAACAAACTGAGGAAAAGACCAGAGCGGTCTGTAACCTACTTCAGAAGCCCTAAAACAAACCCCTGAAACGTAACCCTAGTCTGAAATCGCCAAAACGTAGCTCAAAGCAAGAGGAACTTCTCTTTGCTAACAACCAGAGCCACAACAGTATCATGCGATCCAAACCCAAGTTCAAACCACATCCACACACTAGCTCTCGGCTAAAGCTAGCTACCACAAGCCATACACAACCAACTAAGTCCTTAATGAACTCAAAAGGACGAACCCTGTAGCGAAGGAACCGAAAAAGACCTATCTGGGAACTTTCTCCTTTCGCCAAACGATCTTCAAATGTTGATAGGGTCTCCTTCCCTGACTCTGTTGGCCCAAGAAACCTTCAGATCCGACTCCCGATAGTCGAGATATCGTCGATTTTCGGTCGCAGGTGACCGAACCTTCAAAAACTCCTCCCTGCGGCTTAAAACCGCTCACACCGCACAAACGGATCGTCTAAACTGATATCCGTCTTCGCTGGTAGGTAGATCTGGCTACCTTGAACCCAACAAGACTCCAAACAAGCCGTTTGGAGTTCCCCTTGCAAAACTACTCGAGAAATTCGGTCGCAGGCTACAAAAAACTGACGTAAATCGGCTCCCTGCGGCTCAAATTTGCTCACCACACCCAAACCAACAATCCAATTCACTTACAGTCTTCTCCTATGCGTACATGAGGACTCCCTGATCGCGTAGACACCAAGAACGAAGAGCTTGGCTCACCGATCGCGAAGAACAATCCAATCTCAGGTCGCAGGCGATGAAAATCTGACGCAAGCGCTTCCCTGCGAGCCAATTTCACTCACAACTCCCAAACCGCCCGATGAAACTTTGTATCGTCTTCAATTTCCTGAAGAACTCGTTGTTCTGATCCCGATGGATCCAAGGACAGCAAGTTTGGACTCCGGAACGGCCCGAACGGTCCAACTCTCCTTCACAGGTAACTGAAAACCCCAATTCTGCTCCCTGCGTCTCAATTTCTCCCAGAACACAACCCCCCGATCCGTCTCTTCAAGAACCGTCTTAACCTGTGCGTAGCCTGCACAGATCTGAACCCGATGACACCTTGCGCGCGTGTATTGGACTTCCCAATTCTCCAAAACATCCACCGACAGGTCGCAGGAACAAGCAAGCCCCTTAAGCAGCCCCCTTGCAACAGTCTGTACGTACGAAGTTCAACTCTCAATAATAAGAAGCAGGCCCCTTGCGTGTTTGATATAACGCCTGAAGCCCTAAATACCCAGTCAGCAAGTAACTAGGGGCCTAGCTTGATTTTACCTTTTTCCGAATCGCATAACTTCTTCTCTGGATGTCCAAACGAAATAAACAAGATGCCCATGGAAAGCTGACAACGAGCTCTATCCATCTATGCGATAAAAGTAAAGATCCGAAGTTGCGCCAAAAGCTCGTAAGCTGGGGCCTAGCTTGTTTTCTCCATCTTTCGAGTCCTGTAACTTCTTCACTATGCGTCCAAACGAAGTAGACAAAGTGCTTATGGAATGCTGACAAGGAGCTCTATCCACTGGTGCGATAAGAACAAAGATCCGAAGTGGTGCCAAAAACCCGTAAGCTGGGGCCTAGCTTATTTTCTCCATCTTTCGAGTCCTGTAACTTCTCCACTAGGCGTCCAAACGAAGTAAACAAAGTGCCTTTGGAAAGCTGACAAGGAGCTCTACCCATCTATGTGATGAAAATGGAGATCTGAGATTGTGCCAAAAGCCCGTAAGCTGGGGCCTAGCTTGTCTTCTCATGAGTGTCTTTGGAGCAACAAGTATCGAAGTTTGAATTTCAAGTAGGAGCCGGTCCACGACACGACAACGTAGTTGGAGAGATCTTCTCGAGCCAACACCAAGTAACGCATCTCTCATAGTCCCGGTGACATCATCACAAGATCAAGGACCCACAAAAAATGAATACTAGGTGGGTAGGTAGGTACAAGTCCATCTCTGTAACGGACTTTAGAGTAGAACTAGCAATGCAGACACGACCCAACAAAATCCACCACGTTGTCGTGTCGGATATTGCGTGAAGGATGTCCAGGAAAACGCAAGGTTCCTGGCTGTGGAGATGTTGTGTGCTGAAACAGAGACAAGCAGAGAAAAACAACCACGAAAACGAATGCTGCGATATATACACTCCAAATGTATGTACACGGCCGGTTCTCTCTCCTAAGAGCACAGAACTGAGAAACAAACCAGAGCGGTCTGTAACCTGCTTCAAAAGTCTCTAAAAACAACCCACTGAATCGCAACCCTGACCCAAAACCACCGAAGTGCAGCTCAAAGCAAGAGAAACTTCTCTTTGCTAACAAATAGAGCCACAGTAGTATCACGCGATCCAAACCCAAGTCCAAACCACATCCATGTATAAGCTCTTAGCTAAAGCTAGCTACCACAAGCTGTATACAACCAACCAGAACTCTAACGAACTCAAAAGAGCAAAACCCGTAGCGAAGAAACCGAAAAGGTCTATCTGTGGACTTCCTCCTTTTGCTGGATGGACTTCAGATGTCGATAGGGTCTCCTCCGCTGACTCCGTTAACCCAAGAAACCTTCAGATCCGACTCCCAACAGCCGAGATATCGCCGATTTTCGGTCGCAAGTGACCGAACCTCCAAAAACTCCTCCCTGCGGCTTAAAACCGCGCACACCGCACAAACGGATCGTCTAAACTGATATCCGTCTTCCTTGGCAGATAGATCTAGCTACCCTTAACCCAACAAGACTCCAAACAAGTCGTTTGGAGTTCCCCTTGCAAAACCACGCAAGAAATTTGATCGCAGGTTGCAAAAAACTGACGTAAATCAGCTCCCTGGGGTTCAAACTTGCTCACCACACCCAAACCAACAATCCAATTCACGTACAGTCTTCTCCTATGCGTATATGAAGACTCCCTGATCGCGTAGGCACCAAGAACGAAGAGCTTGGCTCATCGATCGCGAAGAACAACCCAATCTCAAGTCGCAGGCGAACGAAAATCTGATGTAAGCGCTTCCCTGCGAGCCAATTTCACTCACAACTCCCAAACCGCCCGATGAAACTTTGAATTGTCTTCAATTTCCTGAAGAACTCGTTGTTCTGATCTCGATGGATCCAAGGACAGCAAGTTTGGACTCCGGAACGGTCCGAACGGTCCAACTCTCCTTCACAGGTAACTGAAAACCCCCGAATCTGCTTCATGTGTCTCAATTTTCCTCAGTACCCACCCCCGATCCGTCTCCTCCCAAACCGTTTGAACCAGTGCGTAGCCTGCACAGATCTGAACCCAACGACGCCTTGCGCGCTTGCATTGGACTCCTAAATCTCCCGAACCATCCATCGACAGGTCGCAGACGCAAGCTAGCCCCTTAAATTGCCCCCTTGTTACAGTCTATACGTACGAAGTTCAGTCTTGAATAATAAGAAGCAGACCCCTTGCGTCTTTGATATAACGCCTGAAGCCCTTAATACCCAGTCAGCAAGTAACTAGGGGCCTAGCTTGATTTTACCTTCTTTCGAATCGCATAACTTTTTCTCTGGATGTCCAAACGAAGTAAACAAGATGCCCATGGAAAGCTGACAACGAGCTCTATCCATCTATGTGATGAAAGTGAAGATCCGAAGTTGCGCCAAAAGTCCGTAAGCTGGGGCTTAGCTTGTTTTCTCCATCTTTCGAGTCTTGTAACTTTTCCACTAGGCGTCCAAACGAAGTAGATGAAGTGCCTATGGAAAGCTGACAAGGAGCTCTATCCACTGGTGCGATAAAAATGAAGATCCGAAGTGGTGCCAAAAACTCGTAAGCTGAGGCCTAGCTTGTCTTCTCATGAGTGTCTTTGGAGCGACAAGCATCGAAGTTTGAATTTCATGTAGGAGCCGGTCCATGACACGACATCCACCCCCTCCAAACCTGTGCATCCTCCGGTATGCACCAGAGATACCAACCAAGGAGTGGACCGGCACACAATTCGTCATATCACCCTACTTCTCATCGTAACCAACCTCATGTGCAAGGTCTTCTGCATAATCCTCATCCTCAAAGTTGCAACCTGATCGTCATCTTGAAGTTGCTACCTTGCTATGATCCTCCTTAGATTCATCTCATCGACTTTCTTCTTCAACCTCTCATCTAATCACCCCCTCTAAATATCTACATCCTGAAGACATAGAAGCAATAAACCATCATATGATAGAAATGTCTTCCATCCGCCTTATAGAACCTCACCGTCGAGGTTTGTGACTCAAGTGTCGTAGTAGACATCCCTCATCCTGCCAATCATCACCCGTATCTTGAATGTAACCCTCAACCTCAAGTCTGTACATGTCATTGTACGTATCCAACTCTTCTTTTTTGTTTTCTGAAAAAAAAGAACCACACTGCTGCAACCAAATCCTCAACCTCAACCATCATTGTATCGCTGTACAATGGTATCCTCCTCAACCATCATCCTCCCTGATCCTTCTTCTGAAAGCCTTTACAAACTTCCAAGCATCATTCTCTCAACACAATCACCTTCAGCAATGACTTCTCCCCTGTAAGCCATTCTTACGCATCATCCTATACCCGTAGCCTCGAGAGCATCCATCCACTCTCGTTCACCCTCAGCATGTCTGTCTTTGATGATGCCAATGATGACATCATGGACTCCCCTTGTAGCTACACCCAAGACCTTCCGTGATAAGAATCCAATCTTCACATCTCGAATGCGCTCCTCCCAACCTCCCTGCACATCCATCGTCGTAATCTCTGCATCTGGTTGTTGTTTGTCTGCAACCATGTCATCCATATCCATTGTCTGCACCTCAACCATCTCCTCCGGTTGTGAAGGATCGTCCTCCATTGCCAGTTCAGGAAAAATGGTTTCCTGTTGAATCTTATCCTCCTCAGCTTGCTTCTCTGAAGTAGTCTCTTCTTGTCCCTTCTTCTCGCTCTGCATCGTGGATGCAGTATCCAACTTGAGCTCGCTTTGATCCTCGTGCTCACCCAAACCATCTCTATGGAGATCATGCTCAATCTCCTCCACCCTAGCACCATAACTTGTAGCTTCGATAGCTACAACTGCATGTGTCGTAAAGTAATCATCCACAAACTTCTTCATCTCTCCTTTATCAACGTTGGCTTGAAAGAGAGTACCCGTACTTGTGAATGCAACCTTTCCATCCTCTGAAGAAATTACCTCTCGTTGCAAAGACTTTGCAAAGTTGATGCAATCATCCCGTTGATGGTCAGTACCATCACACCACAGGCAGTGATGTACCCAAGCTGGTTCGAGTACAAGCTCCATCTTGATCGACGATCCCTTATCCTCCAACCTAGTAACCTTAGCTAGCAGATCTTGCATCTTTTGCTGTAAGTCCTCGATGGTTGGATCCTTCTCCTCTACAACCATAACTGGAGGTTGAACCTCAGATACTACCCAAACTGGTGTGGTAGTCAGCGATATAGGCGTTGACCTGGTAACCCTTTCCCTTGTCTGTCTCCAGACAAGAAGCTCAACCGCTTCATGCACAACCTTCCAATTCCTTGTCAACCCTTCTTCTTCCTCTCCATCCTCCAGAAGTAGCTCCAACTGTTCCTGCCATGGTTCATCCGCAGCTTGAAGAAACAGCTCCGTAGCTCTCCAAGGTTAGCTTGTCCACCCGAGGTAGTTGAGAGAATTGTCTCTCAAACTCCTTCAACAACTCTGTAGGTTGTAAATCCTTGCTGGATCGGTTGACCCATTCCAAAAAAGATTTCTTGGTTACTCGATCTGAGTGTTCCCAGAAATATTCCTCCATCAACGCATGTGAAAATGTATCCCAGTTCCTCCCAAAACGCTTTGCTAGACCCTCCACATGCTCCCTTATCTCAAGCACCGCAGCGAGTTCGAATGTCTCGATCATCTCCTTCTCCAATATATCTGATCCAAATCCATCTCCGTCTTATAACATCTCAAGTACTTTGAGATGTCTTCCCCGTCAAATAGATCGAGCTTGTCGATCACCCTCCAAAGCGCCTTCGTCCCCACAGCCTCCTTTTGTTGGTTCTCTTGCTCTTGTCGCATAAACAAAGTGAAGGCTTGAAACAATCGTGCAGTTGCTGCATCCAACTGCATCCCTGGTATACCCTCTGATCCATCCATCCCGTCCATAGTCATGGCTCGTCCCATCCTCCTATCCTCCCATGATCCTAACCGTCTACAAATCCATCATCCCAGGTCCACAGTATCCTCCCGAACAACCAAATCCATCTTCATCCTCGTTCATGATTGTTGATATCTTCTTCCAAGTTCTAACACACAAATATCTCCACCCCGGACCTTCACGTCGAGTTCACCACCGTTGTCGTGTCGGATATTGCGTGAAGGATGTCCAGGAAAATGTGAGGTTTCTGACAGTGGAGACGTTGTGTGCTGAAACAGAGACAAGACAGAGAAAAACAACCACGAAAACGAATGCTGCGATATCTACACTCCAAATGTATGTACACGGTCGGTTCTCTCTCCTAAGAGCACAGAACTGAGAAACAAACCAGAGCGGTCTGTAACCTGCTTCAAAAGTCTCTAAAAACAACCCACTGAATTGCAACCCTGACCCAAAATCACCGAAGCGCAGCTCAAAGCAAGAGAAACTTCTCTTTGCTAACAAATAGAGCCACAGCAGTATCACGCGATCCAAACCCAAGTCCAAACCACATCCATGTATAAGCTCTTAGCTAAAGCTAGCTACCACAAGCTGTATACAGCCAACCAGAACTCTAACGAACTCAAAAGAGTAAAACCCGTAGCGAAGAAACCGAAAAAGGCCTATCTGTGGACTTCCTCCTTTCGCTGGACGGACTTCAGATGTCGATAGGGTCTCCTCCGCTGACTCCGTTAACCCAAGAAACCTTCAGATCCGACTCCCAACAGCCGAGATATCGCCGATTTTCGGTCGCAGGTGACCGAACCTCCAAAAACTCCTCCCTGCGGCTTAAAACCGCGCACACCGCACAAACGGATCGTCTAAACTGATATCCGTCTTCCTTGGCAGATAGATCTAGCTACCCTGAATCCAACAAGACTCCAAACAAGTCGTTTGGAGTTCCCCTTGCAAAACTACGCAAGAAATTTGGTCGCAGGTTGCAAAAAACTGACGTAAATCAGCTCCCTGCGGTTCAAACTTGCTCACCACACCCAAACCAACAATCCAATTCACGTACAGTCTTCTCCTAAGTTTGGACTCCGGGACGGCCGGAACGGTGTCGTGATGTGAATCATTTCACATAGTAAATGATTCACTTCTCTGTCAAGCATTAGTCTTTCTGAGTAAAGTTAAGACCTCAGAGAAGTCCGTTTTTGGACGATGTTATATATTTTGAGTCTTAGTAGGTTGATTACCATGTTGATAGGGCTTTAGCTCATGGGTTGTATTTGCGTGTCGCCCATGCACGCTTTCTAGCTGATTTAAGTTATTTTTCGGGGCTGCGTGTCGTTTTGGGTAGTTTAAGTTTTACGCTGGCACTCTAGGGGGCTTGACGTGGTAGCCTATGAGTGTCGATAAGTTACCACATGGTTAAGGCACAAAATGACAACCAAATGGAGCTATGAATTCTCATTGGTTCATTTTTGTCTTTAGTGTAACTCTAAATTTAGAAACAGAGGTCTAAAGAGGATTTCGAGCAATTTGTGAAGGCACTTCGAAATCTGAGAGCACAGGGAGATAGAGCTCGTCAAGCCAAGCACTGCCAGCGAAAAGTTTGATCGATTTGAGGCAATAAACAAGGAGTTATAGCTGATTGAAGTTCGATTTGTGTCAGAATTGAAGCACTTCTGTTCAATTTGGGGTTTTGAGTGTCATTTGCAGCAGAATCGAGGAAATCGCTTCAAAACTTCGTGGCTGTGTTCACTGTCAGCAGGGCTACGACTGTCTCCAAATTTTCATGTCAATTGAGTCAGTGAGTAATTCAGGGCGACCGCTGAAGTAGAGGGGGTCCGAAAAGCTCTCAATCTGGAGCAGCAACTTTGGAGAGCGAGATCTGGAGTTCTGTGTGGAATCAGGAGGCCCAACTTCACAGGAGTGTTCATCAAGCTGTGTACTGCAAATCCTGTAAGAATTTCCCAAAGTGATCGAGCCAATTCCTTGTTATAGGTCGAAATAGCTGTCTGGGTACCAGAAACTGCCGTAATTTCTCTACTCAGAAAGTTTCTGCTCATATCTTAGTGCTCTGAATTGATCTGAAGCTGAAATTTCGTATGTGCATCCAGTAGAACCTTGTTTACATGTAGGAGGAGTTCTGAAGCCTGAACCTTCTCATATTTCTCAATCCTGAGTGTCAAAGTTCGCCATCTGATCTTATCATTGCTAGTTAAGCCTGAACTTTGCTTCCTGAACTTATCAGAAGAGCCTGGAGACTTATATGAGTGTTTTCAGTATCACCTTGAGACCTGAAGCCTATCCTGTGAGTAAACCAGCCATAGTCTGAAGCTCAACGCTTTCTTGAGTAGATTGAACACAGCCTTCAAGCTCATATCACAGCCAGAAGGTTCGCCCTTCCCAGGATGACTCTCAACTCGACATCTGGTGCTTCCACTGAGAGCTCTTGGGGTGATTGATTGAGAAGGTTGAGTTGCTACAAGGAGAAGAGATGGATCGCAAGAGCGGAGCTGCTGCTGCTGCCTCTGGGGTTGGAGCATCAACGTCTACTGCTGCACCGTCAACGGCACCTGCGTCTTCTACAGCGACATCCGCATGTGGTCTGGACACGGCTGAGATCTTGAAGACGCTTGCGGCCCTGGTTCAACAGCATCCGATCGTTGGAGGGGGTGAGTTAAAATCCACCAAGGCTTTGCAAGCGATAGTGAATAGGTGTGGAAGGTTTGAAGGTAGAGATATTTCTAGATATCTGCGTGAGTATAGAGGAGAGATGGAGCTGGTTAGGGTTACTGATGCTGAGATGATAGCAAGTTTTGAGTTAGCTGTCATTCCTGAGTTGCGGGACCAAGTTAGGGATGTACAGAGAAGAAATCTTGGAGTCTGGATGAGTTTTGAGCGATCTCTTCGAGAGGAGTTTCTTGAGGAGGATTCAGAGAGAGTTAGTAGAAGGACATTTCTAGACTGGGTTGAGCAGCAACCTGGTCGTATTATGAGCCTGAGTGAGTTGCTGAGAGAGTTTGATCGGAGATACCGACAACTTTCAACTCTAGAACGAATCACCCTAGATGCTAGGAAAACAGAGCTTTTCCTGCAGGCTACCGATGATGCTACGGCAGATCGGTTATGTTTTATGTTGGCCGATCGATCTGCTGAGGGAGGTGTTACTATGGATTGGAGGAGAGTTGAGGATGTTGTGGCTGTACTGACAAGGCAGAGGAGGGGAAGAGTGGCTGTGGGAGGACGTCCGCTTGCAAAAGTGGTCACTCCACCTTATGCTGCTCCTCAAGTACTGTAACGACCTATGTTACACATAGGAAGTTTGTCTATTAGTAAGGTGTTTAGTTCTAACTAAGTGTTGAGAATGTTTATTTGCTGCCAAAGTACTTTTAGGAGGTATCAAGTTAGTCATGACTAGCTAAAAGTTAGTTATGGTTAAACTTAGCTGTACTTTTGGCAGAATTCAGATATTTGCTAAAGAGTGAGCACTACTATCTTGTCATCTTGTCTAAAAGGTAGAAAGGAGGTGGAAAGTATCCCTTATCTCCTTTTTGACTTGATATTAGTGGTTGGATTAAAGTTGTGGACTTTGTGGGCATTAAAAACAAGAAGAGATTCCACATGTTTCCTTTTTAGTGGGTCCTAGTGTAGAGGGGGGTGGAAATTCGAGATTCCTTGAGAATATTCTAGAATCCTTCTAGAAGTTGTTGACTTTGAAGGAATAAGCCCATGTGAAAAGGTAAAAAGCCCATGTGATCAATGCTTTTACCTTAAGTAATATCTTAGTAAAACCCGGTAAAAGTAGTTACGGCTGAGTTACCGAGGGTACCAAAGTAAAAACCTAGAATGTATAAATAGAGGAGTAGAGAAGAGCTCCTCATCCTTGTTTTCACATTGTCGTAATGACAACTTGAGTAATATAGAGAGTGTGGGATATTGTTAGCATGTGAGAACTTGAGAGACGTTGTTAGAATGGAGGATTTTTAGTTGATGTGTCTAAGGAGATTTTTAGTTGATAAGTTTGTGGGTGTATGAATGAGTGAACTCAGCATTTTCCCTTCAAGTTCATGTTGTGCTTCCATCAAAGCCATCAGAGGTGACCCCTGAGTGAGAGACAGGCCCGACATGTTGCAGATTCGTGGATGACGATCGTGGAGGTTGAGAGATCGGGGGGTAGTGATCGATAGGACCGCGGAGGGTTTACAGTACAGCAACCTTTGGCCCCTGCTCCCAGACCTGTTGTCCCAGCTGCAGTTCCTTTGATGCTAGTTGTGCCAGCTCCAGCACAAAGGGCACCTGTTCATTGGCAGGATGCTTCTGTGGAGGAGAAGAGGCGGCGAGAAGCCTCTGAACTTGATACTGGAGTTCCTGAGGAGATTGGGGATAGACGGAGAGTCACAAGGAGATGAGCGGCTCTTCCTGAAGACATCCCGTCTACTTCTGCAGCTCCTCCACCTGCGCCAGGTCCTATGGAGGATGTGCAGAGATCCCAGCAGGAGCCAACGACTGCTGGTAGGCGGTTTACTGCCCAAGAGAAGAGGAAAGGACCGGCTTACAAGTTGGCAGCTGATATTGAAACTTCTACTGATCTGAAGAGTATCTTGGAGCAGAGGATACTGGATGCGCGAATCGAGTTTTCTCTTCGAGAAGTTCTTGGTATTGCAAAGAGGGAGTTTCACGAACTGATCATCGACATCATCAAGCGCAAGAGACAGGTGATGTCCGAGCAGGTAGAGAGTCAGATGATAGATGTAGTAGGAGCTTCTCTGAATGATGCAGAGTTTGGAAAGGTGCATTTTCAGGAAGCTGATGACAAGAGATACCAACAAGAAGCGTTGGTTGCTGGTACCGACACTATTGAGTTCAACGATGATGAAGCTGGTGAGGAGAGTCCAGCTAGTGAAAGTGATTTCAGAAAGAGACATTGGGCTCGTGCCACAACTGCTACGCGAGTTCGTCTTGGAAGTTTGGCTGAACCTGTTGCTGCTTTAGTTGATCACGGATCTGAGATCAACATCATGTCACGGGAGGTGTACGAGAGGGGTCAGTGGTCTATCGAGCTAAACCATGGTTGGGTGTTACGTGCTGCAAACAACCAGAAAGGTGAGCTATACGGCGCTTGTCCTAACGTGAAGGTGAAGATAGGTGATGTGGATGTGGATCAACATTTCTTCGTGCAATCTTCTGCTTCATATCCTGTGATTCTTGGTCAGCCTTATATCATTGCGGTTCGAATGGAGACCAAGGTGATGGATGATGGATCTCATTATGCTAGGATCCGTAGTCCATATGATAGACGTTCTGTGCAGTTTCTGACCGTCCGTACGAACCACGAACGAAACCGTCAAACTTTGAGGGATTCTCCTATCTGTAGGGGTAAGGGTTTTCTGAAACCACTCTCGTAGGACGGGATAGCGAGAGTGATGGATCTACTGCTACTATGATCCCGCTTGAGCAGCCTGAGGGATAACAGGAGGTTGATGAAAAGGCTGCTCAAGATTCAGAAAGTAGTTGCACTGTACATAGTTGGAAATCTGGGTTGATGGCTTTCAGTTCTGATGATTGGAGTGAGTTCACACGGATGGAGGATTTGACTGAGAAGAGTAGAAGGCAGATGGAGAGGTGTGCAGCAAATCTGCGTTGTACAGGAGTTCTGAAGGAAGATGAAATGATTTCTGGTGTTTACGAGGAGTTTGTAGGTGTGCAGTCTTTTGTTCGTTGGCTGGATGGTGTAGATAGGTTGATGAAACAGATGGGAGGTAGGGTGGTGATCCCCATCCATTCTCGTGAAGTCTATGAGGAAATTATCTCATATTTGTGATATCTTCCTCATCCGAGACTACAGAATGGATGGAAGGATGCAGTCTTGGTGTGGCTCCCAGCAGGAAGCGGAAGTACACGCCAAGTATAAAGCTGTAGCGAGGAAAGTGAGACCTGTGGCGACCCAATTACCTGTTGATTCTCAACAGCAGATGGAGTTAGCGGCTGCTGAGCCTGTGCTTAGAGATCCTACACAGGTAGGACACAAGTTTACTCAAGAGACACTCGAGCAGCTCCAGATAGGAGGGGGTGGCTTCTTGACTGAAGAGGAGAAACGAGCTTTTGAACAGATGATAGTTAGCCATGGTAAGGCATTTTCTTTCTCGGCTGAGGAGATAGGTTGTGTGGATCCTAGTGTGATAGCTCCGATGGTTATCTTCACTGTTCCTCACGTACCTTGGGACTTGAAGCCGATTCCAGTCCCTCGTGCCTTGCTACCGAAGGTGATTGAGTTACTGAAGGAGAGGATGCAGATGGGTATTCTTGAACCATCTATGGCTCCGTACTCTAGCCGATGGTTCACAGTACCCAAGAAGACAGGAGCTCTGCGCTTCATCCAAGACTTGCAGCCTGCCAACAACATCACGATTCGGAATGTTGGAACAGGACCTGTGGTTGATGAAGTAGCTGAGGCGTTTGCTGGAAGGTCGATCTATTCTATTGGAGATCTGTTTTCAGGTTATGATCAGTTTCAGCTTGCTTTGGAGAGTAGAGATTTGACTACCATGCGTACACCTTTGGGATTGATGCGGATGTGTACTCTTCCTCAGGGTGCTACAAACTCAGTAGCCCATATGCAAAATGCGATGCATAAGGTGTTACGAGAATTTGTACCTGAGGTCACTATCCCGTTTCTGGATGATATTCTCATGAAAGGCTGTCCGGTGGAAGACAAAGACGAAGCTGTGACTTCTGATGGATGCAGAAAGTTCGTTACAGACCACATTCGGGACGTGGAGAAGATTCTGATGCGTTTGGAGGAGGTACATCTCACTCTATCAAGTACCAAATCTCGCTTTGGGATGTCAGAGATTGTGATAGTAGGTCATCTGTGTGGTACTTTTGGGAGGCGTCCGAACCCAGAGAAGGTAGATGCTATAGCAAGGATAGCTGACTGCACCAACATCATTGAGGTTCGACGGTTCTTAGGAGCTTGTGTGTTCTTTCGTGTGAGTATTCCTCATTATGCACATATTGCCGAGCCTCTATATGCACTTCTGAGAAAGGGAAGGAGGTTTACTTGGCGGCAAGAACATCATGAGACGATGGAGCAGCTGAAGGGGATTCTAAAGTCTCCACCTATACTAAGGAGGCTTAGCTACGAGAGCGAGAGACCTGTGGTACTGACTGTTGATACGAGTCCAAAGGCGATTGGATGGGCCGTTGGCCAAGAAGATGCAGAAGGTGTGCGGTTTGTTTCAACGTTTGGAGCTCGGATCTTAACAGATAGACAACGTAACTATCCTCAAGTGAAGCGTGAGTTGTGGGGAGCTGTTACTGCTATGAAGGTAGATCGAGAGTTCTTGATAGGAGCTCGTGTGATACTAGAAACAGATTGTTTGCCTTTGTTGGGTATGATAGCAAACTGCAATACACCAGACATAGCAATGCTACGATGGATTGCTTATGTCCGGAGTCTGAATCCTGAGCTAAAGCATATAGCAGGGAAAGACAATCCAGTTGCAGATATGTTGTCTAGGGCTCGTTATACAGATGAAGATGAGATGTTTGCAGAGGTGGAGAATGAAGAGAAGAGAGACGTTTGGTGCCAAGTTGGTCAGCAGACTTCAGACCTGGAACCACTGCCGTTCAATGAGGGGTTCTACTCAGAAAAGTTCCGCGATATTGGATTTTATCTGAGTTCGTTATCCAGGAGAGAAGAATGGAGTGATGCAGAGTTCAAGGAGATCAGACGGAAGGCGTACAGCTACCTTCTACGTGAAGGTTATCTGTGGAAACGTCCGAAGAGAAGAGACGGGATGCTTGCTAGAGTGGTGGATGATCAACCGACGAAGCTGAATCTGCTGAAAGAGTTTCATGACACCTTGTGGGCTGGACATCGTGGAGTATGGGCTACTTACACGAAGATGAAGGAGCGTTACTGGTGGAAGGGTTTGTATCAAGACGTGGTGGACTTTGTTGGGTCGTGTCTGCACTGCCAATTCTACTCTAAAGTCCGTTACAGAGATGGACTTGTACCTACTTATCCACCTAGTATCCATTTTCAATGGGTTCTTGATCTTGTGATGATGCCACCGGGATTATGGGGGATGCGTTACTTGGTGTTGGCTCGAGAGGATCTCTCCAACTATGTGGAGGGACGAGCACTACGGACGAAGACTACAGAGAATATCTGCAGGTTCGTGCTTGAAGATATCATCTGTCGTTATGGATCGGTTGGGAGATTACGTGCAGATAGAGGTGAGTTGAGAGGCGCTGAAGTGAATGAGTTTTTTGCTCGTTATGGAGTAAAGCTTCGACTTACTACTGCTATGAATCTAGAGGGCATTGGTAAGAGTGAACGAGGACGCCCTTCTATTGTTCACGCTTTAGTGAAAGCATGTGATGGTAAGCCTAGAGAATAGCCGAGACTACTTCCGTTTGCTTTGTGGGCTGATAGGACTACACACTGTACTACGACTGGCTATATGCCAGTTGAGCTTATGCTGGGGCAGAAACCGATCATGCCTGCTGAGGAGTACTTTCCTACATGGGCTACGCTACCGTGGGAAGATGGTATAGATCGTGCTTCACTCCTTGCTTTACGTATTAGCAGTTGGAGCGAATGGAGGAGGATCTTGCTGATGCGCAGGAGAGGCTGAAGGTGGCCCGAGTCAGAAACAAGGAACGTTTTGACAAGACTCACCGACTACGACCGAAGTCAATACATGTTGGTGATTGGGTCTTGGTATATGATAGCACGTTGGAGAATCAGCATTCTACACTTCGTAAGTTCTCTCGAAGATGGTTCGGGCCTTATGTTGTGCTAGATGTGTATGAGAATGCCACTTATAGTTTACGAGAGCTAGATGGTACTCCATTGAAGCTATCTGTGGCTGGCAAACGTGTGAAACTGTTCAAGAGACGCGGAGGGTCAGTTGAGTTATTCAACTTTCTGGAGTCGGAGCTGGGGACCACAAGAGACGAAGATGTCTCAGTGTCTGATGAGGCTGAGGCGGAGGAGAGCGACGATGATGAAGATCAAACAGAAGACTGAGGAGATTGGCACATACCGGAGGATGTGCAGGTTTGGAGGGGGCGGATGTCGTGATGTGAATTATTTTACATTGTAAATAATTCACCTCTTTGTCAAGCGTTAGTGTCTCTGAGTAGAGTTAGGACCTCAGATATGTCGACACTTGAGGATGTTATATATTTTGAGTCTTAGTAGATTGATTACCATGTTGATAGGGTTTAAGCTCATGGGGGTCACGCTTTCTAGCTGATTTAAGTTATTTTTCGGGGCTGCGTGTCGTTTTAGGTAGTTTAAGTTTTACGCTGGCACTCTAGGGGGCTTGACGTGGTAGCCTATGAGTGTAGATAAATTACCACATGGTTTAAGACACAAAATGACAACCAAATGGAGCTATGAATTCTCATTGGTTCATTTTTGTCTTTTGTGTAACTCTAAATTTAGAAACAGAGGTCTAAAGGGGATTTCGAGCAATTGGTAAGGGCACTTCGAAATCTGAGAACATAGGGAGATAGAGCTCGTGGAGCCAAGCACTGTCAGCGAAAAGTTTGATCGATTTGAGGCAATAAACAAGGAGTTATGGCTGATTGAAGTTCGATTTGTGTCAGAATTGCAGCACTTCTGTTCAATTTGGGGTTTTGAGTGTCATTTGCAGCAGAATCGAGGAAATCGCTTCAAAACTTCGTGGCTGTGTTCACTGTCAGCAGGGCTACGACTGTCTCCAAATTTTCATGTCAATTGAGTCAGTGAGTAATTCAGGGCGACCGCTGAAGTAGAGGGGGTCCGAAAAGCTCTCAATCTGGAGCAGCAACTTTGGAGAGCGAGATCTGGAGTTCTGTGTGGAATCAGGAGGCCCAACTTCACAGGAGTGTTCATCAAGCTGTGTACTGCAAATCCTGTAAGAATTTCCCAAAGTGATCGAGCCAATTCCTTGTTATAGGTCGAAATAGCTGTCTGGGTACCAGAAACTGCCGTAATTTCTCTACTCAGAAAGTTTCTGCTCATATCTTAGTGCTCTGAATTGATCTGAAGCTGAAATTTCGTATGTGCATCCAGTAGAACCTTGTTTACATGTAGGAGGAGTTCTGAAGCCTGAACCTTCTCATATTTCTCAATCCTGAGTGTCAAAGTTCGCCATCTGATCTTATCATTGCTAGTTAAGCCCGAACTTTGCTTCCTGAACTTATCAGAAGAGCCTGGAGACTTATATGAGTGTTTTCAGTATCACCTTGAGACCTGAAGCCTATCCTGTGAGTAAACCAGCCATAGTCTGAAGCTCAACGCTTTCTTGAGTAGATTGAACACAGCCTTCAAGCTCATATCACAGCCAGAAGGTTCGCCCTTCCCAGGATGACTCTCAACTCGACATCTGGTGCTTCCACTGAGAGCTCTTGGGGTGATTGATTGAGAAGGTTGAGTTGCTACAAGGAGAAGAGATGGATCGCAAGAGCGGAGCTGCTGCTGCTGCCTCTGGGGTTGGAGCATCAACGTCTACTGCTGCACCGTCAACGGCACAAGCTCATATCAAGCTCATATCAAGCTCATATCACAGCCAGAAGGTTCGCCCTTCCCAGGAAGACTCTCAACCCGACAACGTCCTGAGCTCGATCTCTCTGAGTGCGCATCTCGTCTAGTTGCTTCTTCATTAGAGAAATTACCTTGTCATGATCTCTCTCCTGATCCAACTTCTGCCGAAGAAGAAGCTCTTTCTCCGAGGTCTCGTTCTTCAATTCCTCGACCTTCGCTTGGGTCTCCTTCTGTGTCATGACGAGAGCTGCTCGTAAGTTCTCTTTCTCCTCCTTCCAGTTACCTCGGCCGAAGTGCATCGTCTGCACCAACTCCGCGAGATTCAGCTTCCGACCGACAACTTCCTCATACGTTCCTCGGTTCCCTTCTAAGCTATACAGCAAGGGTGCGACCACCTCCTGGATGTACTTCGCCGAAGAAGTAAGCTGTTCAATCTCTCCTATCGTCGATAGAGAAAGAGAAGTCTTCGGTGTAGTGTCCATGCTCTTCTCTGTCCGAGGAGTGTCTCCTTCATCAGCTTCCTCAATCACTTCTTCGTCCACTGGTTCATCGTCGGCGCGGACTGTCCTCGTCATCTTCATCTTCTTCCTCGACTTCTGTACAGACCTCGGCGTCTCTTCCAACGGTTTCTTTCTCCCACTTCTGCGGATCGGATGAGATACCTCGACTACATCTTCATCTTCGGCCGAAGTCACCTCTTCGGTCGCCTTCTCTGGAGCTGGCGTTGAGGTCGATCCTCGTTCTTCTTCGTTACCTCCACTGCTACTTCGGCTTGTGCTCCTTCGGCCTCGACTTCGTCGAAGAACTTCTCGAGTTGTACATCTCGTGCTGGAGTCTGTACCACCTGAAATTCATCTTCCTCGGCAGCTGCGGTAAAGCCCAACTTTGTCTGTTGTTCGTCCGACAGCAGTCCCATTCCCATATAGAACACCGATACAAATGATCTTATGTACGCCAAGTCATTCGCATTCCAAAGCTTCAGCACATGTCGATGGAAGATCCTCGCCCAATGTGCTCTTCGTCCGGCGAAGAGCTACTCGATGAAGTTGATTTGCCAGTTCGACATGTATGTCGTTCTTCGTGGCCTGAAGATCGCCATAATCGCATCGGCTACTTCTCTCTTCTTCGGGTCGCAGAAATCACTCGTTCGGTAGCCGTTCCTCCCTAGGGGTAACTCACTGAAGAGATTCGGGAAGTTCTTCACTGCTTCGGGCGAAGCAGTGGCAGATGTAGTGTCAAACAGAAGATCACCCTCTCGACCTCATCGTCAGTTCCCAAGACAGCGGACCAGTGAGCTTCGGTCCAGTTACATGGTCGTCCATAGTGATCATCGGCCGGATGCTGCTTGCAGACCTTCAACTCATGCACCAATTTGGAGGAGGCCATCCCCCACCAAGGAAGTAAGAGGAACGCTAGTCCCATTTCCTCAAGCTCCTTCTCATAGCGACGAAGAGTCGCTCGATTCACTTCAAAGGATCTGAGCCTCGGCGACTTAGCCGTCTGCATCCCTCGCATCCCTAGGATCACTGTAACGATCTTCGTCACAAACGGATTCTTCGCTGCAATTCCTTCCTCGCCCGTAATTGAGTTCTTCCTCGCAATTTGGCTTCCTCTCCAGTCACTCGCAAATTGGCTTCCTCGCCAGTCACTGATGTACTTCGGCGTTCGGAAAATGCGGCTCGCTGCGCCCTGCTATCGCTCGCTCTGGGAATAGTAAAAGAGTAAAGTAAATGTCTTATTACCTGGCTTATATCGCGCGATAGGTTTTCCTGCACGTGCCAAAGTTAGGGTGAATGATATTCTTCAGTCTGCTGTAACTTCGTCATTCGGTCTCTGATTGCCTCGCACAACATACCGTTAGAAAGGTCTTCGCCCGAGGAATTCATCTATGAGGAAATCATCTTTCAGTGTCTCCATAGATTCGATAAATTCCTCCAGAACTGAGGTTCTTCACTAAACTTCTAATTAACACTATTCTATTCATATCGTTTATCTTCTATCATCTATTCTGCTTATTTACTTTACAACTAATCAATTAATTAACAAAACGAAAAACCAAGGCTTCACATACTCCCCCTCTCAATTGTGAAGCGACCCCGCGAACACTTAAGAGTAGTATCTCTTGATTCTCCACCCATTGACTCGAGTGGCTAACAATGTCTCATCGAGTTCTTCCAACTGAACCGAACCATTACTATAACGACACGTTACTTTGTAAGGGCCCATCCAACGTAAGTGTAACTTCCTTGGAAATTTGGTGTACCTACTGTCATACAGCAGTACTAAATCACCATCCTTGATGTCCACTTTGCGGATCTTCTTATCGTGCTTCTCTTTCCGCTTCATTTGAATGATCTCCGTTAGTCATTTAGACTCTTCACGGTCTTCCTCAAGTGTCATCAGACTCTTAAGTCGTAACAGTTGACTCTCCTCCACTGACAGTCTATCTTCAGACAGGATTCTGTAAGTAGGCACATCAAATTCAACTCGCATAATCGGTGTCATGCCATATGTTAGGAAAAAGGGTGTTTGTCGAGTTGTGATCTTCTCTGCATTCCGAAATGCTCATAAGACAGCCGGTAACTTTGTATCCCAATCATATGCATGATTCACTGTTACCTTGTTCAGAATCTTGCACAACACTCCGTTAGACTTCTCCATCAATCCATTAGCTTTTGGATTGTACGGTGTTGTCTTCCGGTGTTTTATACCAAAGTAATCTGTCAGTTCCTCTATCATCTTGTTCAAAAAATGTGTACCTCGGTCACTTACCAACTCTAGTGGGCATCCATATCGAGTGATGATCTGTGTGTACAAAAACTCAGCCACAGTGGCTACGTCATCTTTCTTGGTAGCTGCTGCTTCAACCATCTTCGTTGCATAATCAGTAGCTATCAGAATGTACCTTCTTCTAGTGCGGCGTGTTGCATGTTGTATAGGTCCTACAAAATCAATCCCCCACTTCTCGAATGGTGCTAATGGAAGTATCGGATGTAACGGCCACTGAGTGGTTGGCGTAGGCTTACCCACTCGTTGACAGTTATCACACTTCTTGATGATCTCCTGAACATCTTTGTACATCGTTGGCCACCAGTATCCAGCTGAGAGGATCTTCTTCACAGTGTTTCTCAGTGCATAGTGTCCACCTTCAGGTTCCGAGTGTAGTGCTCCCACCACTTGTGGTATCTCATGCACTTCCAGACATCTTCGAAGTTCTTCATCAGGCCCTCTTTTGAACAATATCCCGTTCTTCATCTCGTAGGGTCCCGCCTGATGTATGAAGACTGTTCGCTGTTCAGCATCCATTTCTTCTGGGCACTGCAAAGTCTGTAAATATCTGTACAGATCATAGTACTTCGTAGCAGGTGCTACTGTCAGCTGAAACAATTCCTCATCTGGAAAGTCGTCTGCCACTGTATCCACTCGTTCTCCCGTTCTCAGTCGAGACAAGTAATCAGCATTCTCATGATGAATCCCTTGTCTCGTCTGAACTGTGAAAGTAAACTCTTGAAGTAACAACATCCATCTTGCTATACGCCCTGACAAGTCTGATTTCTGTACTAGATGCTTCAATGCATAATGATCCACGTGAAAAACAAACTCATAGCCAAGAAGGTAATGTCTGAACTTCTTTACTGAGTACACCATTCCCAACGCTTCACGTTCAGTAGTGGTGTAGTTCTTTTCTGCTGCTGAAAGTTGTCTACTCGCATAGTAGATTGGGTGGTCTCTCTTCTCATCATCCTTCTGACTGAGCACTACTCCAATAGCAAACGCAGAAGTGTCTACATACATTTGAAAAGGTCTCTCCCAGTCTGGTGGTCGCAAGTTGTCTAAGTTGCCAAGAAATAGTTCCATGACAGGTGCTTCTGCCAACTTCTTCTTCAGCGTCTCAAACGCCTCATGCTATTTCTCGTGCCAATGGTACTCTGTCGTCTTCTTCAGCAATTCTGTCAGTGGCGCAGCAAGTATGGCGTAGTCTTTGATGAACCTTCTGTAATATCCAACATGTCCTAGGAAGGCTCTCAACTCACTGATGTCAGTAGGGGGTTGCAGGGAGAGTATTACTCGAACTTTCTCTACATCTACTTCTATGCCTCGGCCTGATACTCTATGTCCAAGAAGTATTCCTTCAGTCATCACGAAGAAACACTTCTCAGGATGTAACGCAAGTCTGGCTTCCCTACACTTCTGAAAGGTTTTGGCTAAACACGCTGCATGTTCTTCACGTGTGCCAAAAACACAAAAATCATCTATAAAAATCTCTAAAAAATTTCACAAATAATCTTGAAAGATTGAGGTCATCATCCTCTGAAAGGTAGCTGGTGCATTGCATAGTCCAAAATGCATCTTGTGATAAGCATAAGTGCCCCAATCTGTAGTAAAGGTAGTCTTGTCCTTATCTTGCTCTCTTATGGACACTTGATTGTACCCTGAAAACCCATCCAGAAAGCTGTAACATTCCTTTCCAGATACATGATCCAAAATGGTATCAGTAAAAGGTAAAGGGTGATGATCCTTCTTGGTTGCTGCATTCAGCTTTCTGAAATCTTGACAGACTCTTATCTTTCCTGTTTGCTTCTTGGGTACCACTACTATGGGTGCTACCCATTCGCTGCTTAATACAGGAAAAATAATACCTGCCTTTAGGTACTTATCTATCTCGTCTTTAACCATCAAAGAGTATTTTGGGTTGAGTCGGTACTGCCTCTGTCGTACAGGTACTGATCCTTCAATGAGATCGATACGATGTTCTCCCCACTGTGCAGGTATCCCCTTCATGTCCTCCACAGTCCAGGCGAAGACATCTTGGTAATGGATCAGCATTTGACGATATACTTCCAACTCTTCTCCTTGTACCACAACAGAAATCTTTAGGCTCTTACCTTCGCTTATTAGTAGGTCTTGGTATGCTCCTGGAAGGACTATACCATCTGTATGACTGGTCTCTGCACTCTCGTGACCTAGCTGTGATTGCTATTCGGCCTCGTTCATATCTTCTTCTTCATCAATTTCATAGCATTGTAGATAGTTGACCATCGAATAAGGGTCTCCTTTCCTTTCTCCTGCGCTGCTTGTTGATGAATCAGATCCTGAAGTGTAACCTTCATCAGTCGACTCTGTTTCGTCCTGATGTGTTATCTTCTTCCAGGAAACCATCACAGCCTCATCAGTTGGTTTCTGTGGATCTTTGAACTGTAAACGGTGCCGATACCAATCTGTTAGTACCTTGGCACCATACAACCATGGCCTCCCGATCAAAATTTGATAACCAGACTTAACCAAAGGGCGCAGCACAACATAGGTAAGTTGAAAAGAAATTCCGCCTATTAAGGTGGGGATGTTGCGCAGTAGTCCAAGTGGTCGTCTTCTCGTTTGATCTGCCAGCCGTAACACCCGCTGAGTTTCTTCAAACTTGCTGAAACCCAACGCGTGTGCCGTGTCTTCTGTCATTATGTTGACTCCTGATCCGGAGTCAATTGGCACTTTCCTAATTACACAGTCTGCAACCTCCACTTCCACTTCTGGAGATCCCAGGTCTTCTGCCCCGATGTAAAACAGAGAAGGTAACTTTGATCTTCTTACCTTAGTGGGTTTCTTCAGTGCTTGAAGTAACAATTTTCTGTAAAGTTTGTTATCTTCAATCAGCTGCTTGAAACTTATGTTAGCCTTCTGTGTTTCTAGATCAGCTACCACATCATAGTGTGGTACCGCCACATGTTCTTTCTTCACAGGTTCCGGTCGACTGTGCTTCTTCGGAACCTCCTCGTTCTTGGCCGCAGTCTTGTCTTCAGTGGCCGAAGTACGGAAAATCTTGGGTACGGACGAAGTTGATTGGTCTGATACTTCGGCCAAAGTTGTATCAGCTTCTCTTGCCGAAGTTCCTGCTCGTAGTAACTCCTTCTTCAGGAGTTCGCGGACTTCGTCCGTAATGTCAACTGATAGTCTCGGGGGATTTACGTTCTTTAGTATTTCTTCTTCCTCTTCCTCAGTTTCCTCCTCAACTATCTTCTTCTTGGCTTTATCCTTTGCCTTCTTCTGCTTCTCCAACTCTTTCTTCGATTGAGTTTTTAGAGGTGCTTCTTCCGCCTTCCTCTTAGATTTGAAAGAGCTTCTGGTGTCCACTTTGCAAACCCAAGTTTCTTCTGGCGGCCATCCTTCATCTCCAGCGGCTTTCCATTCTTCCAAGTCCACCTTGTGCAGTTGTGCTTCCGCAGGACGGTCTGTTTTGGGATCAAAGCATACCCCTCTCTTCTCTGCGGGTGGGTTAGTACAATCTGCTGTGGCATGTCCTGGCTGATGACACCTTCCACAAAGTGCTACATATCCCATCGATTTCTTTGGGTGAGGGCAGTTTGGTGACCAATGTTCCAAACTGCCACAATTAAAACAAGACCCATGGGGTGGTGGTTTATTTGCTCCTGGCGGACTCATCAAACGTTTCTGAGATACATTCAGGGCCCTCTCTTTTGGTGCAAACCTTTGAATTGGTATGGGTTGAATTGGGGTAATTGCTAGCTGTGTTGGGGGTGGATTCGTTAATACTCCATATACTTCGTCCGGAGTTTCCACAAAGAATGAGCTATAATATGATTCGAATGCTGGTGCTCATTCAAGTGATTGTGCCTGAAATGTTCTGTTGTTCTTACATTCCGTATTAGCATGTCTTGATTTCCCGCATGTCGTACACCATAAGCTTGGACGGGATGTAGCAGGTGATTTTCTCCCTTCAGGAGATCGTACCATCTGCACTTTCAGGTCTGCAAACCCTTTTCATCTCCTCCATAAGTTGATTACTATCCCCTCTTACCTTGCCTTTCTTTTCCTTCGAGCTTTTCTTTTCCTTAGACGAAGAACTACGTTTCATTCTTCGTTCTTCTTCACTCGAAGAAGATGAGCTCGCCGATGAAGACTCTTCGGCTTCGGCCGAAGAAGACTCATCGTCAGAAGATTCGTCGGAGGAAGAGGGTTCTCTGCGACTCTTCTTGTGCTTCTTCCTTCGAGTCGATTTCTCTTCCTTCTTCTCCTTCTTTTCTTTCTTCCCTTTCTTCTTCCCTTTTATCCATCCTCCTTTACTTCCGAGGGTGGATGCTTCAAATGCTTCTGCTGAGGCAACAACCTCTTCAATGGCGTCCATCTTTCCTCGACGACACCAGATCTCCATCTCAATCGGTAAGCCTGTAACTAGTCATTCCGTGGCTTGATCCATAGAGTATGGGTTGGCTGTACCCATTCTCGGAATTCTGTCCAGTAGATTATAAAATCTTTGGACATAGTCTTTTAAGCTCTCTTTCTTTCCTCTGACCAGTCTGGTCAGCTTTCCCAAAACTTGACGATTGTACCCAATTTCCCGGAACCGCTCTAAGAACTTTGTCTTCAGCTTGTCCCAAGTATCGATGTCTCCTGGTATTCTATTTGCATGATTGTACCAGCTGCGTGCTCTCTTCCTCAGAAGACTTGGAAAGATTCGTAGACGATCTGGTTCAGCATCTTCCTTATTAGTGACAGATACAGATTCAAACAGTTTAATGTAAGCATCTGCATCCTCATCGTCATCTGAAGATCCTCCTCTGAACTTTGGGTAACCATGTTTCGTGATAGGTTGGCCTGCCATACTTCGAACAAAAGGAGCCCTTGGAACTTGAGTTGCTATCTTGGCAGGAACTGGAATCGGCGCTGGTACTGCAGCTTGAACGAGGACAGCAGGGGCAATACCCGCAGCAGCAGCTGCTTGGGCTTGTCTCTTCTTGAATATGGACGGTCCTGTGGTTGGCTGTAAGTAAGGAGCAGCGCTGTCCTTCTGAGTCACTGGAGTTAACGGAAGGATTTCCCGCACTAGTGCTTGAGGAATAAGTTCCTGCGCCTGTAAAAGTTCCACTAAGGTAGTAACAGCTTCTACTGCCTTAGTTGCAGCTTCTTCATTCGAAGAAGTAAACTGATCTTGATCTGCAGAAGTACTTCCTACCTCTGGGTCAGGAGTAAACAACTGCGGATATAAAACAGTATTGACTTCGGGGAAAGGTTTCCACCCTACTTCACTTTCTGGATGTTCGTTCTCAGCACTTAGCCGAGTGGTAACTTCTTCGAAGTCAAGTTCTCTTTGAGCAGATTCGAAAGGGGTTGGAGGTAATGACTTTGGTGTCCGGGGTGAACTTGATTCACCAAGGCTTGGTTCCTTCCTCTTCCATTCTTTTGAGTTAGGCGTTCTCCAACCTCGTTCTCTCTTCTTATGCTCTTCTTTCAACCGACGAGCTTCTTCCAGAATCTGTTCTCGATATTCTGCTCGTCTTTCTCGCCTCTTGTCTCTCTCAGATTGCACGTTTCCAGGAGGATCAGGCTTGCCCGTCGACATACATGTCTCTGGACTTCTGTTCACTGATCCTTGGATAATTTCAGCATTTGCATCCTCGGCAGCGGCGCCAAAATTTATTCAGTCTTCTATATGTAACACACAAGAAAAACCAAAAGATGCTCGAAAGTAGTAATTTAAGGATCGAACCCACAGAGATGCAAGTAAAGATCATCCAAAAGTAGTAAACATGTGACAAAGGTGATTCTTTATAGTTGTCTTTTATTCTCACGGACAGAAATCAGTCCCGGTAGAGATCAACCTCAGGTCTATCTAACAAGACAGAGTTGATAATCATGACAAATAAACATAACAGGTACTGAACAGGTCAGGGACCTCAAGAAACAGGTGAACAACAGAGAAACAGAGCCACAGACGGAAATGTCACACGAGGAAGTACTGCTGAAGTGCTACTAGGTAGCCTCTAACACCATAAACGCTAAGTATCTTCACACTAAGTTACTTTCACTAATACTGCTCTCGGAAAACTCTAGCGAAGAAGACTCTTCTTCCGTCGAAGTACCAGACTGAACTTCTTCCTAAGTGTTCCACCAAAGAACAACTTCTTCCGAAGTCAGCTTCACCCAAAAACGTCTTCGTAGGAAACTAACTCCGCAGATGCTGGTCTATTCTCAATCCTCGCCGTAAACATTCTACTCTGATTTCAAATGTCGACAGCAAATTCTTCGGCACCCAGACTAATTCCTACCACAGCAAACTACGATACTTCGTAGGTAAATCCCCGAAGAAGACAAAACACTCAATGGCTCCGCAAACTCAAGAAATAGAAAACTCAAAAATGATAAAACACATAGAGGTTCTGAATACGAACAACACAACGCTTATATACAGATTTTCTCGAAGATGACGGATCTTCTTCCTAAGAAGTCAGGACTACTTCTGGCCCATCGGATGAAGGTCCTGTGTCCGAAACGACACCAGGAACGACATCGCTTCCTACCGCTAGCTCTCTACCTATCTCGCAAACTGAGAACTCTACGGTTGCTCTAACCTCCCTAAGCTCCCTAATTACTCGCTGGCCTAGCCTAGCTACCAGGTTCTTAGCTGAAGTACCCTCCGCATCTGCAGCTAAGAACTCCTCTCTAACTTGGCGAAGAAATCCCGCCTCTTCGGCGTCCATCTCAACGGCGAAGTAGTTCTTCAGTACAGGTTCGACCCTACTCCGAAGTTGAGCGCTCAGCTCCTCGGCCTTAGTCAATCGCCTCCTCGAGTCCTCGATCTCCTTGGTCATTTCTGCAACCACGTCCTGAGCTCGATCTCTCTGAGTGCGCATCTCGTCCAGTTGCTTCTTCATTAGAGAAATTACCTTGTCATGATCTCTCTCCTGATCCAACTTCTGCCGAAGAAGAAGCTCTTTCTCCGAGGTCTCGTTCTTCAATTCCTCGACCTTCGCTTGGGTCTCCTTCTGTGCCATGACGAGAGATGCTCATAAGTTCTCTTTCTCCTCCTTCCAGTTACCTCGGCCGAAGTGCATCGTCTGCACCAACTCCACGAGATTCAGCTTCCGACCGACAACTTCCTCATACGTTCCTCGGTTCCCTTCTAAGCTATACAGCAAGGGTGCGACCACCTCCTGGATGTACTTCGCCGAAGAAGTAAGCTGTTCAATCTCTCCTATCTTCGATAGAGAAAGAGTAGTCTTCGGTGTAGTGTCCATGCTCTTCTCTGTCCGAGGAGTGTCTCCTTCATCAGCTTCCTCAATCACTTCTTCGTCCACTGGTTCATCGTCGGCGCGGACTGTCCTCGTCATCTTCATCTTCTTCCTCGACTTCAGTACAGACCTCGGCGTCTCTTCCAACGGTTTCTTTCTCCCACTTCTGCGGATCGGATGAGATACCTCGACTACATCTTCGTCTTCGGCCGGAGTCACCTCTTCGATCGTCTTCTTTGGAGCTGGCGTTGAGGTCGATGCCTCGTTCTTCTTCGTTACCTCCACTGCTACTTCGGCTTGTGCTCCTTCGGCCTCGACTTTGTCGAAGAACCTCTCGAGTTGTACATCTCGTGCTGGAGTCTGTACCACCTGAAATTCATCTTCCTCGGCAGCTGTGGTAAAGCCCAACTTCGTCTGCTGTTCGTCGGACAGCAGTCCCATCCTCATATAGAACACCGATACAAATGGTCCTATGTACGCCAAGTCATTCGCATTCAAAAGCTTCAACACATGTCGATGGAAGATCCTCGCCCAATGTGCTCTTCGTCCGGCGAAGAGCTGCTCGATGAAGTTGATTTGCCAGTTCGACATGTATGTCGTTGTTCGTGGCCTGAAGATCGCCATAATCGCATCGGCTACTTCTCTCTTCTTCGGGTCGCAGAAATCACTCGTTCGGTAGCCGTTCCTCAAGCTAGGAAGGAGGAACGCTAGTCCCATTTCTTCAAGCTCCTTCTCATAGCGACGAAGAGCCGCTCGATTCACTTCAAAGGATCGGAGCCTCGGCGACTTAGCCGTCTGCATCCCTCGCATCCCTAGGATCACTGCAACGATCTTCGCCACAAACGGATTCTTCGCTGCAATTCCTTCCTCGCCCGTAATTGAGTTCTTCCTCGCAAATTGGCTTCCTCGCCAGTCACTGATGTACTTCGGCGTTCGGAAAATGCGGCTCGCTGCGCCCTGCTATCGCTCGCTCTGGGAATAGTAAAAGAGTAAAGTAAATGTCTTATTACCTGGCTTATATCCCGCGATAGGTTTTCCTGCACGTGCCGAAGTTAGGGTTTTCCTCTTGACGACTGACATTCTTCAGTCTGCTGTAACTTCGTCATTCGGTCTCCGATTGTCTCGCACAACATACCGTTAGAAAGGTCTTCGCCCGAGGAATTCATCTATGAGGAAATCATCTTTCAGTGTCTCCATAGATTCGATAAATTCCTCCAGAACTGAGGTTCTTCACTAAACTTCTAATTAACACTATTCTATTCATATCGTTTATCTTCTATCATCTATTCTGCTTATTTACTTTACAACTAATCAATTAATTAACAAAACGAAAAACCAAGGCTTCACATGGTGCGATAAAAATGAAGATACGAAGTGGTGCCAAAAACCCGCAAGCTGGGGCCTAGCTTGTCTTCTCATGAGTGTCTTTGGAGCGACAAGCATCGAAGTTTGAATTTCAGGTAGGAGCCGGTCCACGACACGACAACGTCTTGATACAAACCCTTCCACCAGTATCGCTCCTTCATCTTCGTGTACGTAGCCCAAACTCCACGGTGTCCAGCCCACAAGGTGTCATGAAACTCCTTAAGCAGATTCAGCTTCGTCGGTTGATCATCCACCACTCTAACAAGCATCCCATCTCTTCTCTTCGGACGTTTCCACAGATAACCTTCACGTAGAAAGTAACCGTACGCCTTTCGTCTGATCTCCTTGAACTCTGCATCACTCCAACCTTCTCGTCTGCATAATGAACTCAGATAAAATCCAATATCACGGAACTTATCTATGTAGAACTTTTCGTAGAACGGCAGTGGTTCCAAGTCTAAAATCTGCTGACCAAATTGGCACCAAACGTCTCTCTTTTCTTCATCTTCGACCTCTGGAATCATCTCTTTCTCATTTGTATAACGAGCCCTAGATAACATATTTGCAACAGGATAATCTTTTCCTGCTATATGTTTCAACTCAGGATTCAGGCTCCGGATATAAGCAATCCATCGTAGCATTGCTATGTCTGGAGTATTACAGTTTATTATCATACCTAGCAAAGACAAGCAATCTGTTTCTACTATCACACGTGCACCTATCAAGAACTCTCGATCTACCTTCATTGCAATAACAGCTCCTCACAACTCACGCTTTACTTGAGGATAGTTACGTTGCCTATCTGTTAAGATTCGAGCTCCAAATCTAGAAACAAACCGCACATCGTCTACGTCTTCCTGACCAACTGCCCATCCAATTGTCTTTGAGTTTGTGTCAACAATTAGTATGATAGGTCTTCCGCTCTCGTAGTTAAGTCTCCTTAGTACATGTGAAAATTTTAGAATCTCTTTCAGCTGCTCCATCGTCTTGTGATGTTCTTGCCGCCAAGTAAACCTCTTTTCCTTCCTCAGAAGTACATACAAAGGCTCGGCAATGTGTGCATAATGAGGAATACTCACACGAAAGAACACACAAGCTCCTAAGAATCGTCGAACCTCAATGATGTTGGTACAGTCTGCTATCCTTGCTATAGCATCTACTTTCTATAGATTCGGCCGTCTTTCAAAAGTACCGCATAAGTGACCCACCACCACGATCTCTAACATTCCAAAACGAGATTTGGTACTTGACAAAGTGAGGTGTATCTCTTCCAAGCGCATCAGAATCTTCTCCACATCTCGGATGTGGTCTGCAACGAACTTGCTACAACCATCAATAGTCATAATTTTGTCCTTGTCCTCCACCGAACAACCTTTCATGGGGATATCATCAAGAAATGGGATAGTAACCTCAGGTACGAACTCTCGTAACACCTTATGCATCGCGTTTTGCATATGAGCTACTGAGTTTGTCGCACCCTGAGGAAGAGTACACATTCGCATCAACCCCAAAGGTGTACGCATGGTAGTCAAGTCTCTACTGTCCAAAGCAAGCTGAAACTGATCATAACCTGAAAACAGATCTCCAATAGAATAGATAGATCTCCCAGCAAATGCCTCAGGTACTTCATCAACCACAAGTCCTGTTCCAATGTTTCGTATCGTGATGTTGTTGGCAGGCTGCAAGTCTTGGATGAAGCGTAAAGCTCTTGTCTTCTTAGGTACTGTGAACCATCGGCTAGAGTACGGAGCCATAGATGGTTCAAGAATACCCATCCACATCCTCTCTTTCAGTAACTCAATAACCTTCGGTAGTAAGGCACGAGGGACTAGAATCGGCTTCAAGTCCCAAGGTACGTGAGGAACAGTAAAGATAACCATCGGAGCTATCACACTAGGATCCACACAACCAATCTCTCCAGCTGAGAAAGAAAATGCCTTACCATGGCTAACTATCATCTGCTCAAAAGCTCGTTTCTCCACTTCAGTCAAGAAGCCACCTCCTCCTATCTAGAGTTGCTCGAGTGTCTCTTGAGTAAACTTGTGTCTTATCTGTTTAGGATCTCTCAGTACAAGCTCAGTGACCGCTAACTCCATCTGCTGTCGTGAATCAACAGGTAACTGGGTCGCCACTGATTTCACCTTCTTCGCTACAGTTTTGTATTTGGTGTGAACCTTTGCTTCTTCACGAGAGCAACACCAGCAAATTGCATCCTTCCATCCACTTTCCAGTCTCAGATGAGGACGAGATTGTAAGCACGAGACAACCTCCTCATAGACTTTACGAGAGTGGATAGGGATCACCACCCTTCCTCCCATCTGCTCCATCAACATATCTACATCATCCAGCCAACGAACAAAAGACTGTACACCTACAAACTCCTCGTAAACACTAGAAATCATCGCACCTTCGTTCAGAACTCCTATACAGCGCAAATCTGATGCATACTTCTCCATCTGCCTTCTACTTTTCTCAGTCAGATCCTCTACTCGGGTAAACTCACTCCAATCATCAGAACTGAAAGTCATCAAACCTGATCTCCATCTATGTACAGTGTAGCTGTTCTCAGAATCTTGAGCAACCTCTTCGTCAGCCTCTTGTGATCCCACAGGCTGCTCAAGCGGGATCTATTTCGTTCGTGGTTTGTACGAACGATCAGAAACTGCACAAAATGTCTATCATCTGGACTACGGATCTTAGCATAATGAGATCCGTCATCCATCATCTTGGTCTCCATTCTAACCGCAGTGATATAAGACTGACCAAGAATCACGGGATATGAAGCAGAAGATTGCACAAAGAAGTGTTGATCTACCTCCACATCACCTAGCTTCACTCTCACGTTAAGACAAGCGCTGTATAACTCACCCTTCTGGTTGTTTGCAGCTCGTATCATGGTTCAGTTCGATAGACCACTGACCTCTCTCATACTTCTCGTGACATGATGTTGATCTCTGAACCATGATCAACCAAAGCAGCAACAGGTTCAAGACTTCCAAGGCGAACTCGTGTAGCAGTCGTAGCACGAGCCCAATGTCTTTTTCTGAAGTCGCTATCGGTAGCAGGACTATCGTCGCCAGCTTCTTCATCTTCAAATTCAGCAGTGTTGGTACGAGCAACCAACGCTTCTTGCAGATACTCTATATCATCAGCCTCCTGAAAATGCACCTTTCTGAACTCTACATCATTCATAGAAGCTCCTACCACATTAATCATCTGACTTTCTACTTGCTCGGACATCACCTGTCTCTTCCGTTTGATGATGTCGATGATCAGCTCGTGAAACTCCCTCTTCGCAATACCAAGAACTTCCCGAAGAGAAAACTCGATTCGCGCATCAAGTATTCTCTCCTCCAAGATGCTCTTGAGATCAGTTGAAGTCTCGATATCAGCCGCCAACTTATAAGCCGGTCTCTTCCCTTTCTCTTGGGCAGTAAACCGTCTACCAGCAGTCGTTGGCTCCTGCTGGGATCTCTGCACGTCCTCCATCAGACCTGGTGCAGGTGGAGGAGCTGCAGAAGTAGACGGGATGTCCTCTGGGAGGGCTGCTCGTCTCCTTGTGACTCTCCGTCTATCTCCAATCTCCTCTGGAACTCCAGTATCAAGTTCAGAGGCTTCTCGCCGTCTCTTCTCCTCCACAGAAGCATCCTGCCGGTGAATGTGTCTATCCACGTCCAAGAATACTTTGATAGATGCAGCGTCAACAAGATCTCCCCACCCTATGACTCTACGGATAGTCTCTACTCCTCTCTTCAATGTTTCAGAAGGAACGAGAGCAATACTCTTCTTAGCAGTCCTATCTAGCAACGTAGGACTAGAAGAAACCTCACTATGTCCAGCCTACACATCAGAATTTACCGGTGGTGCCATCAACGCATTTACAGTTGCAGTTGCGACGATCTGAGGCAAACTTCTCATGCCTCTTCGTCCAAACTGCGTGTTCAACGGCTCTCCAGTCGAAGAAAAGTGTAGCCTACCATTCTAATCGCGAACCACACCATCTTGCAGGGCAGCCGTAAGCTCTTGACAGTCTCCACGAAAATGATCAAGATTGTCACACCAGATACATCTATGAACAGGAGCACCTCCTGGACGTGCAGCAGCAGACGCAGGTGGCTGCTCTCTCTACAGGCCAGCTAACTTCACCTTCAGTTCTCTCATCTGCCGAATCAAGTCTTCGATCTGGTTCTGTTGTCCATGGTTCTCTGCAGGTCTCTGAACCGGTGCCCTTTGTGCAAGAACTGGCACCACTGGTATCAAAGGTACTGCAGCCGGTACAACAGGTCTAGGAGCCGGAGCCGGAGGTTGCTGTACTTGAGGAGCAGTGCGAGGTTGAGCGGTCATTTCTGCAAGCGGACGTCCTCCCACTACCACTCTTCCCCTCCTCTGTCTCGTTAGTACCGCAACAGCATCCTCGACTCTTTCCCAATCAGTAGTAACTCCTCCTTCAGCAGATCGATCGATCAACATAAAACATAACCGATCTGTCGTAGCATCATCGGTAGCTTGCAGGAAAAGCTCGGTTCTCTTAGCATCTAAGGTTATTCTCTCAAGAGTTGAGAGTTGTCGGTATCTCTGATCAAACTCATTCAGGCTCATCATCCAACCGGGTTGCTGCTCAACCCAGTCCAGAAATGTTCTCCTAGTAACTCTCTCTAAATCTTCTTCAAGAAACTCCTCTCGAAGAGATCGCTCAAAACTCATCCAGATTCTAAGGTTTCTTCTCTGTACATCCCTAACTTGTCCCGCACCTCAGGAATGATAGCTAACTCAAAACTTGTTATCATTTCTATATCAGTAACTCTAACCAGTTCCATCTCTCCTTGATACTCACGCAGATATCTAAAAATATCTCTACTCTCAAATCTGCCGCATCTATTCACAATTGCTTGCAAAGCCTTGGTGGATTTTAACTCACCCCCTCCAATGATCGGATGCTGTTGGACCAAGGCCGCAAGCGTCTTCAGAATCTCAGTCGTATCGAGACCAGATGCAGATGTCGCAGCAGTCGAAGATGCAACAGCATGTGTTGCAGCAAACGTAGATGCCGCAGCAGTAGAGGTAGCACCAACAGCGCTCTTGCGATCCATCTCTTCTCCTTGTAGTAAACTCAACCTTTTTAATCAATCACCCCAAGATTTCTCAGTGGAAGCACCATGATGTCGAGTTAAGAGTTTTCTTGGGAAGGGCGGAACCTTCTGGCTGTGATATGATCTTGAAGGCTGTGTTCAGTCTACTCAGAGAAGCGTTGGGCTTCAAGCTATGGTTGCTTACTACAGAGGTAGGCTTCAGATCAGAAGGGAACACTATAAACACTCACTCAGGTCGAATGGACCCTCCAGTATGTTCAGGAAGCGAAAATCAGGTCAGACTAGCAGAAATAAGATCAAACAGCGAACTTTAACAGTCCAGAATCAAAAACATAAGATGGTTTATGCTTCAGAACTTCTCCTACATGTAAATGAGGTCCTACTGAAGACACATATGAAATTTCAGCTTGAGATCAATTCAGAACACCAAGATATGGACAGAAACGTTCTGAGCATAGAAATTACGGCCTTATCTTCCTGTGTTGTCAAATTTCGTAGTCTCCTCACCAAAATGCTCGAACTCCTCTTAAGACCCCTACTACTAAGTTTAGTAGTACATAAAGACTAAATTGGATCAATGGGAGTTCATAGCTTCACTCCTCTGTCCTTTTGTGTCCTAAACCACGTGGTGATTTAATTTCATACATAGGCTACCACGTCAAGCCCCTAAAGTGCCAACGTAACCTCTAAACTACATGCAAAGACATGTAAAACGATACGTAATCCCGAAAGATAACCTAACCTCACTAGGAAGCATGCATGGGCGACATGTAATTACAACCCATGAGCTTAACTCCATCTACATGATAATCAACCTACTAAGACTCAAAATATATAACATCCTCCAGTGTCGACTTCTCTGAGGTCCTAACTTCACTCAGAGAGACTAACGCTTGACAGAGAGGTGAATTATTTTACAATGTAAAATGATTCACATCACGACACCGTTCAGCGCTAGCCTTGTACATCCTAGTTCTTGTGTTCTTAGTCCAATCAGTACTCAAGAGAGAATCACGAGATGAGTTATTGCCAATGAAAATTATAGTAAATATCATTTGACATCATTCCACACTGCGTTCAACTGTTGTTAGTCTCTTTCCATGAAAAGAAACCAAAACTGTGCAGTAGTGATCAAACCTAGTTTTATCCATGTGATCAGCCAATGAGGTCATTGCGTCACTCTGTCACTACTGTATGAAATTCTCCACAAAAACGTAAACGAACTTTTTTTTCTTTTTCTTTTCGTTTTTGTTTCTTGAGAAAACGGCAGCAGCCGAACCTTGATTTACCAGTAAGCATCAGCGTTTCATATCGGTCATCAGCTGGGGCCACGTGACTGCCACTTATGACTCTAGTTCCATTTCTAGTCTATCACTTCAGAACCCTTTCGTGCATGATAGCACTCTTGCTTGTTGATCTGTGCTCTTGATTTCAAAGAGCCTCTCTATCACTCGCTTGCGCATGTCGAGGACAAGTATGCTCGTTTGATCTGACGAATGTTGCCGTGGTGATTTCTTCAGCTGATGACATATAGCACATACTAGGTGAGAGAGAATCCGATAGGACACGAGTGAGTCTGTGTACATGATTCGTTTCTCTAGCATTGTGCATACTTTTTACGCACCTACCGCCTTGTTGCACCAGCGGAAGCTCTAACTCAGTAGGTCGTAAACTTTACACCGCTAACCTGCAAACACAATCACAAGTTAGCGTCCATGCACCACTTGTGATTGTGTTTGCATGTTAGCGGTGTAAAGTTTGTGACCTACTGAGTTAGAGCTTCCGCTGACACAACAAGGCAGTAGGTGCGCAAAAATACTCCTCCTTGTTACCATCTACTTGCAGAGCGATCTCGTGACTCTCGGTTCTCCTTTCATGTTCGTTTTTTTTACCTCGATCCGTCCAACGATCTCTTGTAAGTGCTCCTCGTCTTGAGATTGTGCTCGTGTCCTTTGTCCTATTCTCACCAAGTCTTCCTAAGTCTTCTCGTTCTTTCTTTTCCCAGTTCATCCAACATTCGTTCATGCATCTCGTCGAGTGGGTCGTGAATCTTGCACAGTGCATTTGTAGAAAGGCTTGTCAACGGAAAGTCCAGGAAGAAAGAAACCATGACCGTCAAGTGAAGTATCAAATCACTCTTTTCACGTGGATTCTTTGAGTTGGTTCCAATTCCAACTTTAAACAAGTGAACTTCTCAGATGAATGTGCTGTACGCGTTGTCTTCTAATGGTTGCTCGAAGAGGGTATGCGATCGAGGTGATGCATGTGTAGCTACATCCGCGAGTAACTTTGTTGCTGGGTTTTGTTAGAAATGTACCACTGGTAGAATAAACTAAGGTAAAACTCTAAGTCACGGCATAAGGACAATGTGAGAGTGTGAGAGCTCCAGAAGAAAGTGTAGGCAAAACCAAGAAAATGAATTACTCAATAATGTATAATGACCTTGGACTTGGATAATATAATCTTGCTCTTGGCCTTGGTGACCTTACGAAAGGTCACTGCCTAATAACCTGAACATGTTATTGGAAAGTGTATTCATACTGTATTCTAACACTCCCACTCAATAACAATTCAGATAAAAATATTTATCAGTTAGAAAACATGTTCAGCTTTGGTAGTAGATAATCCAACTTGGGAGCTGGTAAGATCTTTGTCAAAATATCTGCAACCATGTCCTCAGTAGGACAATATCTAACTTCTATAACTTTTTCAGCAATGTGATCTTTAATGAAGTGATATCGGATGTCGATGTGCTTCGTACGGTCGTGGAACTTGCTAGTGTCGACAAGAGTCATCGCACTTTGGTTGTCACAATATGTAACAGTGGGCTCATTGTCATGCAATCTGACGTCAATCAAGAGCTAACATAGCCAGATTATCTCTGAGCAGCTCGTGCTAAGAGCCACATATTCTGCTTCTGTACTTGACCGAGCTATTGACTTCTGTCTCTTAGAGGGCTAGTTGATTGCTCCTCCAGAGTAGATGAAATAATGACTTGATGTGGATCGTCTTATCTCCGTGTGTCTTCCCCAGTCAACATCGGAGTAATCGAACAAAGAGTAGGGCTAGGGTGACTGAGCATACTCACGATACAAATTCAAAGTTCTCTTGATGTAACAAAAAATCCACTTCATAACGATAATGTGTCTAGGTCCAAGACTACTCATGAACTAGGAGAGTACATTAAGGGATAAGACAAATCAAGACGAGTGCATACTGCAATCCAATTGATAGAGCTAACTGCACTTTGGTAAAGATAACTATTGCATAGCTTCTTTTCATACTCAATGACAGAAGCTGCATCCGAAGAGAGCTTCTCATCTGTAACTAGCAGGTGCTTACAGGTTTGTAATCTTGTAAACCAAATTGAAATAACTTTTGTGTCAAATACAAAGTTTGACTAAGTCTGATAGTGTCAAAAGATGAATCACAGTTAATTTCAAAGTTAAAGCAATGATAGACTGGATCGATGTCAATCATTTTGAATCGTAAGCTCAATGTCTTTTTTACATGAAATAATAGAGTTTCACTGCTACTGGCAATCACAGTGTCATCCATGTAGAGGACAAAGATGACAAAGTGTTATTTATGATGTAAGTAATAAATGTTTTTTTCTACACCGAACTTAGCAAATCCAAAAAAAAACAAAAATTTACCGATAATCAAGTATAATTCTCTTGATGACTGTTTAAGACCGTAGAGTGCCTTGAACAATACTTGGCTACACTTTGTTGTAGTCACTTCTGGAACATACATGTATATTTTTTCGTTAAATGTTTCATTCAAAAATACAATTGTAACATCATTTGATGTCTACATCTACTACGTTGAGATGACAAGATGAATCATATTGATTGTAACATCATTTGATGTCTACATCTACTACGTTGAGACGACAAGATGAATCATATTGATTGAATACAGACTAAAGAAAGAAAAATTTTAACTAGTAGACTTGAATGAAATCACGAGTCTCGCTTTGTAACGAACAATAGACTCATCGATATTAAATTTTAACTTAGAGATCCACTTACATGTTATTGATCTATAATCTTTATGACAAGTTAAAAATTTCCAAGTACAAGGAGTTCTGAGTACAACTTAAAACATAACACAATCTACATAATAACTACAAGCAAGAACTACCCATATGCAATTGAAGATAACTAATGGAAATGGAACCCAATTATGGTTATGTGCTAACTATAGGCAAGAACTACCCATATGCAATTAATTGAAGACAACCTATGGAAACAGAAGCATATAGCCAGCTAGGAGAATGAAGGATTGAATTTACGCTACGCAACGGAAAATGAATAACCTGAGGCAGTGTTGGAATGTGTACCAAGCATCACATTTCCTAAATAAAAATAATAATAAATGACATACAAGAAAACAACGTGAAAACAAAACAACAACTAGAAAGATGCCGAGAGGGTGCGTCGAACATGGTAATCTGAAGTGAAGCCGAAGTACGTACATATGAAATGCAAAATAAGGGAAGAGGGCGTACCTGAACCGAGGATACATAAGGTGGATCTCACTAGTCAAGGACCGCCCCAAGATGGAGTATCGGGTATGAAACAAAATAGGAACAACTTACTAACGATCTACTTACAAGGTCCGCGTAGCAGTGGTGATGCGTCGGAAATAGTTGCCCAGCGCCCAACGACTGGACAGCTCATCGGTGCAGAACACCTTCGTAAATACATATTGATACACGGGTAAAGCAGCTTTCTGAGAAAACAGTGACTTTGCCCGCACATTACAGGTAACCCCAAAATAGTTTTGAACCCATGTAAGTACAAGGTGAGTAATGCAGAGCCGTAACATGTTTGCTCAGTTGGTTTGAGAAGTAAGCGAATGAATATTACCGAGGTTCGGCGAAGAGGCCAATTCTAGAAATACACAGACAATTCGAGATGCAGGTAGAATGAGCTCAATCTACTTGGTAACTAAGAAGTAAAATCGCACATTAACGGAACCTGGAAATATGACAAGCAGGTCTTCAGAGCGACTCGTCCAACTGCGCACTGGCACAATCCCTTTTACTCACTTTTCCAATATGGTACATGAGTAATGATATCCTAACCTCATGTCACCTGGACAGAGGAACAGCTAGGCCCTAGATCTCAACAATTGTTGTTGTAATCAGGACAATCTTCGAAGTCCTGTGAATACATCTTGTATCCTGTAATCTATCAGATAAACAGTCATAGGAAACTAAAGTCTATCGTCTTTCTAAGTTATCAAGACCTTTACAATGGCCGCAACACCCGACTATTGTTCCTGCTCCGATAGAATCGTCAAGCAGCAACGGGAGTGGGGGATGACAAAGCAGTAACAAGGACAAAGATCGAGGGGTTGATTTTTACCCCAATACACGGGGGGTATGATAATGTACAGATGTATGTAAGGGATCAAAATTTCCACTCTATTCGAGAGTCTACTGCAGAGTTCCGGTTCTTGAGGAGGCTGAGACTGCACCGGCTTCTAGTCCTCCAACCCCTATTTCAGCAATGACATAACAGATGAATGTGAAATGCTACTTTGTTCGTAGGTCGTGGAGCTACGAACGACAATATGTGACACCTACGTGGCTTCATTCACCCAGCTAAAATAATTTACTTTACAGCCCTTGTTGAGGAAACAGGAATGAACTACTACTGTGTTACATCTCAGTCCCAAGTCTCCGGTTTACGATATTAAGCCGTACTGCAAAAACATAAAGAATATGATAAGTAAGAAAGCAAGCTATGGAACAACTCCCAACGTCACAATTGCTGAAAAGCGAGCAAGGCGTCAGAAGAAAGCTGAGGTAAGCACGGTCCAACCGCTTCCTAATAAAGGTAGTACAATGCCGTAGCTCTTGTAGCATAGCTTCTGTGAACGACTGGATTTCGTACCAGATTTTCCCACAAGTCTCACCTCGCCATGTTTCTACTCCGAAATCATACATTCTGACGAGAAACTTGCAACTCTATAACGTAAAATGTGTGCATGCAGACACCGAAATAAACGGCAAAGCAATTTGAAAGCATTGCCTTATCAAAACGCATTACTCGGGTCAGGCAATCATTATCCTTCACAAGAGTACCTGAATGAGGCGGAGGTGATGTTTAGAATCTCGTGCTGTTCCCATACAGCGTTTTAACTCTTCATTTTTTCTGGCCTCATACTCCGCGTTTTCTAGTTGCTTAGAGGTCTCCCCTAGTTCCTGAAACAAGACTGCAACAAGCATGGACCATAATCAGCAACATTTATCACGAAGCAGTTTGCCACGAGATGAGCTGTGATACGTCTATTTCTCCAAAATTAACCAGGCAACAGAGAACCTCGTAGAAACATCAGTCTTACCAAATGACCTAGGGTCATTTTTGGCAACTTACAATGTTCATAGATCGGTGTCCTGAGATGTACATCGAATGCCATGACTCGTTCATCTCAGTGAAAAAAAAATTGCCAATTAACATACCGGTTAGCTCTGAGAGAACCCCAAGCTGGGTAGGAAGGTCGTGGAGCGCTTTAGCCAAAGTGAAGGAAGATTTGAGAATGTCACGGGCTTGACCAGTATCGTGCATGGTTATTGCCATGCTGCCCAGGACAGTCAAGTATTGTGACAATAACTGATGGTTACCGAGCTGCTTGTGAGTCAGCGTCAATCCGGTCGCTAAACGTGTCCTGAAAAAATAGAGAATAGCAGTTAGCAAAGAGAAATATCTGAGGTACTGGAACGGGCGCTTTATCTCAATAAGACCACAGGATAGAGCTAACATTGGAGATATACATAAAGCTGAACAACTTAGCATGATTGACGAGTAGGCGCAAAGAACTAAACAGAGCTTTAAAGGACGCCAAAACTTGCAATCGGGACAAACTATGAAGACAGTCAAAAACTTGTCATCTATCCTATCAAGTCAATGGAGCTGACGGAAAAACTAGGTGATACATGGAACTCCACAGCAAGAAAACCCCACTGTCAAAGAAGAGATCAGGATGAAAATCTGCACCTACCTAGCTTCCTGTAGATTATTCTGCTTCATCTGTAGCAGTCCTGATGCGAAAAGAACACTAGTCTTTTCTCGAACACCCACGTAAGAATCCATGTTCTTGTAGATTGGTGCAATTAAATCAAGGGCCTGCTCAGTGACAGACAACATCCAACAACTGAGCTTCATGGCTCTAGAAGGTGTGGAAATCGGGAGAATATTACATAATCAGTACAAACAAACAGAGGGGAGGCCAAATGGACGACCGTAACAGCGATAAGGAGCTTCAAAAGTTCACATCAGGAAGAGGGTGTAGTCACCCTAAGAATACCTGAGAAAGATCTCCCAAACATATGTATGACAAAGCGGCATTTACTTGGGACATGGCCTGCATCCCTTTGCTGCCTGTCATCTGTTAAAGAAGAACGAGAAGAAAGTTAGTCGTTTCAAGGACCAGTACCTCCTATAAGATTCCCTGCACCAAATACGGAATGCGAGAAGTGGTGGTGTCGCCTCTACTGATCAGTGACATCCGACTCACACGACAGTATCATTTAGCGCATACAGGAAGGTTAAGGAGTCATTGTCATTCCACAATAGGAACAACAAACAGCGCCTCGGACAGGTACAAGAATACATCACCTTGAAAGCTTCTCCAAAGTGAAACACTGCTTCACCGTAACAACCCATCGTGTGTGAATAATGTCCCAAAAGCATATGGATATTACTCTCAAAACCTTGTAGCATGGTGGAAAAACGACCGTAACAATCCAGTATTTGGACAAGGGACTGCCACAAGAAGAAGAAAATGTAAGTTTGTAGAAACAAACTGAATCTCGACGAAGTTCACTCGGTAAGCGCAGTTTCCATTATGAGAGAGTAAACCACAAGGATCGGAGATAAAAGATGATACTATAAGAACAAGCCTGTCAAGATTAAACCTATCACTTCTTGCAACGAGATATGCTGTAACTGAAGTGTACCAGTCATCAAGACGTAATTTCACAAATAACAACCTCTTGCGTCGCCAAAATATCAGTCTGCGTCAGATCGATGATTGCTTTGTTCTCAAGAAGCTGAAGTAACAAAACCAGGTAAATTCCGACGATCCATATAGCCCAGTGCTGCAGATCAGCTTCTGCTCATATTCCCAGTCAACGAAACAATAGGCGTTAGTGTAAACGGACGGCATAACACATTTGACAACGAAAGCAACTTGAAGGCCCCAAACTCTGGCTTTTCTTACTGACAGACCCGATTAAACCTTAACTTGAAGGAACCACTAAAGGTGCACTTCACCAGATCAGTAAGAAAACAAAACCACGCAATCAATCAACAAATAGCACGTGGTACTCGCAGTGTATAAACGACAGCGAATGTAGAGCTCAAAAACGTTCATACCAGAGATATTACCGGTAACTCCCAACTTGCTCAGCTCCTCTGTGAGTAGACGCCAACAAGACCGACTTACTATCAGAACAATACTCACACAACTGCTGAAAGTGGTAAGCAAGCAAAAGCAAAAGTAACGAGTCTGTTCTTCTACAAACACACTAAATTCACAAAACAGAAACTCCTACTAAAACCACTTATAGACTGATGACGACACTGAATAGCCAATGTTCGGAGGAGAAACAAGAAGGCGAAGATGCTCTCGGTAGACTATACAAGAACGGCGCTTACTATCAGGGTCACTGCCTTGCATACGTTTATGACGCAAAAACTGCATATGCAGGATCTACTTAATGGCTGGAAACGCTTAAGACATTTACCATGGACACGGGAGAGCCCCGAGTCAATGCGCTTAGAACATTCTTTGAACATCCCTTTGGGCCTCAAGCACAACGCTCCAAGGAGATCAACAAGGACCAGGACAGCACCCCTTGGCAGCCACTCTCCGTCAAGTGGAGCTGGGCCCATAGGTAGCCTTCCGCTTTCTCTCAAACCGAGCTGATTAGCCTTGTACTGTCTTTGTTGCGCACATGAATTCAGTTGGCGCTGAACCATCTGATACTGTCCGCGGAGGTCAGATAGAACCACAGCTGACAACGAAGGCTGCTTTGTTTGTTCTTCCAGGTAATTCAACTCTTGTTGCAGATGATACTGCTCGCTTGTGGGAGTAGAGGACTCAGTGTCATCCGCCAAAGCAGTATCTAGAGATGCAACATGATACGTGGCTTCTTTGTAGTCGCAGGTGCGAAGAGAGAAAAATGCCTGGAGCAGCAACTTGTACACGTAAAGCCCGTTACATGCTTGTCTCTGCACGAGAGCAGTAGTTGCGTCAGCTTAGGTTGACGAACTTCGAACGCCCATAATTGCTTAGCAGATCAGGAAACAAAGACATTATCTAAGAAGTCAACGGAGAAACTGGAAGAGGAAGAATGCAGGAAAATGGAATCCTAAATCAGTTCAGCATGGAAACGGAAGAGATAAAATTTCCGAACATAGCTAAAACAACAGCTCAACAGCTTCACCACGCACTGTCTGCCTCTTGATTCCAAATACTCCCGCAATAGCACATGAACAAGCAGGTTTCAGGGTACGATGCATGCTTCCCGCCATCATGCAAGAAACGACCGGTTCAACAAAGAACTCACAGGCCATACAAATCGGTATGCCAAACTAATCGTACCACATCACTTCGACAGAACCCGATCTTACGGGATTACCTGGTCCACGGGTATCCTATTCCACAATCTTTCACATCTAGACATGTTATGCTCGACTACTCCTGCATCCTCCTCCCACTGCATGAGATTCACGTGAAGAACTGAGGTGGCAAACACCATCTGCTCAAACAAGTCAAACAAGCATGCATCAGTAAGGCACTTTACTACTTCTGAAAAACATTTACAACGGGTTATATGAACAATAACCCACCTCAAGATCAGGAAGAACGGCTTGTTTGGAGGTTTGTAAGCCAGACTCCAAGACCTTTATTGCCGTTTGATAATCTCCTTCGGTTGTCAAGGCATTTGCAAGTTGCAAGTTGAAGTTGCATGCCCACAGCAGATAACTTCTCCTGAGGATACAAGACCGACAATCAGATTGTCTGAGAGAACATGCGCTGGCGCCAAGTAATCCACTACAAGTTACAGCGAAAAACTCGTCGAGTAAAATGCCAATCAGTATCCAAATGGTAGTCTCATGTGGTTTATGTGGTTTTAAAGGGGGGCGTGCCGGATGTTGCCATTAAAATAGCGCTCACAGTTGAAGGTCGAAGAACCAAGAAGTTCGGTAGGTCCAGTTGAAATTAAACGCCCAACATATTTCCGTCCGCAAGTATATCAGTTCAATGCAAGAACTATTCTCACAAACTTGAACGTCCAACACAAACGAAAGAGGCAATCCGAGTCTCAAAACAGTTACGAGATTTGCACTCTGCTCGTTCTGTGCCGGATGGTGTGAAGTAACATGGAAATCTGTATTTAGGTTAGGCCATTTCTTGCAGACAGTGCCATCTGGAGCCCGCAACGCGACACTTCGGAAACATACTGGTGCGTAACCGTTCCTCAAGGACTTCACCTCAAATTCAAGCAGCAAATCCAGCCAATAGTTCCGACATCTGACACCATCCCAAGTACTACGTGTCTTGTGACTCTAAGTGCACATGATTCGAAGAAAGGGACTTTAAGAGTATTGTCGCGTACCCTTCCCCAAGTGACATAGCAAGATCCAAGCCCTTCTTTAGTGTTTGCTTTTGCGACGGAATAGTCCCCAATAAATGGTAGCATCGACTTAGCAAACTGTAAGCTCTGCACTTAAGCTCAAAACACGCTGGAATTTGCTTCAGTAGTAATTGCTGCACAAAGCCAACATCGGAATTAATGACCATAATGCACTTGGCTTATCCAATAGCCTATCATAGGTACCTACTTTACCATATAAAACACGCTAAAGTGTATTCCATGTACTGTGGCGGTACACATCAAGGGAGAGACGTCCATACTAGATCTCGTTTATACTCAATGGTCTGGACAGTTGGGCACCCCATTACTCGGGTAGATCGATATATTAATTCACGTCTAGGCAAACAACTGATCGATGAATGCACGATTCTGGGCGGAACAAGCACACACTCTTTCATGACAATCCTTCCTTGATTTACCTGAAAACCTGTACTGTCAGTCAAGACGTGCATTTGTATCTGAAATACCAACTCCAAACCTGGATAAAACGACCGTAATATTATAATCTTAAATTCTTGCTCACTACAACAGACTGGAGTACCTTACAGCGCTTGGTTTAGTTACTGGTAGCAATACGCAGGATCAACCATCGAGACTAATTGTGGGTTCCTAGTCGCTGCTATGGAGGATAGTAGAAGCCAGTGGCAACTCTGATGAGGAAAAACCTCGTGGCTGCTAAACTTCTTGATAAACAGCAGGAAACCGGTAGCTATGATCATCGTTTTCTCATGTAGATAAACGAAATCTTACTCGCTGATAGGTCTCGACGGAGGTACCAGCATAAGATGCAGATGAACGATGGATCGTGATGGACAACAGAACTCGGATTCTCAGTTGATATTGTGGTCTGTTAATTTTACACAGCTGAGTAGTCCCAGTTCCATACTTGCTGCCAAACAATTAATTAGTCCCACAAGTACTTATCTGCGGCTTTAAGTCAACTCTGGCTCATCATCAGCTGGATGGTTTGACTTTAATAGCTTTCTTCCTGAACGCAGCATGTCAACTACGGTTGCACGAGAACACGGCTGCAACAGCTACTGCACGAGGACAGGCAACACTCGTATATTGGGAACTCTCTCTGCCACTCCGATATTTGATTAATGTGTTGCAGCTGCGAGGATGTAAGGCTTACAAAACCCAGTTTTGGTTTCAATACATTTTAATTTCTATTGCTCGGTACCAGCTTCAGGATAACCATCATGTTACGAGATTCGCTTCAATATTGCAGGAGAATTCCCTTCACTCTGTCATCAAACTTTTTAACCACACTCCCCGCTTAGTAAAACATTACTTGTCATCATCTTGGACCGTGAACATGACATAATACAGTGAACTCATAAACATCTGGCCAGACATTACGTACCGCACGCTCGAGGTGAGACTTGGCATGGGACACATTATCCGTTTGGCGTAGGAGAAGCGAGGCGATACGCAGCCTCGTCTTGACATCAGTGATAGGAAGGAACGACACATGACTCTGACAAATTGCTTCTAAGCACTTAATGGCCTGTGCAACTCGCCCTTCTTCCTCCCAGCGATCGGCAAGAGACCACAATCCTTCCGCCACTGTCTCCATCACGAATTCTTGACAAAAGCGGAAAGCAGCATCAACCTGTTCTCTCAATTCCGCACCGACAACACAGCAGCCTCTCCTCCATTATTTCAACAGGACGGCCTTGTCTCGTGTTCACGAACGCCATATCAAATTAGGCCTCGAGTGCTGTCCCAGACCCAGATAGACTGTTCGTGCTTCACTACAACCAGCGCACACACGTACCGTGCCAACTCTTAAACCCTAGCTGGGAGAAGCTCCATGAAAAGGGCCGTATTAAATCGTGTGGGAGATTTACACGAAACCCAGTATGCTGATAGTCGAAAGCGATGTGCGTAAACGCGGGAGGTCGAACCGTTGAAATTGACTACTCAAGGGACAGGAAAGGAGCACGAGGACACGAGAAGTGAGGAGCAGTATAATCGTTCGCCTCTTTCAGTCGTGTGAAATTGAGCACTTCCTTGTGCTGATCAGCCTTAGAATTAACCGATTCCGGCTCATCCCCTTTTCGTCCACTGCTTGGATCTTTCCCTCCATCTGGAGTCGCTGACACGTGTCTCCACTGTGAATTCAGCCGGAAAAGACGTTCCTTTCAAATGGTTTTCAAATGTTTCACTCCCCGTCCCTCACTTCTGTGATCATCAACGTTCTGCTTCGAATGACATGGTAAACAAAATAATATAAGATTAATAATAAACTGGAAAATGTCATAGCGAAGATCTCCCTTGTATGTATGTCACGTTTACACCGTGACATGTTAGTATTTAGTGTAGCGGCAAACCAGCTGCTTCTTTTCTTTATTTATTTATTAGAAATGCAGCTGGTTGTTTTTAAATACTAAGTTCACTTTAGTTTAGCTTTTTAAACGGGATGGAAGGCGGTGAATATGTGCGGATTTTAATTAATTTATGAAGAAATTTCTCTACAGAAAGGATTGGTAAAAGATTAAAGTCAACCAAAGGATATTTCGTTCGATATACGAGGTCGCCTCCATGTGTTGCTTTCATTTCAACTTCGGTGGGCGTGAATCTGCAGGTTGGACCAAAGACTAAGTTTAGAAACGCTTATTTTCTTCTCTTGGTCTATTCTCGTTTTCTTTATCACCTCATGATCCGGAAAAAGAAAAAATGTCTTGTCTACAATCTGTTCGAATAGAGGTATTGTCTTTTTCTTCTTTTTTCGCATAGAGGTATTTTCTTTCGCCTCCTATTTGATCACACTGAAAGGAACCAGTGAATATGCATGCTGGATGAACTCCGGGGAACTTTTGCTCGCTCCATGTTATCGAGAATATATATATATGTTAAGTAAAAAAATATATATTTAAGTAAATATAAAAAATTAAAACATTTTATAAAAGTTATATATTATCTATGCTTAGAAACCCGAGGAAGGTAGAAGATAACCCATAAGTCTGGACACGACTATTGCGCTTCAGAAAGTATAAGAACGGGACTCATAGTCATTAATTCATTAAAATACAGTTAAGTTTAATTTAATACCTAACCCTTCCTGTCGGAAGGTTTAGGTATTAAATTAACCTCCTGTATATTCAGCAGGAAGATGGAGGAGATGACTATGCAGGTGCTTTTCAAATGTAGATACTGAATACACTGAAAGGAACCAGTGAAGAACCAGACTATCTTGCATATCACCCTCGTCCATCTTTCGATGGAAGTGGGATGCAAGTTTAATTTATTACCTAACCCTTCCGATGGGAAGGTTAGTAATAAACTAAAGTATTAACTGAATATTTTATAATAATCGACAAGCGTTGTACTTATACAGTTGGAGGTGCATTGCTATGGATTTCATTATGGGTCTTTATGTTGATAGAAATAATTGAATTGGTGCGCGTATTTCACGTTTTTTTAGTTTTTTTATGACGAATGTATATATTTTATATATTAATATTTAAAAGTATTAATATATAATTTTTACATAATAAATATAGTTTTTCTGATAAAAAATACAGAGCAAAAGTTCTCCAAAGATGCATGCATATCCAATGATAATTCTATTGTGTTCCGTATTATCAATGCACAATACATATTGGATGCATATATATTGCATATGCATATTGTGTTTGGTCTTTATTGTGTTTCAGATGCAAGAAAAATATTACAACGTTCTCTGTTAACAGATAAATAATATGCATGCTCGATGAACTTCTGAGAACTATTGCTCGCTGGCTGTTATCGGGGAAATGTGGAAGTGTTAAATAAAAAATATATAACAAGTGAATAAAATTTATCAAAATATTTTATAATGTTAACTGTTAATCCATACTTGGAAACGCGTAATGACCATAATATAAACCATAAGGCACGAGTACAATCTTGTTGCAAAAGGTACAAGTACGAGAACTTGAAGTTGTTTATACATTAATTCACACTGTGTTTAATTTATTACCTAATCTTCCTGTAATAAATATTAGGTACTAAATTAAACCTCTACATATTTACCTCTTCCATCAACAAATTAAAAAGATGAATATATGCAAGGGTGCTCACTTTTGCCACAAGCCATGCAATACATAAATACACCCCAAAAAAAACTTAATCGTTAAACTGAAATAGACTATTATTTGCTCAGCATTTGAATTCGCCTCTTTTTCTGATACGCAACGGTTTAAATTATTATCTGATCTTTTCGAGGGGAAGGGTTAGGTAATAAACTAAACTTAAATGAGGTGTAATGTGGTTGTGAACCGTCTCCCGGACATGTAGTTTGAAGTGCATCAGTTCTCACTGCCTTTGTGGGTTATGCATTTCACTTTATATTTTATAGATAAATTTAACATTTTCTGTTAACTTGATAAAAAATGTTCACATAAGATTGATATGTTTTTAATAATTATAGACAAACAAAAATTCCCCCAAAAGTTGATACTGTATGCATATTTTAGACGAAGTGACTTTTCCTTCAAAACTGTTTTTTAGTGATGTGTTTCATGTATCAAATAGAATACATAACATACATAACACATCTTTTGCTTTAAAGGGAAAAATAACAATGTGGAATGCAGCGATATCATTTGATTGTTTCAGTCCATGAATTGTAGTGCGTGACAATTTTGTCTTGTTAGTTTAATAAATTAATACATGCTTTAAGAACATAGTAGACATCGAGATATATTAGTGATGACAACCACGGATAAAATTTTAACATATTTGTGGGGGGAGGTGAAAAAATATTTTTTAATATTTTTAACATTATAGTACTACACAAAAATCAAGATAACTTGTTGAAAAATATTTTTAAGTTATATAGTTAAGTTATGTTGATGTTATATCGTTTTTAAAAAATATCTAGTCTCTTGGCACTCATTTATATATAAATCAGATTATTCCATGAAGATGAACATCATAGTATGGAATTTCTGACTCTCCACTTTTTTGTATTTAAGAGTATGGACATTCTTCCATATCGTACAACAAGGTTGGCTGTCATTCCATCATCATTATTTGACATGATGTGAAAAGAAATTGATATTTCAGTCTTTTATAAATAAAATACCGAACTCTATAACCGTGATTGATCAATCTTTTTACAAATAAATGTAGAACTGTATATAATTGTGATTGATCTGCGTGAACGACGTGTGCTATATTATTCATTTGTTTATAGTCGTTATTGAATTATGATCCGTCAAGATGTATGACTGTTAATTATTAATGATGGGGTCTTCCCATCCGTTTGCTATTCATTGGGTCGCGTTTTTCCTTAATTATTTTTGTATCGGTCATTGTAAATTAAAGAAAGATCCATATAACTTTCTTTAATTAAAAGACTTGTTACATATCTGTATGAAATAAATGACTACTATATCCATATTTAATTTCAGATTCTGATGACTTGAAAATAAGAATTAATATACATATCGTAACTACATCAGTATATTAACATTATCGTGCATGAACCAACAATTTTCATAGGTTCCAAGTTTTGAATGTATCATAGGTTCTCATGTAGAGTGGCTTCAAATTTATATGTATTTATTGTTGCATACAATGCATAGTATTGAGATATATTATTTATTATACTATCATGATCATATTATATATCCAAATTTTATTATTAAAGATGTTATTTTTAATAATCATCTTAATGAATAATGAAACACACTAAATAGGGAGTTGAAATTTGATTAAAAATATCATCATATAAATTTTTGTATGATAACTATATTATATCATATTAATATTAAAAGTTGTTTTATATTATACATTACTTAAAAATATACATAAAAACACAATTAGAAATACATATATTCATGTGAATTAATAATCATTACAATGATCTGTGAGCATATATTAATATTTTAGGCACTTGATAGGTTATGAGTAAATACCTATAAGTACAATTTATTTTCACTAATAATTATAAAAATAATTAATTGTTTTGTTTTGATTTGTTTTAAATATTTGGAAATCAAATTATATAAATTATGTTAGTTTAAAACTACCAAACATTATATTTGTGTTACATATACATGCAAATGGAATCTATGTACGTATACACTCTAGAGTCGTTTATGTCTGATAATTCACACGAATGTGTTCGTTAATACAATTATTGAAAAAAAAATCAGATGATTTAGCATACCAAATGATCTCTCAATGTTTATGAATGAAACATACAATAAAACTCATTCAATAATTACGAAAATTATACAAGATATATGATTCACATCAAAACAACTTCTTACAATATTGATGTCCGTTGCAATTAAACATCAAATCATGGTAGTCTCTGTCCCTACTTTCAGTACCTCAATGTGCAAAGCAATTTGCTACAAAACATTGTCGATGGATGAAGAATGTCAAAATGAGAGAAGTCTCAATTTGAAAAAACTTGACATAGTGAAGATAGACAACAACTTGTAGTATGAAGGTATGAGATGTAGAATATCTATTAGCTAAAGCGCAACGTAAGAGTTATCTACAAAGAAATAACTGTTTTACGTCTTTATGAATGTTGAGGAGGTTCTTTGCTGAATCATTTTTTGGTCTTGATACACTTTACACACTTTACAATTACGAATCGAAGTTTTTGGATTGAATCATTTCTTCATGCTCATGTTTCTTCGACTTTATACGAGGGTAACCAACATATGTTTGGGACTTCAAGATAAAGATAATTGTCTCATGAGTTATTACCACACCGTACAAGTACTTGTAAAGAAGAAACGACGCATGAGTATAGTCTATATGATTTGTACATAAAATTAGTATTGATAAAGAGTGTATTATGATTTTTAAAGATTAAATGAATCGACATAATACATATATAATAAGAAAAAACAAAGATAAATAAATACATAAATATATATATAATCCCTTATCTATCATCTTTCCTTATGATTTTTTTATCATTGGATGGTTGATAGAGATTGTTCTATCATGTCTGTTCATAATAAATGATATCAGAGAAATAAATTATTAGATTATATGTGTTGTCTAATTGAATCAATCTGTAGTCTATCATTTTTGCTTCTGGATTTTGGATCATTGGATGGTTGATAAAAGTTATTTTATTACGTATACTACAAAAATGGATACCAAAAAAATATATGTTTAAATTATTTGCGTTGTCTAATTGTGTACTGATTGATACATTAGTGAAATGTCTATATTTTGAAGTAAACCACATTGATTCTTGTAAGAATTTCAAGGGCCTAGTAACTTTATGACTCGAATAACATTCAAGAAGATGTCATCCATTATTACGTGCGATTGGACTTATACGAATATAGATGATTACAGACTTTGGAATTTTATGTATTTTGTAATGACATGGATATATTTTATATCTTCTTATACCTATTTGAACTAACTCCATTGTTTAACATAACATATAAGATCTCGATGTTAATAACATAAAAGTATTCAAATACATGCTTGAGATAACAGCGAAGATCTATGACTCACATTGGAAAAATTCATTGTAATAGTGATGTTAGTTAAAAAAACATAAAATATGTTTGTTCCATAAAGTAGATTTGATGATTGCTTCATCAATTATAGTTATTGCGGGAAACTTGATATAAAAACGTTTCGAAATATTATGTTGAGACTAAGAAATATTTTCTCATAAAAAATTCATCAACATCGACAATTTTATTATCCAATTTGTGATTCACAATGCTTTTCCTATATAATCTTGGTGTTTTATTTTGTTCTTTTATGGTATGTATACAATTTTTTGAAAGATTTATCTTGTTATTTCATCTCTAATTTTTTCATTTGAAATTTACACTAGTAAAATATGAGTACAATAATGAAACAACTCAAAATGATATAAAGTTACAAACAAATCAAATATATAAGCATAGATGAAGGTTCCCAGCGTTATGATGCATCAATCTGCGAACACAAAGGTGACAGTCTGCGATGCGGTCACACAACTCCTGGAACTCTCGATGTATCTTCTCCCATATTCCCGAAACGGTGAAATCCTAAACGTCAGACTTGAAAGAGTCTTTTCCCAAAGCACCCGAAATATGTCTGGCCTGGGCATGTCCTCTCGCTACTGTGACACCGCGAATGAATGACGTGGCATGGGGGGTTTTTATACCCCGAACTGTGGTTTAAGAGTCAAGTAAGATAAAAAGATAATTACCGTAGTGATATTTCGGTTTGCTTAAATCAGAAGTAAATTATTAACTTAAGTTATAGCCCGAGTTTGACTACAAGTGTTCCGGGTTAGAAGGACTTATTTTGCGAGTTTGCTTTTAGAGAACTGAAAAATTTAACTCTTATATAGAAATAGTTTTGGTGACTATTTTCATTTCAATTTAAAGCTTAAAGCTATTCATCAACTTTACAAGTTATGATTCATCTCGACACAAACTACTTAGTATTGCCAGAGAAATGTTTTAGAAGAAGATTTTGAGGTTTTTGGAGCCAAAGAGAATCCTTTTTTAAAAACTAAGAGGAAAAAGAAATATTATTTTTATGCTTTTATACTCATACTAGGGGTTTAAAGTGAGATTTTTCTCGTAAATGTGAGATATAATAAAGTTTTGCTTTTTTTCATTGTTACATTGTACCTGGTTGATGACAAAAAGCATTAATTATTTCTTAATGTTCTTGCATGAACTAACAAAAACGTTTTAGCGAGTACAAAGCTTAACAGTGAAAGCTCAGCTCTCTGCAGTCGTATTTTAACTCAACTATGAATACATCTAGGTAGGCAAACTTGCATAATCACCTTCTCCATCCAATAACAAAATCATCCACCATTACACTCGTGCTCCTTCCATCTAGAACACTCATATATATGATTACATATGGATCTACATATATTTGCTAAACATCTCGAGCCATATCAAATGATATTTATCAATGACACAACGACATGTCCGGCTCCTAGTCATGAAGTCTCATGGTCTACACATACCTATGTAACAACAATTTGAATATTTTCATCGTATCTGTTGAGAATTACAGACATCTTCTAAGTACATGACAATCGTCGGATCGTGTAGGGTGTATCCTGTGTGTCATGATCTCAATCAATATGTTCTCACTTGGTACTGCAAATCTGTCCGTCCAAAAGTTTGTGGATACAATTTGGAAGTGATCAACCGAGCACTTGTTAAAATAAATACTGTGACTAAAGAATATTATCAGCTATGATTGAAACCTTACCAAAAGCTAAAAATATATCTAAGAGATAAAAAATACACGATTAGAAATAAATTATAAATCAGAAAACACGAAGAAGTGATACTTTACTAAGAGAAAAAATAACTCAACAAGAATAAAATCACACGAAAAAAAAGAAAAAAAGTTCACAAAACAACAGTGTAAGAAGATCAAAATGGAGACAACGAAAAAAAGTAAAAATTACAAATTCAAGAATTCAAGAAGTAGAGGAAAGAAGAGAGTGAGTAAATTTGCGAGGAGAAGAAGCCAAGTGAGAAGAGAAATGAAAAAAAGGAGAGGAGGGTTTATCTCTCAAAACAACCTCCAGCTTGCAGAAACATCTTTTCTGCAGCCCGTCAGCAAAGCCGGCTAACAGGCTGCACTATCTCAGGTCACGCCTGAAACTTGTTTGACGGCGTGCCTGTTAGCCGGTTCCGACGGCTTGTTAAAATTGTTCGACTTATAACAAGTTGACAGGAGCACAGTCCGTAAGACGTACTCTTCTCACATGATAGTCTTTTGGCTGAAAAGGCTATCATGTGAGAAGAGTACGTCTATTCCGTGCTTATTCACTCGCGACTCCAAAAAAATTCGGTTCGGTGTTGGGTTACTGTGTTCGAGTGCTTAGGCCTCGGCTGTAGAGGGATTTTTTTCATTCCGATCGTATTACCGGGCCCCGATGGATTTTTTTTTCCCGCGTTTCCCCTGACCTGTTTTGGGGTTTTTCTCGTCTACACAGAGGCAAAAGAGCACGGTGGCTCCGAATTTTCATAGGAGAAAATTTTTTACAGCTTCCACTCTATAGAACAGACGTTCTGAACGTATATAAGTAAACACTCAAAACCTATTGAGCTTTCATCGACGACTATAAACTGTGTATAAGTAAACACTCAAAACCTACTGCTATGTACTTCAGAAGCAGTACACAAGTCTACTCGTCCAACTGCCATGCCTACTGTGTTTGAAAGCTCTCTCTGGGACGTGGTGTCTCTTGTCATAGCATCTACAAGTGGAATAAACTCTGGCAGCGTCTCTGTACTGAGAAAAGCATCGCCATCGACGCTTGGGCTCCTTTCCTCCCGAGGCGCTTCTTCGTGTACGAGAACCGGTACCTCTTCCAGGTTCGCAACATCGCTTGTATAGTACCGGTGTGAACAGTGAGAGCGCCGGCTGTTTTCCCTGTAAAAGAAAATGTTATCTACGTCCTCCGGGCTGACATCCTGTGGCCTTATGAACGAGTTTCATAAAGCGTCGGAACGCTCCTTGTGGATTCCGGGTTGAGTCAGCCAGCGAGGGGATGCGCTGTATTTCCCTGATGTCAACATCGAACGGAGACAATGTGCAAAAGTATTTGAAAGCGGATTTGAACTCTTATACCTGTTGAACTGGAGGGCTCGAGGTAGAATGTTTATGTATGTCAGTTCCACTCGGTTTTTGATGTCCGCAGCTCCCATTAGCATGAACAACTCTTTTCCATCATCGATCATGCTGTCGGTTACATTCTTTGTAACAGCATGGTGATGCTGCTCATTCTGGTCTTTGAGGCAGTAGCCGACCATGCCAACAAAGGTGTGGATGTCTTTGTTTGTCAGTGCCTTTACACATACCTCCGCACCAACCGGTCTGTCCTTGTCCCATCCGAGACTCTGTAAAATTCGTTTCTTAACTTCTACCGACGATTTGGCACGTATGGAGACTACTCCCTGAAAGTGGAGGTGCAGAAGAGAACCTCCTCTCTCCACGGAAAAGATCCCAGACAAGCACTGCTTGTTAAGGAACTCTGCGATGAGAGGAAAATTACTCATATCAAGATCTGCGCCAGTAGTACAAACCGTGACAGATAGTTCCAGACTAGGACGTCTGGCTCTCGCTTGACGTCGAAGTGATATCCCTGGGACAGTTGCAAGAAAAGTGTTGACAAATAACAACGCTGTCTAGAATATCAACCTGAGTGCACACACAAGGATGACCGTGGTTGCGGTACAGACAGTGAACAGTCGACCTTAGACAACCATCGGCGCGCCTAAAATATGAAGGATAAGAGAACATACGGTACCTGCTATCTTGTAAGTACAAGTAAAAGTTGTCGAGAGAATAGGAGAAGAAATGATAAGGACCAGCCAACCACTGCAGTGGAATACTGTGTAGGGCACATGGATGACACGTTCTACCAATTTTCACGTAATCGAACTTAAGCAAGAACTCAGGGGGATGCTGAGAGAAACCTAATTCTAAATAAACGTAACGCCGAGTTAGTCCCAAGAAATGATCGTCGAATGAGATCATCGGCCTATGATGAGACAAACGGGAGAAACGAGGAGGAGCACCACTGAAATCTAACACCTCGAATCCGACAGTAGACTCAACGACTGCAGAAGTACATGGCACGGTACTCAGAACCTCACTGGTATTGTCTGCCTCATCGCCTGCCTCAGGAACTGAGTCGGAACTGGCAGAATCGTTTGCTTCCTACATAGCAAAAAGTAAACAAAACTCAAACATACAGAACATACCTGGGACCTCGACCCCCTCTTCACTGTTAACGATTGCACCTGCGACCGCCATAAACAACATGCAGTTGTAGCTGCCACAAGCAGTAGTAGTGAAACAAGTAAAGCAAAAAATGGCCACGATAAGGACGAAGACCGTGCGACAGCCATAACGCGAAACGTAATAAGCAGACGACGACCGCGCAGAAAAGACCAGCGATAAGCCGGAACGACGCCATGCCGCCATAATCACAACTCCGTGCGGTGACAAAACGATTTTGTCATCGGGCAAAGCAAAGCCAATGCAACGAAGGAGATCGGGAGGGCAGTCGAGACGAAAACAAACGAGAAACACGAGCACCACGAGCAAACGAAGCCAGCCTCTGCCGTCAAACTCCAAAAGCGTACGTTCCCCGCTCGGCCACTTTCCTTCCGCGATCGAGTTAGCCAGACTAAACCCTCCGCTACAGGGAGCCGCAGCTTACCCTTGCCCTAAATTTCAAACTTATCGCGCGCCACGTTTGTCCGCTTCCCTTCTCTCCCCAACTGTGCACCTTCCGTGCTTATTGGCTGACATATTCTACTCCTTCTCTTCGCAATGTTTCTAACCGGCACTCGTTGACTAGGAAAACTTCTGAATTTCTGAATGTACTTTTTATTTGCTGTCATTGCTTTGACCGTCGGTAGATCATTCCAAGGCCGTTCAATGTCAGCTGAGTGGCATCTAAAGCTCGAATCGTAAGTCTTGAGAAGATGTTCATTTGGTATCAAAAATCATTGCCATACTTTGTTACACGTTGATGCAAACTGGGTGGGTTAAACCGCCATGGCTAAATGCCTTCTTTTCTCGAGTAAACTGATTAGCGGTGGTATATCCCAATGCTAATATAGTATATGTATGGTTTAAAAAGATTGATTATTAGAAAGAATACACTCCCCGAATGTTAGTTAGCTAAAGTGTTTACTTTCTACTTAGTCGCTCGATGTTGTCTTCCTCGTTGTGGTGTTTACATGCGCGTTGGTGGATTGCTGATTGACTTTTTTCACCCGAGGTGGTGACTTCACGTTTACACGACTGCGATCCACTCATTACACTGGATGTGGTGACTTTAGCGGTTTTTTGGTTTCGGGAGTGTTTCAAGGAACACTTCGAGTTCATACTACACTACCACGGAGTTGTGTTGTTGTTTAGGTTCGCTCCATGCTGTTTTGTCGTTATCTTTATCGTTGTCGTGACCATCGGGCATCGGCGGATGTGTGTGCACCTCGGACGGTTGCTGGGCCAAGGTTTTTCACTCTGACTGGGATCCGCTCGTTACATTGAAGGTGGTGACTTTGGTGGTTTCTTCGCTGCGACTAGGACCCGCTCGTTACACAGAAAGTGGTGACTTTGGCGGTCTCCAGATTTAGGTATCCCTGTCATCCGCTGGAGTATAAGACAATATATATGCTCTCTTGCTCCGGTGATCAGCCGCATTCTTGATGTCTAGACATAACATAGAGGCATCATCCTCCTCTTGTCCATATCCACCATCGGCACCAACCGGTCTCTTAGCGTTTAGCTAACAACAGGTGTATATCCAACCCTTCAACTTATCTGCAATATCATGTTCCTGAAGCTCAGGATACATGAATCGTCTAGACTGTATGGGGTCTCCCTCCTCCAAAACCTCTCAACTCAGCTACTCGATGGACAAGCACAAGCTTGTTCCCAGTGATAGGAGCTCCTTGCGATCTCAGCCAAGTTACCAAGTGTCGCTTTGTAAGAAGCTCCAAGTCTGCTGCTACATCAGCATCCTCAACATCACGTGGAACTCGCTTCTTGGTCTACAACTTCTAGATCACATTCTTGCACTTGTGTCACAAGTCTTTTTGTGAAACAATCTCATGACGGGCTAATATGACATCCACTGAAGACTTATCATCGTGCATCACCTCATCTGGAACGATACCACGAGCGACCAATCGCTGGATACCAACCTCGAAGGCACGATCCTCTATCAACCACGAGTTGTTATCAGTCTCCATGCAAGTCATATTCACCAACTCGATCACATGATCATCATGTGCCGTGATGAACGCGCAAGTGCCATTGTAATCATTTCTCGTGAAATCGTATCGAAGATCAGCGTACACGACAAAATTACCTATCCATAACGTAAATATCACAAGTCATTCCTCTCTTATTGCATGAACGTGACAATACAACAAATTATACTAGAGTGAAAGGGATATCTTACCACCAGCAGGTGTCTCGTTCAGATCAGGAAACTGAGCAAGAACCGCGGACTGCTCCTGATCCTTCACCCTAGTCCATCTGTCCAAGGTCGCTTGTATCCATCCAATCTCGCGATACTTATCACTCTGGAAAGCATAAAAGTGACGTCTGGACACAAGAGCCAACCCTCTCTCTCTATATATATTATCCAGCTGAGTATATTCTAAACCAGCACATAACGCAGCATTATACATGCGATGTGTGACATCTGAGACATTGTTATAAATCTCCATCTCAGTAGATCGCCACTCGTATGTATGACGGTCTGAGCAAATCAACTTCAAAGACCAACTCTGGTGCATAGATGATACTATAGGAGGCAAGAAACAATGTTCGCATCCGTGGTGAGGAGATCTCACTCTAAAGTAAAATTAGAGTGAGATGTCCGAGACTATAAAGGAAGATCGTCGACCGAGTCAGAAGTTACACTCTCACCGGTTCCAGGTGGTCCTAAATCAGGAATTTGAGAATCTATAACTAGATCCCTGGAAACTTGCGAACCTGGAACATGAGCATCTCCTGTGTCATGCGCATGGACATCCTAAAATTGCAAACATCAGAATTCTACTACATCAACCAAACAACACAACCAATGCCCAAACTACATATAATCTCAAAAATTATTATAAATAATTCACATACAACATGACTTGTTGCGACAAATACAAGATGTACATGAGAGTCCGACACCGCGATACCAAGAGCTTGTAAGACATCTGCATCAGCAAAGAATTCTTTCACAATAGAAATACTCGCTGATGCATCCTGAACACCCTCCTCTGGGATTACATCAGGATCAACTACAATCTGCTCAGCCTCCTTCGCCATTCCATCAATTCTGACATTAGCAGTGGCAAAAAGAAACCTAAACACTGCAGCGTGACCTGCTCCGGGTCCCAACAGCCTCGTCAATTGGACATACCGTGGGAGCAAACTCTCCGGGACTCTCATCATATTCGTGGGACCTCCGGACATCCTCTAGGTGCATGCCGGTCTCTAGGACGCCTATAATACACTCTAGGTGGTATGGATATAACAAATATGTCTTAAAACCATCGACAGGCTTATCCGTCCGGAGGTCCGTCCAAAATCAGCAGTGGTAACCAAACTCTGTACTAAACTAAATGAGAGAAAAATAGAAATAAAACAAAAATCTCTAAAACTCTTGAAAAGCAACAAGAGAGATCAAATAAAAAACAAAACAAAACAAAACAAGTCAATATAAGCAAAGATAAGTTAATCCAGATCCAAACTGTCTAACAAAAAAGAACTAAGTCAGAGAGTACCAAGAGGAAAAAAAGAGATTGAGAAAAGTGAACAAGTGAATACGAAAAATGGCCAAGGGAAAAAGAAGAAAAGAGGCTTTACCCCTCCTCTCTCCTTCCCCTTCCTTCATGCCCCTCCTTCCTTCCTCCCTCCTTCTCCTTCCTCCTGCCCCTCCTTCCTCTCCCCTACCGCACAGCCAGTTGGGAGGATCAGTCCTCCCATTGGCTGTGCACTCCTGGGAGGATCTAACTTCTTGTCAGCTTGTCAGCTGACAGGAGATTATAAGTCGTCCGGCTGTCAAGCCGAAAGTTACATTTTTGGTTCGACAGCCGATAGACTGAGAATTTATGGTGGTCTTACTTGACTCGATGCGCAGCCGGTAAGAGGACTATGTTCTTCTATTCGGAATTTTTGTCTCTCTACAAAACAAAGAATCGGCACAAGAACAATTCAAATTTTGAATTACCGAATATTTATTTTCTGAGGCTCTGGTTGTTCAGATCTTTGAATGAATGCTCTGCAACCGTCCGATGTCATATCAAAGAGATTTGCGGCTCATTTTGAAAGACAGAGGACGACGCTCGTTTTGATATATAGATAAAAGACAGATGACAAAAATTGAGTATAAACAAGCTTGGCATAGTTCAGGTGGGATAGCCCGCCGAGGTCCTTTTTCTCAGTCACTGAGTAAAACTGTTAGTGGTGGGATATCCCATCACTAATATACCCGCACCTGTGGTTTAACCAGATCAATCCTTACTGGAATATGTGACATCAAGTTCTACGTGTGCTGTTTGAGGAATACCACAAGTGACGTAGTGGAGTATATTCTCCATTCTCAAATGTTCCCAGAAGTTCATCGAACGTGCATATTTCTCGAAGTATATATAATTATCTCTTTCATTTTAAGATGGAAGAAGTATATATACGCTTAAAAATTCATGATTTCAATATAGTATATGAATCTTTAACAACTGTCTTTTAATAAAAACATATATCATTCGTTCATTTCACTTCCAAGTTTTATGTTTTTTACAAAAGCCACTGGTGAAGTTGAACCAAAATAATAATAACAATTGTTTATTTATTTATATTTATATTCATTATAAATAATGAAATATCATGGTAACCAAGAAAACTTCATTCTAAGAGTGGGCTATTCGTGAACAGAGAAATTCATCAAGTATACCCAAAATACTTCTGCTGATAGAATTTGCTTGACAATATGATATATAAAGACTTAAATCAATACTCTCTTAGAGCATTATAATTTGTGGTTCACTTCAGAATCAATAAACATTGATTGATAATACCGAAACGAAGTTTTGGTTCAACGCTCTCCTAGAGCCTTACATTTGTTATTCACTTCAGAATTAATTATTGAATTGAAACAAAGTCTTAGTAGTCTCTAACCTGAAATACACTAGAAAGAAAAAGGAAGTTCTTTACTTTACTTTTATACCCTCGCTTGGTTAGGATGGCTTGACTACGACCAAACCCTTCCGCAAAAAAGAGTTCAATCATAAATAAAGTTTTCACGGCACTACAGGAGAACACCAAAATGAAAGGGACAAAACAACCAGAACTTTTGTTCTCGTTCGTTACGAAATACATAACTGAAATTGCGTAATTTTTGTTTGCAGCGAGCGCCTAACTTTAACTAGGTGTTTATGTCAGGGAAATTTAATTCCAGGAAATATTGAGCTCTCTCTCCATAATCACCATAATATACAGAGAAATTAGAAAAACTATCACTAGATTAGCAAAAGTCTAACTTCCTTGCATATTCAACTCCTTCCGATAGATGAGATAAATATGCAAATGTTTAATTATTATACCTAACTTTTTCATTGAAAAGATTTAGATAAAAAAATAAACCGTTGTCATAATGCGTGACATTTCATATGATGAAACGGAACTTCAAAAGACACTCAACTGACATTTGTTCAAAAAGTTGCACTATAGATTATCAAGCTGGGCAGGAACTAAGCTAGGGCTATGCTTGACAAGCTGCCCCTTAGTTTGGGTTGAAATATCACCCTGAAGAGAGCAAAAAGTTCCAGAATGCGAAGCCCACCAAGGGGAGCAACTTGATGCTTTCGGTTGCGAGAAAAAACATCCTAGGTAATAGTTAGTACAAGTCTTGAGTTATGAAAAGTGCAAAAGAGAGAAATCTTTCGGTTCTAGCTCGCGACTCGAATTCATGATTTGAGAGTGTGAGTGCGTATGTGTTAGTGAGTATTATAGTTTTGACTCCATATTCACTAAAAAGAGAGTTGTATAGAGAAGTTAGTGTAGGAAAAGCTAACAAAGATTGTACAGAAAATTTTCTTTAAGGATGTGTATCAGCTGTATTTCCTTTTAGAACGGAAATAGAGACCATCCTAGTGATAAGACGTCCACCTAGGATGAAAGTGATCTCAAGATCATTTCTCCATAACATGTGTTTCTTATTCCGAATTGTGACCTCCTGGAAGAGAGTCTATGTTGGATATGCAGCCACGTCATGCATATCTAGGGACGGGAGACTAGTATCTCTCTTAATCGTGAGCTTACTGGCTTAAGCCTCCGCATGCCACCTTGATTTTATCATGGAAAATACTTGGTGCGTATATTGGGGGCTCTAAATCATGTGGGGTGACCTCATAAGCATAGGGACTTCGGTCTACACTGGATGGCTTGTGATATAATCAAGGTGGCATCAAGATGACATTGAGAGCCGGGAAATTTTATTAATCAAGGGCTCAGCTTAGCAGAGGGTCTGCTTGGTTGTTACGTAAAAAACAAGAAGGAGAGGGCTTGCTTACTTGATAAGTACGTCTGCTTATAAAGACCATAGCTTAACAGAGGTGTTAGGGTTTGGAGAAAAAATTGACGTCACATATAGGAGAGTATTCTACCTTTTACTCACGAGGAAGCTGTCGAGACGTGCAGGAGAAGCCAAAAATTGAGAGGATCAATTTTCAGAGAGATTTCAGTTGGAAGGTTGTTGCAAAGAGAAGGATAAAAGTTAGGGGGCTTGAATTTTATCTGCTAGACTGTTTTGGAGGTGAATTTGATGAACAGAGAACGGAATTGAGAGCAAGAGGAGAGAGACGCAAGAGTGAGACGAGAGGTTTTTGATCACTGGAGATTTTGACGATAAAATCGATACTGAAATAAATTTTATTGAGTTGTGAAAGACCTATGTGCACATATTTGAGTGTTTGATTTGATTTGATGCATGCAAGAGATCAAATTTGAGTTAGCAGCAGTCTATTTTTCTTTTCATTGATTTCAAAAGCAGTTACAGTCAGGAGGTCCCTCTTCCCCAAGAGAGACTCTCACCGTGACACCATAGATAAAATATTACCAGGTGGTGATCAACAATCCGCATATGTACTTTGGGAAGCAGGTCTAGCAGCATTCTTCTAATGGTTTATGTCTGGGTGTTTTCATGTCTGCATGTTATATTTATAAAATCAAAAATTTAAAAGATATAGCAACTTTCGATCATGGACATTATGATTTATAGATAGTTGAGAGTATCTGAACTGTTAACTCTTGCCGAGCTTTGCAAGACTTGAGAGTTTTTGAACGGAGTCAACTTTCAACCATTTAGAATTTATAGTTTTTGAACGAAGTCCAACTCTAGATCACTAAGAGTTGAATCTATGCTCTAGAGACTAATATAATTAATCTCAAAATTCTTTATTCTGCAAAAGCAATTGGCTTGTAAACGAATTAACTCATGCGGGGCCTTTGAGAGTTGAGACTTTCTGAACGGAGTTCAACTCTCCATCATTAAGAGTCGAATCTATGCTCTCGAAAGGAAATACAATTAATATCAAAAATTAACATTTTGCAGAACTGTTGAGAGTTTCTGAAAGGGTGAACTCCTTCCGTGTCCAGTGAGAACTAAGAGTTTTTGAATGAGATCAGTTCTCAACCATTAAGAGTGGAGAGTTTTTTAATGAGGTTCAACTCTCGATGATCAAAAGTTCCAAAATACTTGTGAAAATAGCAACGATGACTAAGTTTCTCATCCGTTGAAATGATGAAATCCAAGAAGTCACAATCATTAGGATTTATTATTGCGTCGCTGATGCTCCATGAAGCCAACTGTGGTCTAGAACTCTCATGATCGAAAGTTCCAAAATATTTTTGGAAAACAACCACAGCGGGTACGTTTCTACTTCATAAAACACGAGCAAATCTCACTGAGTGAGAGGTCATATTACGTCGCTGATGCTCCCATTGAGCAAACAGTGGTCCCGAACTTCCGATGATCAAAAGTTCTTCAATACTTTGAGAAAATAGTCATAACGGTTAAGTTTCTAGCTCGGAAGGAAATGGGATGGAACACCATAAGGTCCTTCTGAATACATTGTAATCTTATGTCTTGACTATCTCAATAAAGTATGAACTCTCATTGATTGAGAGTTCATATTTCGGAAGAAATATGTTTCCGCATATGTACCGTATGCATATTCACCTGAGCTCTGGTCATTTTGTTATATTTCAGTGTGAATGCATTTATCTCGGAGAATTATGTTTGCATCTCCTCGACGGATCAAGTTAGGATTATAAAGAGAACTCTCTAAACTCATGAAACTAATTCAACTTTCCACCCTCTTGAAGATCTTTCTAACAGTTCTTAGTAGAGTGGCTCTTATTTTCCTTGGCTAGACTCACTAATTTTGTTTATTTCTCATCTCTCTCGACAATCCTTTATAACCATTCTTAGTAGACTGGTTTCTCTTGCAAACTGCACTTTAGTTGCATATTGTACATGATCCGAGATCGTATATCCATCGACTCTCAATGATTGAGAGTCTTTGTTATAACTATCAAGTTATTCTTTGCTTGCAGGTACACATGATGTGGTTGCAGCGCCAAGATGCGTTTAAGCATAAGTTTGAAGGGGACCCGGACGTTGCAGCATCCAACACAAACATCATAAACAGCGCTCCAAGTGAGGACCAGCAGCAGTCGTGGACTGAGTAGTTTGTTAACGAAAAGTAATAATTTAATTAACACATTAAATAGCTGCACTTTTTTTTTACTTTAACGTATATGTATTAAATTATATTGCTCATTCAAGCAATAAATTAAGCTAGAATGAACAATGAACAAAGCTTGAATGCTTAATATCAAACCTAAAAATCACACTGCACGTCACGAAGATTTTGCTTCATTACATGAATACGTAATAATACCAAACTTGGAATATATACCAAATTTCGCTTGCTATCATTTCCAATTGCTTGCTTTTATTTCTAGACCTGTCCTAGTGATGAGCTATTTCACGCAAACTCTAAAAAGCCTATTTTCATGCTGTGAGTTTTCTTTGATGAGGTAGGTCACGCAGCGACTGTTTGCTTAATATCGTACTTCAGGTGATGCATGCAATACAACAACTTAGCCATGGGTCTCGAGTACTATGATGGTCTCTTGTAGCTTCACGCAGACTATATTTTAAAATATGTCATGCAAACGCTTTGCAAAATGAATATATGAGAAATAGCTTATCAAGCATATGTCAGAAGTTCCAAGAAGAGACTGAGGATATCATAGTATAATCATACATTTTAGAAACACCTAATGTATTTATGAAAATCCAACTGACTCGCTATAGACCTTTTCCAAGCTCAATATCTTCATTGAAGTTGAGTTCCAAGCTTCCCTTGATGATATCATAAAGGATATTGTCATTTTTATAGTCTTTATCATAATCTTACTTTTTAGTTTAATCTGAAGATTTATTTCATTAACATGGCTCTTATGAAACATACAGTTGTATCTGAGAAAACTAAACCTTCCAAAAAGTATAACCTCTCAACTGAAAAATAATTGATGGTTTTGATTTCACATACAATAATATACAACTTGTTATTTTTTAACCGGTAACGATTATTTTCTTTTAAATGTGTTCACAAAAAGTTAAAAATCAGTCCTGAAAGATTTATTGTCTTTTACAGAATGTTGTCTCTCATGTACGTAACTTCATGTGAAATTCTAGTGGTATGTTTTGTTGCATATTCTACGCAGTAGTTTGTTTGATTCAAATTGTAATGCTGTACTCGATTGTATAGTTTTCTGTCTGGCTAATCTCAGAATATTGAGTGCAGATATTACGACAAGCTTATCACAAAGGAGTTGATCATTCCTTGCAATTGCAAAAAAGGTTTCAAGTTACTCTACCGAATTGGAAGTAGACTCTTACAACCCTGAAACGACGACAGAATTTGGCAGAAAATACAGTGAAGTACTAAATCGATGTTGGATTCAACACAGAAGTCACACACGGGAAGAGAGATATACATTATGACCTTGAGGCTGACATTTTGTGCACATATGGACGATTGTGAAGATTGACATGGAGATGCTTTCAAGATCCATTCCAAGACCGGTTGTAGAAAATCTTTACAGTGCAGGTTTTGAACAAAGAGGAACAAGACTTGAGCTCAAAAAACATTCAGAACAATTCTCAAATTACTCACTGGTTATGTAATAACGTAAAAACTGGATAATTTTCTCTAAATCACTCACTGGTTATTTCACTTATTCCCTAATTTTTTAATTAAATAATTAAATACTTTTTCATCGTTTACAATTTACTACTCTAATGGTCTCTGCCCACTGCGAGCCTTATTTCGCTAATCATACTTCCCGGACCTTGATCTGTGCAAAACAGAAACACGTGCGAATTTCTCGGTAGATGAGTTCTTAAGAGATAACTTCCAACTGGGCAACCCTCGATTCTTTTTAAGAAAAGATAACTTCGTGCGATATTGAAGGGTGCCACGAGTTTGTCGATGGCGATGTTACTACTATTCGAGAACTATGAAAAAAAAATTTCGCGCTCTTCTCTCCATTGAGTTTGTCCAGTTCGATATACGTTTATCACATGGACTGTGCATCAGATTACACCGGCAAAAATATCGCAAAAACTGAGGTGAATAATCGGGATAATCGCAATGCCCGCAGATATCTGTTCTGGAGGTTTTCTCTTTCCCTTCAAAGGGCTATGCCGAACTGTCACAGGGATAGTTCTGCATATTAGGTCCAGTCCACGGGTAACCAGCTCAAGCGTTAAGGGTAATCCGGTCTCCCCAGACGGGCTTTCCCGGACTAGCATTTTCACTCGACGGTGTGTAGTGTATAGTTTAGATCGCAGTTCCATCGCAATGCGGACAGCAATTCAGAAATCCTAGATGGAACATGTTTTCTTGCCAAGTCTCGAAGCACTAGCTTGATTGATCTGTCATCGAATTCAAAATTTCAACCTCTCAACTACAAGAAGACTCCAGGACTACGGTACTCCAAGCCAATGATACATGAACTTCAGGCACATGATCTTCTATGTCCAAATCTTTCGTGGAGAGATATCATTAAGCCAATTTCGGTCATACAAGAATTGAGGTTCAGATTTCACGTAGACTAGACGGAAACTCAAGTGCCCATCTAGTAAATAATACCGGCAATCCACCAGTGGTAATTAGAAACACTGGGGAAAGAGGGTGATGCGAGGGAGTTCGGATATCAGGCAGGGTTGCATAGCTATAACGTCCTGGAAACTTCTAGCCTCCAATCTTCACTGCAAGAGAGACAGTTTTCCCATCCACCACAAATCTCGAGCTCTTCTGCAACTGATACGCAGCAGTATTCCATCAGACTTTATCACATCACAGAAGACCTTCAGTTGCATACAGCCTATTTCTAGACGCAGACTGAGCTCTATGATCCCCATATAATGCAATTGCACCGTGCGACGTACCTTTTCCTTAAAGCTTGGGGCTTCCTCGATAAATAAACCGGCAGCCAACACCCGCTTTAGAAGTCTTTTGAGTGACAGTGTTTGTGTCGGAGCCTGTGGTTACATGTTCCCAAATGAGGTTCGGGACCCGTGTATCTTGTTGTAGTTAGGTTGCAAACATAATAACTGACCCACATCGCTAACATGACTACTGCATATATAAGCGTTTGGTCGAAGTTGTAACTCTATTCGGAAACTACCATGCTCTCAGAGCCAACAACTTGAGGTCATTCACAACGACATACTGCAACGTATGCGAAAGACAGGGGAGGAGGAGGGTCATAAACAGTCTAATGAGAGCCCTACCAATGTGTAGGAAGTAACGACGTGCCTGTATAACTCTACTCTTCGGGAAAGGTTTGTTATGTTTCTGGTTTGTGCAGTCGACTCAACATCATATCTCGACTTACCTCTGAAAGTAGCTGCTTGACTAGTTTCCTCCAGTTCCGGGTGTTTTCTGCTTTCTCTTCGCTGAAAATTTCGATGCCACTATCATCCCTCTCAGATACGCCGTTCCCTTCGCCTTCAGTCTTCTGCCTCTTTGTAGGCTTGGTCTCCTCCGAAATTCCCTGCGTATCATCGCCACCTCTAACAACAGCGCTGAAACTATGGCCTTCTCTTTCCTTCGACGTACCGTGACCCTCCTCATCTACACTAGAAGTACCATCGTCCTTATTATCTTCATCTTCATCTTCATCTTCCTCGTCTTCGCTGCTCGAATCGAAAACCTTCTTCTGCCCCTCGAAGTGGGCACCCCCAATCTTCTTCGGTTGATTTCCGCGTCCGAGTCCTTTCTTACCGGTGGTTGCCTTATCCTGTTTTACATTACCAGGGAAACTTAATCAGCCAAGGTGTGAAGAGCTGTGTGTAGTGAAACGATATAAAGAAGCGGTAGGTTGAACCACCTTGCGAATACGTTTCTTGGGACATTATCTAAGGGCGGACTTACATGAACAAGGTTGTACAAATTCTCCTGATCCTGCTCACGGAATGCCGTCCTGACAGATGGATCTTTGCTCGAAGCAGTGGCGTTTTCATCTCCCGTCCTTACTTTCGCAGGATCCCTGGTAGCACCAAGGTGTCCAGCCCGGACAAACCCATACTTGAGACCCCACCAGTCTGCCGGCAAAGGTGTCAAGGGTACGCTTGCACTCTCTTCGGACTCGTTCTCTTTGCTGCAGGAGTGGATATCCTTTCCTGATGTTCCCACCACAGCCAATCAGTGGCATGATAAAAGGAAGACCAGAGACACCTTGGTCACATTAGAAGAATCAGCACTTCGAGTTCTTTGAAAGTCTGTGAGGCGAGGAAAATGACCCTCAAAAGAATCTACATACCATCAGTCTTCTTCTTCCGTTTCTTCGAAGCTTGTTTTGCCTGTGAACCTGAACTAGGTTCTCTCTCTGAAGCGGGAGAAACGTCACTGCATTTTGCAACATCTACCGCTCTAACATCCTCTTCACCAGACACCCTTGTTTCGGTCTTCCCAGCGACAGCACCCTGAAAGAATCCGACAGGAACTATTCAGCAGCGACAGCCGTAGATCAGTTCTTCATAGTCGAGTTGAAATACAAGAACTCCACTAAACATCGAGGCCTGATGTTGAGCTTCTACCCAATATTCTTCTTCATGGAACTCGACAAGGAGGACCTCGAGTAATCTGGTGCAGGGTCGTCCTCCATCACTAGGTTACTCATGGTGATTCTCTCTATTGGTGAAGGATACCTTCACGAAGGAGGTAGAGTCTTACCAATATTGCGGCAAGATCAGTGGATGAATATGAACCAACCATCTTCCCTTGCTCCCTCTTCTTATACCTGCGCGGAACCCAATTAAGCTGAATATTTGGTCTACCATGTGATCCGCAGTACCAAACATATGCTACACCTGCTTCCAGCGGGTCTTCTTCAGACCATAAGGTGCAAAAACATACCATTCATTACGTACCTTCCTTGAGGTCGGGCCACCTTCTTTGGTTTTACTTCCACTACCCGAACGGCCGCTTCATCCCTTGTGACCTCGTTCTCGTCTTCCTCACTACTGCTCTCATCTTCACCGCCTGATCATAAGATATTTGCTCTTAGAAACAGCGATTTTCACCCTACAGCCAACTGTGGACTTGAGGCTACAAACATACTATATGCACGGACGTCAAAAGGAATGCTGGAATTACCTTTGTTTACTGCCGCCGCCACTTGCTGCAAAATCCAGTAAAACCATTGATCTCGTCAAGACGACTGAAGGACATCCAATACTAAAACAACGAAAAAGATAAGGGAAAACTTTTTCAACTCAATGTTGCAATTGGGGACTAATCACGAAGAAAAGTTTGGACTGTTCTGTGGAAGTCAACTGTGTCCGAGATTGAGCCCTCCAGATGGAATGACATTCCTTATCGGGGGAACCATGACAAAAAAATCAAGTGAGTGCTGTAAGATTCTGAAAACTGTTTCTGAGTGAGTTTCAAATTATCCTTCACACGGGACTTACTCTGGTCCTTAAATCTGACAGAAGTAAAAAAGCGGACAAAGTCACAAACGAATTAGGCACAATGGTCACCGAATCATTGAGAAAAAGAGGAACAAATACCTACCACTTTCAAGTTCTTCAAAATTGAGTCATAGGCCTGAGTATTGAGAGCCCAATTAGCTCGCGCCTTAGCCTTTGCATCAAGACCAATTCCTAAATACCAATCAACCATTGCAACCAACTCCAGTAAGAAATAAGATGCAAGCATGTCACATGATTCTGTAATAGGTCGAAAAGGATGTACAGATCTTGTTCCATTTCGAAGTCACATTACGGATCAGTAACGAAAATTCTCAACGGCGCCACAAGAGGAGTCTAACATGTAAATTCTCCTCACCTGAAGTATCTGACTTCTTGGACACTCTGATATGAGATTTCATGCCTTGCAGCTCCTTTCCGAGACCGAGGCCTTCTTCCCAGCCCTGAAGATGTACGAAATGACATACCAATCATGTGTGAGCCGTCCATGTTTGATTTCTGGTAAATTGTGAGAAACTTCTAGGTCTGCGTATATGGCCACTCTTGCCAATATATATGTTCAGGGTCTAACAGACTCCGAATCGAATATAAGTTTCACTGGTGGTAGGATCTTCATTACAGAGTCTACACTTGGTAAAGGCCGATTCATCACCGACACGGAATCAGATTCACAAATATAGACACAAAGCCATTCAGTGCCATTCAGTGGCCATTCAGTGCACCATACCATTTGTTGCATAAGACGAAATGCCGCGGACTCTTTAGCCACTCCCTGGAACATGAGGGACTGCTCGGCCTCCATATTGCTCCTATCGAATATCTCGTCGCCGGACGCCTAGACTGGATTTCAGTAAACGAGGAACGAGGTAGGGAAATTGCGGTCAAAACATTCCTGAACTACGAGTAAATTACGCAGGGTCGAAATTCCGAGGTTAAATACAGTTCTTGCCAATTGATTTACTTGAAATGTCCAGATTTCTCTCGCATGCGGAGGAGAGAGCCTGACGACAGTCCCGTCGAGGCTCTTCAAACTCACGCTGAAGGAAGGTTGATAGAAGCCTTCCTACAGCATTAGGGTTTAGCTCTGTCGCTGATTTTTCGGTGTGTATATGTGGTATGGCCACATTTACTGTGGTAGATATCTGACACTTGACTGTGGTAAAGTCCCCCAGGTGGAAGACAGTGGGACAAACGACCCGGTTTCACTCAGGGAAGGATGCCCCCTACGCTAAAGTACCAGTAACTATACTGTAGGTGTGTGTTCCTTGCATATTTCACCTCCTCCATCAATTAAATGTCCAAAGGTATAGTTTATTAGATAATAAATCAACGATTATATATACTTTTCCTCAGCAGATTACAGCAGTTGTAGTTTTTGCAGCATGTGAGCCTACTTTTCCTTTATGGGTTATGTTTCAAGATTTCCGCATCTCCAAGTCTCTTTATCATTTAATGTTTAGAGACAGATTTGGTTATTTTTGTTAGTTTAGTATAGAATTTTCATATAACACTTATATATTTTGCAATAATAGAAAAAGAACAAAAGTTCCCTGAAGCTGATGTAGGGTTCTCTGTGTATATAAACATGTCCTACAAGAAACATGATCTTATGCGAAAGATCATGTTAAAATATATACATGGATATATAAACACGTCCCTTCAGGAAACATGATCTTATATGAAAAATACAGGGTAAAATATATACATGTAACACTGGGTCTTGCCTAACCTCGGACGAGACAAGAACTGTACAAAACATAGAGAAAATCTCATCTTTGACTGGTTTGTTTGGTGGCATCAGAGGCATTGTATGGCAAAATTAATTTCGCTTTAACTGGTTTAAGAGAGTCTTTTAAGATACGTCCATTTTCATATATAATTACCAAACAACCGACACCGACACCAGTACCGGAGGTATAGAGGGACTGATATCAGTTGCAGGTCAATATTCCTGCTACTGGAACTTTCCTCAACCAGGGACAAAGGCAAAGGCCCGAAAGCCGAGTGACATCACGTGGTTAGGCACGCCTACAGTACTAAACTGGATCTGCAGTACGTTGTCATCACGGTCCTACAGCGGAGAACCTACTGCGTGGAAGACTGTGCAGCACGAATCACGAACCAGTTCAGTTCCTTCTTAGGCGGAGCCTATGAAGCCTATTTGTCCGTCCGTTCTGAACTAAATCGTTTCGCCACGAATTTACTCCTTCCAGGACACTAGACGGTCCCAGGAAAGACGAGGTCCTGAACTGATACTATCCCTCCTCGCCATTCCTCTTCTTTCGGAAAGGAGAGACTGTATGTGAGTGGTAACAAAGTCTCTAGAGAGAGGGAAAAGAAAATGGAAAAAGAATCGGATGATTGAATTTGGGAGTTTGGAATTTTATCCAGCACTGCCAGCTAGCTCGAGTGAGGTTTCCCCGACGGAGAACAAGCGTCTCTCAACTTTGTTATGGTTGATCTGGTTTCTCTTTCTCGAACCAGGATACCAGTTGTTTGTTAGGATCCTTTAGTAAGCACATAATTCAAAAGGAGACGAAATCAATGAAGATTCTACTCTCCGTAGAGTTCTGTCATTTAACTGTTTGCCAGCGACAAAGGCCCAAGACAAGCAACAGTTGAAGTTCAGAAATTGAGCGACCTGAGGAAAAAGGTCGTGATGCAGTCGCTCATTTCAGAGTAAGACGGTCTTTCCAGCGAAGACAAAGAGTCTTTGTGTTCACGCCTGAAGTTTTTACCGGAAGAATTCGTTATTCATGTCATAGACGGGAAACATCTGTGCATCCACAGCTTACACTAGTAAATCCCAGATTTGTTCGATGTTTCAAGAACGTACAGAACTTATAACCTTCCTGGAAGTTTTGCTCTGAGTGTAAAAGCTCAACTTGATTTTAGGGACTAAGAATATCAACAATTGTCATGCTAGAGCGTTTCTCATTCCGCTATTGAGTCTCTGAGATTATGATCAGGGACCTCTCCAGCTTAAGTCTTTGAAGTTCTAGCCCAACTCTTGACGCAAATCGTACTCCGATTTGCAGACTTGTATGCAAGGATAGTAGATTCGGTGGGAGTGACTCCAAGTCTGTTTTACTGGTTCAGATATCCACATGTTCCAGAGGTAATAACAGAATATTGTCGGACTCGGCATGAGCAATGTGGTATCGAAGCTACATCGTACTGGCCACAGTTTGTTGACCCAACAATGCTAGTTTAGCTAGAAACTTAGATTGCTTTTGGGTTAAAGCAGCGACAGATCTATGATCTCGTGTTTCCTGAACTCTCAGCTTTTAACGGCGAAACATACAAAACATCGTCCGAGGTGTCGACTCAATATCTAATAACAATGCTGATAGGCTACTCAGTCCACGACTGCTGCTGGTCCTCACTCGGAGAGCTATTTATGGTGTTTGTGTTGGATGCTGCAACGTCCGGGGCCCCTTCAAACTTATGCTTGAACGCATCTTGGCGCTGCAACCACATCATGTGTACCTGCAAGCAAGGAATAACTTGATACTGGCTTCAACAGTAAACGGGAGAAATTTTAATTGTCTATTCTGATACACTATGCAGAAGGTAGATCTTAGAAGCAGAAAAATCCTCGCCAAAGGACCATAAGAATACCTAAGAAAGGCAGAATTACTCCCTCGATTGAAAGATGCAATGAATCAGAGGATAAGAAAGGATTCTGTGGAGAGTGCCCAAATGTCCATCCATTCCTTGAAACACTAAACCTCGATCTAAAATTCGCTAACAAACTGTCACAAATCAAATGAAATGCACCCGTCATAATGGTAAACAACAATTCACTCCACTGAAGGGGTGTCAACCCCACAACACTACATCCCACCGTATTCAAAGATCAACCACGGTCCCAACAGTCTCGATGATGAAGCAAACTGCGAACTCACAAGCCAGCGAGGAACTTCAGAGGACGTCAGTCAGACGGGGATAAGAGCTTTTGAGTGTGCCGAAGAGCATAAGGGCGGAGCCAGTGCCGGCTAGTACCTGCAACGCGATAGCCCACATCGTGATGAAACTCCCAATAGCTACTTTTCTATCCATGCTGCTGCGAATCGAGACACATCTATCGAATCAATTTTCTCCTCCGAACAGGGCAGGAAAGGCTAGATCCGCTCATGTCAGCCGACGACCACAAGGGGCGACGTTACTCGAACTTACGAGTCTCGAGGTCGCGCTCCCTTCTTTTGGATACGCACGAAATGAAGTGCCAGTACTCACTCACTGCGTCCCCAGTGCCTGTCAGCGACCGGTGGTCAGTTGCTAGTTACTACAGATACAAGTGGACAAACTCCTGGGTTCTTCTGTCCGAGTGAGATCACCGAGATCGCACGGTTGGAGGTCTCTCCAGTATGTAGAGAGTTCGAACACTTTGGCGCGGCAAGTACGACAGGATGGGATGAAGCTCGAGTTTCAAACATCATCACCATGAAATTCCGAGCTGTCCTCACAGATTACGGAGTGAATTTGTTGGAACGCCGTAAGTTTTCTGGGCCACTTTTTCGAAACTGCGATTGGAATTGTTTATGTATCTTTCAGCCTTTCAAATCAGTTTGTGAGTGCGGATTGCCAGGTCCTTGCAGTTTGAATTGTTTTCAGGGCCGGTGAGAGATTTTCTGAAAGGCAAGATTCCGTGCAGGTTTTCTGCCGGCCTTTGAGAAGATTGGGAAAACCTGCCACATCCTGTTGACTCCGCATCACGTTATTCTTCTGCATAACGTGCTCAACACCAGTGGTGTCCAAGCAATTGCCCAGTTTACGAAGGTATAAAATCGTTTGGCCTTGAGTGCTTCACGTTTTCAAATATTCAAGTTGTTCTTGGCTAGTTACTGATGCCTGAAGTACTTGAACATTCTTGTTACCTGAAAAGAGCATGTCGACACTCTGATTGTGGCGGATCGTTAATGGTGTAATGCAGGAGGCAATCTTTGATGATTATCGGCTTTCAAGCCAGTATGACGATCGTATAGCATTCACTGTGGATCTCGGCTTACTGTCACGAGCGCTGAAAAGCAGTGTAAGCATGGATGGCGACTTGCTGCAGATTAAACTCGTGAAAAAACGCGCAAAGATCACTGACACACCGACACCTTATCTGACAATTGAAAGCAAGGTACGTTTAAGGGAAAACAAGCGTTAATTTTGGTTGCACTTGTTCGGATTGGTTGCTTATTCAGATGAGACGCCTCAGTTTTCCCATGCTTGATAGCAGGGATTTAGATCAGCCGTGGTGCAAGATGTGCCTATAACCCAGCCCATGCCCCGAAGAGAAGTGGAGGAATTGCAGGCCGCTCTTGATATGGCTCAGGATCTCCCCCGGGTAAGAATTTTATCTTCAACTTCTTTTTCATCGTTTCACCCTCACCTACAAATGGGGAGATGTTGGAGGTAGATTCTTCATGTTCTGTATGGATGGGGAGCAAATGTTGGTTATAACGTGAACTTGATTGCAGACGCTGGTCCAGGTTCCGAACTTGCTTCAGCTTACTTCCTTAGTGGAACGGCTGAAGAATGTGGGTGATGTGCTGGAAGTGGGAGTAACTCAGTATGGAGATCTGCACCTTCATGTTTCCACTACTCTGGTGTCCATTGGATCTGAGTTTCGAAATCTTCGGGTGCTCGGAGTTCGAGGTGAGAAGGCTTCTCCGTTTCCAGTGCTGTCATGTGGACATTTTCTTCTTTGTATGATCCTGTTGTCTGAAGACCTTCGAGCTGAATGCCGTCATCATAAAGTGACGGGGTTTACTAACTGCTAATCAGGGTCTTTCCTATAGTTCTCTCTCTGATCTTTCCCAATGTTCGGAACTACCTTATCTTTCACAAGCAAGAACTTGACTATCTTAGTGCTTCATCAGACCACATTCTTCAACAGTGTTTTCCTTCAACAATCCTTTATGTAGATTTTCCATCGTACGTCTCGCGCAGTTCTTAGACTCTACTCTTAGTAGAGATGTGTTGAGTGCAAAAAACTCACAACAGGATATGAAGGACACGTCTTAAGAAATGGTACACTGTAAAAGCATTTGCAGACTTTCGACGTTTTAGATTATCAGCTAACCGTTCTGGCCAGCAGCCAACTTTCTCGGTTCACAACACTGGGAAGACTCGCGACGGAACCGGAGTAGTTCGTTTGTTCAACCAAGACTAGAGATACCGAGGACATCTGGACTTCTAACCAGCAAAATTGTTGGGTACATGCAGCTGATGGTAATACTATAGACGCAACTCTCAACTCTTCAGAGCGTCTTCGAGAAGCTCTGAACACGTCATTGGCTTCGGTGGTGGTACGTGTCGCGTAGTTTGCTTCACTGGAGGCTGGGACAACTACTAGATTCAAGTTTGCTGATAATTATTGGAGTTTGCAGTGTGCATCTGGCCAGAAGATCTGGATGTTTGGTTGTTGCCACAAGCCTTTGCTTCGATGCTGGTAAGCAACTCGTGTGCTTGCGATTCTTGGAATGTACTTAACCTGTCCTTGTTTTAACCTGGACTTTCTTCAGAAAGTTGATGTGAAGCAGTTCGTTAAGAGTTTGCAGTGTCACCACACTAAGCCTGACGCATCATTCTGTGGTAAGTTTTCAGTATGACTTGTTCTACAATGCACTTATCTTGAATGGAAAGGGAAGTTCTTTGACAGTTGACCAAATTTCAATCTTTGACGTATGCTTTTCAATTTCTTCAAAGCATATCATAAAGGCAAAAGTCAACTGTGATATACTGTTCAATCTATTGTTTTGTTGGTGGCATAATGTAACCTCCATCTCTATTCCTTGATCCAAGATCGTGGGCTTTCCGGGGGTGCAGGGATTGCTCCGAATGATGGTTGCTTGTTGATGATGTTCCAGTATTTCATACCCGGGACAAGACAGACTGATAATTCCATTAGCCTGCATTACAGATTGCCTGTTCTTTTAGATGGTACAGACTAGCTCTCACACAAAAATGGGTATCTGGTGGTTACGCTCCATGTACATATAGGCACGTAAATAACATGTTTCGACCTCATCGGCAACAAAAGTTACTTGTTCGAACGGATGGCAGCGTACTACGGGTCTTTGCTGTGGATTTCGTGTGTAACTTCGTCTTGGATGCTTCGGGTTTTTCTTACCGTGATTGTGCATTCTCAAGCTTTTGGTGACAATCTCACATCATAAAGTTGCTTTGTGTCATCATATGTATGGGAGGGTTACTTGGCGTTCTAGCGCTAGGTCTAGGAGAGGATATCTTTCTGAATTTAAAGCTTCCGAGCAAGAGCTTAGACTGTGACGAACTGCTGTCCGAGTCTCTTGCACAGACGAAGCATAAAGTGGGTTTTTCTTTTGGCTTGACTGTCTTGTGTAATAGATGCTTGACTTCCGTGTGTATTTGGTTCTCACAGTTAGTATGATGTTCTAAATTTGTTTCGTATGAACCGCAATGTATATGAGCAGGACATTTACACGACTTCTACAAATGTTACTGTCGATAACTTTAAATTTGCATACTATGGTAACGAACTCGTGTTACATACTGGAAGGGCGCCGGCTGGTTCAGAGGAAGTCCTGGGAAACTGAACCCGAATTGAAAGTGGTTGTAAGCCCTGGATCCGTCGACTAGCTAGATGTTACGAATACGTTTGTAACTTGCGGAGCCTGTGTCTGTTTCTGCTGCTTAAGATGAAACATCAGATCTCATGCTGCTACCTTGGTGCAAGTAGCTATCACCTGCTATTGGAATGGCAGACATGCATCGAAGGTTTTTCATGAATAAGCTCTTCACTGTTTTAGAAACAGCAATCTCCGCCCGAGAGTGTGGACATTCAGAAAATCAAATTTGAGCTTGTTCTGAAGGGTTTGGTTACACAAAGCATTTGGTCGCAGAAAAATGCCAGTTTCTGGAATGTCATCTCATCAGTATGGTGTAAGAACCTCCTGTTTTGACCAGACAACTTTGCATTTCCTTAGAGGTTCGTTCCTACCAGGCAATGTCATTTGAGAGGAACTACTGCGGGGACAACTTGGAACCCCATAAACTCGTAGCTTCTGTCAGATTTTCGATCTGTCCTTCGCAATTTCCAGTTCTTGAAACTTCTGGTGAAGAACCCACGGCACAGGATAGCCTACATTTGGTGTTCTTCTGGTCCTAATGTCCATCTCGATCTCAGTCCTCACGTCCCAAAGCTGCCTTGCTTGACGAGGACTTAAACAACTCTGTTCCTGCAGATCAAAGTATGTCATCTTGTGGTTGTCGATGTCGGCCTCGACTTCTTTCATAGCAGAAAGTTTGGTGTCAATTTGGGAGATTTTCCGCCCACCGAGAACTTTTCTCGTACCGCTTGTCTTCGAGATGTCTTTGTAGATCATCTTTGCAAGCTCCCTTCTCATCGTGCTCGTGTAATGAGGTTCACGATCCGTCCTGAAGTTCCTGTCAGCACGCCCCAGGATTTACTTCTACGCATTACTAGAGCATTCATGGAAGCGCACTCAAGACGTGAACAGAACCAGTTTTGGATTCAGAGACCACCCGTCTCTGTGCAGAGTAATGATTCACTAATGAAGGTGGTGGCTAGGTCTCCATACAGTTTTGGTTTAAACTCAAACCTACCTACTTCAGGATTACTGCGCGGTCACCTTCCAAACAGGTTCCAGCCGTAAACATGAACAGCAGTTTGTGCTTTGTATGTGTCCTCTGTAAAGCTAAGCAGTCGACTAGCCCGGGACAGACAAACTCTCTGAACCAGAATTTGCTCTGCTGCTAAAAGATCCCTGAATTAATTAGATGTGAAAGGAAATGAATCTCTCTGAATACGTGAAATTATCTTGCAGTTGTGTCGGTGCTACTCTGCAGCCGTCACGTTCATGCCATCCTTTCTTTCAACAGTTCCTCCAGCACGAAAAGTGCAGGCGAACAGCGAGCGCCCAGACACGAAGTTGCTGGAAGCGTACAGCAGCATCGTGCTCCTATGCACAATCATGTGTGGCTCTTGTCAACCTCTGCGCGTCTTGCTCACTTCGCCGACAGAGTCGTTAAGCGAGAGAGACAAAACCGGGTTGTGTCAACAATCATACAGAATGGATGGATACTAAGCTCGTGAAATCTGGACGGGTTTCCACTGAAAGAAGAAAACCGGGTGCTTGAAAAGTGCTCCATAAAGATGTCCCCCTAGATCACCGTCGGGAAACCAGGCTGGATAGATCGGATCATGCAGAAGTATGCTTTGACTATCCCGCTATTTTAAATGTGTAGAAAAAGATAATAGAATCACAGCTGCAAATGACTGTCCTGGGTTCCTAGTAAAAAGCTGTCCTCTCAAAGTCAAACGTCTGCGACGAGAAGAGCATTGAACCATGAACTTGAACCTTCACAAGTATCGAGTCAATTTCAAATTAGGGACTTTGACGTTTCGTCGCGTGTCTATGTCGTGTTTCACACTGCTGGATCGAGTGTAATGATGTTGGCTACACGCTTTGTGGTCGTCATCTTCTGTGAAGCTCTAAAGCGCGCTAGCAGACACACTTCACACGAGTATAACAGGAAATCAGATGTTGTTATGGATGCCACTTTGGTGGTTTTCCACCATAGGAGAAGCCAGCTCTGGACAGAAGCCGTCTTGAGGCTCCGACGCGTGAGTGGGTGGAAGAACAACATCGAATCGTCCTGAGATAGGCTGTGGTGTTCAACCACAACGTGTCTATCTAAGGCATGACTCTACTTAACACCCTGATCAAACCCTGCTGAGGCTCGCTCTTACTGTATTCAACGTTCCGAGTAGAGCTTGATAAATATCTCTTACATAGCAACTTCTGGGAAAGCGGTACATAGTTCTGGATTAGGGAACATTCATGAACCTGCTGTGTAGAACTGACGCTTCCCGGGTGTCGCGAGCTCTGGAACCTTGCTATGCAACTATGCAATGGTCCCCACTCTGGAGTCTGTACAGTGTACGTTGTCCGGATCTCAGACATATACCTGTCAATGCATAAAACTTCAAACTTGGGGACCTGTGTCCGTATCTTACATGGCAAACGTAGACATCATGTAGCGTGTTATTGGGCAAAAGTACGGGGGCCAATCTGCATTCCCCTATCCCTCTCACTGAGAATTTGGGGTTCCAACTTTTGGCGCAGAGATGAAAAGGCCTTTCCTCTAACCCGCCCCGAGATCGCCGTGACGGGTGCTGTCACCATCGTCACTGTTGTTCTCGAGGACCCCTGCCCTCTCGTTCACTTCGAGCACGCCCCTCCAATCCCTACTTTCCTTGAGCTTGGCAAGAGCCTTGCGGGGATTACAGGACATCATGTTCCAGGTATCGCCTCGCTCCACTTCAGCTTCTTCGTCGTCCTCAACATGTGCGTGTTTCAAATCATAACTCGCTCAATCTCCTTGCGGTCCTTTCTGACACACGACGACGCCTTCTTGACTTATCTCCTCACATTGATCTCTTCGCCCTTCTTCATCATCGTGGTATGTTCTCTTTCCTCATCCTCATTATTGTACCTGTTAATTGTTCTCGTGGTAATCGAGTGCTTTCGAGCTTAGGTCTAATCCTCCTCCGAAAGTAAATGCTTTCAGCATTTACTGCCTAGGAGGAGGGTTAGCCTAAGCCTAATTAAGTCTCGACCGTGTGACTAGGACCTGCTCGTACGTGTAACAAAAAGTGCTTTCTCGTCCGTCCCAAGGGCCATGTCGGCAGTACCAGAAAGCGTACAAGTACTACTGTAGCTCTTCTCTCGAAAGAGAGAGTGAGGTATCCGCACAACTTCTCATAGAAATCCTCTACGCTAGCCGCATTCATCATCATAGCATCACTTCGAGGCGGGCAGGACTTACCGATTTCCATGTCGAGTATGATGTTTGGTGCTAAGGGAAATTTGAAATAGAAAATATTCTGAACTAACATCTCCACGGTCTCTTTCGCACCATATATCTATCTTCCCTTACCCGAATCTCGACAGCGTGCAGACTCGCTAGGTTCTGGGATCCGAGAGTGTTTGTTTCCTCGAAGTGACAGAAAAATGTTCCCTATAAGATGCTTAGCTGTCTACTGTCGGTAGTGGAAGTTTCTGATCGTTTCATGGTCTACCACCTCCCTGCGTCTGACTGTCATACTGTACTCATTGAAATGTCAAAGCCTTCTCTGGAGAAATTCCCTGCCAGGCCATGGCAGGGAACGCATTAACCTCCTAGCCAAATTCAGAATATCGCGCGGCAACTGGCCCTACTGCGAGGTACTGCGAATGTCATGGAGCAGTATCTCACACGAGTCACACCTAAAGGACCACAGCAGTTAAAGCAGAACAGTATTCTTACCGTAGCAGAAAACCTCGGCTGGCTCGCTCATCGACAATACGATTAGTAATCTCTACGACACCCCGCCCATACGGCTGAACTTCTGTGCGTAGCCATGCAGAACGTTATGTCCGAGGCGAATCGGGCCGTGCATTTGACAACCAGAGTACCCTTATCTACACAACATCGGCAGATCGTCACCGACGCTGGGAGCGGAAAATCAAACGAATCGTGAAGGACAGCAGCTTTCTTGAACTATGTCCAATCTCGCCCCTACGCTAGAATCAGTATCCAAGAGTAGTTCAGACACAGGACATGGTCGGGAGTAGGGAAACTGAACTCAATCGTCGCGCCCAGAATTTCCTTGACACAAGAGTAAGGCTCGATACTGGTCCACATGGGAAAAAGAATTTTCAACATTCAAGCCTAAGAGAAAAGAAAGGAAACCAAATCCGAGCAACTTAATCGTTCAGAATAACCTTTCAGCGGAACTGCACGCTCCCATGGTTCATGATCTGGTGAGAGAATCACCCTTGCGTCCTGTCGACTCCTTATCGTTGAGAAAGATGACACGGCACTGCCCCCTAAAGGCAGAAGCCATGATTCTTGGGCCTCTGCCCCGGTCGGCATCGTAAACCACATAAGTGCAGGTTGAAATTTGCTCTTCTACGGGTGCGTGACAAACCAATTATTCTTGTAGGAATGGATCCAACGCGACTTGTGACACAGACTCGCGGTGTCCTTCAGCTCGGCCTAATTCAAAGCAAAAGAAGGACGCACCAACCGCACGACGAAACGACAGTTCAATGGAAGAACTTAATCCCTTTCCTCTATGAACAATCACACACTCTTTTCCTTCTTTCACGTTCTCTTTGCTCGATACTGTACTTCTTCTCGGTAGGTACAAGAACCTCTCGTATTCTTTGCTGATTACAATAACTTCAAATAGGACGCTCCTTCTTGAAAAGTTCACGATACAAACATAAACTTGAATACTTGACCAGCGCCTTGACTGTCTTGACTGTCTACAGAGATTTACTTCACCCGCACCCCGTACTTGACCACATCGCTATTAACTCTGGTTACTTGACTAGCAATAACAGGTTTAGCAAGCTTATAGTTATGTAAAAATATGAAACTAAGACAATGAAAAGATAATCTGAGTTGATAATCTGTTATAAAGATTTTTAAGTTGAAGATTTCGTGTATATACATGGATGACGGGTAACATGCACCTTTTACATTCTGATGACTTGTTATTTTGACTTACATAATCTGCTATAGCCCGTCAAAAGTACGATCAAATAACATAAAATTAAGAGAAGTCAAGTGAAGTCCAACAAAAGTATAAACAACGCGATCAAGTAATATCTCTGCACTGTATACAGTTTGTTGTATAAAGCGTGAGTTTTCTTTAGGGAAATCCCTGTTTATGTAATTCTTTACGAGCGGGATGGTCAGCACGATGCCAACACGACGACGTGCAGCTGTGTCTAATCAACTTCGAACTCACTGAAGCGGTGCACGCTGTTAAAAGACAGTTATACTGTACCAAGACGGGCAGCTCCCTCCAGGTGTAAAGCCTGGGAGTTAGCTGGAATGGTTCGTACCCTGCCTTGACTAGAGTGAGATCTCCACTCTGCACGTCCTCGATGGGCGTCTCCGGCCTGGCGTGACTCGTGAGGGTTAGCTGCCAGCAGCTGTTGGGTTCAGAGTGACTCTAGACTCTAGAGGCTCGGTACGCTAATACTTTATGAGCCAAAAGAAGAAAAACAGAAATCACAGGAAAGATGCAACTAAAATAAAACTTCGATTGACTTCTGATTTTCATAATTTCACTATATTTTTATGGTTTTATGATATATCATTGACATGGAAATCATCAGCGTACTGCATCTGAAATAAACGACCTTATTTTATCTTCTGGCCGGTAAACCAGCTGTCGAGATGAGTCTCCGTTTGCCATTGTCCTTTAAGACAATGGCAAACGGAGACAAAATAGATCATAATTCTTCCAGAAAATGATTCGCATAAACAGACTATGATTACTGTTATGTACTTCTTTTGTTCAGCGTTTACCGTCACTCTGCCTCTTTCATACTTGGCATGGCTTTATAGTGTAGAAAACTCAGTTCTTCCAGCATCTGATTTGACTAGGTGCTAGGTTGTGATTAACCTAATGTACTATTTCGTGTTCAGTGTTTACTGTGACTCTGCAGTCTGAATACACGAAACAATCGTGAGGTTTAAAGTGTTCGTCTCGGATATTGGAGTAGCATGCGTATCACCTCCTCCATGCTCAGATGGAGGAGGTTTTAATGCATGGTAAATTATGATCAAACTTTTTTTCTTGGAAGGGTTAGCTTGCTGCTGCTAATTAGAATGCCCTTTGAAAAGTGCATTCATAGACTAGCTTCAGCTTAGGTCGGGGAAATTGTTGCTCTGCTCAGCGTCATACTGAACGGCGCGCACGGCGACATGATCCTTTCAGACAGACTTACACTAAGTGTACAGCAGAAGCGGCATCATATTGTGCTGCCGGGATGAAATTCTTGAGTGAGCAGGATCACACTACAAGCTTCAAGCTTCTGTCGTCCACTGAGGTCTTCTACTCGCTGGTTTCAGCTCTCAATCAGGCCAGCCAGCCCACATGGTTTGCTTATGTATCCGCTCGATGATATGCAGCAAGAAGCAGCCCCGGACAAACTGTTCAGACTGGAGGACGACATCTGAGAGCAGGGTAGGTGTCTGAGCATGGTGCAAAATATGGCTGCAGCGAACGCGGATGCTAAGCGCAGCAGCAGTAGTGAGGCAGGCTGGAATGTGCTTATGGATAAATTTCGTGCCTCGTTGAGTGGAGGCAATTTGCCGGAGTTTATTAATCAGGGGGGTGAACTTGTGCCTGCGCAGCTATGGTTGCAGAAAGCGTTCTTGTGGTTGTTCGCATTAGGGCCCGCGGGCCTCGTATTAGAATTCATGGCCAGCTCCCCGCATCGAAGTCTAGTTTACCGTGCGCGAGACGCCGATCACTACACGGCACTTCACAGAGCGGTCATGAGCGGCGATCTGGAGATCGTCAGACTGCTCTCTCGCATCTACTCTACTTCCCCTTCCCTAGGCCTGCATGCCCGGACGAGGAATGGCTGGACTGCTCTCCACATTGCCGTGTTCGCAGAAGACTTTGACATGGTCGATCTTCTGATGAAGTGGTACGACGATAGCGAACATTCTCCACCTCGTGATTGGGACTTTCGCGACGACATGTGGATGACTCCGCTGCAGTATGGAGTGTTGGGACGCTTCAGCAAGGTCGTCGGCAGGCTACTGGATTCAAAAGCTTTCGGACACCATGTCAATTCTGTAGACTACTTCGGACGGTCGGCCATGCACATGGCTTGTGGCCATCGAGCCTCTGTACTGGTGGAGGAGCTGCTGGCTAAACCAGTCGTCGACCCGAATTCGGTCGATTGCTGCGGTTACACTCCTCTGCATTGGGCCGTGTATGGAAACGCAGCTGAAGTTGTGAGATCATTCACCACCAAGGCGACCGAGAGAACGATTAGAATGACTGAAGAAGACAGTCAGGGTCGGCCGGTTCTGCAAATTGCAATAGAGTACCTAGGGATCGATCACAAAGTGGGCAAGGATATACAGAAGCTTCTGCTAACAGTTCCCGAAGTGAAGAACGAGGTGGAGGGATTGTATCGAGACAGACAAGTGTTCGTCGACGCCGCAAACGCAATCCTCGTCGGTGCAGCATTGATCGCTAGTGTGACATTCGGAGGATGGCTGCAGCCTCCGAAAGGCTCTAATTTGGACCTACAAATCTTCTGGGCTTTCAACAGTCTCTCCTTCTTCTTCTCCCTGGCCACAGTCCTGGCCGGAGCGGGCACGGTTCTGCCCATGTCCGATGTCTATATCAGCAACACGGTCAGAAGCATTCGGCGATGGCTGGCCCTCACATCATTCCTTCTTCTCATCTCCGTCCTCTTGGTACTCGGAGCATTTGCTGCCGCCGGGTACGCGTCTCTGCGACCGAATCCACTCTTGCAAGGAAACATGATCACAACCACGAGTGTGGGCACCGTCATCTGCGGCACCACCGGCCTCTTCTTTCTCAATCGGCTTTTGAAAATTAAGGTTCTGGGGGATTTCATGGTTCTCTTCGGTAGTCTCTTTCGCCGCATGAGGTCTAAAGGCAAAAGAAACACTTTGGAAGCGGCCACTGTTCTGGGTGTTGATTTGGTTCCTATTTTAGAAGGCGACCTGAAGCGACAAAGCGGAAGTGACAATGCGAATGAGAATGTCATGGAAAGTATGAAGGTCTTCGAGGAAGCTTTTCAGGCGATTAGAAAAGGGGGGGTAGTTGATAGGTTTCGCATGTCGACGCTTACAGAGATTACTCACTACCGTTTGCATCTCTGGAGAGAGTTTCCCCCTGAGCATTATCGTCGACGAGCGCTCGAGAAGGACATGCAATCGTGGGCCAAAGCCAAAACTAGCGTTCTCGAAAATAAGAAGAGAAAACTTGATGAAGAGAAGACACGATCTTATACCCTTGACATGTCTTTCGAAGAGTGGGATTCCGACATGTTTCTCGAAAAGTGGAAGGTTCTGGAAGATAAGAAGACACAGTCTTATGCCCTTGACATCTTTCGAAGAGTGGAAGAGGCTCTCGAAGATAAGAAAAGAAGACATATCCTAGGCCCTTGACATGTCTTCGGAAGAGTGGGAGATAAGATATGACCTTGAGGTGCCTTTCTTCGAATTGATTACTCAATTAGTTGTAACACAACGGATTGGTTTGTAATAGTTTACAACAAAGAATGATATCATCTCGCAATCTTGTTTTTAAATTATAGTGTCGAAAAAAAAATGTTTGAAAGTAAAAAGAGTGAGTTTCTCAAAATAAGTGATCTCATACAACGGATTAGTTAGAATAACAATAAAAAAGAATAAATTTTATACCACAAGATGATATTCTCCTATAAAAAATTATGTAACTAAAAATTAATTTGTAATCTTTTTCTCCAAATTATTATAAACAAAAAGTTTGTTGATCAAAATACAAATTAAAAACTTGTAAGAATTTTAGTTTTTAACTTTTATCAATTCTTTTTTTGTTTGGGTTTTTTTCATTTTCACTTTTTTTTCTTTTTTCATCTTTTTAACTTTTTTAGTTGAGTTTTTGAAACTTCTATTGAGTTTCCATGAAAATAGAGATTGTTTCTATAAGTAGAAGTTTGGGAAAGTTACATGAGGTATACACATTGCAATTGGTATAAACTTTTTGAATTGAAAGAGCAATGTGTTTCGAACATTGTTAGTTTGAGTCTATTGAACGAGAGAAGTAATATGGAAGTGTGACAAATTAAATTGAACTTGGAGAACTTGACAATTATGTCTTACGAGAATACTGTCGTGAGAAAACTAAAAATCGTGACTTGAAAGCAAGAAACGTCTTCCTAAATTCCCCAATAGATATCTGCATGATATTTTTGGTTGTAGTTGTTTTGTTTGGCGCAGAACAACTTCCGAGAAGATTAGAAATAGTGTGATTTTGTGGAAATATGAAATTTTCAAATGAAACTTATGAAAATAAATTTTATACCACAAGATGATATTCTCCTATAAAAAATTATGTAACTAAAAATTAATTTGTAATCTTTTTTTCCAAATTATTATAAACAAAAAGTTTGTTGATCAAAATACAAATTAAAAACTTGTAAGAATTTTAGTTTTTAACTTTTATCAATTCTTTTTTTGTTTGGGTTTTTTTCATTTTCACTTTTTTTTCTTTTTCATCTTTTTAACTTTTTTAGTTGAGTTTTTGAAACTTCTATTGAGTTTTCATGAAAATAGAGATTTTTCTGTAAGTAGAAGTTTGGGAAAGTTACATGAGGTATACACATTGCAATTGGTATAAACTTTTTGAATTGAAAGAGCAATGTGTTTCGAACATTGTTAGTTTGAGTCTATTGAACGAGAGAAGTAATATGGAAGTGTGACAAATTAAATTGAACTTGGAGAACTTGACAATTACGTCTTACGAGAATACTGTCGTGAGAAAACTAAAAATCGTGACTTGAAAGCAAGAAACGTCTTCCTAAATTCCCCAATAGATATCTGCATGATATTTTTGGTTGTAGTTGTTTTGTTTGGCGCAGAACAACTTCCGAGAAGATTAGAAATAGTGTGATTTTGTGGAAATATGAAATTTTCAAATGAAACTTATGTGTTTGTATAGATTTTAGAACTTAGAACAACGATACTTAATACAATTTTTTTGTGAAAATGATATTTTTATGTTAAATGAACTAAAAGATAAATCTTGAAACATTACACCAATTGTAATAAAAAGTTATGAAAAAAAGTTCTCATCAAATATTCAAGTCCATCTCACCTCTCACTATAAAAAAAAAGACAACAACGGTCATTTTTTCTCTACCACTTTCAAGATTATAGAGATTAAGTATCCATATCGTCAAGTTTTATATTTTTCGATATTAGTGTAATTTTTGGTTCTATTGTAAGGTGATCAAGTAGACCCAAAACAAAAATCAGATAAATTTTCTATAGAAGAAGATACAAATTGGGTCACAAGTTAACTTTTGATGAAACCTCTTCTTATTTTGAATATGATATCGAGAGTCTAGAAAAGAGAGAAGAGAGATTAGAAGAAAATAAGGATGCACCACAAGTATCGTATTTGCTCCATTTGACCGAGCGTCCAATGACAATCAAGCTCCCATATTTGGACAGTTGTCTAATTCTAGCAAGATTATTACTTTTGGAGAATTTTCAAAGAAGTCAAGCAACCACAGTCCGGAGCAACCTATGAAGTTCATGGAGCTTCCATTCGCACAAAGTGGTGTAGTGGAGTGTCTCAGACAAGTCTCTTTTGAGAGTTCGTTTACTTCTTACCGATAGGTCACTTGGTCAAGAGACGAATCGATCCATCCCGAATGGATTAAAATATTATGGACTTTGAATTCATTTCCAACTCGGACCACAGATTCAAGAGATTTCCATTGACAATTCATAAGTTAGTGATGATTTATTTTGGACGAACATCGTGCAACGTTGAGATTGTCTCTGAAGAGAGTTGTACTAGGACTATGGACGGCTGAAAAACAATTTATAACACCCAACTTCAAGTTGTATGGTTTAGCAACAAAAAGAGCATCATTTCAATTCTTTCTTATGCTTTTAAGTTTGCTTATATATGATGGGTATAGAATCAAACAAGCAAAGGTAGTAAAAAAGTCTCCTCATCTAGCGAAGAGACTAACGACGTGGATGATCTATCTCAAGCTGAGAGTATACCATTGGGACGAGAATTGTCACCAGAATTAAACTTTGGTCTCTGGTCATCATAGTTGTGAAAGATTATTATCTCGTTTGCGTGCCTCAAATGAATCCTTTACTTTTCCAAGAGATATAAGTGAAAATATTGTCAATGAGTGTCTATTGAGGTCGAAGAGACACGTCAATCAAGAGACTAACACCCTGTAGGTGGTTCACAAGAAATCAAAGAGATGCAATGCTTCAGAGAAACTTTACGGAGAAATTCACTTTCTCAAAGAAGTTCCAATCAACCATCCAAACATGCACCCTTGGAAAAGTTGATGAAAAGTTCATCCGTTGTAAAATAAATCTTGATATTATAAGGAGAAATGGAAAGAAGTTTTGTTGTAAAACAGTATGCTTGTGGAGCACAAGTTTTGATCGTCTGAGACTAGAACATGAACGTCAATTTCATCTGAAACATAACAAAAGATATGTTTTTCTAGATTCTAGAGGTGCCGAAAGAGCTCTAGAACACGCAAAAAAGAGAGTATATACTCTTTATAGTGGAAGTGATGTGTGTCATAAAGCTTCCAACGTTATTTTATGTGTAGGTAATGATCATCCACCTAGAATCCAAGGTGATCTCAATCTCATTCAGCCTCCACACACATTTATTTATCATAGAAGAGTGATGAAGACTTTTTGCTACAAGAATGGTTAGACTTATTTTTATTGTCACATAATGCAACTAGTTACCATCTTCTCAACAATATATCAAAAAGTGAGATGTATGATTACTACAAGATAGATATGTCCTCTCCGGCTGACGAAGCTTTTGTGCTTTTTCTTCGTTGACACAATAGTGGCGTCAGTACTATTCTTTGGTGAGAATTCCAGGACATAATAAAATATCAAGGTGTGACTTTTCTGAGCAGATGAAGAATCAACGAGACATATCACATGTAGGACCAGCAAAAAGTAACGATTTTTTATTTTTCTGATTTTGTATCATGTTGTTTGAATAACATAACTCTCAATAATATATATTTACAAGAGCAGTCCATGAGGTCCATGAGTGAACATCATCTCGAAATATTTTTGACTTGTTCATACTATATGTTTTACAGATTTTGCCACAGTTGGTTTAAAGACTCGTCGTCCTCAACAAACTGACGAACATGGTACTAGCGTAACGAAAAGAAAAGCTCTATTTTCACCCAAAGATTACGTGTATTGTTCCATAGACGAGATGGATCATGCAAAGACATGCATTCCGTATTTTTCTAATGTTTTGGAAGTTGTTGATGATTCTTCTATGATAGGAGTTCATCTTGTACATGCAGTAGTTTTCGCGAGGCATTTCAAACAAGAGTCTTCCTTACTTTAAACAATATTAAGTTTGATTCTCATATGACTCTCTTTTTGCACCGTATGATTTCTGATTTCTGTGATTTATGCACCTTTTCTGACTGAGAAAGTCTTTTTTTCATCAGTTTTATACTTGTAACTAGATAACACGATAAAAGAAACAAAAAAATATTATTTTTGCTTATCTTGTTATGTCAATAGATAGACAGACTTTTAAGAAAATAAAAGTAGGTTTTCTCATGGTAGGACATACTCACGATCATTTGATAAAATGTTTAGTAGATTCTCTATAGCTCTCTTGTCAAAGAACATTTTTATATTGTCACAACTCAGCAAAATCAATTAGACAAGCATACACTATGTGATCATGTCACTCTTCTCGAGGAGACTTACAACTTCAAATGTTTTATTGAAGAAGCACCTCGTCCATTTTGACCTCTTCATGATATCACTTACAACCAACAGTTCAAAATAAAAGATGACGAGTGTGGAGAGGATACATAGTGATAAATATTATGATAAATTTTGATGAATAACGTCGTGATAAATTTTGATGAATAACGTCGTGATAGCTGCTGATAATTGTCGAACGTTGTCACGGCGAGAGTCTTTCTTGGGGAGGGCGGACCTCCTGCTTGTATTTGATCAGAGAAACGACTTAAAGGGAAAATGGATTGTTGCTGGCGATGAGATATTAAAACCCTGCTTCTTACCGCCACCAATTACAAAACAAACACTCAAATAGACACCCAGTAGACACTCAGGTGCACAAATAGATCTTTCAGGATTCAGAATAACTTTATTTCAGTTTCAATTGCACCCTCAATTTCTTCAATTGTAAGGAAAATATCTCTCTCGTCCTCTCTTCTGCGTCTCTATCTCCGTCTATCACCTTTCTGCCGACAATCTACCAAGTTCACTTCAATCTCAATCTAGAAATGAAATTCAGACCCCTGACTCTTTTTCCTCTCCTTGCGTCATGTAACAACCCAGAGAAACACAAAGTATCGGAAATAGTAAATTAAGGATCGTTCCCACGAAGATACAGTTAACAATTACACAAAACACAGTACTACAACGTCACAATGATAATTCAAATGGTTTTCTGTTATTCTCACGGAATGGAATAATATCCGGATGAGAGTTTAAGTTTGATAAGAAACCAAACCCAAGCACAAACCTGATAAATCGAATACAAACAATAATGAAATAGTTCTTTGATCAGGGACCTTTCCAACAACACAAATAGAAGATTCGAGAAGACAAATGTGTGGGTAAATGAGATAGCAAAATACTGCTGAAATGTTACTAGAGTTCGTCTGAAAAGAGAGAAGAATTCTGATTTCACATCAAGGTTCAAAGAATAAGCCCCTACTCTTCCTAAGAAATGTTCTTCCAACTAAATCCTCACTCTTAAGAATCCCACTTATTTGAAGAAGGCAGACTTAAGACGAAGCCACCATCATCCGAACTCTTCTTACAATTTAACTTATGCTTCTCCACTTCACAGTAACTAATATGTTCTCAGATCTTCGTTCAAAAACTTTCGAAGTATACAGTCTCAACTTCGGCCGAAGTCACCTTCGGTCAAAATTCTCCACTGAAGTCACTTCGTCCAAATGTAAATGATAAAGGCCTTCGTCAATCAGAATTACACCTGCGACAGCAAACTACGTCCTTCGTAGGTAAATCGCCTTCGCCCACTTTCATTCACACACTCACTCCACAATCTTGCGCAATCGAAAATTAAGAAACAAACACTGAAAACATGGAAAAGGTAAAATGACTGAAACTCGCATCGCTTATATACTCCTTCGCCCTAAGATGGCGGATCTCATTTCCTACAAAAGATGGTCACATCTAGACCGCATGATCACGACTCCCCAGTTGGCGGAACCGCAGTATCTACTCTACCTAACTGTAACTTCTGTCCTAAACTGCATAATGTAAACTTAACCGTCTCCCTAAGCTCCTTCAAATCTCTAATGATTCTCTCCGCTAGTCTAACTATTCTGCTCTTCGCCGAAGGATCTGGTGCTACTGTTAACTCTGCCCGAAGCCGCTGGAGAAGCTCCAACTCTGTCCCATCAAGTTCGGTGGCGAAGTATGTTGTCGTGATCTCATCCACCTTCGTTCGAAGTTCTTCTTTCTAAGTCTCTTCCCCCGAAGGTCTTCTTCCGAAGTCTCTTCTTAAGAAGTCTCTTCCCCTTATGCAGTCGCCTTCGCTTGAGAAACCTTCTTGAGTTCTTCATCCTTAGTCACTAGCAGTTCTTGCAATGTGTCTCTCTATGACTTCATGTCGTGAAGTCTCGTAGTCGTCAAGTTCAACTTCACCTCCAAGTTTAAATATGACACGAAGATGGTGATGAAGTACAAAGTACGAAGTTGGAAATAGATACGAAGTTGAAAATTGATACGAAGTTGAAGTAAGGTACGAAGTACGAAGTTGAAATTCGAAGTACGAAGTTGAAGTCCGAAGTCCGAAGTTCGAAGTTGAAGTTCGAAGTTTGAAGATTGTACGAAGTTGAAGTTTGAAGTCCGAAGTTGAAGTTGAAGAAACTTCTTGAAGAACCTCCTCACATATAGTTACTTTCTTCAAAACAATCTTCGCTGAAGATCAACTTCTTCGTCAATTTCTCTCTCGGTCTCTTCGTCTTTTCTGACACTGTAGACATGATATGACAATGACTTAACATCTTTCTCATATATCTTCATGACTTTGTCACACATGCCGTAGTTAGAGTTTTTCTCAGCCTGACGAAGTTCTTCTTCGGCCGAAGTACGAAGAAGTCATACCCCACCAACTTCATCGATTCTTAAATCCTTGATAACTTCGTCATTCGGACTCCGTTTTTCTCGCATAACATATCGTTAGAAAGCTCTTCGTCCCAAGAATCCATTCATGAGGAAATCCCATCCAAACTAACTTCACAACTTTGACTGATTCTTCAAGAGCAGATCTTCTTCACTAAACTTCCTAATTAACACTACTCTACTTCTATCCTCTATCTTTTACTACCTATTCTTCTTATTTAGTCTACAACTAGTCAATTAATTAACAAAAATGAAAAATCAAGGCTTCACACGTCAACCTCCCAGCTGAAAACTCTCAGAAATTTTATTCCACAACGATCAAAAGTCTCACACAGATAATCAAACTGCTCTCCGCTCAATAGACTCCCTCCTGAAGATAATTTTCTCCAAACAGGCTGTCAGATCCAGTTCAAGCCCTAAAGCACTTGGCCTTCTCCTTGCGACGGCCTCCTAATTCTTCCCCCTCAGAAATTTGATCTCTCCTCCCTTCCAGCTTCTCCTGCGCGTCCCGATGACCTCTCTTCTCCCTCTGTGTCAAAAAGAATCCCTTCCTCCCGCGGCCGCATGTTGATTAACCTAAAAGGTAAGTCCTCAGCTAAGCTGCCCCCCTGCTGTCCTTATAAGCAAAACTGCTTATCACAAGCAGGCCCCTAGCTAAGCTGCCCCCCTGCTGTCCTTACGTACAAAGCCTTAATTACTAAACCAGCTCCTTTTTTAATAAAAGCTTCACAGCTGTCTTTATAAAACCGACTCCTTCATTACTAAAGGCCTCACAGCTTCCCTTGCCATTGCTAAGCTAACTCGATGATCAATTAATTGATTAATAAAAGTTTCCCGTGCTCTTGATGCCATCTTGATGCCATCCTGAATATACTACAAGCCATCCAATGTAGGCCGAAGCCCCAACACTTATGAGGCTGCCCCACAGGGCTTACAGCCCCCCCATATGCGCACCAGGTATCTCCCATAGTATATTCAGGACATGCGGAGACTTAAGCCAGGAAGCCCACGATTAAGGGAGATACCGGTCCCCCGCCCCTAAGTATACAGGACATGGCTGCATATCCAACATAGACTCCCATCCGGGAGACCAACATGCCGGAATAGGAACCAGAGGCCAGGAGGAATTGATCCTGAGACCACTTTCTCCCTAGGCAGGCGCCCTATCACTGGGATGGCCTTTGGTTCAGTTCAAAAAGCTTTTACAGTCTGTACATATGCTTTACTAAGAAAATCTTTCTGTAAAGTCTTTACTAGCTTTCTGTATGCTAACTTCTCTATACAACTCCGTTTTAAACTAATAAAGAGTCAAAACTATAGTACTTGTGAACACCTACACACTCATGCAATCAGATTCTGAGTTCGAGTCATGAATCAGAATCGACGGATTTCTCTCTTTCGCATATTTCTTAGTTTAAAACACGTGCTAACTATTACTTAAAGCACTTTCTGTCAAAACTAGAAGTACGACGTCGCTCTCCTCGACGAGCTCTACATTCTGGGAACTTTCGCCCTCTTTAGGGTGATATTTCAACCCAAGCTAGGGGGCAGCTTGTCAAGCACCACCCCAGCTTAGCTCCTGCCCAGCTTGATAAGCTACAGGGCAGCTTCTTTTACACAACAAGGAAAAGATCTCTTTGCAACTAGTTTTCACTGTACAGACCCATGTACAACACGACAACGTAGTGATAACTCTTGGTGAACTTGAACGACAAGTGTTTTATGAAGGAAGACCACTGTATGCAAGAACACGATACGCGATATCAAGAAGTATTACATACGATCGTCTACAAAAGATTGGCCGCGTGGTTTCAACAAGAAGGCTGCTCCTTCGTGTAACACGTGTTAAAAAACTCCCAGTTTTTGATATTCGCCTATGCACACATCACAATCTAAATAGCATATATGTATGTCCCCTGAGTTGATAAAAAGGTATAAAGCATCAGCCCTAGGCTTTCTCCGGATTGCTTTTGCTCAAAGAACAAGGTGCTTATAATGGAATTGTTACGCAATGGTGTAGAGTAATAGGGCGTGTCAAAGCTAGAAGCTTTGGGAAATATTCGTCTCTCACAAGCAAGTGTTACATCTGCGGCCAAGATGTTTTAGATAGCTATTTCCAGAAGTAGTCACATGAGTTAGTGGTGTATGACAGCACGTTGGAGAATCAGCATTCTACACTTTGTAAGTTCTGCCGAAGATGGTTCGGGCCTTATACTGTACTAGATGTTTATGAAAATATCAATTATAGTTTATGGGAGCTAGATGGTGGTTAGTTTTGAAGCTATTTGTGGCTAGAGATCATCAAGGTCACCATTCCTTCAGAGTGACTGTATTCACTGACATCAAAATATTTCGGTTTGGGAGCTTCTTCCAGTTCAGATTCATCTTCTAGAAGATCAGCTAACTGGTCTTCTGAAGAGAAGACTGTACTTTCATCTTCTAGAAGACTAACTAACTGGTCTTCTGAAGAGAAGACAATACTTTCATCTTCTGGAAGCTCTTCTTCCGTAAATTCGTAGCACTCAATGTATCCATAGATCACTTCTTCTGCCTCTTCTGATGCATCTATAGTACACAAGTTATTCACAAACTCATTATATCTTCTATCACTATCAGAAGATGCAGCTGAGTTCTCTGACGTGTACCACTCAGTCGTAGAGGGAGTTTCACCTTGATGTCCAATCTTCATCCAAGAGAGTGAGACTTTGGACTTCTCACCCGGCTTGGGTGTAGGATTGAGAAATCTCAAACAATATCTTCTCCAATCGGTTTTTACATTTGCAGCATACAACCAAGGTCTTCCTATCAAAACTTGGTATCCAACCTTAGCTACAAGTCGCAAAATAATATAAGTGAGGTAGAAAGATACTCCTCCAATTATCGTCAAGACATCTTTCAGTTGCCCCAAGGGTCGTGTTCTGGTCTGATCCGCCATTCTGAGGATCCTCGAAGTAGACTAGAACTCAGTCGACTCCTAAGGCATGTGCAGTTTCTTCTGTCATGATGTTAACTCCAGAGCCTGAATCAATGAGCACCTTCTTCAAAAGATAGCCATGGATCTCCATATCAAATTCTGGGGCTCTCAAGTCCTCATGCTCTATCCTCAAGATCGGGGTGCTCTGGAGAAGTTTCGTCTTTCTCCTCTTCCTCGATCCTCGAAGTACAAACTGTAACAGCTTTCTGTAACCAACATTATTATCCAAAAGCTGTTGGAAGGTTACATCCGTCTTCTGATTCCACAAATCTCGTAAGGGGATCGTTTTAGAAGAGTGATTGGTGTTTCCAACAGAGAAGATGTAGGAGCTGTTTTCTTGGGTGGAAGATCCGAATGGTGTCTTCCTTCAACCGAAAACTGTTCTTATGAGATAAGGACTATCTTGGTCGGTGGAGGAAGTTGCTGCATGATCTTCTGTCGCTTCTCTAGCTCTTCGTGCATGATCGTTTTAACTTCTTTTCTAATATCAGGAGCAAAGTACTTCAGATCTTCTCTGTCGTAAGCAAGAGAAGAAGGCTACTCAGGGGAGGGTGACCTCTCCTTATGCTGCTTTTTCTTCTTGATCTCTTTTCGATGAGATTCTGACTTCCCTCTGCTTCTGATACTCATCTATACTACCTCATCCATGACCTCTTCTAGAGGCCAGCTATCTGAATCGAGGCAAAGGTTCGAATCAGCACCATCCGCCAAAGTAAAAGACGATGCTTCCTCAAGTGGCTTCGTCTTCTGAGCTGCAGTCATCTTCTATAGCTGAGGCTCCTTTCCTACGTGCTTCTCAAGGTCTGGTTCGTCTTCCTCTACGTGTAGACAATCTGTGCAATCCTCATGATCTTCTTCTTCTACAGAGATATGTTGTACCACTGCTAGCTCGAGCTTAGAAGCTGATGCAGGAGGTGTGGTCTTTGCATATCTAACAATTTGTCGCGGGCGTAGGAGGACCACCAGTGTCCTATCTCTTCACAATTGTTACATGTTCCAATAAGAGAGTTTAGAGGTCGTTGTGATGAAGAAGGTTGTCAAGGCATCTTTGTCTGTACATTACTAGCCTTGTCTCTAGGAGTATAACGATTATATTGAGCAGGAGACGTAGGAGTGAATGGTTGTATCGTCTCGATCCTATAGCAGATTCTCTACTAGGATTGTGTAGATATCCCTCATCGTCTTCTTCCTAGCCTGCCCAATTAACAACTTGGTCATGCATACACTGATCTCTAGTATGTCCGGAAGAGTTACAAAGGTTGCACCAAAGGTTTGGCCGGGAAGCTATAAGTTGCTTCCGCTTGTCCTTCTAGTTCAGAAGATGAACTTTCAGGTAGACAAACTGCTTCAGTACTTCATCAATCCGAGGATCAAGTTCAGACTGAATGATCTGAGTTTGAGGAATCTTCTGCACAACTTCTTCCTTAGATTGTGTCTTCTCCTTCTTCTTCTTCCCTGTCTTCTTCTCTTGTTCAGATTTTGATTCTGAACTTTTGACAGTGGATTCTTCAGAAGCAGATGATGCTTCCGGAGCATTGTTATTAGTTTCGGTGGACTTGGACTTCCTAGAAGAATTCTTCGACTTTTTGGACTTCTTCGAGGTCTTTTCTTTGTCTTTCGTCATATTCCAGGTGATGCTCAAGGTTTCGTATTGTTCTGGATGCTTCTCTACTTCTACTAGATCATCACCTCCTCCTCTTCTACAATACAACTCCATATCCTGAGACAATCCTCCCAAGTATCAGTCCACGGCTTGTTGAGCACAGTAACCACGTCTTTATTGGCTCTGAGAGATTTGATCCAGGAGGTCTTCAAACCTCTCGATGTAATCCCGCAATATCTCTTTCTTCCATTTGAATCTTTGAAGTTCTAGGAGAGACATATTGTCATAGCCCACTCCTCTGAACCAAACAGGTTATGGTGTGGTTGAAGATATGAGTGCTCGGAAAGCTAACATCACGTTTGGGCAACTGATTGCGCTCAACCTCAATTTATGAATGGAACTAAGAGGAGGACTGAGTTCTAAGAGAAATAAGAAGAAGAAATCTAATAACAAGACATCAATGCTTGTGGGAGTTGATGCTTGTGGATGTGTTGTAAACCTTCCATGACTCTTTCGGTCAACTACCCCCCAATTTTTCAATCTCTATGATAGTCATCTATCAATCTGTAACATGGTCAAGTCTGTCTCTCACTCAAAAGTCACCTCTAATGACTTTGATGGAAGCACACCATGAACTTGAAAGGAAAAATGTTATAAAATCATTCACACACTCATAAACTCATCAACTAAAGTTCTCTATTCTAACGACGTCTCTCAAGTTTTCACATGCTAAAAAATATCACATACTCTCTATATTGATCAAGTTGTCATTACGATGATGTGAAAAAATGGATGAGGAGCTCTTCTCTACTCTTCTATTTATACATTCTAGGTTTTTACTTTGGTACCCTTTGGTAACTCAGCCGTAACTAATTTTACCAGATTTTACTAAAATTTTACTTAAGAGAAAAACATTAATCAGGTGGGCTTCTTATCTTTTCACATGGGCTTATTCTTTCAAAGTCAACAACTTCTAGAAAGATTTTTGAATATTCTCCAAGAATCTCAAATTTCCACTCCTCTCTACACTAGGATCCACTAAAAAGAAGACATGTAGAATCTCTTCTTGTTTTTAATGCCCACAAAGTCCACAACTTTAATCCCACCACTAATATCAAGTCAAAAAGAAGATAAGGGATACTTTCCACCTCCTTTCTAATTTTTAGACAAGATGACAAGATAGTAATGCTCACTCTTTAGGAAATATCTTAATTTTTCTCAAAATTTCAACTAAGTTAACCATAACTAACTTCTAGCTAGTCATGACTAACTTGATATCTCCTTAAAATATTGGGCAGCAAATAAACATTCTCCACCCACTTAGTTTTAACTAATCACCTAACTAATAGACCAATTTCTTGTGTGTAACATAAGTCGTTACATTTTACCTCCGGACTAAATTCTCTCTCCGTCCTCGGAGTGAAGAGAGAACTTTCGTCGATGAAACAACTTCAACTTGTCATGATTTACTCGCTTGAATCTCCTTTCTCTCAACTCCAGAAGGTCATATGTGAAGTTGCTCCACACCTTATGTACAACAAAAGGACCAAAATATCTAGGAAGAAACTTCTTCCTAGCCCTCTTGAATCTGATAATATCATATAACATTAGCAATCTTCGATTTGAAAAGGTTTTACCTCCCTCTTGTCTAATCGTTTGTTATAACTCTTTTGATACGTCTGAGCTTGTTCCACTTGGATCATTGCTACCGCTCGAGTCTCTTCCAACTCCATGACTTGCTCCTTTTTTGATCTGATCAGGTCTTCTCCTCTCGACCACTTTAACTTTCATTGAATAGTTTGAAAAGTATCCTATTCAAATTGGATCGGCAACTTGGACTCCACTCCATAAACAAGTCAAAATGAAGAATATCTAGTGGAAGTCTTTGTTGTCGTTCGATACTCTCATAAGATGACATATAGTCTCTTATCGCAAGTATATTTCGCAGTCTCAATACTAGCATGTTTGGCGAGCATCAGACGAAGTGTAAGATTGGTTTTCTCTGCAAGACTACTAGCATTTAGTTTGTATGACGTCGTTGCTCATTGCTTGATAGAAAAGTGTTGCAGCATGACAATAGTCATGCTCCCTACAAACTCTCCTCCTCTATCTGAGACCAACTCTAACGGACATCCAAATCGTATGATGATCCTCTCTCATAAGAATCTACTAACTTCTGTCTCATTAGTGTCTCTCAAAACTGTAACCTCTACCCACTTGGTAGAATAGTCAGTGGCCACTACAATGTATCTATCGTCTCCAAGTGTCTTATTAAGAGGACCTACAAAGTCAATACCCCACTTCTCAAATAGTCCTAACATTGGAATTGATCTTAACGGAGGTGTTCTAGTAGACTTCAGAGCAAATTCTTGACATACGTCATAAGTTTTGCAATAGTCTAAACACTCTTTGAACATCCCTCTCCAGTGATAACATGCATCCAAAATCGAAGGTTGTTATCTTATCGACAAAGTGACTGTAAAGCCCACTTTTTCATTTTTTTTATAGAAGAAGATCGAAATGTAGAAGTTTGTAGAAGAAATAATGAAGTTAGAAGAAGAATAGCTTGGTTTTTATGAAGAAGAGACTTCTGAAGAAGAGTCTTCGGAAGAAGACCTTTTCAGGAAAGATCTGAGGCTTCGAGGATGTATATCGTCAGTACACTCTCTTCACGAATAGTCCGAGTGAAGACGAACTACCTACCCAGAAAGAGACAGGGGCGAAGGCCAACGTGGGCGAAGACAACATTGTGCATGCCTTTGTCAGGTCAGAGGACGAGCAAACAGAGACGACTTCGGCACGTGTGAGAGTTTGAACCGAACTATATACTAGGAAAATCGACTCATTTCTCAAATTCACTGTTAACGCTCAGCCTACTCTCCAATTGCGGACGATCAGTTTGGGCGAAGACTATCCATTTAGACGAAGACAACCAGTTTGGGACGAAGATCAGCTTGAGCGAAGACTAGTAGTTTTAGACGAAGTTTACCTCAGCCAGCTTAACATCCTTCGTCTGATCACGATGTCTATCGCGACGAAGTTACCGAGGATTAGAGCCTTTGAGTTAGACCAAGAGGAATTAGTGCGTCTTCGGCCGAAGCTGAAGGAGATAGGTCTTAGCTTCCTAACCCTAGGGGGCTGGACGAAGGTGTCTGGCAAATTTATTAGTCAGATTCGGATGTGTGAAGACCACGGAGGCAAAGAACTATATGCGCGACCTGGCAACTGGACTGTCGAGAATTGGGAGAAGGTTCTGCTGGATGAAGCTGGGACGAAGGGTGACATGCTTTTCGACAACGCGTCAATGAAGAACCTGGTCAAGGAGGACCAGAACTACGGGGAGCTCTTCGAGCATCCGATGCATCCAATGAATGGATACAAGTTGTCCGAGTACAGAGATCCCGTGAAGAGGAAGATTGCGGAGGCCATCATGCTAATTTTGAGCCCCCGAAGAACAACTTACCTGTCGACTTGGAAGGTATGCTTCTTCGAACACCTCTTCGCCGAAAGACGAGCTTACTGGGCGAAGATATTCCATGACGAAGTCCAGCGCCTGTTTAAGAAGCAGGACTATGTGTATCTGGGAGGCTTTGTCAGTATCTTCTACTTTGGTATGGGATGGCTGAAGGAGAACGAAGCTAAGCAGTTGGGCTTCGGCGAAGATGAAGAACAAGATTTTTCATCACCCGTTCGTGAGGACGAAGAGAGACAAGCCGAAGAGGTTCAGCAACTGGGATCTTCACCGAAGACAATAGCCGAAGATACTCAAGAGGCGCAGCAGGCAGCGACTGTTCAGGTAACGGTCGAAGATGAAGAGAAACGACGTAGCAAGAGGAAGAAGCCTCTTCCGACTTCGCCCATGGAGAAACCGAAGGCTCAAAAGAAGGTAAAGAGCACGAAGAAGGAGACAGTGGATCTGAGCAGCTCAGGAGCAAAGATTGAAGGCGAAGCTGTCTGCGGCGAAGGTACTTCGGCCGGAACAACCTTAGGTAATGTTGATCTCTTCAGGACAGCAATGCTCTATGGCGAAGAGGTAGTCGTCCCGATCCTTCGACTTTTTGAAGACAACAATGAGGATTACGAGAAAGAAGTGCAGCGGAAGGTGACATTCCCAGAGATGCTGGCGGAGTTGCATTTCAGTCGGGGGACTTGGCAGCAGGAGAAGAACAATCTTCGCGAAGAGGCCCGGAATGCGACGAAGTTGAGGTTGGAGTCGGAGAAGGAGCTTGAGGATCTTCGGCGCCAATGCGAAGAAGTAAAGACTGCCTTGGAGGGTAAGGATGAAGAATTGAAGGTGTCGACGAAGAGCTTCGCCGACAGTGTCAAGGAGTTGTCTTCCCAGGTAGCTGAATTGCAGCGAAGTTGAGGTGAGTTCCAGACAACAGTCGCAGAACTCACTAAGGAGAATGAAGACTTGAAGACGAAGGTAGCAGACTCCGAAGACCTTCGGAAGAAGTTGATGCCTGTGTTGTCTGCGTACGTGACTTCGGGGCTAGATGTGGATGAGCTTGGTCTTCTTCGAGCGTTGAAGGCGGAGGTGGTACAAGCAGAGGCTAACCCTGACGGTGTGAAAGCGCGCCTTTCCAGACTTAGACAGAAAGTAGATAGGGAGATAGGCGAGATGCGAGCGAACGTGGAAGTTCAGTTAGAAGAGTTCAGGGCACAGTTAGGCTTAGGAGTTTAGATTCAGTTGAAGCTGAAGATGATCGTAAGACAGTGAAGGTCTTCCGCCTTCGTAGGAAGTTAGACAGTTAGCGCAGTTAGAAAACAGTTAGGTTAGGACGAAGTAGTATATAAGCAGCACGATCCACAGCCCTCGTGCCTTTTTCATGTTTTCAGTTCTTTATTAATTTATTTCTATTTCCCAAAAGTGCGGAGCGATGTTGTGAATGCTTTGGACGAAGATATTTTCCTCCGAATATTCGGTGTTTACTGTCACAGGTGTAATTTTCTGATTGACGAAGATCTTCGCCTCTAAACTTGAAAGAAGAGACTTCTGTGTAGGAACTTTGAAGACCTTCGGCCGAAGTTGAACTGTAATCTTCGTGTAATCTTCGTGAAGAGTTTCTAAACGAAGATCTGAGAACAAATCAGTTACTGTGAAGTGGAAGAGCATAAGTTAAATTGTAAGGAGAGTTCGGATGATGGTGGCTTCATCTTAAGTTTGGCTTCTTCAAATAAGTGGGATTCTTAAGCATGAGGATTTAGTTGGAAGAACATTCCTTAGGAAGAGTAGGGACTTATTCTTAGAACCTTGATGTGAAATCAGTATTCTTCTGTCTTTTCAGAAGAAGACTAGTAACATTTCAGTAGTATTTTACCTTATTCATTCATTCACATTTGTCTTCTCAATCTTTTGTATGTTTGTCTGAAGGGTCCCTGATCAAAGAACTATTTCATTGTTGTTTGTATTCAATTCATCAGGTTTGTGCTTGGGTTTGGTTTCTTATCAGACTAAATCTCTCATCCGGATATTATTCTATTTCGTGAGAATAACAGAAAACTATCTGAATTATCATTGTGACGTTGTAATACTGTGTTTTGTGTAATTGTTAATTGTATCTTCGTGGGAACGATCCTTAATTTACTATTTCCGATACTTTGTGTTTCTCTGGGTTGTTACATATAGAAACATAAAACTTTTGGCACCGCTGCCGGGGATACAGATTTAACTTTTACTTTGAATCCAGTAAGTTGTAACCGTCGACATGTATGTCGGGGGGAGCACGAGCGCCTTCTGAAGAAGATCAGAGGACGGGAAGGACCAGGCGAGCGCTGAAAAGAAGATTGGTCCGCGAACAATTGTTGGAAGAAGTCCAACGCCAGAAGGAGGCAATGAGGAAGCGAAGACGTCAAACAGCTCAGAAGTGGCAAGAAGTGAAAAATCTCTGAAGGAACTTCATCTTCGCTTGAAAAGAGTTCAGTACCTATTTCACCACGAACGCGTTACGAGAAAGACGAGCGCACATACTTGAAGAAGAAGGGGGATATCGAATCTCCATACTCGAGCGTACGGAGTGGAGAGAGTTCACCTAAAGACGCATCATGGTTACCATTTCCTTCAAGGACCACAAATTTGCATGAATCTCTGTTTGAATCAACAAGAAAAGAAGAGGGTATTCAAGCTGAAGAAGAGGAGACAGATAGAGAAGAATCACCTTCACTTCGAAGAGTGGAGTTGTTTCAATCTTCATCTTCGTCTTCATCTTCAGGATCAGCACAGTCAGAATCCAACATTTTGACAACTCTTGTGGAAGATCCAAATCCGGACGCGGAAGCGGCCTTGGAGCTGATCGTCAAACATGGGCTAGAGATCACAAGCTTTGTAGACCTCTTGAAGAAACAAAGAGTACAAGAATTAATTCGAGAATTATTACCATTGGGATCACCTGCTCTTCAAATCCCAAGTCTTAGACCTCAGGGTACTCCAGGAGTATCGCTCTTTAAGATACGAAGTCAAGAGGCCTCTACCTCGTCTTCACCCAAAAAGGAACATGAAGTAAGACGAGGAAATATTCACTCCGTTGAAGAGCCTTCGGCCGAAGTAACTTTGCCCGAAGTGAACCTCCCAAATATCCAAGTGGGAACAGCTGTTGTGAATGCTCTTGCCAAGTTGACACTTCGACCATTAAGCAATTTGTCGAATGCAGGATCAGTGAGGATTTCAAACTTGACGGTACCAACAAGACAAGGTCAAGTACAGCAGACAACAGTTCCACCTTCTACACTACCGCATATAATGACAGGAGTATCACTTCCGTCAGGGGCTCCACCTTTCACTCGCCAAAATTATCCAAAATTCGGCGGTGACGATTCGGACAGTGATGGAGATGGAGAGAGTGCCGACTCATTTGTCAAACATTTTGAAGCGGTATCTCACGTGAATAAAGAAGATAATGATCCTGATCGTGCGAGGATTTTTTCCAGCTTGTTGAAACATGCAGCCGGAAAATGGTACAATCATGCCAATCTAACTCCTGCGATCTTATCTACTTGGGATCTAATGAAAAACGAATTCCTAAAGAGATTCCGGGAACTGAATTATAACAGGCATGTGTTACATAAAGTAAATAGCGTCATACGTAAGAGGAAAGAGTCCTTGAAAAGCTACGTCCAAAGATTCTATGGAATTTTGGATAGATTACCTGCCAATAGAACACACCCAGCCTACACTCCGGCACAGGCAGTAGAATGGTTTGTGAAGGGGTTACCTTCAAAGCAACAAACGTGGGTAAGACGGTTTGATACGTCAACATTGGAGCGAGCCATTGATTCTGCTGAGAATTACGAATCCTCCAATATCCTCAGCAGAGATCGTGAAAAAGTCTCAGAGTCGAGAAAGAAGAAGGATTTCAGAAAATCGAAGAAGAGTGCAAAGGATGAGAAGAAGAAGAAGAAGAAGTCAAAACGGAAACACCGAAATTCTCATCTTCGGAAGAATCCTCAGAAGAGTCTTCAGACGAAAGCTCAACATCAGAAGACGAAGATACCTCATCTTCGGACGAAGAGGAAAAGCATAAGAAGCGGAAAAGAATGATGAAGTCCAGACTTCTGATGGTGAGGAGGACACAGCCATCTAAGGACACTGCACTTGATGATCTTCTTAAGAAGTTCGAAGACCTCAAGGTGCAATTGGTCAGAACGCCCGAGAGGCAAAAATCGCCAACTACTTCACGTCCAAATTTGTGGTGTACTAACTGTGATAAACCTGGACATGCCAATACGGAATGTTTTAACAGTAAAACATCTTATAACACCCATGCAGTGGAGTGGACGCCATTATACGAACCCAATTACTTTGTAGAGTGTGAAGATGGGGTCTATGGAGTACAAGCTCAAGATGGAGCCATGATACCCACTCAACCTCAGCAATTCACGCCCATTCCTCCGGTACATATCCAACGCTTTGTACCTAGACAAATGACGACTAACGTTACCCAACGAAAGTTTGCCCCTGCAGGTTACCAGGAAAGACCACCATCTCTTGGTACATCATGTTTTAATTGTGGCACTACTGGTCATTGGGCTCCTTCTTGTCCTCATCCAAAGAAACAAGTGGGATATATGCCACTATGTGGAAAATGTGATAAGCCCGGTCATGGAGCCACAGATTGTACGAATGAACCAGTTCAGAAGACCGGAGTCAGATTTCAACCGCCACCCAACCAACAACGATCAGATGCCGGAGTAAACATGGTCGATTTGGTCGAGGATCTGAAGGCATGCGCTCTGTCAACCGAAGATGGAACTGGTTGGCCAGAAGACGAGGAGATTCTGGTGAACAAAGTGGAGACTCGAAGTGGAAAGAGACTACTTCGAAAAGGAGAGACGCTAGCAGAAGCTGCAGCTCAGGAGGCGAAGGACCTTAAAAAGACTGAGCGTAAGCAACTGAAGAAAGAGAAGAAAGCGCACAAAACTTTGAAAGAACAAGTGCGTGAAGTTGTAGAGAAACAGACGACATCGGCACAGGCGGATGATCGTAAAGAAGAGCAGAGAAAGAAGAAGACCCCAGGAACACTACCTGCGGACATCTCCGAAGAAGTAATGGCGCTACTTAACAAAGAACTGAGTACGCAAGCCAAAGAAACAAAATCTAGCAGAGAAGAGTCTGGGAAGATTCGAGCCGAAGTCTCTTCGCCCGAAGTTGATCGACCATCCGAATTGCGGAAGTTGGTGGTAGACCAACCTAAGAGGACTGTTTCAGTGATGAGCCCTCATTACAACGTAGTAGAAGATTTGTTGAACCAACAAGCTAACATAACTATCAAGCAGTTGGTTGAAGACAATAAACTGTACAGGAAGTTGTTACTGGCAGCCTTGAGAAAACCAGCAAAGGCTAAATCGAAGAACCTGCCCTCATTGTTTCAAGTTGGATTGGAGGATTTAGGATCCCCAGAAGTAGACATCGAGATAGATGGATGTCTAATAAAACATGTGCCTATAGATTCTAGTTCTAGTGTGAACATTATTACAGAAGAGACGGCGCATGGTTTGGGTTACCATAAGTTCGAATCGACACCACGAGTGTTGAGGATGGCGGATCAGAGTAGAAGAAGACCCTTGGGAGTACTGCGAGATATCCCTACAACCATTGGTGGGATAATCTTCAAACTTACCTATATTGGACTAAGACCCTTGGTAAAGTCTGGCTATGGAGTGCTCATAGGGCGACCTTGGCTGTATGGTGCTAAGGTGATTACTGATTGGTATAAACAGAAGTTGTCCTTTAATGATCCTATGAAACCAACAGATAAGAGTGTCTCTGTAAGTTGGAAGAAGATGACACACCAAGGCGAAACATCTTCAACAGATTCAGGATATACTTCGGAAGAAGACTCTTCGTCTTCAAGCAATAGTTCGGAGAATGAAAGATCAGGACCCTACATAGTTGTGAACTATTTGCAATGCTATGAGATGGAAGAGGAAGAAGAGTACGAAGGACCTGAGGAAGAATAGCAATCACAGTTGGGACAGGGAAGTTCAGAGGCGAGCCACACAGAAGGAATGGTACTGAAGTCAGCGACAGTGGATTTGATCCTCGACGAAGGGAAAGTTTTGAAGATTACAGCGAAGTTACAGGGGGTCGAATTGGAAGTGTACCATGACATGTTAACTTACTACCAGGATGTCTTCGCCTGGAAGATAGAAGACATGAAAGGTATTCCTGCGAAGTGGGGTCAACATCGAATTGACCTACTGGAAAACTCTGTACATGTGAGACAAAGACAGTATAGACTGAACCCAAAGTACTCTCTATTAGTCAAGGATGAAATTGACAAGTACTTGAGTGCTGGTATAATCTTTCCTGTCCTTAGCAGTGAATGGGTATCACCTATAGTGATAGTACCTAAAAAGAAAACTGGTAAAATAAGAGTATGTCAAGATTTTCGAAAACTGAATGCAGCAACAAGAAAAGACCATCACCCCTTACCTTTTACAGATTCTATTCTGGATAGGGTAGCTGGTCACGAGTGCTATAGTTTTCTCGATGGATTTTCAGGGTATAATCAGGTATCCATCAGAGAAGAAGATAAAGACAAAACTACTTTTACCACTGACTGGGGTACTTTTGCTTATCATAAGATGCCCTTTGGTTTATGTAATGCTCTTGCCACATTCCAAAGAATGATGACAAATATTTTTCAGGAGTATCTTAGGAAGTTCTTAGAAATTTTTATAGATGATTTTTGCATTTTTGGTCCAAGGGAAGAACACATAAATTCCTTAGCAGTAGTTTTTCAGCGTTGTAGAGATGCTCAGTTGGCATTGCATCCAGAAAAGTGTTTCTTCGCCATGTCAGAAGGCCTTTTATTAGGACATAGAGTCTCGCAGCGAGGCATTGAAGTAGATGTAGACAAAGTTCAAGTTATAGTAGCTTTGGAACCTCCCTCAAATGTTAGCGAACTGCGGGGATTTTTAGGACATGTGGGTTACTATCGGAGGTTTATCAAAAACTATGCAACCCTGGCAGCACCACTAACCGAATTGTTGAAGAAGACTACTGAGTACATCTGGCAGGAACAGAGACAGAAGGCCTTTGAAACGCTGAAGACGAAGTTGATTGAAGCTCCAGTCATGAAGGCACCAGATTGGAATCTACCTTTTCAAGTGTATGTGGATACTTCAGCATTCGCTATTGGAGTGGTGTTGAGTCAGAAAGACAGCGAAAAGAGGGACCATCCGATTTACTATGCGAGTAGACAACTTTCCGCTGCAGAGAAGAACTACTCCACTACAGAGCGAGAAGCACTAGGGATGGTGTATTCTGTCAGAAAATTTCGACACTACTTGTTGGGATGCGAGTTTGTTTTCTATGTGGATCACTATGCTTTAAAACATCTGATGCAAAAATCTGATCTGTCGGGAAGAATAGCGAGATGGATGTTGTTATTGCAGGAGTTCAAATTCACAGTTCAAACCAGAGCAGGAAAACATCATGAGAATGCAGACTACTTGTCTCGATTGAGGACGGGAGAGCGTCAAGATAATGTAGCAGATGACTTCCCAGATGAAGAACTTTTCCAGCTCACAGTTACTCCCACAAGTAGGTACCATGAGATATACAGATATTTGTATACGTTGCAGTGTCCAGAAGGAATGGATGTGGAACAGCGTACGGTGTTCATACACAAGGTTGGACCATACGAGCTGAAGAGCGGTATTCTGTTCAAGAGAGGGATCGATGATGAACTACGAAGATGTCTAGAAGAAGAAGAAGTAGGAAGAGTGGTGGATGCCATGCATTCTGAATCTGCAGGAGGACACTATGCCCTTCGCAACACAGTGAAGAAGATTTTGAATGTAGGATACTGGTGGCCCACCATGTACAAGGATGTACACGCAATCATTAAGAGATGTGACAGTTGCCAGCGAGTGGGTAAGCCTACTCGAACTACTCAGTGACCACTTCATCCTATCTTACCTCTTGCACATTCGAAAAGTGGGGAATCGACTTTGTAGGACCTATTCAGCCAGCAACGAAGAAGACACACAGAAGATACAACTTGGTGGCTACAGATTATGCAACCAAGTGGGTGGAAGCTGAAGCAACAAAGAAAGATGATGCGATAACAGTGGCAGCTTTTCTACATAAGAACATCATCACCAGGTTTGGATGTCCATTGGAATTGGTGAGTGACAGGGGCACTCACTTTTTGAACAATACCATAGAGGCACTGACAGAGTACTTTCCAGATCAAGCATCGAAAGACTACTCCGTATAATCCTAAGACGAATGGACTTAATGAGAAGAGCAATGGATTACTGTGCAAGATTCTGAACAAAGTGACTGTCAATCATGCTTATGATTGGGACACCAAGTTGGATGCAGCGCTTTGGACATTCAGAAATACAGAGAAGATAACCACACGACAGACGCCGTTCTTTTTAGCATATGGAATGCATCCCATTATGCCCATTGAGTTCGAAACCCCTACTTACAGGATTCTGTCACAGGATAGACTATCCGCAGAAGATAGTCAGCTCATCAGATTGCAAAGTTTGATGGCACTAGAAGAAGATCGCGAGGCATCTCTGGAGTAAACTAAAGACATACAAGAGAAGCGGAAGGAAGTATATGATAAGAGGTTAAGAAAAGTAGACGTGAACGATGGAGACTTGGTTTTGCTATATGATAGCAGACATATTAAGTTTCCAGGGAAGTTACAGCTACGATGGATGGGACCATACATAGTCGCACAATGTTATGGTAATGGTTCAGTCCAACTTAAAGACCTGGAAGGAAATCTCTTCGCTACTCGAGTAAATGGGGGAAGAATCAAGCGATACTACTCTTGACGTGTTCGCGGGGTCGCTCACATCTGGGGGGAGAAGTATGTAAAGCCCACTTTTTCATTTTTTTTTATAGAAGAAGATCGAAATGTAGAAGTTTGTAGAAGAAATAATGAAGTTAGAAGAAGAATAGCTTGGTTTTTATGAAGAAGAGACTTCTGAAGAAGAGTCTTCGGAAGAAGAGAATAACCTTCGAAGAAGAGTCTTCGGAAGAAGACCTTTTCAGGAAAGATCTGAGGCTTCGAGGATGTATATCGTCAGTACACTCTCTTCACGAATAGTCCGAGTGAAGACGAACTACCTACCCAGAAAGAGACAGGGGCGAAGGCCAACGTGGGCGAAGACAACATTACGCATGCCCTTGTCAGGTCAGAGGACGAGCAAACAGAGACGACTTCGGCACGTGTGAGAGTTTGAACCGAACTATATACTAGGAAAATCGACTCATTTCTCAAATTCACTGTTAGCGCTCAGCCTACTCTCCAATTGCGGACGATCAGTTTGGGCGAAGACTATCCATTTAGACGAAGACAACCAGTTTGGGACGAAGATCAGCTTGAGCGAAGACTAGTAGTTTTAGACGAAGTTTACCTCAGCCAGCTTAACATCCTTCGTCTAATCACGATGTCTATCGCGACGAAGTTACCGAGGATTAGAGCCTTTGAGTTAGACCAAGAGGAGTTAGTGCGTCTTCGGCCGAAGCTGAAGGAGATAGGTCTTAGCTTCCTAACCCTAGGGGGCTGGACGAAGGTGTTTGGCAAATTTATTAGTCAGATTCGGATGTGTGAAGACCACAGAGGCAAAGAACTATATGCGCGACCTGGCAATTGGACTGTCGAGAACTGAGAGAAGGTTCTACTGGATGAAGCTGGGACGAAGGGTGACATGCTTTTCGACAACGCGTCAATGAAGAACCTGGTCAAGGAGGACCAGAACTACGGGGAGCTCTTCGAGCATCCGATGCACCCAACGAATGGATACAAGTTGTCCGAGTACAGAGATCCCGTGAAGAGGAAGATTGCGGAGGCCATCATGCTAATTTTGAGCCCCCGAAGAACAACTTACCTGTCGACTTGGAAGGTATGCTTCTTCGAACACCTCTTCGTCGGAAGACGAGCTTACTGGACGAAGATATTCTACGACGAAGTCCAGCGCCTGTTTAAGAAGCAGGACTATGTGTATCTAGGAGGCTTTGTCAGTATCTTCTACTTTGGTATGGGATGGCTGAAGGAGAACGAAGCTAAGCAGTTGGGCTTCGGCGAAGATGAAGAACAAGATTTTTCATCACCCGTTCGTGAGACGAAGAGGGACAAGCCGAAGAGGTTCAGCAACTGGGATCTTCACCGAAGGCAACAGCCGAAGATACTCAAGAGGCGCAGCAGGCAGCGACTATTCAGATAATGGTCGAAGACGAAGAGAAACGACGTAGCAAGAGGAAGAAGCCTCTTCCGACTTCGTCCATGGAGAAACCGAAGGCTCGAAAAAAGGTAAAGAGCACGAAGAGGGAGACAGTGGATCTGAGCAGCTCAGGAGCAAAGATTGAAGGCGAAGCTGTCTGCGGCGAAGGTACTTCGGCCGGAACAACCTTAGGTAATGTTGATCTCTTCAGGACAGCAATGCTCTATGGCGAAGAGGTAGTCGTCTCGATCCTTCGACTTCTTGAAGACAACAAGGAGGATTACGAGAAAGAAGTGCAGCGGAAGGTGACATTCCCAGAGATGCTGGCGGAGTTGCATTTCAGTCGGGAGACTTGGCAGCAGGAGAAGAACAATCTTCGCGAAGAGGCCCGGAATACGACGAAGTTGAGGTTGGAGTCGGAGAAGGAGCTTGAGGATCTTCGACGCCAATGCGAAGAAGCAAATACTGCCTTGGAGGGTAAGGACGAAGAATTGAAGGTGTCGACGAAGAGCTTCGCCGACCGTGTCAAGGAGTTGTCTTCCCAGGTAGTTGAATTGCAGCGAAGTCGAGGTGAGTTCCAGACAATAGTCGCAGAACTCACTAAGGAGAATGAAGACTTGAAGACGAAGATAGCAGACTCCGAAGACCTTCGGAAGAAGTTGATGCATGTGTTGTCTGCGCACGTGACTTCGGGGCTAGATGTGGATGAGCTTGGTCTTCTTCGAGCGTTGAAGGCGGAGGTGGTACAAGCAGAGGCTAACCCTGACGGTGTGAAAGCGCGCCTTTCCAGACTTAGACAGAAAGTAGATAGGGAGATAGGCGAGATGCGAGCGAACGTGGAAGTTCATTTAGAAGAGTTCAGGGCACGGTTAGGCTTAGGAGTTTAGATTCAGTTGAAGATGAAGATGATCGTAGGATAGTGAAGGTCTTCCGCCTTCGTAGGAAGTTAGACAATTAGCGCAGTTAGAAAACAGTTAGGTTAGGACGAAGTAGTATATAAGCAGCACGATCCACAGCCCTCGTGCCTTTTCCATGTTTTCAGTTCTTTATTAATTTATTTCTATTTTCCAAAAGTGCGGAGCGATGTTGTGAATGCTTTGGACGAAGATATTTTCCTCCGAATATTCGGTGTTTACTGTCGCAGGTGTAATTTTCTGATTGACGAAGATCTTCGCCTCTAAACTTGAAAGAAGAGACTTCTGTGTAGGAACTTTGAAGACCTTCGGCCGAAGTTGAACTGTAATCTTCGTGTAATCTTCGTGAAGAGTTTCTAAACGAAGATCTGAGAACAAATCAGTTACTGTGAAGTGGAAGAGCATAAGTTAAATTGTAAGGAGAGTTCGGATGATGGTGGCTTCATCTTAAGTTTGGCTTCTTCAAATAAGTGGGATTCTTAAGCATGAGGATTTAGTTGGAAGAACATTCCTTAGGAAGAGTAGGGACTTATTCTTAGAACCTTGATGTGAAATCAGTATTCTTCTGTCTTTTCAGAAGAAGACTAGTAACATTTCAGTAGTATTTTACCTTATTCATTCATTCACATTTGTCTTCTCAATCTTTTGTATGTTTGTCGGAAGGGTCCTTGATCAAAGAACTATTTCATTGTTGTTTGTATTCAATTCATCAGGTTTGTGCTTGGGTTTGGTTTCTTATCAGACTAAATCTCTCATCCGGATATTATTCTATTCCGTGAGAATAACAGAAAACTATCTGAATTATCATTGTGACGTTGTAGTACTGTGTTTTGTGTAATTGTTAATTGTATCTTCGTGGGAACGATCCTTAATTTACTATTTCCGATACTTTGTGTTTCTCTAGGTTGTTACAGTGACCTCCACAAACAGTGTCATCGTGAAACTCATGCATTTGCTTGAACGTCTCCTCTAATCAACTGCTCTCCTTAGTAATCCATCTGCTCCTTGATGCAACAAAATTCTCTCCGCCATGGTGTAAAGTTTGCATCTCTTGATCAACGCGTTATGTTCTCGGGTATGCATACCCTCTGGAAAAGAACCATCTGCCAAAAAACTTAGATTGCTTTGTACTCATCCGATATCTCCTGAATGCTTGTAATGGTCATCAGATGCTCGTCTGGAAATGAATCATCAAAAGGTTCTTCTCCCTCATCATCATAAGCCTTCGACAAGAGATCAACATTTGCATGCTTTTTCTTTGGTCTATCTTCGATCATGTAATGATATTCTGTTAGAAAGATCTTCCAACGAGCAATATGACCTTCGGCATTAAGCTTATTAAAGATATACTTTAAAGTCTTATGATATGTGACTATGGAAAATTTTCCTCTTAGCAAGTAGTGCTGAAATTTCTTCAATCCAAGATCTGCTAATCCTTCTCGTTCAATCACGGAGTAATTATTCTCCGTGGAAAACATCTACCTACTAGCATAACCTATAGGATGATCATGTCCACCTACTGACTTAATGTACATCCGATTGCTACACTAGAGACATACAATAAATGCTTTACTCCACTCAAGTTTAGCAAGTATAAGAGCTCTCACCAATGCATTTTTTAACTCCTCAAATGCTTCCTTTGTCTTCTGATCATGCACTATCAAGTCAAAATCAACTCTCTTCTTCATGTACATAGTCAAAGCTATTGCTTTGTTCGAGAAGGAAAAGTTAAACCTATGATAATATCCATGTGAAGCCTTGGATTTCATTTTGTTAGTAATTTTGTTGTTTTTGTCAGTAAAAAGTAGAGTAGTTAGCATAGATGACGAGATAGAATAGTTTTATTTGTAGTATAGAGTTTCTTGGCTAAAGAATGATGCTGGGTGGAAATACAAGAACTATAAAGTGTATATCTTTGGGATGATAATCTGGTTGCATTCTACAAACGAAGAGCTTTTCAGAGATACCTCATTTGCTGAGAATAGATGTCGTGCGACCAAGTTATGACCTTGAGAAGGAGGACCAAAGTATGATGGAAGTTAACACGACTTCGCGATTGAAGGACAAGAGGAACTTTGCACGTCAGGAGCGAGAGGAAATAGATATAAGAGAAGTCAAAAGCAATTCACTTTTACTATTCCCACTCGTATGTTTATTGTATCGCTCTAGAATTAACGGTGAGAGATAGACGAAGAGAGACTTCAGGGAAGTCCGACTTTGTAGAAACCAATGAGGAAGAACTTTGCATTCCAGAGGTGAAGAACTTCCTGCTACATCATTTGGAGAGATGAGAGGATGCAGACTTCATGGAAGTTGCTGATGAAGTTGAAGACCATTGCGGCAAAGTGGTCAGATTTCTAGCCCTACCAGCAACAACTTGAAAAGTTGGGCATGACATTCCTGACACAGAATTGGGACATCGTGTTTTCGGGGTTGGTGATCGAGATCTTTGTCTGTCGAGGATATCCCTCGGACGACTTGAGGAGAAGATCGCAAAACTAGACCTTCTCACACTAGAGCTTCGCACTTGGTATTGACGACGCAAGACGATCGATGATCTCTTGTAAGATAGCACATGCAAGCCGTCTTCGAAGGAAGTGACGAAGTACAACAAGCTTTTCTCAATGATGCTGGTAGGGTCCAACGGGTTCAAGGTACACAGCTACATTGATCTGTTCCGAAGAGATATTGTAGTGACCTTGAACACGATCTTCAAGCTCTATCATACTTCCTACTTGACGAATTGGTAGATCCATTTCATAGAACAACTACTCGCATGGAAGAAGGCATATTGGACAAAGATCTTCCACGATCATGTGTTGAAGTTTTATAACATCTTCGACGATAGTGGAACAATGTACTTTGTAGCCTTCGCCGCAGTTTTTTTATCGGAGAATGAACTTGCTAACACTGATGGAAGAGGACAAGTATAGACCGGGGACTTTGGCGGAAGATGACTTAATGTTAGAGCTGACTTCTCAGCGAGACGGTCAGCTCTAACCTGATGAGATCAGCATGCGGACGAAGAGGAAACTGGCAGATGAAGGGGCGTCAGGAGGAGTTATTTCGCGTAGCAAAAAGAAGACGAAGAAGATGACGATTGAGATTTTGGACGAAGGAGCCGAAGATCTTCAAGCTCCGGAGAAGTCTTCCTCAGTTGAGATTGCAGGAGAGGTACGTCCAAGAGGAAGTCGAGTTGATGTGGAGCAAGAAGAGTTTGTTCTGAGAAGAATAAATTCGGGGGCAACCAAGTTGCAGACGGAGAGTCCTCAAGAGACTTCGAACTACACCGCAGCAGGACAAAACGATGACTTTGATCCACAAGGACAGAAATATGGAGAAGGAACTGCTGATGTTCGAGCAAGCCTTAGAGTTCTTGAGTGGTACAACGCTGTCTATACTCATGTAGTTGGACATGCAGCGACAGATTTACGAGGAGGAGGCGAAGGTGCTCTTGACACTGTTTGAACTCCTTAACGCGAAACACTTCGGCAGGAAGGGATGGTTCGAGGAGAAGCACCAACTTATGACGAAGTTGAAGATCACTTCGGATGAAGTGAAGAAGATGACAGTGGAACGCTGTCGCGCTACTTGGCGGCTACATGCTTGACTTCTACTCCGACGCTTAGATTTAGTAGTTCTAGAAGTTAGCCCATACTACTTCTAGTCCTTTATGTATATGTTTGACACCTTTGCATACGGTGTTAACACTATTTTGAGTCCTAGTAGGCTGATAGTATGTTAGTTATCTTGTTCAAGCATTTGTGCGCTTGTGCAAGTGACTTCTTACTTGTCTATGACGTTTAATGTACATAACTTAGGGTTTCCATGCTGATAGGGGTTTGAGCTCATGGGTTGTACTTACTTGTCACCCATGCACGCTTTCTAGCTAATTTAAGTTATTTTTCAGGACTACGTGTCATTTTAGGTAGTTTAAGTTTTACGCTGGCACTCTAGGGGGCTTGACGTGGTAGCCTATGAGTGTAGAAAAGTTACCAGGTAGTTTAAGGCACAAAAGGACAGTCAAGTGGAGCTATGAACTCCCATTGGTCCATTTTTGTCTTTTGTAAAACTCTAAGTTTAGAAACAGAGCTCTAGAGTGGAGTTCTAGCAATTGGTGAGGTATCTTCGAAATCTGAGAGCACAGGAAGAGGGAGCTCGTCGTGCCAAGCACTGTCAGTGAAATTTTTGCTCGATTTGGATCAATAAACAAGGAGTTATGCCCAATTGAAGTTCGGATTGTGCCAAAACTGCATCACTTTTGTTGATTTTGGGGTTTTCGGTGCCAATTGCAGCAGAATTGAGGAAATCACTTCAAAACTTTGTGGTTGCGTTCACTGTCAGGAGGGCTATGACTGTCCAAAAAGTTTCGAATCATTTGAGTAACTGAGTAATTCAGGGCGGCCGCTGAAGCAGAGGGGGTCTGAAAAGCTCTTAATCTAGAGCAGCGACTTTAGAGAAGGAGATCTGGAGTTCTACAAACAATCAGGAGTCCCAACTTCACAGGGATGTTCAGCATCCTGTAGACTTCAAATACTGTGAGAAGATTTGAAATTCATCGAGCCAATTCTCTGTTCTATGTCTGAATAGCTGTCTAGGTACCAGAAATTGCCATAATTCTCTTATTCAGAACTTTTCTGTCGACATCTCGGTGCTAGAATTCAATCTCAGGCTGAAACTTCGTGTGTGTGTTCAGTAGTGCCTCATTTACATGTAGGGGAAGTTTAGAAGTCTAAACCTTCATAGTTTTCCTCTCTTTGAGTGTCAAAGTTCACCGCTTAAGCCTATTACTACCAGTGAGACCTAAATTTTGCTTTTTGAACATATCAGAGGATCCTACACTCCTGTGTGAGTGTTTATAGCTCCTGTTGTGACCTGAAAACCAACAGCCAGAAGCCCGGCGCTTTCCTAGGTAGACGGATCACACTCCGACAACGCGATGGTCTATTGTAGGTGAAGTCCGAAGAGCAGGTGAAGGCTTCACATGACATCCAAGATTTACAAGCAAAGTTGAACTTAATGACTTCACGGTTTCAGGACATGAAGTCATAGAGAGATACTTTGCAGGAGCAGTTGGTGACTAGGGACGAGGAGTTGACGAAGGCTTCAAAAGCGAAGACTATTACTAAGGCAAAGATCGAAGAGCTTCGAGACAAGATGGACGAAGTACTGATTTCATATTCCGCTAACGAGCTTGACTCATCAGAGAAAGAGCTTCTTACACGACTTCGGGTAAAGAAGACCACAGCAGCAGACCCTTCGATGAAAAGTAGGATAGTTAGAGTTACCGAGAGGATAGTGCACGAGATTTGTGAGATTAAGGAGACATATATTGTTGTTATGGAGTATAGCTAGGACCTTACAGTTAGATAGTCGAGAGACTTTGGTTCTGCGAACTAGGAGATGGGATCTGACGTTCGAGATGTAATCTTTTTTTGTATGAAATGAGATTCGTCATCTTCGAACAAAAGAGCATATAAGCGATCTGATTCTCAGAAGATGTATCTTTTCCATGTTTTCAGTCTTTGTTAATTAATTCATGTTACTCAAGATTGCGGTGTGAGCGTGTGAATGTTTTGGGCGAAGGCAATTTCCTACGAAGATCGTAATTTGCTGTTGCAAGAGTAAATTTAGTTGACAAAGATCTTCTCAAGTAGACTTCGGCGAAGAGAGTCTTCGTAGTATGTGAATGAGGAATATGACAAAGATTTGAAAACAAACTAGTTAATGTGAAGTTGAAGAGATGAGTTAAATTGTAAGAAGAGTTTGGACGATGGTTGCTTCTTCTTGAAGACCACTTTTTCAAATAAGAGTGAGTCTTTAAGATTGAAGATTTAGTTGGAAAAACACTTCTTATGAAGACTTAGGATTTATTCTTGAAGCCTTAATGTGAAGTCTGTGTTCTTCCGTTTTACTGAAGAAGATTAGTAACATTTCAGCAGTAGTTTGTATTCTTCATTCATTCATACATTTGTCTTTCCGAATCTTTTATCTGTATTGTTGGAAGGGTCCATGATCAAGAACTATCTGGTTTATATTCAATTTATCATGTTGTGCTTGGGTTTGGTTTGTTATCAAACTAAAACTCTCATCCGAATATTATAGATACGGTTGATGACATTTTGGATGTAGGACGATGATCTCAAGTAGTGAGAGTCGTCGATAGGTCATTCATGGCAGTGATGGATGTAGAAAGATCGATACTTCGAGGACACTCCAAGAAGAGAGAGCGAGTAGACAAGGAAGTAGAATAGGAATGAGATGAGAGAGGCTTTGCCTCTCCATGTATATATAGTGGAGGTGAGTACAAAGGAAACTCTAATGGTGAGCTAACCCTCCAACTAACTGTAACTACCTTAACCACTCCGGCTAATGTTAGCCGTCGATCTACTAGAGCTTCGGACTATATCAACACTCCACTTCAAGCTCGTCTCTACATCCTGTACTCCTAGACAATATCTGAAAGCATCAAACTTATCTCTAGACAATGTCTTAGTGAAGATATCGGCAACCTGATCTCTTGTGCTCACATAACTGAGCTCAATCTCTCCTGCAAGGACCTTCTCTCTCATGAAATGATAGTGCACCTCAATGTGCTTCGTCCTAGCATGGAAAACAGGATTACTAGCTAACTTCATGCTGCTAATGTTGTCTGTACATACAACAACAGGATTTGTACACTCCACATCAATATCAGATAGCATACATCGAAGCTAAATCGATTCGCATGTTGCATTTGTTGCTCTTCGATACTCTGCTTCCGTGTACGACAAAGCAATTGTGGGTTGCTTCTTAGAAGCCCAGCTTATAGCAGCGCTTCCAAGTCCAAAAGCGTAACCTGACGTGGATCTCATGTCGGCACTTCCTGTGTAGCCATGTAACAACAATGGTCCACCGTATCGATAGTGAAGTTCGTACTGCACTGAGAACTTCACGTAGCGAAGGATCCGCTTGACAGCCTCCAAATGTGATCTCCGTGGTGACTGCATGAACTGACTAATCAGACCGACGGCATAGCTCAAGTCTGGTCTGGTGATGGTCAAGTAGATAAGACTCCCAACCATCTATCTATACATGCATGGATCATCTAATAACTCATCATCCTCTGCTCCTAGCTTTACCCCTTGCTCTAATGACGTAGCAATGGATTTGCAGTCAAGCATACCATATCTCTCAAGCATACTGAGAGCATACTGTCGCTGTACAAGCCAAACATCCTTCCCATCTCTAATGAACTCTACAGCAAGGAAGTACTTGAGTTCTCCTAAGTCCATCATCTCGAACTCAGATTTCAAGTGATCCTTGATCTGAGAAATAAGCTCCTCAAAGTTACCGGTAATTATCAAGTCATCAACATAGATGATGATCACAACAATCCGGTCTCGTATTCTCAATGAATACAAGATAGAGTCTGAACTACAAAGATGGAAACCAAGAGAATGTAAGTAAGAATTGATCTTTGCATACCATGCTCTTGGTGCTTGTTTCAGATCATAGAGAGCCTTCCATAACTTACATACACAAGAAGGGAACTTAGGATCCTCATAATCAGGAGGTTGCTGCATGTAGACCTCCTCCTCAAGATCACCGTTGAGGAAGGCGTTCTTGAAGTCCATCTGGTGCATCTTCTCACCTTTCTGAGTTGCAATTGCAATTGTGGTTCGAATAGTCATCATCTTCGCAACTAGAGTAAAAGTCTCCTCAAAATCCACTCCATGTTGCTGTGCGTAGCCCTTGGCTACCAATCTGACCTTGTATCGACACACGGTACCATCCGAGTTACGCTTAACCTTGAAGATCCACCTGCAACCAATCGCTTTCTTATCCTCAGGTAAGTTCACCAACTCCTCAAGTCTGTTGGTGATTAAGCGCAACAAGTTCAGCTTCCATAGCACTTACTCATTGGGCTTTATGCATCACCTCCTCAAGTGAACTCGGTTCTTGTTCTTGAAGAACATTGGCCATATGCATGGTGTGCAGCAAGAAAACCTTCACGCATATACCTACACTGGATGTTTTATCCGCTCAGATCTGCTGAGATAATTGGTGCATTAGTCACCTCCCCCTGCATCTGATCTGACATAGACGTCAAGGTCTGAGACAAAGTATGCAATGGATGTGGAAGATCCACATATTTGGATGAGTCAAACATACGTTGCAATAACACGCGCTCATCCTGTGTAGAAACTACACTAGTTCCACTAGGCTGTGTTACGTGGACTCCATATAGTCACACGACTCACGGTTAGTTTGCGAGCTGTTTGCCTTCGCGAGCTGTTTACCTTTCGAGCTGTAAACAGTCACAGGAGTCACGGATTGTTTGCGAACCCTTGTCTTTACGACCTTGTTTTACTAACGAGATGTTTTCCTTCGCACCACTCATGGTTTGTTTGCGAACCCTTGTCTTTACGACCTTGTTTTACTAACGAGTTGTTTTCTTTCGCACCACTCACGGTTTGTTTGTGAATCCTTGCCTTTACGACTTGGAATTGTTATTCGCTATTTTCCTTCGCACCACTCACAGTTTGTTTGCGAACCCTTGTCTTTACGACCTGGAAAAATTACGAGCTGTATTCCTTCGCACCACTCACGGTTTGTTTGCGAACCCTTCTCTTTACGACCTGGAAAAATTACGAGCTGTTTTCCTTCGCACCACTCACGGTTTGTTTGCAAATCCTTCCCTTTACGACCTGGAAAAAATTACGAGCTGTTTTCCTTCGCACCACTCACGTTTTGTTTGTGAACCCTTGTCTTTACGACCTAGAATTGTTATTCGTTGTTTTCTTTCGCACCACTCACGATTTGTTTGCGAACCCTTGCTTTCTTACGAGCTATTTTCTTTCACGAGCTGTTTACAATCGTACGACTCACGGTTTGTTTGTGAGTTCTTTGTCTTTACGAGATTGTTTGCCTTACAAGCACTTTACAGTCGCAGGAAGCTACGCTAGGAAAATCGTTGTTTATCAGTACGAGTTGTAATCCTTACGAGCTGTTCACCTTTACCGAGCTATTTACTGTCGCAGGTAGACAGTTTGAAAGCGAGCTGTTTAATTTGTCTGCATGTTTACGAGCTGTAATTCTTATGAGCTGTTTACTTTACGAGCTATTTACCTTTACAAGCTGTTTACCTTACGAACTGTTTACCTTTACGAGCTCTAATTCTTACTCGCTGTTTACTTTATGAGCTGTTTACCTTCAAATGCTGTTTACCTTTACGAGCTTTAATTCTTACGAGATGTTTACCTTACGAGCTGTTTACCTTTACGAACTGCTTACAGTCGCAGGTAGACGGTTTGAAAGCGAGATGTTTATCTTTACGAGCTTGTTTACCTTTACGAGGTTATTTACCTTACGATCAGTTTACAGTCACTGGTAACTACGCTATGAAATTCTTCTCTTTCTCTTCAATTTCTCTCGTTGTCTCTTGCCAGACGACGTTTCGTCTTGATTTACGGCTCGTGGTCAATGTTCAAGGAGTTCCGACTGATAGAGTAGTTCGAACCGGTTGAGAATGTGAATTTCTGAAGTTTAGGAAAAAGAGTCGGCAAGTTACTGAGGAAAAGATGAAGATAGTACTCTCAATACTCAAAAAGTAAAGCTGGTAATTGTCGATTGATGCTAGGTCGTGCAAGAAAATCCTCGGTTCTCTCCGAAGTCCTTCCCAAACACTGCTCGTGGTGCATTTCTGATTTAGAGCTTACGAGCTGTTTACTTTGCCGAGCTTGTTTACCTTACGAGTAGTTTCAAGTCGTAGGCAAACAAACCTGTTTACCTTGTCGAGCTTGTTTACCTTACGAGCAGTTTCCTGTCGTAGGTAGACGGTTTGTTTGCGAGCTGTTTCTCTTTACGAGCTTGTTTACCTTACGAGCTGTTTACTCGCGCCTCATTCCCTCTCTGTATAACAATAGACGTTGGGTCGATATTGGCCCTCGCACGAGATCACTCAACTGTCTCACGAACCCGTCCCGTGCATTCACAAATTCGCAAAAGTTTACATGGCAATCGACATTGGATGCATGTTGCAGGCATCGAGGCAGTCTATCGTCTAAATGTTTATTACATCGATCATAGTGTAAGTGCTCTGTTAGAGACGGCTGCTTGATGCGGTGATAGCAGTTTTTTGAAGTACACAAACCTAGATTCGCGCACCTGTCAAAACAGCCTCGGGGCAAAACTGATTATCGCGTTAATCTCATATTACCGGCTTCGTTAATGTGGGTGTGGTTACGGTCTAAGCCGAGGTTTTTAGTTAAACAGCACCCGCAGAGAATAGTACAGCTTGAACGGCACCATAGTCAAGTTATTTAGTTGAACAACACCCGGTGAGGTTAACAAATCGGGTACCGGTGACTAGAACCGGGAGGGCAGGGAATGCTGCGGAGTCCAGCAAGAAGCTGCTGGTTGATGTCATCTTCCGCTCTCATTGCGTCGTTGCCTCCTTTCGAATACTCTCACGCGTCGCTGGTGCTGAAGTCCGAACAAACGGGAGCGTCCTCGCCAGTGTATGATGTTGCAAACCCCATTATCTCCTGTCACAAAGATCAAAATCACGCGAAGGGTTTTCAGCGGCACTGCAGAGGCTCGAGGACAACGCTATATTTCAACTATATTAGGCATGCATGAGAATGTGACATGCATGCTTATTCACCTCTTCCATCCGAAGATGGAAGGGGGCTGCAGTAAATGTATACATTCATTTTTTATCTCACCTTTCCGACGGGAAGGATTAGGTAAGAAAAGAATGTATTTATTAATATACTATGTCTGTGTACCAGGCTCCCGCACTTGTATTGTTTAAAGCGCGTAGGCCTGCACAATATTTATGAGTTTTTCAACAACGAAACTGTTCGTGGAATAATTAACAGTTAATATTTAATATTTTTAATATTTTTAATTTAAAATATTCATATAATAGTTATATAAATATTTTATTACGTAAAGAAAACAGCTCTCCTCCCCAAAAAAAAGTTTCTCGGAACATGCAATAAATACGACCAGGGATCCGAAATTAAATGAAAAATGATAACTACCTCTCTCAGCATTAGACTGGAGACAGAATTTAGTTCTCCGGCACTTACGGCACTCCTCAAACGACATTCCGCCGTTTGGGATGCTTATTCAACTTGAAGGACGTCCATCACTTTTGTTCTTCCCTGAGTCCAGTAGACTAATCCGTTTTTTGCATCAAGATCTTGGAATAGAACTATAACTAGGTTGGATATACCCGGACTGCAGTAAGGTCCTCATAGTCCTTGATCAAGTCGAGGAGAACATGATTCTCTTTCACTAAACTACTGAACTGGTTTCTCGATGCATGATATGACGTAAGTATATACCGCAGTAAAAGAGACGAACTTAGAAACATTTCGAAACAGGAGTGAAATTTTGCTATAAAAATAAATAAATAAAATAATGCAAATTTCAGCCAAATGTAGAAGACCGCTTATAGTGAGATACAAGGCGTATTATTAATACATTCAAGGAATTGAAGAAAACCAAAAACAGATCAAGGGAGTGAGCAGCATTCTCTAGTCTTGATCACAAGAAAGCAAGTTGTCCTGTAGTACGATGAGATCAATTTCTCTTCGACTTCGTTTAAACATTCAAGATTTGATATTGTATTGTTATTGTAAACTCTAGATACATGAAAGAAAAGAGGTACTTTGTTATCGTTTATATACCCCATACACATCAAACAAATCCTTGTATTATCTTTAAGCTGTTCGAAAGTTATGTTAGTTGTTTTAGCATAAGAGCAAATGAAATCGTAATGAATTTGATTGATATATTTTAAATTCTTCAAAAAATCACGTTTATAGCATATATCACATGAATGATATGGAACATCCAGTAAAGACTTGGAGTAAATATCTACGTGTTTTTCTTCTAATGATAGTTTCTTTTGTTTTTTAGAAGTACGGTTAGATGTGTTAATTGAATTAATCTTATTCATTAGTTTGTATTATTTTATTTTATCAAAAAGTGTTTTTTTCATTCTAAAGATTTGTATTTCATATTGTTTATGAGATTGTATGATATTCCTTATAACATCTTTTGTGGATAAATATGAATATTTCTGATAGAATAATAAGAGTTCTGAATATAGAATGTTTAATTGGTGAGAGTCTATATCTTGCAAAAGATGGTTTACTTTTTTGGAGATTTAGTTTATCTATACTAGTTTATAAATTCTAGTTTGTATAGTGTTTAAGTCATTCTCATAAGTAGGATTTTTACTTATAAATTTATGTATTACTTATACAATTGATATATTTAGATGAATTAATCGTAAATCTTGCAGTTGTTTCACTATATATATAATTGTCGTTTCAAAGCGTTTCAAAGCATTTTTTGTTTTTTGTTTCTTCCAGTTTACACGTTTCTCCGTGGACTTTATTGTCTCATGCGTTTTGTGCGTTCATAGAGTTGCACTTGGCAAAGCTAGAACACGTTTCTAAAGTGTTTGTTGTTTGAAATCGTTTGATGTTTTTATTTTATGCTTTTCAAATTTTGATAATTTGGTGTTGCATTCATCTTTTGTTGGCGCCATGAGTTTTGGTTTGCCAAAGAGTTTCATGTTCTACATATATAAACCTGAAAAACAACATCAAAGAAAGCGTTGTTGGAAAATTTCATGCAATGTTGAATTTAGCTTGGAATATATACAACTGGTATTGATTTACTTTAATATTTAAAGAAAAATGCTATAAAATATAAGTTGTAAATGAAATTTATTATATATTATATACATTAAATTAACTACAATGGTGAAACTAAAATTTTGAAAAATATCAAAAATATCAATACAATAAATGCAGAAGATAAAATAGATCTTGAAGTCTTCAACGTTACATCTATTTGTGTAACTAGATTATTTAGATATAAAAAGTTCTTAGAACTTTACCGATGTTAAAAGATTAAACTATCAGAATTGTCGAGCTTTTCGATGATTCTTCCTCAGCAGATGTAGTCTCCTTGATCTGTTAAAAAGACAAGTTAGACTTTTTAAATGATGTCATTATATTAGTGGTTTGTAATATTCGATAGCGATTCTTATATTGATGCAATTAATTTGTGATGATTTGAATTAATGTTTTAAAAAATTTATTAAAAATCATCATAATATTTATACAATTGAAAATTAAATAAAGTAAAAATTATATACGTGATCAAATCCACAAAAATCACCGTGAACTACCAATTACCATGAAGGGCGATAAAGTAGAATTATTCTAAAGTTATAATTCTACTTTATCTGAAATTTTATTTTAAATTTTATTTTTGAAAATTAAATAATTCTGTTTTGAACTTACTAGCTTCGTTATCAATGTTACACTTAGTCACTAATGACAAAAAAAAATGTAAGTGAAAGTACAGAACGGCATGATTTTATTATAAACATAATATTTAAGATAAATTAATCCAGATATCTTTTAATTTTATAATCTAAATCTTCCAAGAGAAAAAGTATAGTAATTAAATAATACTAAATCACTTTTAAGTGTTTCTCAGTGCATAGTGTCCACCCCCAAGTTCCGAGTGTAGTGCTCCCACCACTTGTGGTATCTCATGCACTTCCAGACATCTTCAAAGTTCTTCATCAGGCCCTCTTTTGAACAATATCCTGTTCTTCATCTCGTAGGGTCCCGCCTGATGTATGAAGACTGTTCGCTGTTCAGCATCCATTTCTTCTGGGCACTGCAAAGTCTGTAAATATCTGTACAAATCATAGTACTTCGTAGCAGGTGCTACGGTCAGCTGAAACAATTCCTCATCTGGGAAGTCATCTGCCACTGTATCCACTCGTTCTCCCGTTCTCAGTCGAGACAAGTAATCAGCATTCTCATGATGAATTCCTTGTCTGGTCTGAACTGTGAAAGTGAATTCTTGAAGTAACAACATCCATCTTGCTATCCTTCCTGACAAGTCTGACTTTTGTACTAGATGCTTCAACGCATAATGATCCACATGAAAAACAAACTCATAGCCAAGAAGGTAATGTCTGAACTTCTTTACTGAGTACACCATTCCCAACGCTTCACGTTCAGTAGTGGTGTAGTTCTTTTCTGCTGCTGAAAGTTGTCTACTCGCATAGTAGATTGGGTGGTCTCTCTTTTCATCATCTTTCTGACTGAGCACCACTCCAATAGCAAACGCAGAAGTGTCTACATACACTTGAAAAGGTCTCTCCCAGTCTGGTGGTCGCATGACAGGTGCTTCTGCCAACTTCTTCTTCAGCGTTTCAAACGCCTCATGCTGTTTCTCGTGCCAATGGTACTCTGTCGTCTTCTTCAGCAATTCTGTCAGTGGCGCAGCAAGTATGGCGTAATCTTTGATGAACCTTCTGTAATATCCAACATGTCTTAGGAAGGCTCTCAACTCGCTGATGTCAGTAGGGGGCTGTAGGGATAGTATCACTCTAACTTTCTCTACATCTACTTCTATGCCTCGACCTGATACTCTATGTCCAAGAAGTATTCCTTCAGTCATCACGAAGAAACACTTCTCAAGATGTAATGCAAGTCTGGCTTCTGAAAGGTTTTGGCTAAACACGCTGCATGTTCTTCACGTGTGCCAAAAACACAAAAATCATCTATAAAGATCTCTAAAAATTTTCGCAAATAATCTTGAAAAATTGAGGTCATCATCCTCTGAAAGGTAGCTGGTGCATTGCATAGTCCAAAAGGCATCTTGTGATAAGCATAAGTGCCCCAATCTGTAGTAAAGGTAGTCTTGTCCTTATCTTGCTCTCTAATGGACACTTGATTGTACCCTGAAAACCCATCCAGAAAGCTGTAACATTCCTTTCCAGATACATGATCCAAATGGTATCAGTAAAAGGTAAAGGGTGATGATCCTTCTTGGTTGCTGCATTCAGCTTTCTGAAATCTTGACAGACTCTTATCTTTCCTGTTTGCTTCTTGGGTACGACTACTATGGGTGCTACCCATTCGCTGCTTAACACAGGAAAAATAATACATGCCTTTAGGTACTTATCTATCTCGTCTTTAACCATCAAAGAGTATTTTGGGTTGAGTCGGTACTGCCTCTGTCGTACAGGTACTGATCCTTCAATGAGGTCGATACGATGTTCTCCCCACTGTGCAGGTATCCCCTTCATGTCCTCCACAGTCCAGGCGAAGACATCTTGGTAATGGATCAGCATCTGACGATACACTTCCAACTCTAATCCTTGTACCACAACAGAAATCTTTAGGCTCTTACCTTCGCTTATTAGTAGGTCTTGGGATGCTCCTGGAAGGACTATACCGTCTGTATGACTGGTCTCTGCACTCCCCCGACCTAGCTGTGATTGCTATTCGGTCTCGTTCATATCTTCTTCTTCATCAATTTCATAGCACTGTAGATAGTTGACCATCGAATAAGGGTCTCCTTTCCTTCCTCCTGCGGTGCTTGTTGATGAATCAGATCCTGAAGTGTAACCCTCATCAGTCGACTCCGTTTCGCCCTGATGTGTTATCTTCTTCCAAGAAACCATCACAGCCTTATCAGTTGGTTTCTGTGGATCTTTGAACTGTAAACGGTGTCGGTACCAATCTGTTAGTACCTTGGCACCATACAACCATGGCCTCCCAATCAAAATTTGATAACCAGACTTAACCAAAGGGCGCAACACAACATAAGTAAGTTTAAAAGAAATTCCGCCTATCAAGGTGGGAATGTTGCGCAGTAGCCCAAGTGGTCGTCTTCTCGTTTGATCTGCCAGCCGTAACACCCGCTGAGTTTCTTCAAACTTACTGAAGCCCAACGCGTGTGCCGTGTCTTCTGTCATTATGTTGACTCCTGATCCGAAGTCAATTGGCACTTTCCTAATCACACAACCTGCAACCTCCACTTCCACTTCTGGAGATCCCAGGTCTTCTGCCTCGATGTGAAACAGAGAAGGTAATTTTGATCTTCTTGCTTTAGTGGGTTTCTTCAGTGCTTGAAGTAACAATTTTCTGTAAATTTTGTTATCTTCAATCAGCTGCTTGAAACTTATGTTAGCCTTCTGTGTTTCCAGATCAGCTACCACATCATAGTGTGGTACTGCCACAGGTTCTTTCTTCATAGGTTCCGGTCGACTGTGCTTCTTCGGAACCTCTTCGTTCTTGGCCGCAGTCTTGTCATTAGTGGCCGAAGTACGGAAAATCTTGGGTACGGACGAAGTTGATTGTTCTGGTACTTCAGCCGAAGTTGTATCAGCTTCTCTTGCCGAAGTTCCTGCTCGTAGTAACTCCTTCTTCAGGAGTTCGCGGACTTCGTCCGTAATGTCAACTGGTAGTCTCGGAGGATTTATGCTCTTCAGTGTTTCTTCTTCCTCCGTATCCTCCTCAACTATCTTCTTCTTGGCTTTCTCCGCAGCCTTCTTTTGCTTCTTCAGCTCTTTCTTCGATTGAGTCTTTATGGGCGCTTCTTCTGCCTTTCGCTTGGTCTTGAAAGAGCTTCTGGTGTCTACTTTACAAACCCAAGTTTCTTCTGGTGGCCATCCTTCATCTCCAACGGCTTTCCATTCTTCCAAGTCCACCTTGTGCAGTTGTGCTTCTCCAGGACGTTCTGTTTTGGGATCAAAGCGCACCCCTCTCTTCTCCACTGGTGGATTGGTACAATCTGCCGTGGCGTGTCCTGGTTGATGACATTTTGCACACAGTGTTACATAGCCTAGATGCTTCTTCGGATGTGGACAATTGGGTGACCAATGTTCTGTACTACCACAATTGAAACAAGACCCATGGGGTGGTGGTTTATTGGCTCCTGCTGGAGTCATTAAGTGTTTCTGAGACACATTTTGTGCCCTCTCTCTTGGTACAAATCTAGAAATGGATATGGGTTGGATCGGGGTTATCGGAGAAGGTTGAGGAGGTCTGGGAGATTGGGGTGGTGTTGCTTGTGGTATGGACTGCACTCCATACACATCATCTGGAGTCTCTATAAAAAATGAGCTGTAATATGACTCAAATGCGGGTGCCCATTCTACATGTGACGCCTGAAATGACCTGGCGTTTGTACACTCTGTATTGGCATGCCCTTGTTTCCCACAGGTCGTACACCATAAGCTCGGTCGTGATGCCGAAGGTGACTTCCTCCTGTCAGGAGTCCCTATCATCTGCACTTTCAGATCCGCAAACCCTTTTATCATCTCCTCCATGAGTTGATTACTATCCCCCTTTTTCTTGCCCTTCTTTTCCTTCGAGCTTTTCTTTTCCTTGGACGAAGAACTGCGTTTCATTCTTCGTTCTTCTTCGCTCGAAGAAGATGAACTCGCCGATGAAGACTCTTCGGCTTCGGCCGAAGAAGACTCATCGTCAGAAGATTCCTCGGAGGAAGAAGGTTCTCTGCGACTCTTCTTCTGCTTCTTCCTTTGAGTTGTTTTCCCTTCCTTCCTTTCTCTCTTTCCTTTCTTCTTCCCTTTTATCCATCCTCCTTTACTTCCGAGGGTGGACGCTTCAAATGCTTCTGCTGAGGCAACAACCTCTTCGATGGCGTCCATCTTTCCTCTGCGACACCAGATCTCCATCTCAATCGGTAAACCTGTAACTAGCCATTCTGTGGCTTGATCCATAGAGTATGGGTTGGCTGTACCCATCCTCGGAATTCTGTCCAGTAGATTGTAAAATCTTTGAACATAATCTTTTAGGCTCTCTTTCTTTCCTCTGATCAGTCTGGTCAGCTTTCCCAAAACTTGACGGTTGTACCCAATTTCTCGGAACCGCTCTAAGAACTTTGTCTTCAACTTGTCCCAAGTATCGATATCTCCTGGTATTCTATTTGTATGATTGTACCAGCTGCGTGCTCTCTTCTTGAGAAGACTTGGAAAGATTCGCAGACGATCGGGTTCAGCATCTTCCTTATTAGTGACAGATACAGATTCAAACAGTTTAATGTAAGCATCTGCATCCTCATCGTCATCTGAAGATCCTCCTCTGAACTTTGGGTACCCATGTTTCGTGATGGGTTGGCCTGCCATACTTCGAACGAAGGGCGCTCTTGGAACTTGAGTTGCTATCTTGGCAGGCGCTTGAATCGGCGCTGGTACTGCAGCTTGAACGAGGATAGCAGGGGCAATACCCGCAGCAGTAGCGGCTTGGGCTTGTCTCTTCTTGAATATGGACGGTCCTGTGGTTGGCTGTAAGTAAGGAGCAGCGCTGTCCTTCGGAGTCACTGGAGTTAACGGAAGGATTTCCCGCACCAGTGCTTGAGGAATAAGTTCCTGCGCCTGTAAAAGTTCCACTAAGGTAGTAACAGCTTCTACTGCCTTAGTTGCAGCTTCTTCATTCGAAGAAGTAAACTGATCTTGATCTGCAGAAGTACTTCCTACCTCTGGGTCAGGAGCAAACAACTGCGGATATAAAACAGTATTGACTTCGGGAAAAGGTTTCCACCCTACTTCACTTTCTGGATGTTCGTTCTCAGCACTTAGCCGAGTGGTAACTTCTTCGAAGTCAAGTTCTCTTTGAGCAGATTCGAAAGGGGTTGGAGGTAATGACTTTGGTGTCCGGGGTGAACTTGATTCACCAAGGCTTGGTTCCTTCCTCTTCCATTCTTTTGAGTTAGGTGTTCTCCAACCTCGTTCTCTCTTCTTATGCTCTTCTTTCAACCGACGAGCTTCTTCCAGAATCTGTTCTCGATATTCTGCTCGTCTTTCTCGCCTCCTGTCTCTCTCAGATTGCACATTTCCAAGCACGTCTGCACGATTGCACGTCTCTCTCAGATTGCACGTTCCCTCCCACTCTGATGCCACAGCTGAGACCTGGCTCTCACCAGAAGACGCTTCTGGTGAGGGAAGACGAGTCTAGTGGGTCGGAAGACGCCACGCCAGTGAGGAAGATGGGTCACAGAAGTGTACCGAGGACACCCATCTCCCTCATCCATTCAGGATCGGAGTCGGACTCGGAGGAAGACTTGCTGTAACACACAAGAAAACCAAAAGATGCTCGAAAGTAGTAATTTAAGGATCGAACCCACAGAGATGCAAGTAAAGATCATCCAAAAGTAGTAAACACATGACAAAGGTGATTCTTTATAGTTGTCTTTTATTCTCACGGGCAGAAATCAGTCCCGGTAGAGATCAAACTCAGGTCTATCCAACAAGACAGAGTTGATAATCCTGACAGACAAACATAACAGATACTGAACTGTGACCCTCAAGCTTGCTACCGGTCCTGTCTCTCACCCAGGGTAAACCTCTGATGGCCTTTGCAGAGGCGCATCATGGAACTAGGAGGCCTCGACTAAATCCAACTCTCAACATTCTCATATCTCTTCCTCACTAGGAACGAGAACTCTCATGGAGACGCAGAGATGAAAAACACACCCTTTATAGATATGGCCTAACGGCTTCCAAATACAAAGCAAAGGGAGGATGAGAGATCACTCCACAACCCCTCTATTTATACTACTGCAAATTTACCATGGTAACTACTTGTAAATCTGATTTACTGCAATTTACCGAGACCAAGTCAAAGGTAAAAGTCCTAAGTCAAGAGTAGATTTCTCCTCTTTTGACTCCACTCTAATAATTAGGATTCTTCTAGAAGTATAAAGGAATCTTTGAAAGGAATCTCGGATTGCTCCTTACAAGACAAAATACTAACACATAATTGAGCCAAAAAGGTCAACAACCCTCTTGATTGTTTGACCCTTAAGTCTCTACAACCAATAAAAATCAGTCACGCATAAGACAAGAGTGTATTATTCACATCCTTGTCATTTTATGCACAACCAAACAAAATAGTAGTTCTCATACTTTAGAATATTCTAATATTCTGTCCTCAAATACCTCCAACTCTAACTGTGACTACTCCTAGTTTATCTGTCACTAACTTAGAGTATGGTCTAGCCTTAGGACTTATTTAGAAGACTCACCACCCATAGTTATAACTATCCATATATTTACTACTATGCAACCCCTAGGTGTTACATTTACCCCCGGACTAAGTTTTCACTCCGTCCTCGGAGTGAACGATGACTTTCCTTTGATGAAAGAGCTTGAGCTTGTCGTGATTCACTCGGTCAAACCTCCGTCCTCCTAGCTCTTTCAAGTCGTATGTAAAATTACTCCACACCTTCTCGATGATGAAAGGACCAAAGTAACGGGGAAGGAACTTCTTCCTAGCTCTCTTATACCTAATGGCATCAAAAAGCATTACCAGATCTCCTTCCTTGAACGGCTTCATTTCTCTCTTACCGAGACGCTTGTCGTAATATTTCTTCTGACGTTCTTGCGCCTTCTTCATCTGAACCATTGCCACCACTCGTGCTTCCTCCAACTCCAATAGTTGCTCTCTTCTAGACTTCTCGGCTGCTGCTCCAATCGACCTCTTTAACCTCTTATGGACAGTTTGAAAGGTAGGTAAATCAAATTGTATGGGCAACTTCGATTCCACACCGTAAACAAGATGAAAAGGAGTGTACCCCGTCGAAGTCTTCGTAGTAGTCCTATACTCCCACAAGATTGCATGTAACCTCTTATCCCAGTTGTGCTTCGCATCCTCCATATCAGCATCCTTGGCCAGCATCGTACACAAGGTATGATTGGTCTTCTCAGCTAACCCGTTAGCGTTCGGTTTGTAAGAAGTTGTCACTCGCGGCTTGATGGAGAAATGTTCCAACATAGCGGTTGTGATGCTTCCCACAAATTCACCTCCTCTATCAGAAACCAACTCAATAGGGCATCCAAACCTAGTAATGATCCGTTCCCATAAGAAACGACCAACCTCTTCCTCACTTGTGGCTTTAAGGGGTCTGGCTTCCACCCACTTGGTCAGATAGTCGGTTGCAATCACGATATATCTGTTGCCACGAGGGGTCTTGTTTAAAGGGCCGACATGATCAATTCCTCACTTCTCAAACGGACCTAACACAGGAACTGATCTCAAGGGAGGAGTGCTAGTAGACTTCTTGGCAAAGGCTTGGCACACATCGCAAGTTCTGCAATACTCCAAACAGTCCTTGAAAATACCCTTCCAATGATATCCTGCGTCTAAGATTTTGAAAGCCGTCACCTTACCAGCAAAGTGACCACCACATACAGGTCCATCGTGGAACTCCAGCATCAACCTCGCAGCTTCCTCCTTGCCCACAGCTCGTCGTAGCAGTCCATCAGCACCTTGATGAAAAAGAACTCCTTCAACAATGGTGTATGGCTTACACCTTCTCATTAGAGCATTCTTCTCTCTCGCTCGCATACCTTCAGGAAATGATCCATCAGAAAGGAAATTCCACACCTCCTTGTACTCTTCCGGCACCTCGCTGCTCAACGTGATGGTCATCAAGTCTTCATCCGGAAAAGTATCATCTAATGGTTCTTCCCCCAATTCATCGTAAGCTCTAGACAACAAATCTGCGTTGGCATGCTTCCTCCCCGGTCTATCCTCAATGACGTAATCATATTCTGCCATAAGGATCTTCCATCGAGCTATCCTTCCCTCCGCGTTGGGCTTATTGAAGATGTACTTCAAAGCTTTGTGATCAGTCACTATAGAAAATTTTCCTCCTAACAAATAGTGCCGAAACTTCTTCAAAGCAAAGATTACGGCCAACCCTTCTCTCTCTGTCACAGAATAGTTCTTCTCAGCCTGCACCATCTGTCTACTAGCATAAGCTATTGGATGGTCGTGTCCATTCTCATCTAACTGACTCAAGGTACATCCAATCGCAACATTGGATGCATCAGTATAAACGATGAATGACTTACTCCAGTCAGGTTTGGCGAGGATTGGGGCTATCACCAATGCCTTCTTCAACTCTTCAAACGCCTCCTTAGCCTTCTGATCCCGAAGTATCAGCTCGAAGACTACACCCTTCTTCATGTAGTTGGTCAACGATTGAGCTTTATTGGAAAAAGATGAGATGAATCTACGATAATATCCCACCATCCCGAGAAATTGTCTCAACTTGGTCAAGCTAGTAGGAAATGGTAGTTCGACTATCTTCTTCACCTTGTCTGGATCCACTCCAATTCCATTTTTGGAGACGATGTGCCCCAACAGCAAGCCCTCCTCACATCCAAAAATGCACTTTTCTGGATTCAGAGATGCATTAGCTTGCTCCAATCGCTCTAATACTTTGATCAGATGATCAAAGTGATCCTCCTTCCGCCCATACACACAAAAGTCATCAATGAAGTCTCTAACAAACTTCCCAAGAAACGGTTCGAACACTTTGTTCATGAACCGTTGAAACGTAGCTGGAGCATTACATAACCCGAACGGCATCACGCGAAACGCAAATGTACCCCACGGAGTAGTGAAGGTCGTTAAGTGTTGATGCTCAGGGACTATATGGATCTGGTTATATCCACTATAACCGTCTCCAAAACTATACCATTCGTGACCTGCGACTTCTTCCAAGATCTCATCGATGAATGGCAACGGGTAGTAATCCTTCTTCGTGACTGCATTCAACTTCTTGTAATCCACACATACACGAAGCTTACCGTTCTTCTTCTTCACGATCACGATGGGCGATACCCATTCTGAATTCTCCACTTCGTAAATGAACCCAGCTTCCTTCAGTTTATCAATCTCTTCTTTGACGATCACTGCTGTTGGCGGGCTGATCCTCCGTTGCTTTTGTCGAACAGGTCTCGCGTCCTCCTCCACGTCGATCCGGTGCGTCTCCAATGTCACCTCCTTCAGATCTTTATAGCTGAAAGCAAACACGTGGATGTACTTCCTGAATATCTCCAAGAACCTTCTCTTCTCTTCCGAAGTCACCTTGGGACCAAACTTGATGGTTGCTAGTCTTCGCTCTAGCTCCTCTCCACTTAATTTTGTTTTGTCCGGGTCCTTCTCAACAGATGGACGAGGGAGCAAATCAATAGCTCCAATATGAGGCGTGATACAATCCATATCAAACTCTTCATCTTCTGACGTCCCCTCATCAGAAGAACCACCTGTATCTACTCCGGAGACACTTCCACTGTCTTCGGTTTTTGACTCCCAATAGTCGCTGGTTGGTCTATCAGAATCAGAAGTTACACAGCCACCACTTGAGAGAGGCACCTTCACTCGATGGTCGCTAGGTCCTATCCTCAAGTAACCTTTGTGCCATCTATCAGTTGTACGAACGGCTCTCAACCAAGGTCTTCCAAGGAGCAAGTCATAGCTGGAATCTTTCAGAATTTGAAAAGACATCAAGGTCTGTACCCCCATAACCGACACCACTACTTTCTCTAGGACTCCGAGAGGTCTCACCCTTTGCTTGTTTGCCATACCAACAATGATGCTCGCCGGTCTCGTGGGTTTCATCCCCAACCGCTTCATCAAACGTTCAGATATCGCATTCACAGCAGAACCTCCGTCCACCAATACATCAGGTACAAAGTGTCCATTCAAACGAACCTCGATCTTGGATGCTTTAGTGCATACCTCAGAGGCTTGAGCATCCACTACACCAACTCCCACACTTGAGACGTTGATCTTGCCCTTAGATTTCTTCTTCTTGGTCCTTCGCGAGCTCAATCCTCCTCGAAGCTCTCTCCTCAAGCTTGGGTTGAGTGCGATCAATTGACCCACCGTTATGTTGGCTTTTTGCGTGCCAACATCCTCCACTACGTCATATCTAGGTTGAGCAGCTGAAATGGTGAAATCCTCCATTCCCAGCTTCTTCCTAGGCTCCTTCTGAGAAGAAGACATAGTGCTGGAACGAGTGCTCCTACTTTGAGAATCCCCAATGATCATAGGTTCCTCTGAAAACCTCGTCCTCTTCCTCTCGTGAGCTAAGAGTTCCACTTGAGAGTAAGAGCATTCTCCTCTCTCATAAACGTTTGGCACTTTCACCGCATCGATTGTGGCAACTCCTTTGTCTTTGTTTTGTGGCGGGACTCCTCCGCCCATATTTCCTCTTGTACCCTCATTGTTCCGTCCTCCATTTTGGATGGAGTGTGGACAATTCCTTTGAAAATGAGGACCACCACATCCGTAGCACAAGATACCACCGAATTCATTTTGAGGCCCTCGATTGAAATTTCCTCCATAACCTCGTTGGCCTCCTCCTCCTCCTTGGTTCCTCCGCTCTTTCAACTGCACTACATTGATCTTCAGATCCGCCAACGTTTCTGTTATCTGTCTTAGTTCATCTTGAAGATTAGGCGCCGGAGGGTTGACAGCAACCACAGCAGGTGTGTTAACCACAGCAGAGGTGTTAACCACAGTAGGCGTCGGGATTCTCTGAGCAGCTCTACCACCGAGTGTAATCCCTGCAACACTTGCCGCCTTTGCTTCTCCTAGAAGAACGTCATCATCTTCCAAACTCTCTTCCATTCGAACTGCAATTTCAATCGCCTTCGCCTTAGTGGTGGGCTTCTCGTACTTCACCTGAGTTCTGATTTGAGGCCTCAAACCTGCCACAAAGTTCTTGGTAAGCATGGCCACAATTCCCACCATTGTAGCCTCCACATTATCACCACTCTTCTTCAGTATAGTCTTGAAACGAGCCTCCAACTTCTCGGTCCTTTCTGCGTAAACCCTCACCTTCTCAGCATCTCCTTGCTTCAAGAAGGTCACCTCGGTCATGAGCTTCTCATAGCTCTCATCCGGCAGAAAGTTCTCAATTAGGGCCTCCGTCAAGCTTTCCCATGTATCCATCTCAATCTTGTTCCTTCTGTATTCCTCATACCAAGTCAATGCGGTATCCTCTAGGAAATCAGGTAATAGTGATGCCCACTCTTCCTTCTTCCTCTCATGGTTTCCTATGCATGCTCGCTTGAAATCTCGCACAAAGGTTTCTACATCCTCACCATCCTTTCCATAGAAAACCGGAAGCTTCCCCATCTTAAATTCTTGATGTCTTCTCCTCTCCTCAACACGATATCTCTCTTCGTTTTCTAATATAGGATGAACATTACTAACTCCATGCGAGCATAATCAACCATCGGTAGCAAGAAAGGAAAGGGTTCCACCATAATCGCTTGCGCTATCTCCTCACCGAACGTATGCATGAGTCGCATCCTCATTGTCACCTTCTCCACCATCTGGATTACCATCTCCATCATGCGTTAGCTGAATTTTCGTCTGAAGATGGCAGCTTCTCCGTTTCAACTCCTTGCTCCTCTCTCAATCTTCTAGACGTAGATGCCAACAGGGCAATCACGTCTCCACACTCGTGCTCCTTTGGCAAACCTTCAATTCCACAGTTTGAGCAGATGTTTTCGTCTTTAAAAACACGCGAAGGAGACGATGGACCAACTCGGAGACCTAGATCGATAGAACTCCTTCCTTCACGAGGGTTTTCTCTCTTGAATCTCACGGGACAACTTGCTGCATAGTGACCCAACCCTCTACAAAAGTAGCACCACGGTTCTGCCCTCAACTTCTTCTTGGAAGAGTCTTGCTTGTTTCTCTCCGTTCTCTCTTCAAATTCGACCTTTAACTCTCTAGAACGTTCGTCCACACCCACTATGACATCAAGATTTTGAGGAAGGTTCCTAAGCCTCACTACCCACTCTTTCTGACCCTCCATGATCTTGACTTAAATTCGACCCCATGCAGATTTTGATCGATTGGACTACCAGCTGAACTTCTGACAGCGATATCTTGAGCTCTGTAGCTCCAAAACTAGTGATCTTTGGATCAATAGATAGATCAGGAGCTTCTCCAGTCCGTCGTGAAGTTTCAAGGACGTCCGAGAAATACAGAGAAAATGACGATGACTGTAAACTCGATCAGAAAGCGAATCGTCTACACCTTCGGACTCTTAGTCTCTCCTCCTTTCAGTCTCAACGATAAGGACCATCACTCAAAGAACCCGATAAGAGTGATCTGATCCTCTACCCTCATGAACATATAGGATTATATGAACCACTCTACTCTCAGATTTAAACTCTAACACTCGACACGTTCTCTTCAGCTGATTCTAACATCCTATGTGTACAGAATGTACAAGATGACCTCAAATGCATCGTAGATGACAACCGGATACACGAATGGTTCTAAGGTCTCTAGCATGGCAGTAGCTCTAGCCTCTCCAAGAGTTCTCTCGATATGCTCTCTCATAACGTCCTTCTGTCTGATGTAAAACTGCACACGGAACATATCTCTCAAGCCTCCTAGTGAGGTCCCGGCAACGGAACCAAAAATGTGACCCTCAAGCTTGCTACCGGTCCTGTCTCTCACCCAGGGTAAACCTCTGATGGCCTTTGCAGAGGCGCATCATGGAACTAGGAGGCCTCGACTAAATCCAACTCTCAACATTCTCATATCTCTTCCTCACTAGGAACGAGAACTCTCATGGAGACGCAGAGATGAAAAACACACCCTTTATAGATATGGCCTAACGGCTTCCAAATACAAAGCAAAGGGAGGATGAGAGATCACTCCACAACCCCTCTATTTATACTACTGCAAATTTACCATGGTAACTACTTGTAAATCTGATTTACTGCAATTTACCGAGACCAAGTCAAAGGTAAAAGTCCTAAGTCAAGAGTAGATTTCTCCTCTTTTGACTCCACTCTAATAATTAGGATTCTTCTAGAAGTATAAAGGAATCTTTGAAAGGAATCTCGGATTGCTCCTTACAAGACAAAATACTAACACATAATTGAGCCAAAAAGGTCAACAACCCTCTTGATTGTTTGACCCTTAAGTCTCTACAACCAATAAAAATCAGTCACGCATAAGACAAGAGTGTATTATTCACATCCTTGTCATTTTATGCACAACCAAACAAAATAGTAGTTCTCATACTTTAGAATATTCTAATATTCTGTCCTCAAATACCTCCAACTCTAACTGTGACTACTCCTAGTTTATCTGTCACTAACTTAGAGTATGGTCTAGCCTTAGGACTTATTTAGAAGACTCACCACCCATAGTTATAACTATCCATATATTTACTACTATGCAACCCCTAGGTGTTACAGAACAGGTCAGGGACCTCAAGAAATAGATGAACAACAGAGAAACAGAGCTACAGACGGAAATGTCACACGAGGAAGTACTGCTGAAGTGCTACTAGGTAGCCTCTAACACCATAAACGCTAAGTATCTTCACACTAAGTTACTTTCACTACTACTGCTCTCGGAAAACTCTGGCGAAGAAGACTCTTCTTCTGCCGAAGTACCAGACTGAACTTCTTCCTAAGTGTTCCACCAAAGAACAACTTCTTCCGAACTCAACTTCGCTCAAGAACGTCTTCGTAGGAAACTAACTCCGCAGATGCTGGTCTATTCTCAGTCTTCGCCGTAAACGTTCTACTCTGATTTCAAATGTCAACAGCAAATTCTTCGGCACCCAGACTAATTCCTACCACAGCAAACTACGATACTTCGTAGGTAAATCCTTCGTAGAAGACAAAACACAATGGCTCCGTAAACTCAGGAAATAGAAAACTCAAAAAATGATAAAACACATAGAGGTCCTGAATACAAACAACACAACGCTTATATACAGATTTTTCCGAAGATGACGGATCTTCTTCCTAAGAAGTCGGGCGTACTTCTGGACCGTCTGATGAAGGTCCTATGTCCGAAACGACACCAGGAACGACACCGCTTTCTACCGCTAACTCTCTACCTATCTCGCAAACTGAGAACTCTACGGTTGCTCTAACCTCCCTAAGCTCTCTAACTACTCGCTGTCCTAACCTAGCTACCCGGTTCCTAGCTGAAGTACCCTCCGCATCTGCAGCTAAGAACTCCTCTCTAACCTGGCGAAGAAATCCCACTTCTTCGGTGTCCAGCTCAACGGCGAAGTAGTTCTTCAGCACCGGCTCGACCCTACTCCGAAGTTGAGCGCTTAGCTCCTCGGCTTTGACGGTGCGCCGCTTCAGATCCTCGATTTCCTGCGTCATCTCCGCGACGACATCCAGGTTCCTGTCCCGCTGAAGTCGTACCTCGTCCAACTCCTTCTTCGTCAGGGAAAGAACTTTCTCGTGCTCTCTCTCTCGATCCAACTTCTGCTGAAGAAGTCCTTCTTTCTCAGATGTCACACTCTTCAGTTCATCGGTCCTCGTCTGCGCCTCCTTCTGGACCATGCGAAGTGCAGCTCTCAGATTCTCCTTCTCTTCCTTCCAGTTACCTCGGCCGAAGTGCATCGTATGCACTAACTCTGCCAGGTTCAGCTTCCTACCGACGACTTCCTCGTAAGTCCCGTGGTTCGCTTCCAAGCTGTACAGTAACGGTACAACTACATCTTTGAGGTAATCCGCCGAAGAAGCTAATCGTTCGATCTCACCAACTGTCGATGGAGAAACAGCACTCTTCGATGTAGTGACAACGTCCTTCTCCATGTGAGGAGTGCTCCCTTCCTCGGCTTCCTCTTCAACTGCTTCATCGTCGGTCCGGACCGTCTTTGTCATCTTCATCTTCTTCCGAGACTTCTGCACAGACCTCGGCGTCTCTTCCAGAGGTTTCTTCCTTCCACTTCTGCGAATCGGAGGAGATACCTCAACTACATCTTCGTCTTCGGCCGGAGTAACTGCTTCGGGCGTCTTCTCTGCAGCTGGTGTTGAAGTCGATGCCTCCTGTCTCGGCGTAGTGTTAGCCGCTGCTTCGGTCGCTGCTTCGGTCGCTACTTCCTCGGTCTCGATTTCATCGAAGAACTTCTCAAGTTGCGCGTCCCGAGCTGGAGTCTGCACTACTTGAAATTCTTCATCTTCGGCAGCTGCGGTAAAGCCTAACTTCGTCTGTTGTGCCTCAGATAGCAACCCCATCCCCATATAGAACACCGATACAAAGGGTCCTATGTACGTCAAGTCATTCGCGTTCCAAAGCTTCAGCACATGTCGGTGGATGATCCTCGTCCAATGTGCTCTTCGTCCGGCGAAGAGCTGCTCGATGAAGTTGATTTGCCAATTCGACATGTATGTCGTTCTTCGTGGCCTGAAGATCGCCATAATCGCATCGGCTACTTCTCTCTTCTTCGGATCGCAGTAATCGCTTGTCCGGTAGCCGTTCGTCCCTAGAGGTAATTCCTTGAACAGATTCGGGAAGTTCTTCACTGCTTCGGGCGAAGCAGCGGCAGCTATGGTGTCAAAAAGAAGATCACCTTCCCGACCCGCATCGTCGATTCCCAAGACACTGGTCCAGTGAGCTTCGGTCCAGTTACAGGGTCGCCCATAGTGATCATCGGTCGGATGTTGCTTGCAAATCTTCAACTCATGCACCAATTTGGAGGAAACCATCCCCCACCAAGGAAGCAAGAGGAACGATAATCCCATTTCCTCGAGGTCCTTGTCATAACGGCGAAGAGCTAGTCGATTAACTTCAAAGGATCGGAGCCTCGGCGCCTTAGTCGTCTGCATCCCGCGCATCCCTAGGATCACTGCAACGATCTTCGCTACAAACGGATTCTTCGCTGCAATCCTTTCCTCGCCCGTAACTGATGTACTTCTGTGCAAATTGGCTTCCTCGCCGATCACTCACGAATTGGCTTCCTCGTCCGTAACTGATGTACTTCTGCGCTCGGTAAATGCGGCTCGCTGCGCCCTGCTATCGCTCGCTCTGGGAATAGTAAAACAGTAAAGTAAACAACTTGTTACCTTGCTTATATCCCGCGATAGGCTTTCCTGCACGTGCCGAAGTTAGGGTTTTCCTCTTGACGACTGACATTCTTCAGTCGGCTGTAACTTCGTCGTTCGGTCTCCGATTGCCTCGCACAACATATCGTTAGAAAGCTCTTCGCCCGGGGAATTCATCTATGAGGAAATCATCTTTCAGTGTCTCCATGGATTCGATAAATTCCTCCAGAACTGAGGTTCTTCACTAAACTTCTAATTAACACTATTCTACTCATATCGTTTATCTTCTATCATCTATTCTTCTTATTTACTTTACAACGAATCAATTAATTAACAAAACAAAAAACCAAGGCTTCACACTTGCTGAGTACCCCATCGGAGCAGAAGACAGCTTCTGTAACACCTGGGAGTCTTCCGAAGACTCCAGAAGACGAAGGATGGATGGGCACTCCTACTGCGATGCGAGGAAGCGCAATGAGGAGAGCCTCTCCTGCCACGAGGAGTCTTCCACCCCGGAAGATGAGAAGAGTAGCTTCTTCTCGTGCGCAGAAGATGAAGGCCGTAGTGGTGGAAGAGGCTCCCTTGCCTCTGGAAGACGAAGTCGACACCATCGAGCGAGTGGTGGGGATGAACTTGTCTTCTGCAGGAAGACGACTGGAGGAGTTCAGTGCCTAGTTCCAGAAGGAGATCCAGCCCGCTATGGAGTTGCTGGAAAGAAGAGCGAGGGCACAGGAGAAGCCTTTACAACCTGGATTCGGCCTGCGCACCTTGCTGCGACAGGAAGACAGCCAGCAGAAGACAGAGTCTCTGGAAGCTAGTCTCCGCACCACGGAGAAGCTTGCAGCCAGGTACAAGGCGGAAGCAGCCGCTTCTGCCAAGGAGTCGATGCAACTTCGGAAGAGCAACCAGGAGTTGCAGACGCGAGTACAACAGCGTGATCAGGAAGTTCTCCGAGTACGGGAGAAGATCACTGCCCTCGCAGAAGAGCAGACCACTTGGAAGATGCAGCGAGAAGCCGCAGAAGCGCGAGCTGCAACAGAGAAGACGCAGAGGGAAGCAGCGGAGGCCCGTGCGCAGAAGATGCTAGCTCAGTCCGTAGAAGCGCTTTGGAAGAAGTTCAACTTCACCGCGGGTAAGAAGTTACTTACCTTAGCTAGGGAATGGGACAGCGAGTCCAAGACGAGGTTGGTGGAATGCAGAGATAGCATGTTCAGGTACCTGGATAGACAGATAGAAGGAGTGAAGACACTTTATGGTCTTCCCTCACTTCCGACACCTGCAACCGCATCTTCCCAAGCCCCAGCACCCTCGACTGGATCCGGAATGGAGAAGGAGGAGTTCGATCTCGCTGTACACTTGGTGATGACAGCGTTGGAAGACGAGAAGACTCCAGAAGACGCCCCGGAAGACATGATGTCTTCTGGAAGACAGGAAGACGAGCCGTCTTCCCAGGTATTCCGCGTGGAGGAAGCGACTTCCCCGGACCCCTATGAGATCGCCATGGTCCCTAGTACTGCATCTGTGCCTCAGAAGACCGAAGACGCACCGTTCGACTCGTCTTCCCAGAAGACCATTCCATCTTCCGAAGTCGAAGCCGAGGAAGACGCAGCCGCAGAAATAGCAGGGTCAGCGAAGAGCGAGGAGAGGGAAGCTACCTCAATGGTACCCGAGGTAAGTGCAGGGCTTCCCTGCCCATCAGAAGTCGAGATAGTAGCTCCGGTAGGAGCAGATCATGTGGAGATTGCCACCGAGCAATCAGAGTAGTTAGCAAACTTAATCGACACTTCCAGATTTAGTAGGATTGGACATGCTATCTTAAGGGTGGCAGTTTTCCATGTAAAAATAGTTAGGACTCCATGTGGCAGCATAGGTAGCGTAGGAGTAATACAGTGGAGGGCTAATTGGGAAGAGGGACCGCATGCATGTGAGGTGACAACCTCTTGTCAGCGCCTCTCTCTCTCTCCCTGGTGGTCGCCTCCCAAGGCAGATGGTTAAGTAGGATAGCATGGTAGGAGAAAAGCTCTCTAAGAGCTCTGCCAGGTCTGTAGAATTCGGCAGTAACTGAACAAACACACTGATTCTACAGGCAGGCAGGAGAGACACATTAGAGCAGGGACAGTCTAGGAACAGGGAACGGCATCCTCGTGCAGACCTGCTGATTAGACTGGTGTGTCGAGGAGTAGACGCAGGGAAGTAGAGGGAGTGAGCTTCCCAATGCCATTGTGACTTCTTCTCGGGGAAAAGATTGTTGATTTGAGTGCAGACGCTTTGTCCATGTCTTCTGGGTGGTGGAATGTATTGAATTCACTCCCAATTGTGCATGGGAAGTGTTCTTCTTGAGTGGCGGTGAATGTCAACAGTTGTGGAGTGTAGCTTGACTCATTCAGTAGAGCAGTTGGGATCTACGTACGAACGGTCTTTTGGGTAAGTGATCACAGAAGACAGAGCAGTCAGAGCAGCGAAGTGAAGAAGAAAGAAGCCTTCTTCCCGCAACAGAAGACGACATCCTCGAGTAGAAGACGGTGCTACAGTACTCACGTTTGTTGTCTTCCTCCCCAAACTATTACAAGCAGGGATGGCTTGTTAGTCAGGATTCGGACTAGAAGCTTGTCGGAATCTTAATTGCCCTTTTTCATCATGTTTTCTCTTGTTTGGATTTCTTCTTCTTCCCATCTTCTCCCATCTTCCCCATCTTCTTACCTTCTTCTAGTGAGCTTCCGATACTTCTATTGAGCTTCCGTGAAGGTGAATGTCGTTGTAGCGCTGCAGGAAGACAACTTCCGTGGGCAGAAGCCTGGGAAGGCTATAGGGGGCATACACCCTGTGATTGATCTAACCCGTTGGAATGTGAGTGTGAGAATAAGGTGTAACGACTGTTACTAGTCGACTTCTGCGAAGCCGGACAGCCTTCTGGAGGTGTGAGAAGACGAGCTAAACCCCCAGAAGACGAGAATCGCTTCGGGAAGACGGTATCGAGAAGACCGGAAGAAGCAACCTGGAAGCAGGAAGATCGTCTTCCCGAGCTTCCCTGTGAATAGTCATATGATATTGTAATTGGTAGTTGTTTGTTTGGGTCCAGAGCACCATTTGGCGTGTTTGGAAGACGTGTTGGTTTGTGTGGTTTTGTGAGAAGACGGGGTTTTTAGACAAAACCCGTGTGTTTGTGTGTTTGAACAGATCTTAGAACTTAGAGTAGCGTTACTTGTGCAAATCCTCTGTGGGAACGATATCTTGTATACTAAATGGGCAAAAGGAGAAATCCTACGTCACTACATATAGTGAGGAACCATTTTTGGCGCCGCTGCCGGGGATTTCATCTTAGTAACTTCTGTTCTAAGCTTCCTGGATCTGTGTGCCATTAGTTAGGTTCGTTTCGAATTAACTTCGATTGTAGTTGAATGTGTTGTGGGACTCTATCTTGCTAGAAGACGGGAACCGCAACCAGAAGCTGATAAGATACCTCAAGGAGAGTTGGAAGAAGCCGCTTCCCTGCTTCCAAGAGCTTCTTGGAAGACTCGATCTTGGAAGATTGCAGTAAGTGCAACCAGAAGCAGGAGAAGAAGACGTTCTGAACTTGTGATCAGTTGTTCGGTCATTTGGTCTACCGGATCTAGTGGTAGAAGGATAGAGACATCTGTTCTCGGTACTCTGGTGGATGCCTCCGACCGGAGGAAGAAGTAGAAGACGCACGGGTAAAGATCCTGAGTGGGTAAACTCACCCCAGCGAACCGCTTCTAGAGAGCAGCGGATATCCCTGAGACACCAAAGGAAAGAAGAAGAGCTCAGGAAGATCCGATCGGTAGAGTTGGAAGAACCTTCCATCTCGGGCATAATCTTTGGCGAAGACAGAAGCCAACCGGGTGATCACGTGTATAAAGTAGATTTCGGTACTGGTTACTCGGAAGACGTCTTCCCAAGTGCGGGAGAAGCTTCTCAAGGTGAGGGAAGACTGGAGGAGATTGTTCCAGACGTCTCGGGAGGTAGCAGTGATAGTAGCTCTGACTCAGAAGACGATCTTCGTGATTTAGACAGGCCTGGACCTTCGAGAAGACCATCTCCACCACCTGGACCTGAGGAAGAAAGAAGTTGGCAGTCGCACCAGCCGGCAGTCAACATGACTTCCCACACTCGGCAGAAGTACCATCCGTACGACGATGATGATGATGCGGACGACTTCATCACGATGTTCGAGACCATCTCTAGATCCAACAAGGAAGACGCTGATGTTGACAGACTCCGTGTATTTCCCAGTTTGATCAAAGGGAAAGGAAGGAAGTGGATGAGTAAAACGTTGGATGATGTTGTAGTAATGGCCGCTTGGGCTACTCTGAAGGCAGCTTTTCTGAAGAGATTCAGAGGAGTGGGCTACGATCGTATGACCCTCATAGAGCTTCAGAGGCTCGAACGGAAGAAGAAAGAGACACTACGAGATTACACCGAGAGGTTTGAAGACCTTCTGGATCACATCCCTCAGAACCAAGGAAGACCCGGCTACTGTGCTCAGCAAGCTGTGGACTGGTACTTGGGAGGATTGTCTCAGGACATGGAATTGTACTGCAGAAGAGGAGGAGGTGATGATTTAGCAGAAGTACAGAAGCATGCCGAGCAATATGAAACCTCGAGCATCACTCGTAATATGACGAAAGACAAAGGGAAGACCTCGAAGAAGTCCAAGAAGTCGAAGAAGTCTTCCCGGAAGTCCAAGAAGAAGTCCAAGTCTACTGAAACTGATAACAGTGATTCGGAAGCAGCCTCTACTTCTGAAGAGTCTACTGTCGAAAGTTCAGAATCCGAATCTGAACAAGAGAAGAAGACGCGGAAGAAGAAGAAGGAGAAGACGCGAGCAAGGGAGGAAGTTGTGCAGAAGATGCCTCAAACTCAGATCATTCAGTCTGCACTTGATCCCCGCATCGATGAGGTTCTGAAGCAGTTTGCCGACCTGAAAGTTCATCTTCTGAACCAGAAGGATAAGCGGAAGCAACCTACGACTTCCCGGCCAAACCTTTGGTGCACCCTCTGTAACTCTTCTGGACACACCAGAGATCAGTGTACGCAGGACCAAGCTGTCAACTGGGCAGGATGGGAAGAAGATGATGAGGGATATCTACACGATCCCAGTGGGGAAACCTGCTATAGGATCGAGACGATCCAACCCTTCACTCCTACGCCTCCCGCCCAATATAATTGTTATGTACCGAGGGATAGAGCTAGCAATGTACAGACCAGGACACCCTGGCAGCCTTCTTCATCACAACGACCTCTCAACCCTCTTCTTGGAGCGTGCAATAATTGTGGAGAGACAGGACACTGGTGGTCCACCTGTCCTCACCCGAGAAGACAGATTGGGCAAGTGCCCTTGTGTGGGAACTGTAAGGAAGCCGGTCATTTCACAGGGAATTGTCCTCAGACCTTACGACCCCGACAAATGGTGAGATTTGCAGATACCACACCTCCTGCAGAAGCTGCATCATCTTCTAAGCTCGAGTTAGCAGTGGTACAGCACATCACGGTAGAAGAAGAAGATCCTGGGGATTGTACGGATTGTCTCCATATCGAGGAAGACGAACCAGACCCCGGGAAGCGCGAAGGAAAGGAACCTCAGCTGCAGAAGACGACTGCAGCTCAGAAGATGAAGACACCTGAAGAAGCGTCATCTCTCACTTTGACGGATGGTACTGTTTGGAATCCTGACCCGAATTCAGATAGTTGGCCTCCGGAGGAAGTTTTGGATGAAGCTGTGTTCAAGGTAAGTACCAGAAGCAAAGGGAAGTCAGAATCTCGTCTGAAGGACGTCAAGAAGAAGAAGCAGCGTAAGGAGAGGTCATCATCTCCCGAGCGGCCGTCTTCTCCTACTTACGACCGAGAAGATCCGAAGTACTTTGCTCCTGACATAAGACAAGAGGTTGAAGCGATCATGCAAGAAGAGCTGGAGAAGAGACGGAAGATAGTACAGCAGCTTCCTACACCGACTACGGCGACACCTGTCTCACGGGAACAGCCTCCAGTCGAGGGAAGACACTCTTCTGGTCTTCCACCTAAGGAAGCAGCTACTACATCTTCTCTGTTGGAAACACCAGTCACTCTTCTAAAAAGATCTCCTTACGACTTCTTGCGAGACTTGTGGAATCAGAAGGCGGATGTGACCTTCCAACAGCTGTTGGATGACAACGTTGGTTACAGGAAGTTGTTACAATCTGTGCTTCGAGGATCGAGGAAGAGGAGGGCAGCTAAACTTCCCACGAGCACCCCGATCCTAAGGATAGAGCATGAGGACTTGGGAGCCCCAGAACTTGATATGGAGATCCATGGCTGTCTTCTGAAGAAAGTACCCATTGATTCCGGCTCCGGAGTTAACATCATGACGGAAGAAACGGTGCATGCCCTAGGCTTCACTGAGTTCCAGCCTACTCCGAGAATTCTCAGAATGGCGGACCAGACCAGAAGACGACCTTTGGAGCAACTGAAAGATGTCCTCACGGTAATTGGTGGAGTATCTTTTTACCTCACTTACATCATTTTGCGACCTGTAGCTAAGGTTGGATATCAGGTGTTGATAGGAAGACCATGGCTGTATGCTGCAAAGGTGAATACCGACTGGAGAAGACATCGTTTGAGATTTCTCAATCCTACACCCAAGCCAGGTAAGAAGAGTAAAGTCTCGCTTCCTTGGATCAAGATTGGACACCAAGGTGAAACTCCGTCTACAACAGAGGGGTACACTTCAGAAGACTCGGCTGCGTCTTCTGACAGTGATGAACGGTATAATGAGTTTATGGTGAATAACGTGTGTGCTACAGAAGTAGCAGAGAAAGTGGACGATGTGGTCTGTGGATACATTGAGTGCTACGAGATTGCGGAAGAAGAGCTTCCAGAAGACGAGAATACCGTCTTCCCTTCGGAAGATCCGATAGTTGGTCTTCCAGAAGACGCAAATACCGTCTTCCCTTCGGAAGACCCGACAGTTGGTCTTCCAGAAGACGAATCCGAACTAGAAGAAGCTCCCAAACCGGAATACTTCGGTGCTAGTGAGTACAGTCACACTGAAGGAATGGTGAACCCGGATGATCTCCAAGAGATGGAGGATGCTCCTGGGAAGAAGCTGAAGCTTTCCAAGGTGATCGAGGGCCAGCAGTTGGAAGACTTTCGAGAACTTCTAACGGAGTTCCAGGATGTCTTCGCGTGGACCATAGAAGACATGAAGGGCATACCTCGAGAATTGGGAGAGCATCGCATCGACTTGCTAGAGGGCGTTGTTCCTGCACGGCAGAGGCAGTATCGGCTCAACCCCAAGTACTCGCTTCTGGTGAAGGACCAGATCGACCAATACCTGAAGGCAGGAGTCATCTTCCCAGTACTTAGCAGTGAATGGGTAGCTCCCATTGTCATCGTGCCGAAGAAACAGACAGGGAAGATCCGAGTGTGTCAGGACTTCCGGAAGCTGAACTTGGCCACGAAAAAGGATCATCACCCTTTACCATTCACCGACTCTGTGTTAGACCAGGTAGCAGGACATGAGTTCTACAGCTTCCTAGATGGGTATTCTGGGTACAACCAAGTTTCAATCAGAGAAGAAGACAAGTCGAAAACCACTTTCACTACTGATTGGGGCACGTACGCGTATAATCAAATGCCGTTTGGTTTATGCAACGCACCAGCCACGTTCCAGAGGTTGATGATTACAATCTTCAAGGAGTATCTTCGCACCTTTATGGAGATTTTCTTGGATGATTTCTGTGTGTTTGGATCGAGAGAAGACCACTTGATATTTCTGAGGAAGTGTTTTCTGAAGTGTAGAGAACATCGTTTGGCACTTCACCCTGAGAAATGCTTCTTTGGTATGTCAGAGGGGATCTTGCTATGACATAGGATTTCCGGAAGAGGTATAGAAGTCGACTGTGCTAAGGTGGAAGTCATCATGAAACTCCACCCACCTGCTAACCTGACACAGTTGAGAAGCTTCCTTGGCAACGTAGGATACTACAGGAGGTTTATTGACAGGTACGCAGAGGTAGCAGGAAGACTCACTAAGTTGCTGAAGGAAGACGAACCATACATTTGGTCTTCTGAGCAGCAGGAAGCATTCGAAGAAATGAAGAGGCTTCTGTCGGAATCCCCTGTCCTACGGCCGCCTGATTGGGAAAGAGTCTTCCACATTTATGTGGATGTTTCTGCTTTTGCCATCGGGGTGGTGTTGAGTCAGAAAGATGAGAAGAAGAAGGATTACCCCATCTACTACGCGGGAAGACAACTCAGTGATGCAGAGAAGAAGTACTCGACAACCGAAAGGGAGTGTCTTGGCATGATTTACTCCTGTAGGAAGTTTAGACACTATCTTCTGACAAACCCGTTTGTCTTCTATGTAGATCACTTCTCTTTGAAACATCTTGTAAAGAAAGCAGATTTGTCTGGCAGGATAGCTAGGTGGATTCTCCTACTCCAGGAATTTACTTACACAGTTGAGTACAGGCCCGGAAGACAGCATGTTAATGCTGACTACCTATCCAGGTTGGAGACAGAACGACGAGAAGATGAAGTGGAAGATGAGTTTCCTGACGAGAAGTTGTTTTCAGTTTTCGCAGAGACACTTTCATCTGAGGGGGGCGTACCGCCTGCTTCCCAGAAGACGAGACTAGATCTTCTGATCCAGTCTTCGCGACTTCACAGAAGAGTCTTCAAGGACTTGAGAAGGTTCTTGGAAGACCAACAGTACCCCGAGGGAATGGATGCGGAGCAGAAGGCCGTCTTCTTACACAAGGCAGGTCCATATGCTATCTTCCAGGGTATCCTGTTTCGAAAGGGACATGACGAGAAGCTGAGAAGATGTCTCGAGCCGTCAGAGATAAAAGCAGTGATCACAGGTCTTCACTACGAAGATGCTGGGGGTCACTACGGATTGACGACCACAGTGAAGAAGATGCTAGACGCCGGATACTGGTGGCCAACTATGTACCGAGACACTTTCCAGGAGATCAGGAAGTGCGATGCATGCCAGAGGGTGGGAAGACCGACCGCTACAACAAGGTGGCCTCTTACTCCCATTCTTCCGCTTGCCCCGTTCGAAAAGTGGGGAATAGACTTTGTAGGACCTATCGCCCCGGTGGCGAGAAGAACACGAGCAAGGTACATCTTAATAGCTACCGACTATGCCACCAAGATGGTGGAAGGCGAGGCCACGAGAAAGAACGATGCCGCAGTAGTAGCAAGGTTCCTATGACATAACATCATCACTAGGTATGGATGTCCGCTGGAATTGGTGTCAGATAGGGGCACTCATTTCTTAAATGAGACTATCTCCCTCTTGACCCAATACTTCAAGATTAAGCATCGGAAGACGACGCCATACAACCCGAAAGCTAATGGGCTGACGGAGAAGTCGAACGGTCTTCTGTGTAACATCATGAACAAGGTAACTGTTAACCATGCGTATGACTGGGACACGAAATTGCCATATGTGTTGTGGGCTTTCAGAATTTCACCTAAGGTCACTACCCGGAAGACGCCTTTCTACCTAACTTACGGCATGACGCCCATTGTGCCCATTGAGTTAGAGGTCCCAACATACCGGTTAGCCGTATCCGAACGCATGGGAGAAGAAGAGAGCTAGGAGCAGCGTCTTCTGAACTTCGTAGAGTTTGAAGAAGACAGGAATGCAGCTTTGGAGAAGACATACAAGGTGCAAGCGCAACGTAAGGTAAACTACGATAGCAAGTTGAGGAAGGTGACTGTTGTGGACGGGGACTTGGTACTCCTCTACGACAACCGTCATATTAAGTTCCCCGGGAAACTTCATCTTCGCTGGATGGGACTTACCGTGTCTTAGAGGTCTTCGACAATGGCTCTTTGCAGTTGGAAGAGTTGGACGGTACACTGATGACCACTCGTGTTAATGAGTGGCGCGTCAAGAAGTACTGGACGTAAACAAAAGTGCAGGCACCATTGATGTTTGCGGGGACGCAAACATGTGAGGGTGGGCGTATGTGGTGCCCCCAAATTACAGTATTCACGAATTTTTGAAATTTTTGAGATTAAAGACTTGTTTATATAACTGAAGAAGCGTTGTTACTTAAGGTTACGTCTTCCTTAACAGGAAGATGATCTTAAGAGCTGTTTGTAATAAGAAGTTGACTTCTTCAGAAGACGACCGTCTTCGGAAGACCGTCTTCTCAGTTGCGTCTTCAGGAGATAGGAAGACGGCGGAAGATGGGAAAACGGCGGAAGACACTTGTCTTCCGGAAGACAGCGATCACGAAGGCCTGACCACGAGTTTTCAAGTAAACAAGTAGGTGTACCTACTGGAGCGCACCGAATAGGTAGGTAGGTCAGGAAGACACCAAGGACGAGAACCCCTAATCTGCGGGGAAGATGCGTGAGGAAGCACATTAGCCACCTTCCAACTTCCCGCAGCACAGTGCGCCTGAAGAAGATCGATTGAGAGAGTGAACTTCGAGCTAGCATTGAGAGAGGAATCGAGTAAGACATCGAGGTAGTAGAGAGTACGTTGGCAGCTAGGCGAAGGGTGAAATCGGATTGCGGGAGCACAAACAGCAGAGAGAGCGAAGGCAGTTCTGTGGAGCTTCCGAGAAGTTGACAGTGGAGAGGGGCGAGTAGAAGCGAAAGAAGAATCGAGGTGTGGACCGAAATTGACAGCAGGCGCATTCGAGAGGAGTCGCATTGGAAGCTAAGACAAGAGCCAGAAGCGCGCGGAGGTCGAAGGTAACTCGGGAGCCGAAGAAGACTGTAGAGGTTCTTTCCCCTGTTCTTTCCCCTTCTCACTTCTTCTCGCCATTGCCTGGTACTCCCCGCGCTTCCTTGATTGTGTGCAGGCAGCCTGATCGATTACCCCACCCCCCATCTTTCCTATTGAGACATTGGACGTGGAAGCGCTGCCCAATTTCTGTCAAGATATCTCCTTGCTTCTTCCCGAGCTCAATTCGAGCTTCCCTACCCCTAGTCTTCAAATTGGCGAACCCAACTATCAATTTCTCTACCCTACTACCTCTCTACCCCCGAAACTTGAAATAGAAGACGATTCGGAAGATGGAAACATCCTCGGAAGACGCTTCTTGAACTTGACTGTCTTCGGAAGACATCTTCGGAAGCGACTTCCCCGGACCCCTATGAGATCGCCATGGTCCCTAGTACTGCATCTGTGCCTCAGAAGACCGAAGACGCACCATTCGACTCGTCTTCCCAGAAGACCATTCCATCTTCCGAAGTCGAAGCCGAGGAAGACGCAACCGCAGAAATAGCAGGGCCAGCGAAGAGCGAGGAGAGGGAAGCTACCTCAGTGGTACCCGAGGTAAGTGCAGGGCTTCCCAGCCCATCAGAAGTCGAGGTAGTAGCTCCGGTAGGAGCAGATCATGTGGAGATTGCCACCGAGCAATCAGAGTAGTTAGCAAACTTAATCGACACTTCCAGATTTAGTAGGATTGGACATGCTATCTTAAGGGTGGCAGTTTTCCATGTAAAAATAGTTAGGACCCCATGTGGCAACATAGGTAGCGTAGGAGTAATACAGTGGAGGGCTAATTGGGAAGAGGGACCGCATGCATGTGAGGTGACAACCTCTTGTCAGCGCCTCTCTCTCTCTCTCTGGTGGTCGCCTCCCAAGGCAGATGGTTAAGTAGGATAGCATGGTAGGAGAAAAGCTCTCTGAGAGCTCTGCCAGGTCTGTAGAATTCGGCAGTAACTGAACATACACACCGATTCTACAGGCAGGCAGGAGAGACACATTAGAGCAGGGACAGTCTAGGAACAGGGAACGGCATCCTCGTGCAGACCTGCTGATTAGACTGGTGTGTCGAGGAGTAGACGCAGGAAGTAGAGGGAGTGAGCTTCCCAATGCCATTGTGACTTCTTCTCGGGGAAAAGATTGTTGATTTGAGTGCAGACGCTTTGTCCATGTCTTCTGGGTGGTGGAATGTATTGAATTCACTCCCAATTGTGCATGAGAAGTGTTCTTCTTGAGTGGCGGTGAATGTCAACAGTTGTGGAGTGTAGCTTGACTCGTTCAGTAGAGCACTTGGGATCTACGTACGAACGGTCTTTTGGGTAAGTGATCACAGAAGACAGAGCAGTCAGAGCAGCGAAGTGAAGAAGAAAGAAGCCTTCTTCCCGCAACAGAAGACGACATCCTCGAGTAGAAGACGGTGCTACAGTACTCACGTTTGTTGTCTTCCTCCCCAAACTATTACAAGCAGGGATGGCTTGTTAGTCAGGATCCGGACTAGAAGCCTGTCGGAATCTTAATTGCCCTTTTTCATCATGTTTTCTCTTGTTTGGATTTCTTCTTCTTCCCATCTTCTCCCATCTTCCCCATCTTCTTACCTTCTTCTAGTGAGCTTCCGATACTTCTATTGAGCTTCCGTGAAGGTGAATGTCGTTGTAGCGCTGCAGGAAGACAACTTCCGTAGGCAGAAGCCTGGGAAGGCTACAGGGGGCATACACCCTGTGATTGATCTAACCCGTTGGAATGTGAGTGTGAGAATAAGGTGTAACGACTGTTACTAGTCGACTTCTGCGAAGCCGGACAGCCTTCTGGAGGTGTGAGAAGACGAGCTAAACCCCCAGAAGACGAGAATCGCTTCGGGAAGACGGTATCGAGAAGACCGGAAGAAGCAACCTGGAAGCAGGAAGATCATCTTCCCGAGCTTCCTTGTGAATAGTCGTATGATATTGTAATTGGTAGTTGTTTGTTTGGGTCCAGAGCACCATTTGGCGTGTTTGGAAGACGTGTTGGTTTGTGTGATTTTGTGAGAAGACGGGCTTTTTAGACAAAACCCGTGTGTTTGTGTGTTTGAACAGATCTTAGAACTTAGAGCAGCGTTACTTGTGCAAATCCTCTGTGGGAACGATATCTTGTATACTAAATGGGCAAAAGGAGAAATCCTACGTCACTACATCTTTCAACATCAACTCAACATCACGCAAATGTTTTTGTTCTTTTCTTCTCAACTCTCGCAAAGGATCTTCCAACCCATCCTCTTCATAAATACCAGAAATCCATTCATCCCCTTCTAGCTCACCCAACTCTTTCAACATCAACTCAACATCACGCAAATGTTTTTGTTCTTTTCTTCTCAACTCTTCCACTTTCTTGTAAATAGCAATCCCACACTCTGAAAATCCAACAAACCTTGTACAAAAGACACTATCTCCATCAAGCGAGAGTACCTTCTCTTGCGCACCACCACAATCCCGCTCTATAGTGGTACTCAATGAAAATCCTTGAACTCTTCACTCACCCTTGGAAGCGGTCTCTCTCTCAACCGATCTCGATTGCGCTCGTGATTGGATGGTACAGTGAAAAACTGTACCGCTCTCTTCTCATCTTGACTTCAGATCCTAGCATAAACAGATCCATCATCTAATATCTTCGTTCCATCCGAGTTGCTATGATGATGAGTTGGCCTAGAATGAGTGGATATGATGTTGCTTCTTGAACAAAAAAGTTCTGCTCAATAGCAACATCACCTATGAGCACTCTAATGTCTGGACAAGCTCCATACAAATCTCCTCTCGTGTTGTTGGCTGCTCTTATGACCCATCCATATTCTGTGTCGATCAGCCGCTTCTTCTTCTTGTACAGCTCCTTCGACATGATGTTGATTTATGATCCATGATCGATCAGAGCAACCACCGGCTCATCCAAGTCTCCGATCCTCACCAACGTCTCTGTCGTAGCTCGAGCCCAGTGATTGTGGCTGTAATGACTTGAGCTCTGCTTCCCATCCTCCTCTTCATCCTCAAAATGCACCCTACGCCTTCGATCTCTTTCTTCCTCTGAAGAACAGACACTGCACTTTGCAAGCTCTCTCTCCTCATCCACAGACATCCTAGTATCCAAAGCATGCGATAAACCAGTCTCACCCGTAATCTGTCATTTCTGTTTGATGACATCGATGATGACATCATGAAACTCACGCTTAGCAATGCCCAACACTTCTCTCAAGGTAAACTCCATCTTCGCATTCAGAATGCGATCTTCCAAGACTCCCTTCAAGTCTGATGAAGCCTCGATATCTGACCGTAGCTTGTATGCAGCCGGCTTACCCTTCTCCTTCTGAGATTCCTTCACTCTCTCCTTCAATGGAGAAGGAGCATCGTCCATCGGTAGATCTTGAGCTCCTGCATCTCGAAGCTCTTGACGAACCTTCTCTCCTAGAGTCTGTCTCTTGGAAGAAGTCCCTTCTCTTACATCCTCTGAATCTCATCTTTTCTTCTCTTCCAACAACACTTCGTGTTGGTTCTTGACGATGTAAGCATGTACCGATAGAGCTTCTATCGGATCCTCCCATCCATATCCTTCCGGATCGTAGCAGCTGTCCTCAACAACGTCTCACGTGCCATCTTCTCTTTCTGTTTCATGGAGATGGCAGATGACCACAATCCACTTGGCTCAACCTGCTTGTTGAAACTTCTCTCAGCTTGATCCTCAACCCTTGTGCCATAGGTTCCAGCTTCCACGATTGCAATTGCTTGCGCTGATAGGTGGTCCTCAACCAACTTCTTCATCCCTCCTCTACCAAAGTTGGTCTGAAGAAGTGCACCAGTATCTCTCAACGCTACCTTCCCATCCTTCCAGAAGATCACTCCTTGCTGCAGAATATCAGTGAACTCCTTGCAATCTCTACGCGGATGATCAGTACCATCGCACCAGATACACCGCTGGATCCAGCCTTGCTTCTCAACCGGTCTTGCCCCGCTTGTAGACCCCTTCTCTTCCAATCTTGTGAGCTTGATCTGCAGATCTCGCATCCCACGCAAAATCTCCTCAAGGTTTGAATCATCCTTCTTCGGAGATACCATAGGTGCCTGAACAACTGGAACAACTTGAACAGCTGGAGCAACTGGTATTATCTGTCTAGCAACAGGAACCACTGGTCGGACTATAAGAACAGGTGCTACAGTTGTAGGTGTTGGCGCTAATCTCTTAACATGAACCTTCTCTCGTCTCCGCTGCCTCTTGGTAAGCAGACCAACAGCTTCCTCAACCTTCTTCCAGCTACTGGTCAATCCATCGTTCTCCTCCCGGTCTTCTAGAAGTACCTCTAGCTTCTTGCAACTTCTCATCTACAGCCCGAAGAAATAGCTCTGTCTTGTTGGACTGCAACGTCAACTTCTCCATCCTGGTCAGCCGTGAAAACTGCTTCTCAAACTCCCTGAGCAACTCTATAGCTTGTAAACCCTTCCTCGGTTGCTCGACCCACTCCAAGAATGACTTCTTGGTGACTCGATCATAGTCCTCCAAGAAATACTCATCCATCAAGGCACGAGCAAACGTCTCCTAGTCCTTGTTAAAATGCTTCGTTAGCATTTTAACATGATCTCTAATCTCTGGAGCTGCTGCTACTCAAACGTCTCAATCATCTCATCTTCTGAGACCCGGTTCAGCTCCATCTCCTTCACATAATGCCTTAATAGTAGATATCTTGAGACATCTCTCCCATCAAACTGATCGATCTTGCTGACCACTGCTTGTAACGCCTTTGTTGCCAAAGCTTCTTTCCGTTCATCAGACTGTTGCTATCGTAAGAACATAGTGAAAGCTTGGAACATCGATGCAGTCGCCGGATCCAACTGTACCTTCGACAACCCACGTTGTCGGAGTGTGATCCGTCTACCTAGGAAAGCGCGGGGCTTCTGGCTGTGGTTGTTCACTCAAGAGGTTGGCTTTCAGGTTACAACAGGGGCTATAAACACTCACACAGATGTGTAAGATCTAGTAATATGCTCAGAAAGCGAAATTCAGATCTAGCTGGCAGTAATAGGATCCGGCGGTCAACTTTGACACTCACGGAGAGGAAAACTATGAAGGTTTAGACTTCTAAACTTCCCCTACATGCAAATGAGGTACTACTGAACTCACACACGAAGTTTTAGCCTGAGATCAAATTCTGACACGGAGATATGGACAGAAAAGTTTTGAGCAAGAAAACTACGGCAATTTCTGGTACCTAGATGGCTATTTCAACCTAGAACAGAAGTTTGGCTCAATGAATTTCAAATATTCTCATAGTATTTGAAGTCTACAGGGTGCTGAACATCCCTGTGAAGTTGGGACTCCTGACTGCAGATCTCCTCCTCTGAAGTCGCTGCTCTAGATTAAGATCTTTTCAGACCCCCTCAGCTTTAGCGGCCGCCCTGAATTACTCAGTCGCTCAATCGATATGAAACTTTTTGTGAAATCGTAGCCCTGCTGGCGGAGAACACAACCTTGAAGTTTTGAAGCAATTTCCTCAAATCTGCTGCGAGTGACACCGAAAACCCTAAATCCAACAAAAGTGATTCAATTCTAGCACAATTCGAACTTCAATTGGTCATAACTTCGTCTTTATTGCCTCAAATCGATCGAAAATTTCATTGGAAGTGCTTGGCATGACAAGCTCTATCTCTTTGTGCACTCAGATTTCGAAGATCCCTCACCAAATGCTCGAACTCCACTCTAGAGCTCTCTCTTGACCTGAGGGTAGTCTCTCTGCCGTGAACTTAAGACCTTAGCTCCAAAACGCACCACATATCTATTTCCATCCTCGTCATCTTGTCCTACAGCCCATCCAATGCCAATGGGACTAGTATCAACAGTAAAGATAACAGATCTGTCCAACTCATATGTTACCTTCCGTAGAGTTGGTGGTGAAGACAACAGATCCTTCAACTTCTTCATAGACTTGCTTTGCTCCTCTTGCCATTGAAATCTTTACCCCTTCCTCAGCAACTTGTACAACGGATCTGCTACATGTGCAAAGTGTGGAATCCATATATGATACAACACACATGCAGCTAGAAACCTTCTCACCTCGGTAACCGATCCACGCGTCTCTTTCATCCTTCGAATGGCATCAACCTTGTTTGGACAAGGTTTCCAACCATAAGATCCACATAGGTGCCCCACAATCAACACCTCCTGTTCTCCAAATACAGACTTTGCTCCAGATAAAGTCAAATGAACCTCCTCCAGTCGACTCAGTATCTTATCACAGTCAGCTATGTGATCTGCAACAAACTTACGGCACCCCCTCTGATCAATTACCTCATTCTTCTCCTCCTCAGCACACCCTTTGATCCGCACATCATCAAGGAATGGCATAGTTTTTTCACCAACCTCTTGAGTAAACAACCACAGCCAAAAGCCCGGTGCTTTCCTAGGTAGACGGATCACACTCCGACAACGTAGGATACTACAAGAGGTTTATTGATAGGTACGCAGAGGTAGCAGGAAGACTCACTAAGTTGCTGAAGAAGGATGAACCATACATTTGGTCTTCTGAGCAGCAGGAAGCATTCGAAGAAATGAAAAGGCTTCTGTCGGAATCCTCTGTCCTAAGACCACCTGATTGGGAGAGAGTCTTCCATATTTATGTGGATGTTTCTGCTTTCGCCATAGGGGTGGTGTTGAGTCAGAAAGATGAGAAGAAGAAGGATTACCCCATCTACTATGTGGGAAGACAACTTAGTGATGCAGAGAAGAAGTACTCTACAACTGAAAGGGAGTGTCTTGGCATGATTTACTCCTGTCGAAAGTTTAGACACTATCTTCTGACCAACCCGTTTGTCTTCTATGTGGATCATTTTTCTTTAAAACATCTTGTGAAGAAAGCAGATTTGTCTGGTAGGATAGCTAGGTGGATTCTTCTACTCCAGGAATTTACTTACACAGTTGAGTACAGGCCTGGAAGACAACATGTTAACGCTGACTATCTGTCCCGATTGGAGACGGAACGACGAGAAGATGAAGTGGAAGACGAGTTCCCTGACGAGAAGCTGTTTTCAGTTTTCGCAGAGACACTTTCATCTGAGGGGGGGCGTACCACCTGCTTCCCAGAAGACGAGGCTAGATCTTCTGATCCAGTCTTTGCGACTTCCACAGAAGAGTCGATCTTCAAGGACTTGAGGAAGTTCTTGGAAGACCAACAGTATCTTGAGGGGTTGGATGCAGAGCAGAATGCTGTCTTCTTACACAAGGCAGGCCCTTATGCCATCTTCCAGGGTATCCTTTTCAGGAAGGGACATGATGAGAAGCTAAGGAGATGTCTTGAGCCTTCAGAGATTAAGTCAGTAATCACGGGTCTTCACTACGAAGATGCTGGGGGTCACTACAGGTTGAAGACCACAGTGAAAAAGATGTTGGACGCCGGATACTGGTGGCCGACCATGTACAGAGACACTTTTCAGGAGATCAGGAAATGTGATGCGTGCCAGAGGATGGGAAGACCGACAGCTATTACTAGGTGGCCTCTTACTCCCATTCTTCCGCTTGTTCCTTTTGAAAAGTGGGGAATCGACTTTGTGGGGCATATCGTCCCGATGGCTAGAAGAACACGAGCCCGGTACATTTTAATAGCTACCGACTATGCTACCAAGATGGTGGAAGGCGAAGCCACAAGGAAGAACGATGTCGCAGTGGTAGTCAGGTTCCTTTGGCACAACATCATCACTCGATATGGATGTCCGTTGGAATTGGTATCAGATAGGGGTACTCATTTCTTAAATGAGACTATTTCCCTCCTGACCCAATACTTCAGGATAAAGCATCGGAAGACGACGCCGTACAACCCGAAAGCAAACGGACTGACAGAGAAGTCGAATGGTCTTTTGTGTAACATCCTGAATAAGATAACTGTTAACCATGCGTATGATTGGGACACAAAATTGCCATCTGTGTTATGGGCTTTCAAGATTTCACCCAAAGTCACGACCCAGAAGACACCCTTCTACTTAACTTATGGCATGACACTTATTGTGTCCATCGAGTTAGAGGTCCCTACTTACAGGTTAGCAGTAACCGAATGCATGGAAGAAGAGGAAAGCCAGGAGCAGCGTCTTCTAAACTTTGTAGAGTTTGAAGAAGACAAGAATGCAGCTTTGGAGAAGACGTACGAAGTACAAGCGCAACGTAAGGTGAACTATGATGGCAAGCTGAAGAAGGTTACCGTCGTGGATGGGGACTTGGTTAAGATTACATGTCAGTGGAACTCATCACAAGTCAGAAACCTATCATGCCGATTGAAGAACACATTTTGACATGGAGTGTGTTACCTTGGGAAGACAGTCTGACTAGGGAAGAGCTTCTTGCTATTCGAATTAGGCAGCTAGAGAGAAGACCTGAGGATATCCAAGCTGCTTTGGATAGGCTGCGAGAAGCATGATTGAAGAACAAGGTCAGATTTGATCAACGACATCGTTTGAGACCTAGTGAAATCAAGGAAGGTGATTGGGTGTTAGTCTACGACAACAGTCTAGATAACCAGCATAGTGCGCTCCAGAAGTTTTCCAGACGATGATTTGATCCGTATGTGGTGAAGAAGGTTCATGACAACGCAACTTACGCTCTACAAGAGTTGGACGAAACGAGCTTGAAGATGCCAGTGGCAAGTAAACGCGTAAAGATTTTCAAAAAGAGAGATGAGTAGATCAACCTAACAGATATCTTGTCGGAGTTTCAGTTTGAGGATGAGGATTATGCAAAAGACCTTGAAGATGAGGTTGGCTACGATGAGAAGTAGGACAATAAGACGAGGTGCGTGCCGGTCCACTCCTTGGTTGATATCTCTGGTGCATATCAGAAGATGCACAGGTTTAGAGGGGGTGGATGTCGTGTCGTGGACCGGCTCCTATCTGAAATCCAAAGTTCGATGCTTGTCGCTCCAAAAACACTCGTGAGAAAGACAAGCTAGGCCCTGCTTAAGAGCTTTTGGCACCATTTCGGATCTTCACTTTTATCGCATAGATGAGTAGAGCTCCTTGTCAGCATTCCATAGGCACTTTGTCTACTTCGTTTGGACGCCTAGTAGAGAAGTTACAGGACTCGAAAGATGGACAAAACAAGCTAGGCTCCAGCTTACGGGCTTTTGGCACAACTTCGGATCTTCACTTTTATCGCATAGATGGATAGAGCTCGTTGTCAGCTTTCCATGGGCATCTTGTTTACTTCGTTTGGACATCTAGAGAAGAAGTTATGCGATTCAAAAGAAGGCAAAATCAATCTAGGCCCTAGTTACTTGCTGACTGGGTATTTGAGGCTTCAAGCCTTATATCAAAGACGCAAGGGGCCTGCTTCTTATTATTCAGATAGAACTTAGTACGTACAGAGACTGTAACAAGGGGGCAGCTTAGGGGTTAGCTTGTGTCTGCGACCTGTTGGTGGATGGTCTGGGGATTTGGGAAGTCCAATACACGCGCGCAAGGTGTCATTGGGTTCATATCTGTGCAGGATACGCACAGGTTAAGACGGTTTGGGAAGAGACGGATCGGGGAGTGCGTACTGAGTGAAATTGAGACGCAATAAGCAGATTTAAAGATTTCAGTTATCTGTGAAGGAGAGTTGGACCGTTCAGACCGTTTTGGAGTCCAAACTTGTTGTCCTTGGATCCATCGAGATCAGAACACCGAGTTCTACAGGAAATTGAAGACGATACGAGTTTTCATCGGACGGTTTGGGAGTTCTGAGTGAAATTGGCTCGTAGGGAAGTACTTACGTCAAATTTTTGTTCGCCTGCGACCTGAGATTGGGTTGTTCTTCGCGGTCGATGAGCCAAGCTCTTTGTTCTTGATGCCTACGCGATCAGGGAGTCTTCATCTACGCATAGGAGAAGACTGAACGTGAATTGGATTGTTGGTTTGAGTGTGTGAGCAAATTTGAGCCGCAGGAACTGATTTATGTCAGTTTTTTGCAACCTACGACCAAATTTCTCGTGTGGTTTTGCAAGGAGAACTCCAAACGGCTTGTTTGGAGTCTTGTTGGGTTCAAGGTAGCTAGATCTACCTACCAGAGAAGACGGATATCAGTTTAGACGATCCGTTTGTGCGTGGTGTGCGGTTTTAAGCCACATGGAGGAGTTTTTGAAGATTCGATCACCTACGATCAAAAATTGGCGATATCTCGGCTATCAGGAGTCGGATCTGAAGGTTTCTTGAGCCAAAGGAGTCAAGGAAAGAGACCTTATCAACATTTGAAGACCGTTTGACGAAAGGAGAAATTTCTCAGATAGGTTACAGACCGCTCTGGTCTGTTTTTCAGTTCTATGCTCTTAGGAGAAAGAACCAGCAGTGTACGTACATTTGGAGTGGTATATATTGTAGCATTCATTTTCGTGGTTGTTTTTCTCAGTCTCGTCTCTGTTTCAGCACACAGCATTTCCACAGCCAGGGACCTCGCGTTTTCCTGGACATCCTTCACGCAATATCCGACACGATACTGGGGTGAACTCGACGTGAAGGTCTGGGGTGGAGATTTCTTCTGTGTGTGAACTTTGAAGAAGAGATTTGCAGTCATGAGGGGATGGGAAAGGTGATGAAGATGGAGCTAGTGGTTCACGTTGTCGCGCTACTTGGCGGCTACATGTTATATTTCTACTCCGACGCTTGAGTTTAGTAGTTCTAGAAGTTAGCTCTTATTACTTCTAGTCGTTTATGTATATGTTTGACACCTTTGCATACGGTGTTAACACTATTTTGAGTCTTAGTAGGTTGATTAACATGTTGATAGGGCTAAGCTCATGGGTTGTATTTGCGTGTCGCCCATGCACGCTTTTTAGCTGATTTAAGTTATTTTTCGGGGCTGCGTGTCGTTTTAGGTAGTTTAAGTTTTACGCTGGCACTCTAGGGGGCTTGACATGGTAGCCTATGAGTGTAGATAAGTTACCATGTAGTTTAGGGTACTAAAGGACAACCAAGTGGAGCTATGAACTCCCATGGTCTGTTTTTGTCTTTAGTTTAACTCTAAATTTAGAAACAGAGCTCTAGAGTGGAGTTCGAGCATTTGGTGAGGGATCTTCGAAATCTGAGTGCACAAGGAGATAGAGCTCGTCATGCCAAGCACTTCCAATGAAATTTTCGATCGATTTGAGACAATAAAGATGAAGTTATGACCAATTGAAGTTCGAATTGTGCTAGAATTGAATCACTTTTGTTGGATTTAGGGTTTTCGGTGTCACTCGCAGCAGATTTGAGGAAATTGCTTCAAAACTTCGGAGGTTGTGTTCCGCCAGCAGGGCTACGATTTCACAAAAAGTTTCATATCGATTGAGCGACTGAGTAATTCAGGGCGGCCGCTAAAGCTGAGGGGGTCTGAAAAGCTCTTAATCTAGAGCAACGACTTCAGAGGAGGAGATCTGCAGTTCTGTGTACATTCAGGAATCCCAACTTCATAGGGATGTTCAGCACCCTGTAGACTTCAAATACTGTGAGAATATTTGAAATTCATTGAGCCAAACTTCTGTTCTAGGTTGAAATAGCCATCTAGGTACCAGAAATTGCCGTAGTTTTCTTGCTCAGAACTTTTCTGTCCATATCTCCGTGTCAAAATTTGATCTCAGGCTGAAACTTCGTGTGTGAGTTCAGTAGTACCTCATTTGCATGTAGGGGAAGTTTAGAAGTCTAAACCTTCATAGTTTTCCTCTCCGTGAGTGTCAAAGTTGACCGCCGGATCCTATTACTGCCAGCTAGATCTGAATTTCGCTTTCTGAGCATATTACTAGATCTTACACATCTGTGTGAGTGTTTATAGCCCCTGTTGTAACCTGAAAGCCAACACTTGAGTGAACAACCACAGCCAGAAGCCCGGCGCTTTCCTAGGTAGACGGATCACACTCTGACATACTCTCTTTTTGGTGAACTCGACGTGAAACACCTAGGGTGGGAGTTTTCTTGAGAGTGTTACAGGATCAGATATCATGGCCAACCAAGGATCGTCAAGTGGAGGTGCTGCTGTTGCTCAGCAACCTGTTCAGTTGGATGCTGCTACGATGAAGATGTTCCAAGCTTTTTTCATGTTTATGCAGCAGCAGCAGAGCATAGAGAGAAAGGAGGTATTAGCAACCAAGGCGTTGCAATCTGTGGTGCATCAGATGGACCAGTTCAAGGGGACAAATATTTCCAAGTACGTGCGATACTATGCTAGGGAGATGGAGGTGAACAAGGTGCCTGAGAAGGAGATGGTGGAGAACTTTGAACTTGCTGTTGTCCCTGAGATTCGTGGGCGTGTGAAGGAGCTCAAGCAGCAGCAAGGACAGAGTTGGGAGAGCTTTATGCGAGCTTTGAAGGAGGAGTACTACACTGAAGATTCAGAGAGGGTGACCAAGAGAACATTCTTGGAGTGGGTGGTGAAGCCTAACAAAGGTTTGTCTGTAAATGAGTTGTTAAGGGAGTTTGATCGTCAGTATGCTCAGCTTTCTAGGACAGAGAAGCTTACACTAGAGGTGGAGAAGACCGAGCTTTTCCTACAGGCAGCGGACGTGACTATTCAGGAGAAGCTTGAGCTGTTGCTGGAAGACAAGAGTGAGGAGAGAGGATTGAAGACTGATTGGAAGGAGGTCGAAGAGGCTGTTTCTTTGCTGGCCAAGAGACAGAGAAGAAGGGACAAGGTGGTGGTAAGTGAAGCGGCACCTCTGATAATTCCTGTCAAGCAGTTGCCTACTAAGCCCGCTTTGGTAATTGATAGAGAAGAAGACTCACCGCTTGATGAGTTGATTAAGGGTATGAAGGAGCTTAAGCTTAAGCTCATTGGGTTAGAAGAGAAGGAGCAGAATGTACAACCTGCTGTGCAGAGACCTCAAATGAGAGAAGGCTTTGTTCATCGTTGTATATGGGGTGATAGCCTAGACCATGTAAGAAGAGATTGTGGGGAGTTTTCAGATGCACTGAGGAAGGATTTGATCTTCTTCAAAGATGATAAGATCCATCTGAGAGAGACTGGGATGATGTTGGGAACCAACTTTGGCAAGGGTGGTATGAAGAGACTTGTGAATGAGATATCAGCATCACATGCTGTTTCTCTTGTGAATGCTGCTACCTGTGGAGTGAAAGTGGAGATGGAGAGAGAGAAAGGGACTACTGGGTTGTGGTCTGATGTAGTGCGGTCCGTAGCTAGAACAGAGCTAGACAAGGATGTGCTACGAAGGGTTGGCAACTCAATTCGAGAAGCTACAGGATGGAATGATCATGTGGATACTATGTCAGTGCATGCTTATGTTGCAAGAAGTCAGCATGAAGCTGTACTAGAAGAAAAACGCAGGAGGGAGGATGCAGGTGAGGCTTCTACAGCCAAACGATCTGCTACAAGGAGTGAAAGGGCTAGACCAGAGGCGAGGCAGGAGACAACACCTACTCGAGAGGAGACTATGGAGGATCTGTCACCTACAACACCAAAGGAGAAGGAGAGAAGCAAAGAGAAGGGTAAGATGCCTGCATACAAACTTCAGTCTGACATTGAGATTGCTACAGACTTGAAGCAGGTGTTAGAGAATCGTATCTTGAATGGGAAGGTTGAGTTTACCTTGGGTGAGATTCTTGGGATTGCAAAGCGTGAGTTCCATGAGATTATCATAGATATCATCAAGAGGAAACGTCAGATTTTGGGTGAAGCAGCTACGCTTAACGCTCTAGGGACCAAATTGTCGGAGGATGAGGAAGATGAGATTGCTGGTTACTGCTCTCAAGTATCAGAAGAGAGATCCTATCAGCACGTGAGGTTTGAAGATGAGGTGGAAGCATCGCAGAAGAGCCATTACTCTCACAACCATTGGGCAAGAGCAACCACAGAGACCTTGGTAAAGTTGGGAGATCTAGAGGAACCTGTGGTGGCGTTGATTGATCATGGCTTAGAGATTAATCTGATGTCTAAGGAGCTGTACAAGCGTGGGAGATGGCCCATAGACACCGACCATGGATGGCTTATCCGTTGTCGGAGCGAGAGTCTTTCTTGGGGAGGGCGGACCTCCTGACTGTGATCGATCCAAGAAAACCGCCAGAAGAGAAAGACGAGTAGCCGCTGACGATGAGATCTCCAAAATCCTGCTTCTTGCGTCCGCCAATTGCAAAAACAAGCACTCAAACACACCTTGGGTACACAGATGGGTCTCTCAAGATTTAATTAACTTTATTACAATGTCGTCTGCACCACCAATTTCTCCAACTGTATAGAAAATCTCTCTCTTCCTCTCCTGCACACCTCTCTTCACCCGTCAAGCCAAAAGTCTACCCTGTACGTCTCAATCTGAACCTAATAGAGAAATTCGGGCCCCTGAATCTTATTCCTCTCCTTGCCCCAACTGAAACTCTCAGAAATCTGATCCAACGTCGATCAAAAGTCCCCTGTAAATTTCCAAACGATTTCTCTCAATAGAACTGTCTCCTGAGAATAATTTTTCCTCAAAACAGTTTATTTAAACAACGTCCAAGCCTAAAACTCCTGCTTCTCTCTCTTACGATGCTCTCTCAATTCAATCTGTGAGCAATTTGACCTTCTCCATCCTCTTAGCTTTTCCTGCGTGTCCTCAACCCTCAATCCCTAATCCTCCTCCTTCCGCTTCAGTTCTCTCCGAAAACTCCCTTGAAAAAGTGTGTCCCGATCTCCAGCCGTCGCAGGTATTAAACCTAAAAGTTAAGGCCCCAGCTTAAGCTGCCCCCCTGCTGTCCTTATAAGTGCAGTCACTTATCACAAGCAGGGCCCTAGCTTAAGCTGCCCCCCTGCTGTCCTTATGCGTACAGAGCATTATTTACAAAGTTTGCCCCTTTTTAATACAAGTTTCACAGTTGTCTCCACAAACTCTACCCCTACACTAATAAAGGTTCACATAACCTCATTCTCCATCGCAAGTCTACTCGATGCTTATTTAACTAATTAGCAAAAGTTTCCTGTGCTCTTGATGCCATCCTGAATATACTACAAGCCATCCAATGTAGGCCGAAGCCCTAACACTTATGAGGCTGCCCCACAGGGCTTACAGCCCCCCCATATGCGCACCAGGTATCTCTCATAGTATATTCAGGATGGCATGCGGAGGTTTAGGCCAGGAAGCCCACGATTAAGGGAGATACCGATCTCCCGCCCCTAGGTATACAGGACATGGCTGAATACCCAACATAGACTCCCATCCGGGAGGCCAACATGCCAGAATAGGAACCAGAGGCCAGGAGGGATTGATCCTGAGACCACTTCCCTCCTAGGCAGGCGCCCTATCACTGGGATGGCCTTTGGTTCCGTTCTAAAAGCTTTTAAAACTTGTACATATGCTTTTACTGTAAAAATCTTCCTGCAAAGTCTTTACTAGCCTTTTTTGTGTTAACTTCTCTATACAACTCCGTTTTAAACGAGTAAAGAGTCAAAACTATAGTACTTGTGAACACCTACACACTCACGCAATCAGATTCTGAGTTCGAGTCACGAGTCAGAATCGACAGATTTCCCTCTATCGCATATTTCTTAGTTTAAAACACGTGCTAACTATGAATTAAAGCACTTTCTGTCAAAACTGGAAGCATGAGGTCGCTCTCCTCGTCGAGCTCTGCATTCTGGTGCCTTTCGACCTCTTCCAAGGTGATATTCCAGTCTAAGCTAGGGGGCAGCTTGTCAAGCATGACCCCAGCTTAGCTCTTGCCCAGCTTGTTAAGCTGCAGGGCAGCTTCCTTTACACAATATAGAAAAAACATCTCTTTGCAATACTTTTCACTGTACAGACCTATGTACAATACGACATTCACCCCTTCCAAACCTGCACATCCTCTGGTATGTGCCAATTCGTCACCGGCCCTCGTGGTCCTCAAAATCGTCTTCGCTCTCCTCGACCGCCTCAGAAAGATCTTCATTTGCTCCTGTCTGCTCTGAACCTAAGAACTCAGCTAGCTCCATAGTCTCCCCTCTCTTCTTGAATAGCTTCACTCGTTTCCAAGCAACTGGAAGTCTTAAAGGCGTGCCATCTAGCTCTTGCAAGGAATAAGTAGCATTCTGATGTACATCTGAGACAAGGTACGGGCCAAACCACCTTCTCGAAAACTTTCGGATTGTAGAGTGTTGGTTCTCCAATGTGCTGTCGTATACCAACACCCAGTCCCCAACTTGTATCGGTTTTGGCCGAAGTCTATGAGTCTTATCAAACCTCTCATTGTTCCCAAGTCGTGCCGCCTTCAGCCGGAGCTGCGCTTCAGCGAGATCCTCCTCTCTACATTCTAGCTGTCTGATTCGTAGTGAGAGAAGTTGCACACAGTCCACATTGTCCTCCCATGGCAAGGTAGCCCAGGTAGGAAAGTCTTCTTCTGCTGGCATCATCGGTTTCTGCCCTAACATCAACTCAACAAGCATGTACCCTGTAGTAGAACAATGAGTTGTTCTATCTGCCCATAAAGCAAAAGGGAGTAACCTGGGCCACTCTCTATGCTTACCGTCACACGCCTTCACCAAAGCCTGAACTATTGATGGATGTCCTCGCTCGCTCTTGCCAATCCCCTCTGGATTCATCGCAGTAGTAAGCTTGAGCTTCACACCATATCGAGCAAAAAATTATTTTGCTTCTGTACCACGTAGTTCTCCTCTATCTGCCCGTAGTCTTCCTACAGACCCATATCTGCAGATAATATCTTCAAGAACAAACTTACATATCCCCTCTGTGGTCTTCGTCCTCAAAGCTCGCCCTTCTACAAAGTTGGAGAGATCCTCACGAGCTAGAACCAAATATCGCATGCCCCATAACCACAGAGGCATTACCACCAAGTCGAGAACCAACTGGAAGTGAATGCAAGGCGGATAAGTTGGCACAAGACCGTCCCTATACCGGATCTTTGAGTAGAACTGACAATGCAAGCAGGAGCTGACGTAGTTCACCACATCCTGATACAGACCTTTCCACCAATACCTCTCCTTCAACTTGGTGTAGGTAGCCCAAATCCCTTGATGTCCGGCCCATAAGGTATCATGGAACTCCTTCATTAGTTGCTGCTTAGTCTCTTGATCGCCCACTACCCGTATGAACATCTCATATCTCCTCTGTGGTCGTCTCCAAAGATACCCATCATGCAGAAGATAGTTGTAAGCTTGTTTCCTTATCTCCCTGAACTCTACTTTGCTCCATCTCTCCTGCCTCTCCAACAAGCTCAGATAATATCCTATGTCACGAAGTCTACCTGTGTAAAGCTCCTCTCTAAACATCAACGGCTCCAAGTTTGTAGCCCGTCGATTAACCTGACACTGAGCATCCTGTCTCTCTTCTTCCTCAGCTTCTGAAATCATGACATCCTCATCCACAAATCGAGCACTTGACAACATATCTGCAACCATATTCTCCTTTCCTTTTATATGCTTCAGCTCTGGATTCAAGCTTCTAATATAGGCAATCCAACGTAACATTGCTATGTCTGGCGTGGTACAGTTGGATATCATGCCTAGTAGAGGTAGACAATCCGTTTCCAGGACTACATGAGCACCAATCAGAAACTCACGATCTGTCTTCATTGCTGTCACCGCTCCCCACAACTCACGCTTCACCTGAGGATAATCTCGTTGCCTGTCTGTCAAGATCCTAGCTCCAAACCTAGAGGTAAGCCGCAATCCATCCGCATCATCTTGACCTATCGCCCAGCCAATTGCCTTTGGGCTAGTATCTACTGTGACAATGACAGGTCTCCCACATCCATAGTCTATTCTTCTCAAAACAGGCGGAGACTGTAGAGCCTCCTTCAACCTATTCATAGCTTCTCGATGGACTGAGGTCCATATAAACCTCTTACCCTTCCTCAATAATGCATACAAAGGCTCAACAACATGAGCATAATGAGGAATGGATAAACGATAAAATACACAAGCACCTAGAAAGCGTCGAATCTCTGTGATATTCCTACAGTCTGCCATCCTTGCTATGGCTTCAACCTTCTCGGGGTTTGGTCGCCTTCCAAAAGCGCCACACAGATGTCCAACCACTAAAATCTCAGACACGCCAAACTTGGACTTAGCTCCTGACAGGGTGAGATGTACCTCCTCCAGACGAGTCAAGATATGTTCTGCATCCCTGATATGGTCTGCAACAAACCTTCTACATCCATTCGCAAGTACTGCTTCATCCTTGTCTTCAACCGCGCAACCCTTTATAGGAATATCATCTAGAAATGGAATGGTAACATCAGGCACAAACTCCCTTAGTACCTTATGCATCGCATTCTGCATATGAGCCACCGAGTTCGTCGCTCCTTGTGGAAGAGTACACATCCGCATCAATCCCAGGGGCGTACGCATAGTAGTTAAATCCCTACTCTCCACAGCCAGCTGGAATTGATCATAACCAGAATATAGATCTCCTATTGAATAGATAGCTCTCCCTGCAAATGCCTCTGCTACCTCTTCAATCACAGGACCCGTCCCAACGTTACGAATGGTTACGTTATTCGCAGGCTGTAGGTCTTGAATAAAACACAAAGCTCTTGACTTCTTGGGTACAGTGAACCACCTGCTAGAATATGGCCCCATAGACGGCTCAAGTATCCCCATCTGTACCTTCTCCTTCAACAACTCGATGAGTTTAGGCAACAAAGCACGAGGAACTGGGATCGGTTTCAGGTCCCAAGGCACATGAGGGATTGTGAATATAACCATAGGCGCTATAACCTTTGGGTCCACACAACCTATCTCCTCTGCTGAAAAAAAGAATGCTTTACCATGCTTCACTATCATATGTTCAAACATTGTCTTCTCGACCTCAGTCAAGAAATCACCCCCTCCTATCTGGAGCTCCTTCAATGTCTCCTCAGTAAATTGGTGTCCTACTCGTCTATGCTCACGCAATATAGGCTCAGTCCCCACTAACTGTACTTGCTGCTGGGAGTTAGCAGGTAGTTGAGCTGCTACCGGTCTTACCTTTCTCAGTACAGATTTGTACTTCGCATGGACGTCTGCTTCCTGAGGGAGTGCACACCAACAACTTGCTTCTCTCCCTTCATTATTCTGCATCGGATGAGGAAAGAACTGCAGGTATGTAGCAATCTCCTTATATATGCATCGAGAGTGGATAGGGATCACCACCACACTATTTTTCCCCTCCATCAATCTACTCACATTGTCTAACCAACCAATAGCTGACTGTACAGACATAAACTCTTCAAACAAACCAGAAACCACTTCGTCTTCAGATAGAACTTCTACACGCCACAACCCTGATACATGTTTCACCACCCATCTTTTTGTATTTTCCTCCATATCTTCAACTCTTGTAAATCGGCTCCACCCATCTGCCTCAAACATCAGCAATCCAGACTGCCAACTCTGTACACCACACATGTATCCAGACCTTTGTACATGTCTCGCTTCCAACTCTGACGGGACCTCAACAGTAGGTTCTACACCCCTGTCTTCCCGCTCTACAGGAGTGGATTGCGAAAAACCTTACATCTCTTCGTCTGAGATCTCTAAGGGTTTGTCTGTTCCGCTCATGTCTTGAACGAACCGTCAAAAACTGTACTGAGTACTTGTCATCAGGACTCCGAACTCTAGCATAATGAGACCCATCATTCATCACCTTTGTCTCCATCCGAACAGCGGTGATGTATGGTTGGCCCAGTATGACAGGATAGGAGGCAGATGACTGTACAAAGAAATGCTGATCAACCTCTACATCCCCAATCCTTACACGCATATTGGGACAAGCTCCGTATAACTCACCCTTTTGGTTATTTGCAGCTCGAAGCACCCAACCATGATTCCTTTCGATTGGCCACTGTCCCTTTTCATACACCTCCTTGGAAATGATATTGATCTCCGACCCGTGATCCACAAGTGCAGGTACTGGCTCAGAAAGTCCTCCAAGCCGAACTTGCGTCTCTGTTGTCACTCTTGCCCAGTGCTTCTCCTTGAAATCGCTGTCTACGCCTGACCCATCCTCTTCAAACTCTTCATCTTCATTCTCAATAACAGCAGGACCAGCAACCCATGCCTCATACTTATCATCTCCGAACTGATCAACACCAATAGCATCTACTGCTCCAACCATCTGACTACTTACTTGTTCAGTCAATACCTGTCTCTTTCTCTTCATGATGTCTATTATCAACTCATGAAACTCTCTCTTTGCGATACCAAGCACTTCACGAAGAGTAAACTCAACTCTAGCATCCAAAACGCGTTGCTCTAGAACAGCACGCAAGTCTGTTGTTGTTTCGATGTCTGCCGCTAACTTGTAAGCTGGACCTTTCCCCTTCTCCTGTGCTGTAAACCTCTTTCCCCGTACTCTATCTGTAGCAGTAGTCTCTTGTGGCAAATCCTGCACACCTTCCATAGGATCTACTGCAGGTGGTGGAGCTATAGAGGTAGAAGGTATATCCTCTGCAGCAGGAAATCTTCCAGCTGGTACAGATGGTGATGGTTCTGCTGCTCTCCTCCTTGTAACCCTCCGACGGTCACTGTCCTCTGGTACTCCTGCATCTAAATCAGAAGCGTCCCGTCTTCTTTTGTCTTCGATCATGGCATCTTGTTCACCACTCGTCTCTAAAAACGCTCGAATAGAAGTTGCATCTACTGGGTCTCTCCATCCAGTAGCTCTCCTAATGCTTTCAGCACCTCTCTTCATCATTTCAACCGGAACCTCAACAGCCTGCTCAACCATAGTTGGATTAGAGCGCACCTCAACTCTCCCAGTATATACATCAGTCTCCGCAGAACCCGCAGTCATCGCTGTAGTATTCGCACCAGTAAGTGCTGGAAGAGAACTCCTCATTCCTCCTCTCCCAAAATACGTGTTCAGAGGCTGTCCAGTGGTGGTTAGATACAACCTGTTGTTCTAATAGTTGACTACGCCCTCTCGCAAGACAACCGCCAAGTCTTGACAGTCTCCTCTGAGATGATCTGGACTATCACACCAAATACATCTCCTGGTAAAGGTTCCACCTATAGGTCGAGCACCTGGTGCAACTGGTCGTTGATCTCTTCTCAGGTCTGCCATCTCAACCCTCAAATCTCTCAGCTGTTGAGTGAGTTCTTCTATCAAGTTATGTTGATTTCGGTTCTCAACAGGTCGCTGCTGCTGTCTAGGTCCTCTCTGTGCTGGGATAGGTACTACAGGCGCTTGAGGAACCACTTGGGGAACCACTATAGGTGCTTGAGGAATCACAATAGGTGCTTGAGGTATTGCAGGAGGAGCTACATGAACATGAGGAGCTACTCTCTGCTCTGGCAAGGTCTCTGGCTGCAGTACCATCCTACCACGACGTTGCCTAGCAAGAGTAGATACCGCTTCCTCCACTCTTCTCCAATCAGATGTAACTCCTCCTTCAGCTCCTCGATCAGCCAACATGAAGCAAAGTCTATCTGCTGTGAACTCATCCAGAGCCCCCAAAAACAACTCCGTCTTCCTAGCATCCAACGTCAACCTCTCTAGACCAGAAAGCTGAGAATACCTCTTCTCAAACTCACGAATTACCTCATTCAATCCCATGGAACGTCCAAGCTGACGCTCTATCCAATCCATGAGAGTTCTTCTAGTGACTCTTTCAGAGTCCTCTTCTAGAAACTCTTCTCTCAGTGCACGTTCAAACAGAATCCACCCACCTAAATGTCTTCTCTGTAAAACTCTAACCTTCTCTCTCAGTTCAGAGACAACAGTCAACTCAAAGCTTAGAATTACCTCAACTTCAGGTGCCTTGACCAACTCCATCTCACCCACATACTCCCGCAGGTACCTAGTAACATCTCTTCCATCAAATCGTCCACATCGACCAATAATTGCTTGTAACGCCTTCGTGGATTTCTGCTCAGCTCCTCCAATTGCAGGCTGCTGTTGAATCAAGGCAGCCAACGCCTGAAGAATCTGAGACGTGTTTGGCTGTGCTGCTGCTGTTGGAACCACCGTAGGTCCTCCTTGAGAGCCAATTCCATCCTGACCAGAAGTCCCTTGGGCAGGAGCACCCTGAGCAGCAGCCGCACTGTAACGACCTATGTTACACATAAGAAGTTTGTCTATTAGTAAGGTGTTTAGTTATAACTAAGTGTTGAGAATGTTTATTGGCTGCCAAAGTACTTTAAGGATGTATCAAGTTAGTCATGACTAGCTAAAAGTTAGTTATGGTTAAACTTAGCTGTACTTTTGGCAGAATTCAGATATTTGCTAAAGAGTGAGCACTACTATCTTGTCATCTTGTCTAAAAGGTAGAAAGGAGGTGGAAAGTATCCCTTATCTCCTTTTTGACTTGATGTTAGTGGTTGGATTAAAGTTGTGGACTTTGTGGGCATTAAAAACAAGAAGAGATTCCACATGTTTCCTTTTTAGTGGGTCCTAGTGTAGAGGGGGGGTGGAAATTCGAGATTCCTTGAGAATATTCCAAAATCCTTCTAGAAGTTGTTGACCTTGAAGGAATAAGCCCATGTGAAAAGGTAAAAAGCCCATGTGATCAATGCTTTTACCTTAAGTAATATCTTAGTAAAACCCGATAAAAGTAGTTACGGCTGAGTTACCGGAGGGTACCAACGTAAAAACCTAGAATGTATAAATAGAGGAGTAGAGAAGAGCTCCTCATCCTTGTTTTCACATTGTCGTAATGACAACTTGAGTAATATAGAGAGTGTGGGATATTTTTAGCATGTGAGAACTTGAGAGACGTTGTTAGAATGGAGGATTTTTAGTTGATGTGTTTAAGGAGATTTTTAGTTGATAAGTTTGTGGGTGTATGAATGAGTGAACTCAGCATTTTCCCTTCAAGTTCATGGTGTGCTTCCATCAAAGCCATCAGAGGTGACCCCTGAGTGAGAGACAGGCCCGACATGTTGCAGATTCGTGGATGACGATCGTGGAGGTTGAGAGATCGGGGGGGGTAGTGATCGATAGGACCGCGGAGGGTTTACATTTTTGGTTCCGCTGCCGGGACCTCACTTGAAGGGATCATTGAACGATGTTTAGAGTTCAGTTCTATATTCGACAAAAGGAGATTATGAGAGAGCACATGGAGAGAACGTTGGGAGGAGAGAGAGCTAACGCGATGTTAGCAACGTTAGAACCTTTCGTGTATCCCGTAGTGATATATGACGCGTTCGAAGTCATTCTTTACGTCTTGTTCACTTAGAAAGGGTTTGAGGAGAGTTGAAAGAGTGTGCAACAAGAGTTGTAGAGGAAGGAGGAGAGAAAAGTTATTAGAGGAGATAAATTTGTGAGTTTAGAAATTCTGCTCTCTGGAAAATTTGTACAGTCGCTGTCAACTTTTCTGTGAATTTTATTTTCCTGTGATACTTTCCAGTGTTTTAGATTGGCTGATAACCTATCTAAGACAAAAGAAATCATAGGAAAAGGTGGTCTAGAGAGGGAGCAATGAATTTTCAAAGTTGAGGGGGTCTATTCGTGAGAGTTGAGGAATTCTGCTATCTGGAAAACATTTACAGTCATTGTCAGATTTTCTGTGAATTTTATTTTCCTGAGAAACTTTCCAGTGTTTTAGAGTGGCTGATAAGCTATCCAGGACAAAAGAAATCATGAGAAGATGAGGTCTGAAGAGAGAGAAAGAATTTTTCAAAGTGGAGGGGGTTGACAACCACGAGGGAAGTGAAAATATACAAATTTCAGTTCTCTGAAAATTTGTACAGTCATCACCATCTCTTTTGATTAGGGAAGTTTCTGTTGAAACTTCATGATTTAGTAGCTTGGAGGTTGAGCTACTGGAGATAACAAAAATCTTGGAGAGATCTCTTACCAACTAAGAGATACACGTTTCGGCATACAAGGAGGTCTTGAAGATACTTCATGGGGAATCCTGTTCGAATGACGAGGTGGAAGAAGAGACGTTTAGGAGTTCGAACAGAGACGGAGAAGCCCAAGTTGAGTATAGATGAGTTACGAACACGCATCTATAGCACTTGGGGTGCCCTCTTTACCCTATACGAAGAAGCTTCCGCGACCATTGGCACAGATTTGAAGAAAGCCGAGTTTAAAGCATCATTCACTGTGGAGGCCACGAATGCTCCTGGTGAAGTAGAGTTGGATTTTTACAAGAGTGAGTTCAAGATGTCTGTTGTGATTAGTACAAATGATGGTGAGGAGGATCATATCTTCGATAGTTAATTTTAGATTAGATTTTATTTCGTGTATAGCATGTATAATACACGATTTCCAATATAAAGCTCGGAAGAGTTAAGAAAGTGATGTAGAATTATTTTCCTCTATGATATTTTGTCCACTTAATGGTTGAGAAGGTGCAACATGAGTGGAAATTTAAAAGATTGGAAAGTTAGACTTAGAAACCTTCCTCAAGGTTTAGATGTCATAGTAAGTGTCGGAGAAAGTTCGAGAGAGATTATCGTCGAGTTTGAAAACCCTAGTACTAAACCTCAAGTAGAATCTCCGAGGAGAAGAGTAGAAACCGACTTGTGGTGTTATTTCTGTAGAGGGTTGGGACACAAAGTAGTGAATTGTCCAACTAGAATCAGAACCGAGAGAGCTAAAGAGAAGCGGGAGTTTACTGATTTAAGTCTTCAAGTGGGTCCATCGTCACCAGTGCCAATTCATCTTCTAGGAGAAGATCCTTGTCCAAGTTGTGGAGTGGGTGATCTATCCAGAGGACACAAGTGCGTCGATGTGGCCGCCCTACTTACGTCAGTAGTCGAGAAGTTGGACGAGACTCAAAGAGCTGAGACGGAGAAGTTGTCGACTTCAAAAGAGGACTCATCTGAGTTGTGATGGAAATCGTCATTCGGATGGTGGAGAAGGCGGTGATGCGACTCAGGCTCATGATTACCTTGGGAGAAGAGATGGCACAAGAGGTGTTGTTACAACCATTTCCTTTCATTTTACCTATGGTAGATTATTCGCGAATGGAATTGGTGATGTTCGTACTCTTTTAAGCGAGTAGTTATTGCACAAAAATTAGAAGGGTAGAAAGAATAGTTACAAGATGAGGAAGTTACCAGTGTTTCATGGGAAGGACAATGAAGATGTAGAACCATTTGTACGAGACTTCAAAAGGGGTTGCATCGGAAACAACGTGAGAAGGAAGGAAGAATGGGTGTTGTTACTGCCAGAGTTTTTAGAAGATTTTGCTCTTACGTGGTATGACGACCGAGTGAAGAGCAAGACACCTGGTGCAGTTGAGGACACATGGGAGACGTTGAGTAATGCACTCATCGAAGAATTTCTTCCAGAAGAGAGTTATGAGAAGCTCATGGTGGAGCTTACTCATTTGAAGCAACGGGACGACGAGAAAGTTCGGCAATATGCCGAAAGGGTGGATAAGTTGGAGCAACGGTTTCGGACGGTCCTACGGAAGAGTGGAGACAATGTGGAGCTAACGATGGGGAGGATTGGAGCAGTGTTGACCAAGAACTTGGTGGGAGGGTTGAGGCCTTCAATTCGAACCCAAGTGAGGTACGAGAAGCCAGCAACCAAAGCGGAAGCCATCAAGATTGCGACAAACATGGAAGAGAGTTTGGATGAAGGAGATATCATCCAACCTCATCATGCTGCTCTGGTGTCGACTCCGACTCCTGGTGTAGTCACAACGATCGCACCTGCACCATCACAATTGGTGATTTCTTCAACGTCAACTCCTACTCCAACGGTGGTGCCAAGACCGTTTGTCCCAACAACGATGTCTACTGCCACCTCTGATTTTCATGCCGAGCTGAAGAGCATCACCGATACTCTTGCGGATCTCAAGATAAACGTGGTGCAGTTACGAGAATGGAGGAACAAAGGTGGAGGAGGAGGTCAAAGAGGTTACGACAACAATCCCAACCGAGGAAATCAAGGTAACTTTGGAGGCAACCAAGGTAACTTTGGAGGAATCACTTGTTGGACGTGTGGAGGTTCTCATTTCCAGCAAAATTGTCCTAACAACGGAGCAAGAGGTGCCGAAGCCGTCAGAATGAATGTGGGTGGAGGAAATCCATCACAAGGACGAGACAAGGGGGTGGCTACTATCGATGTCGTACGAGATCTCATCTACGAGAAAGGAGAGAGTTCAAACTCTACTCATGCACCGATGGAGCTTTTAGCTCAAGAAAGGAAAAGAACTAGATTTTCTGATGAACCGGTTTTCATGGAGGAATCAACTAGTAGAAGTACTCATTCGAGTAATGTTTCGAGTACACCAAGGGAGCCAAGAAGGAAGCTGGGGATGGCGGATTTCACCATTTCATCTTCCCAAGCGGGATATGATGTGGTTGAAGATGCGGGTGCTCAGAAAGCCAACATCACTGTTGGACAACTGATCGCACTTAATCCCAGCTTACGAAGGGAACTCAGAGGAGGACTGAGTTCTAAGAGAAGCAAGAAGAAGAAACCCAAGAGCAAGACATCAAAGTCTGTGGGAGTTGGTGTGGTGGATGTGCATGCTTCAGAGGTATGCACTAGGGCTTCAAAGATTGAAGTCCGATTGAATGGTCACTACGTCTCTGACGTATTGGTGGATGGAGGGTCGGCTGTAAACGTCATATCGGAGAGGTTGATGAAGAAGTTGGGGATGGAACCAACTCGCCCGGCTAGCATTGTCGTGGGGATGGCTAACAAGCAACGGGTAAGACCTCTTGGTGTGTTAGAGAAGGTGGTCGTGTCTGTGATGGGAGTTCAAACGTTGATGTCCTTTCAAGTGTTAAAGGACTCTAGTTATGATTTGCTCCTAGGTAGGCCTTGGTTGAGAGCTGTGCGCACCACTGATAGGTGGCACAAGGGATACTTACGGATTGGGCCTAGAGATCATAGAGTGATAGTTCCTCTCTCGGGTGTTGGAGTTGTGACTTCTGACTCTGATAGACCCACTAGTGACTACTGGGAATCTGATACGGAGGATGATCAGAGTGTCTCAGAAGTAGATACCGGAGATTCTTACGATCAAGAATCCTCGTCTGAGGACGAAGGATTTGATCGAGATGAATCATTACATCAGCTTAGTGCTATTGATTTGTTGCCTCGACCAGCAGTGGAGAAAGATCCTGACAAAGAAGAGTTGAGTGAGGCAGAGATTGTGAGAAGACTCTCTACCCTGAAGTTTGGTATCAATGTCACTCAAGAGGAAAAAAGTAGATTCCTAGATATATTTCGAAAATATATCCATGTGTTTGCTTTCAGCTACAAGGATTTGAAGGAGGTGACTCTCGAGACTCATCGAATCGAATTGGAGGAGAACGCAAGACCAGTTCGACAGAAGCAGAGAAGGGTCAATCCTACAACAGCGATGATGGTCAAGGAGGAGATAGACAAGTTGAAGGAGGCGAGTTTCATCTATGAGGTGGAGAACTCAGAATGGGTTTCACCCATTGTGATTGTCAAGAAGAAGAATGGTAAGCTGCGAGTGTGCATAGACTATAAGAAGCTGAATGCAGTTACCAAGAAGGATTATTATCCTCTACCATTTATAGATGAGATTTTGGAGGAAGTTGCTGGTCATGAGTGGTACAGCTTTGGTGATGGTTATAGTGGGTATAACCAGATCAAGATAGCACAGGAGTACCAACAGTTGACTACTTTCACTACTCCTTGGGGAACATTTGCATTTCGGGTGATGCCATTCGGATTGTGTAATGCTCCGGCCACGTTTCAAAGGTTCATGAACAAGGTGTTTGAACCATTCATAGGGAAGTTTGTTCGGGATTTCATTGACGATTTCTGTGTGTACGGACGAAAGGAGGACCACTTTGATCATGTGATCAAAGTTTTGCAGCGGTTGGAGCAAGCCAACGCTTCTCTAAATCCAGAGAAGTGCATCTTTGGCTGCGAAGAAGGTCTGCTGTTAGGGCACATCATTTCCAAGAATGGGATTGCGGTAGATCCTGAGAAGGTGAAGAAGATTGTGGATCTTCCATTTCCGATCAATTTGACAAAGTTGAGGCAGTTTCTTGACATGGTTGGATATTATCGTAGGTTTGTCTTTTCCTTCTCAAACAAAGCAATAGCTTTGACTATGTACATGAAGAAGGGAGTTGATTTTGACTTGATAGTGCATGATCAGAAGGCAAAGGAAGCATTTGAGGAGCTGAAAAAGACATTAGTGACAGCTCCTATACTTGCTAAACCTGAGTGGAGTAAAGCATTTATTCTGTATACGGATGCCTCCAATGTAGCAATCGGATGTACATTAAGTCAGCTAGATGGAGATGGGCATGATCATCCTATAGCTTATGCTAGTAGGCAGATGGTTCCAGCGGAGAAGAATTACTCCGTGACTGAACGAGAAGGATTAGTGGTGATCTTTGGATTGAAGAAATTTCGACACTACTTGCTAGGAGGGAAATTTTCCGTAGTCACAGATCACAAGGCTTTAAAATATATCTTTAATAAGCCTAATGCCGAAGGTCGTATTGCTCGTTGGAAGATTCTTCTAACAGAATACGATTATGTGATCGAAGATAGACCAGGGAAGAAGCATGCGAATGCTGATCTTTTGTCAAGGGCTTATGATGATGAGGGAGAAGAACCGTTTGATGATTCATTTCCAGACGAGCATCTGATGACCATCACAAGCATCGAGGAGATACCGGATGAGTACAAGGAAATCTGGAGTTTCCTTGTAAATGGCTCTTTTCCAGAAGGTATGCATACCCGAGAACGTAACGCGTTGATCAAGAGATGCAAACCTTACACCATGGTGGAGGGAATTCTATTTCATCAAGGAGCAGATGGCTTACTAAGGAGAGCAGTTGGTCAGAAGGAGGCGTTCAAGCTGATGCACGAGTTTCACGATGGCACTGTTTGCGGAGGTCACTTTGCTGGTAAGATAACAGCTTTCAAGATTTTGGATGCGGGTTATCATTGGAGAGGGATTTTCAAGGAGTGTTTAGACTATTGCAAAACTTGCGACGTATGTCAAGCATTTGCTCTGAAGTCTACTAGAACACCTCCGTTAAGATCAATTTCAATATTAGGACCATTTGAGAAGTGGGGTATTGACTTTGTAGGTCCTCTTAATAAGACACCTCGAGGCAATAGATACATTGTAGTCGCCATTGACTATTGTACCAAGTGGGTAGAGGCTAGACCTTTGAGAGAGACCAATGAAACAGAAGTCGGTAGATTCCTATGGGAGAGGATCATCACGAGATTTGGATGTCCGTTAGAGTTGGTCTCAGATAGAGGAGTAGAGTTTGTAGGGAGCATGACTACTGCTATGCTACAACACTTTTCTATCAAGCCACGAGTAACGACCTCATACAAACCAAATGCTAATGGTCTTGCGGAGAAGACCAATCTTACACTTTGTATGATGCTCGCCAAAGATGCTGGTGTTGAAACTGCGAAACATACTTGGGATAAGAGGCTACATGCCATCTTATGGGAGTACCGAACGACAACAAAGACTTCTACTAGATACTCCCCATTTCGACTGGTTTATGGAGTGGAGTCCAAGTTGCCGATCCAATTCGAATTGGATACTTTTCAAACTATTCAACGAAAGTTGAAGAGGTCGAGAGGAGAAGACGTGGTCAGATCAAGAAGGGAGCAACTCATGGAGTTGGAAGAGACCCGAGCGGTAGCAATGATCCGGATGGAACGAGCTCAGGCGTATCAAAAGAAGAGTTACAACAAACGGTTGGGCAAGAGAGAGGTAAAACCTTTTCAAGTCGGAGATTGGGTTATGTTGTATGATGCTATCAGATTCAAGAGGGCTAGGAAGAAGTTTCTTCCGAGATATTTTGGTCCTTTTGTTGTAGATAAGGTGTGGAGCAACTTCACATATGACCTTCAGGAGCTGGGAGGAAAAAGATTTGATCGAGTAAACCATGACAAGTTGAAGTTGTTTCATCGACGAAAGTTCTCTCTTCACTCCGAGGACGGAGCGAAAATTTAGTCCTCTCTGTGCTGGGATAGGTACTACAGGCGCTTGAGGAACCACTTGGGAACCACTATAGGTGCTTGAGGAATCACAATAGGTGCTTGAGGTATTGCAGGAGGAGCTACAGGAACATGAGGAGCTACTCTCTGCTCTGGCAAGGTCTCTGGCTGCAGTACCATCCTACCACGACGTTGCCTAGCAAGAGTAGATACCGCTTCCTCCACTCTTCTCCAATCAGATGTAACTCCTCCTTCAGCTCCTCGATCAGCCAACATGAAGCAAAGTCTATCTGCTGTGAACTCATCCAGAGCCCCCAAAAACAACTCCGTCTTCCTAGCATCCAACGTCAACCTCTCTAGACCAGAAAGCTGAGAATACCTCTTCTCAAACTCACGAATTACCTCATTCAATCCCATGGAACGTCCAGGCTGACGCTCTATCCAATCCATGAGAGTTCTTCTAGTGACTCTTTCAGAGTCCTCTTCTAGAAACTCTTCTCTCAGTGCACGTTCAAACAGAATCCACCCACCTAAATGTCTTCTCTGTAAAACTCTAACCTTCTCTCTCAGTTCAGAGACAACAGTCAACTCAAAGCTTAGAATTACCTCAACTTCAGGTGCCTTGACCAACTCCATCTCACCCACATACTCCCGCAGGTACCTAGTAACATCTCTTCCATCAAATCGTCCACATCGACCAATAATTGCTTGTAACGCCTTCGTGGATTTCTGCTCAGCTCTTCCAATTGCAGGCTGCTGTTGAATCAAGGCAGCCAACGCCTGAAGAATCTGAGACGTGTTTGGCTGTGCTGCTGCTGTTGGAACCACCGTAGGTCCTCCTTGAGAGCCAATTCCATCCTGACCAGAAGTCCCTTGGGCAGGAGCACCCTGAGCAGCAGCCGCACTGTAACGACCTATGTTACACATAAGAAGTTTGTCTATTAGTAAGGTGTTTAGTTATAACTAAGTGTTGAGAATGTTTATTGGCTGCCAAAGTACTTTAAGGATGTATCAAGTTAGTCATGACTAGCTAAAAGTTAGTTATGGTTAAACTTAGCTGTACTTTTGGCAGAATTCAGATATTTGCTAAAGAGTGAGCACTACTATCTTGTCATCTTGTCTAAAAGGTAGAAAGGAGGTGGAAAGTATCCCTTATCTCCTTTTTGACTTGATGTTAGTGGTTGGATTAAAGTTGTGGACTTTGTGGGCATTAAAAACAAGAAGAGATTCCACATGTTTCCTTTTTAGTGGGTCCTAGTGTAGAGGGGGGGTGGAAATTCGAGATTCCTTGAGAATATTCCAAAATCCTTCTAGAAGTTGTTGACCTTGAAGGAATAAGCCCATGTGAAAAGGTAAAAAGCCCATGTGATCAATGCTTTTACCTTAAGTAATATCTTAGTAAAACCCGGTAAAAGTAGTTACGGCTGAGTTACCGGAGGGTACCAACGTAAAAACCTAGAATGTATAAATAGAGGAGTAGAGAAGAGCTCCTCATCCTTGTTTTCACATTGTCGTAATGACAACTTGAGTAATATAGAGAGTGTGGGATATTTTTAGCATGTGAGAACTTGAGAGACGTTGTTAGAATGGAGGATTTTTAGTTGATGTGTTTAAGGAGATTTTTAGTTGATAAGTTTGTGGGTGTATGAATGAGTGAACTCAGCATTTTCCCTTCAAGTTCATGGTGTGCTTCCATCAAAGCCATCAGAGGTGACCCCTGAGTGAGAGACAGGCCCGACATGTTGCAGATTCGTGGATGACGATCGTGGAGGTTGAGAGATCGGGGGGGTAGTGATCGATAGGACCGCGGAGGGTTTACATTTTTGGTTCCGCTGCCGGGACCTCACTTGAAGGGATCATTGAACGATGTTTAGAGTTCAGTTCTATATTCGACAAAAGGAGATTATGAGAGAGCACATGGAGAGAACGTTGGGAGGAGAGAGAGCTAACGCGATGTTAGCAACGTTAGAACCTTTCGTGTATCCCGTAGTGATATATGACGCGTTCGAAGTCATTCTTTACATCTTGTTCACTTAGAAAGGGTTTGAGGAGAGTTGAAAGAGTGTGCAACAAGAGTTGTAGAGGAAGGAGGAGAGAAAAGTTATTAGAGGAGATAAATTTGTGAGTTTAGAAATTCTGCTCTCTGGAAAATTTGTACAGTCGCTGTCAACTTTTCTGTGAATTTTATTTTCCTGTGATACTTTCCAGTGTTTTAGATTGGCTGATAACCTATCTAAGACAAAAGAAATCATAGGAAAAGGTGGTCTAGAGAGGGAGCAATGAATTTTCAAAGTTGAGGGGGTCTATTCGTGAGAGTTGAGGAATTCTGCTATCTGGAAAACATTTACAGTCATTGTCAGATTTTCTGTGAATTTTATTTTCCTGAGAAACTTTCCAGTGTTTTAGAGTGGCTGATAAGCTATCCAGGACAAAAGAAATCATGAGAAGATGAGGTCTGAAGAGAGAGAAAGAATTTTTCAAAGTGGAGGGGGTTGACAACCACGAGGGAAGTGAAAATATACAAATTTCAGTTCTCTGAAAATTTGTACAGTCATCACCATCTCTTTTGATTAGGGAAGTTTCTGTTGAAACTTCATGATTTAGTAGCTTGGAGGTTGAGCTACTGGAGATAACAAAAATCTTGGAGAGATCTCTTACCAACTAAGAGATACACGTTTCGGCATACAAGGAGGTCTTGAAGATACTTCATGGGGAATCCTGTTCGAATGACGAGGTGGAAGAAGAGACGTTTAGGAGTTCGAACAGAGACGGAGAAGCCCAAGTTGAGTATAGATGAGTTACGAACACGCATCTATAGCACTTGGGGTGCCCTCTTTACCCTATACGAAGAAGCTTCCGCGACCATTGGCACAGATTTGAAGAAAGCCGAGTTTAAAGCATCATTCACTGTGGAGGCCACGAATGCTCCTGGTGAAGTAGAGTTGGATTTTTACAAGAGTGAGTTCAAGATGTCTGTTGTGATTAGTACAAATGATGGTGAGGAGGATCATATCTTCGATAGTTAATTTTAGATTAGATTTTATTTCGTGTATAGCATGTATAATACACGATTTCCAATATAAAGCTCGGAAGAGTTAAGAAAGTGATGTAGAATTATTTTCCTCTATGATATTTTGTCCACTTAATGGTTGAGAAGGTGCAACATGAGTGGAAATTTAAAAGATTGGAAAGTTAGACTTAGAAACCTTCCTCAAGGTTTAGATGTCATAGTAAGTGTCGGAGAAAGTTCGAGAGAGATTATCGTCGAGTTTGAAAACCCTAGTACTAAACCTCAAGTAGAATCTCCGAGGAGAAGAGTAGAAACCGACTTGTGGTGTTATTTCTGTAGAGGGTTGGGACACAAAGTAGTGAATTGTCCAACTAGAATCAGAACCGAGAGAGCTAAAGAGAAGCGGGAGTTTACTGATTTAAGTCTTCAAGTGGGTCCATCGTCACCAGTGCCAATTCATCTTCTAGGAGAAGATCCTTGTCCAAGTTGTGGAGTGGGTGATCTATCCAGAGGACACAAGTGCGTCGATGTGGCCGCCCTACTTACGTCAGTAGTCGAGAAGTTGGACGAGACTCAAAGAGCTGAGACGGAGAAGTTGTCGACTTCAAAAGAGGACTCATCTGAGTTGTGATGGAAATCGTCATTCGGATGGTGGAGAAGGCGGTGATGCGACTCAGGCTCATGATTACCTTGGGAGAAGAGATGGCACAAGAGGTGTTGTTACAACCATTTCCTTTCATTTTACCTATGGTAGATTATTCGCGAATGGAATTGGTGATGTTCGTACTCTTTTAAGCGAGTAGTTATTGCACAAAAATTAGAAGGGTAGAAAGAATAGTTACAAGATGAGGAAGTTACCAGTGTTTCATGGGAAGGACAATGAAGATGTAGAACCATTTGTACGAGACTTCAAAAGGGGTTGCATCGGAAACAACGTGAGAAGGAAGGAAGAATGGGTGTTGTTACTGCCAGAGTTTTTAGAAGATTTTGCTCTTCCGTGGTATGACGACCGAGTGAAGAGCAAGACACCTGGTGCAGTTGAGGACACATGGGAGACGTTGAGTAATGCACTCATCCAGAATTTCTTCCAGAAGAGAGTTATGAGAAGCTCATGGTGGAGCTTACTCATTTGAAGCAACGGGACGACGAGAAAGTTCGGCAATATGCCGAAAGGGTGGATAAGTTGGAGCAACGGTTTCGGACGGTCCTACGGAAGAGTGGAGACAATGTGGAGCTAACGATGGGGAGGATTGGAGCAGTGTTGACCAAGAACTTGGTGGGAGGGTTGAGGCCTTCAATTCGAACCCAAGTGAGGTACGAGAAGCCAGCAACCAAAGCGGAAGCCATCAAGATTGCGACAAACATGGAAGAGAGTTTGGATGAAGGAGATATCATCCAACCTCATCATGCTGCTCTGGTGTCGACTCCGACTCCTGGTGTAGTCACAACGATCGCACCTGCACCATCACAATTGGTGATTTCTTCAACGTCAACTCCTACTCCAACGGTGGTGCCAAGACCGTTTGTCCCAACAACGATGTCTACTGCCACCTCTGATTTTCATGCCGAGCTGAAGAGCATCACCGATACTCTTGCGGATCTCAAGATAAACGTGGTGCAGTTACGAGAATGGAGGAACAAAGGTGGAGGAGGAGGTCAAAGAGGTTACGACAACAATCCCAACCGAGGAAATCAAGGTAACTTTGGAGGCAACCAAGGTAACTTTGGAGGAATCACTTGTTGGACGTGTGGAGGTTCTCATTTCCAGCAAAATTGTCCTAACAACGGAGCAAGAGGTGCCGAAGCCGTCAGAATGAATGTGGGTGGAGGAAATCCATCACAAGGACGAGACAAGGGGGTGGCTACTATCGATGTCGTACGAGATCTCATCTACGAGAAAGGAGAGAGTTCAAACTCTACTCATGCACCGATGGAGCTTTTAGCTCAAGAAAGGAAAAGAACTAGATTTTCTGATGAACCGGTTTTCATGGAGGAATCAACTAGTAGAAGTACTCATTCGAGTAATGTTTCGAGTACACCAAGGGAGCCAAGAAGGAAGCTGGGGATGGCGGATTTCACCATTTCATCTTCCCAAGCGGGATATGATGTGGTTGAAGATGCGGGTGCTCAGAAAGCCAACATCACTGTTGGACAACTGATCGCACTTAATCCCAGCTTACGAAGGGAACTCAGAGGAGGACTGAGTTCTAAGAGAAGCAAGAAGAAGAAACCCAAGAGCAAGACATCAAAGTCTGTGGGAGTTGGTGTGGTGGATGTGCATGCTTCAGAGGTATGCACTAGGGCTTCAAAGATTGAAGTCCGATTGAATGGTCACTACGTCTCTGACGTATTGGTGGATGGAGGGTCGGCTGTAAACGTCATATCGGAGAGGTTGATGAAGAAGTTGGGGATGGAACCAACTCGCCCGGCTAGCATTGTCGTGGGGATGGCTAACAAGCAACGGGTAAGACCTCTTGGTGTGTTAGAGAAGGTGGTCGTGTCTGTGATGGGAGTTCAAACGTTGATGTCCTTTCAAGTGTTAAAGGACTCTAGTTATGATTTGCTCCTAGGTAGGCCTTGGTTGAGAGCTGTGCGCACCACTGATAGGTGGCACAAGGGATACTTACGGATTGGGCCTAGAGATCATAGAGTGATAGTTCCTCTCTCGGGTGTTGGAGTTGTGACTTCTGACTCTGATAGACCCACTAGTGACTACTGGGAATCTGATACGGAGGATGATCAGAGTGTCTCAGAAGTAGATACCGGAGATTCTTACGATCAAGAATCCTCGTCTGAGGACGAAGGATTTGATCGAGATGAATCATTACATCAGCTTAGTGCTATTGATTTGTTGCCTCGACCAGCAGTGGAGAAAGATCCTGACAAAGAAGAGTTGAGTGAGGCAGAGATTGTGAGAAGACTCTCTACCCTGAAGTTTGGTATCAATGTCACTCAAGAGGAAAAAAGTAGATTCCTAGATATATTTCGAAAATATATCCATGTGTTTGCTTTCAGCTACAAGGATTTGAAGGAGGTGACTCTCGAGACTCATCGAATCGAATTGGAGGAGAACGCAAGACCAGTTCGACAGAAGCAGAGAAGGGTCAATCCTACAACAGCGATGATGGTCAAGGAGGAGATAGACAAGTTGAAGGAGGCGAGTTTCATCTATGAGGTGGAGAACTCAGAATGGGTTTCACCCATTGTGATTGTCAAGAAGAAGAATGGTAAGCTGCGAGTGTGCATAGACTATAAGAAGCTGAATGCAGTTACCAAGAAGGATTATTATCCTCTACCATTTATAGATGAGATTTTGGAGGAAGTTGCTGGTCATGAGTGGTACAGCTTTGGTGATGGTTATAGTGGGTATAACCAGATCAAGATAGCACAGGAGTACCAACAGTTGACTACTTTCACTACTCCTTGGGGAACATTTGCATTTCGGGTGATGCCATTCGGATTGTGTAATGCTCCGGCCACGTTTCAAAGGTTCATGAACAAGGTGTTTGAACCATTCATAGGGAAGTTTGTTCGGGATTTCATTGACGATTTCTGTGTGTACGGACGAAAGGAGGACCACTTTGATCATGTGATCAAAGTTTTGCAGCGGTTGGAGCAAGCCAACGCTTCTCTAAATCCAGAGAAGTGCATCTTTGGCTGCGAAGAAGGTCTGCTGTTAGGGCACATCATTTCCAAGAATGGGATTGCGGTAGATCCTGAGAAGGTGAAGAAGATTGTGGATCTTCCATTTCCGATCAATTTGACAAAGTTGAGGCAGTTTCTTGACATGGTTGGATATTATCGTAGGTTTGTCTTTTCCTTCTCAAACAAAGCAATAGCTTTGACTATGTACATGAAGAAGGGAGTTGATTTTGACTTGATAGTGCATGATCAGAAGGCAAAGGAAGCATTTGAGGAGCTGAAAAAGACATTAGTGACAGCTCCTATACTTGCTAAACCTGAGTGGAGTAAAGCATTTATTCTGTATACGGATGCCTCCAATGTAGCAATCGGATGTACATTAAGTCAGCTAGATGGAGATGGGCATGATCATCCTATAGCTTATGCTAGTAGGCAGATGGTTCCAGCGGAGAAGAATTACTCCGTGACTGAACGAGAAGGATTAGTGGTGATCTTTGGATTGAAGAAATTTCGACACTACTTGCTAGGAGGGAAATTTTCCGTAGTCACAGATCACAAGGCTTTAAAATATATCTTTAATAAGCCTAATGCCGAAGGTCGTATTGCTCGTTGGAAGATTCTTCTAACAGAATACGATTATGTGATCGAAGATAGACCAGGGAAGAAGCATGCGAATGCTGATCTTTTGTCAAGGGCTTATGATGATGAGGGAGAAGAACCGTTTGATGATTCATTTCCAGACGAGCATCTGATGACCATCACAAGCATCGAGGAGATACCGGATGAGTACAAGGAAATCTGGAGTTTCCTTGTAAATGACTCTTTTCCAGAAGGTATGCATACCCGAGAACGTAACGCGTTGATCAAGAGATGCAAACCTTACACCATGGTGGAGGGAATTCTATTTCATCAAGGAGCAGATGGCTTACTAAGGAGAGCAGTTGGTCAGAAGGAGGCGTTCAAGCTGATGCACGAGTTTCACGATGGCACTGTTTGCGGAGGTCACTTTGCTGGTAAGATAACAGCTTTCAAGATTTTGGATGCGGGTTATCATTGGAGAGGGATTTTCAAGGAGTGTTTAGACTATTGCAAAACTTGCGACGTATGTCAAGCATTTGCTCTGAAGTCTACTAGAACACCTCCGTTAAGATCAATTTCAATATTAGGACCATTTGAGAAGTGGGGTATTGACTTTGTAGGTCCTCTTAATAAGACACCTCGAGGCAATAGATACATTGTAGTCGCCATTGACTATTGTACCAAGTGGGTAGAGGCTAGACCTTTGAGAGAGACCAATGAAACAGAAGTCGGTAGATTCCTATGGGAGAGGATCATCACGAGATTTGGATGTCCGTTAGAGTTGGTCTCAGATAGAGGAGTAGAGTTTGTAGGGAGCATGACTACTGCTATGCTACAACACTTTTCTATCAAGCCACGAGTAACGACCTCATACAAACCAAATGCTAATGGTCTTGCGGAGAAGACCAATCTTACACTTTGTATGATGCTCGCCAAAGATGCTGGTGTTGAAACTGCGAAACATACTTGGGATAAGAGGCTACATGCCATCTTATGGGAGTACCGAACGACAACAAAGACTTCTACTAGATACTCCCCATTTCGACTGGTTTATGGAGTGGAGTCCAAGTTGCCGATCCAATTCGAATTGGATACTTTTCAAACTATTCAACGAAAGTTGAAGAGGTCGAGAGGAGAAGACGTGGTCAGATCAAGAAGGGAGCAACTCATGGAGTTGGAAGAGACCCGAGCGGTAGCAATGATCCGGATGGAACGAGCTCAGGCGTATCAAAAGAAGAGTTACAACAAACGGTTGGGCAAGAGAGAGGTAAAACCTTTTCAAGTCGGAGATTGGGTTATGTTGTATGATGCTATCAGATTCAAGAGGGCTAGGAAGAAGTTTCTTCCGAGATATTTTGGTCCTTTTGTTGTAGATAAGGTGTGGAGCAACTTCACATATGACCTTCAGGAGCTGGGAGGAAAAAGATTTGATCGAGTAAACCATGACAAGTTGAAGTTGTTTCATCGACGAAAGTTCTCTCTTCACTCCGAGGACGGAGCGAAAATTTAGTCCTCTCTGTGCTGGGATAGGTACTACAGGCGCTTGAGGAACCACTTGGGAACCACTATAGGTGCTTGAGGAATCACAATAGGTGCTTGAGGTATTGCAGGAGGAGCTACAGGAACATGAGGAGCTACTCTCTGCTCTGGCAAGGTCTCTGGCTGCAGTACCATCCTACCACGACGTTGCCTAGCAAGAGTAGATACCGCTTCCTCCACTCTTCTCCAATCAGATGTAACTCCTCCTTCAGCTCCTCGATCAGCCAACATGAAGCAAAGTCTATCTGCTGTGAACTCATCCAGAGCCCCCAAAAACAACTCCGTCTTCCTAGCATCCAACGTCAACCTCTCTAGACCAGAAAGCTGAGAATACCTCTTCTCAAACTCACGAATTACCTCATTCAATCCCATGGAACGTCCAGGCTGACGCTCTATCCAATCCATGAGAGTTCTTCTAGTGACTCTTTCAGAGTCCTCTTCTAGAAACTCTTCTCTCAGTGCACGTTCAAACAGAATCCACCCACCTAAATGTCTTCTCTGTAAAACTCTAACCTTCTCTCTCAGTTCAGAGACAACAGTCAACTCAAAGCTTAGAATTACCTCAACTTCAGGTGCCTTGACCAACTCCATCTCACCCACATACTCCCGCAGGTACCTAGTAACATCTCTTCCATCAAATCGTCCACATCGACCAATAATTGCTTGTAACGCCTTCGTGGATTTCTGCTCAGCTCTTCCAATTGCAGGCTGCTGTTGAATCAAGGCAGCCAACGCCTGAAGAATCTGAGACGTGTTTGGCTGTGCTGCTGCTGTTGGAACCACCGTAGGTCCTCCTTGAGAGCCAATTCCATCCTGACCAGAAGTCCCTTGGGCAGGAGCACCCTGAGCAGCAGCCGCACTGTAACGACCTATGTTACACATAAGAAGTTTGTCTATTAGTAAGGTGTTTAGTTATAACTAAGTGTTGAGAATGTTTATTGGCTGCCAAAGTACTTTAAGGATGTATCAAGTTAGTCATGACTAGCTAAAAGTTAGTTATGGTTAAACTTAGCTGTACTTTTGGCAGAATTCAGATATTTGCTAAAGAGTGAGCACTACTATCTTGTCATCTTGTCTAAAAGGTAGAAAGGAGGTGGAAAGTATCCCTTATCTCCTTTTTGACTTGATGTTAGTGGTTGGATTAAAGTTGTGGACTTTGTGGGCATTAAAAACAAGAAGAGATTCCACATGTTTCCTTTTTAGTGGGTCCTAGTGTAGAGGGGGGGTGGAAATTCGAGATTCCTTGAGAATATTCCAAAATCCTTCTAGAAGTTGTTGACCTTGAAGGAATAAGCCCATGTGAAAAGGTAAAAAGCCCATGTGATCAATGCTTTTACCTTAAGTAATATCTTAATAAAACCCGGTAAAAGTAGTTACGGCTGAGTTACCGGAGGGTACCAACGTAAAAACCTAGAATGTATAAATAGAGGAGTAGAGAAGAGCTCCTCATCCTTGTTTTCACATTGTCGTAATGACAACTTGAGTAATATAGAGAGTGTGGGATATTTTTAGCATGTGAGAACTTGAGAGACGTTGTTAGAATGGAGGATTTTTAGTTGATGTGTTTAAGGAGATTTTTAGTTGATAAGTTTGTGGGTGTATGAATGAGTGAACTCAGCATTTTCCCTTCAAGTTCATGGTGTGCTTCCATCAAAGCCATCAGAGGTGACCCCTGAGTGAGAGACAGGCCCGACATGTTGCAGATTCGTGGATGACGATCGTGGAGGTTGAGAGATCGGGGGGGTAGTGATCGATAGGACCGCGGAGGGTTTACATTTTTGGTTCCGCTGCCGGGACCTCACTTGAAGGGATCATTGAACGATGTTTAGAGTTCAGTTCTATATTCGACAAAAGGAGATTATGAGAGAGCACATGGAGAGAACGTTGGGAGGAGAGAGAGCTAACGCGATGTTAGCAACGTTAGAACCTTTCGTGTATCCCGTAGTGATATATGACGCGTTCGAAGTCATTCTTTACATCTTGTTCACTTAGAAAGGGTTTGAGGAGAGTTGAAAGAGTGTGCAACAAGAGTTGTAGAGGAAGGAGGAGAGAAAAGTTATTAGAGGAGATAAATTTGTGAGTTTAGAAATTCTGCTCTCTGGAAAATTTGTACAGTCGCTGTCAACTTTTCTGTGAATTTTATTTTCCTGTGATACTTTCCAGTGTTTTAGATTGGCTGATAACCTATCTAAGACAAAAGAAATCATAGGAAAAGGTGGTCTAGAGAGGGAGCAATGAATTTTCAAAGTTGAGGGGGTCTATTCGTGAGAGTTGAGGAATTCTGCTATCTGGAAAACATTTACAGTCATTGTCAGATTTTCTGTGAATTTTATTTTCCTGAGAAACTTTCCAGTGTTTTAGAGTGGCTGATAAGCTATCCAGGACAAAAGAAATCATGAGAAGATGAGGTCTGAAGAGAGAGAAAGAATTTTTCAAAGTGGAGGGGGTTGACAACCACGAGGGAAGTGAAAATATACAAATTTCAGTTCTCTGAAAATTTGTACAGTCATCACCATCTCTTTTGATTAGGGAAGTTTCTGTTGAAACTTCATGATTTAGTAGCTTGGAGGTTGAGCTACTGGAGATAACAAAAATCTTGGAGAGATCTCTTACCAACTAAGAGATACACGTTTCGGCATACAAGGAGGTCTTGAAGATACTTCATGGGGAATCCTGTTCGAATGACGAGGTGGAAGAAGAGACGTTTAGGAGTTCGAACAGAGACGGAGAAGCCCAAGTTGAGTATAGATGAGTTACGAACACGCATCTATAGCACTTGGGGTGCCCTCTTTACCCTATACGAAGAAGCTTCCGCGACCATTGGCACAGATTTGAAGAAAGCCGAGTTTAAAGCATCATTCACTGTGGAGGCCACGAATGCTCCTGGTGAAGTAGAGTTGGATTTTTACAAGAGTGAGTTCAAGATGTCTGTTGTGATTAGTACAAATGATGGTGAGGAGGATCATATCTTCGATAGTTAATTTTAGATTAGATTTTATTTCGTGTATAGCATGTATAATACACGATTTCCAATATAAAGCTCGGAAGAGTTAAGAAAGTGATGTAGAATTATTTTCCTCTATGATATTTTGTCCACTTAATGGTTGAGAAGGTGCAACATGAGTGGAAATTTAAAAGATTGGAAAGTTAGACTTAGAAACCTTCCTCAAGGTTTAGATGTCATAGTAAGTGTCGGAGAAAGTTCGAGAGAGATTATCGTCGAGTTTGAAAACCCTAGTACTAAACCTCAAGTAGAATCTCCGAGGAGAAGAGTAGAAACCGACTTGTGGTGTTATTTCTGTAGAGGGTTGGGACACAAAGTAGTGAATTGTCCAACTAGAATCAGAACCGAGAGAGCTAAAGAGAAGCGGGAGTTTACTGATTTAAGTCTTCAAGTGGGTCCATCGTCACCAGTGCCAATTCATCTTCTAGGAGAAGATCCTTGTCCAAGTTGTGGAGTGGGTGATCTATCCAGAGGACACAAGTGCGTCGATGTGGCCGCCCTACTTACGTCAGTAGTCGAGAAGTTGGACGAGACTCAAAGAGCTGAGACGGAGAAGTTGTCGACTTCAAAAGAGGACTCATCTGAGTTGTGATGGAAATCGTCATTCGGATGGTGGAGAAGGCGGTGATGCGACTCAGGCTTATGATTACCTTGGGAGAAGAGATGGCACAAGAGGTGTTGTTACAACCATTTCCTTTCATTTTACCTATGGTAGATTATTCGCGAATGGAATTGGTGATGTTCGTACTCTTTTAAGCGAGTAGTTATTGCACAAAAATTAGAAGGGTAGAAAGAATAGTTACAAGATGAGGAAGTTACCAGTGTTTCATGGGAAGGACAATGAAGATGTAGAACCATTTGTACGAGACTTCAAAAGGGGTTGCATCGGAAACAACGTGAGAAGGAAGGAAGAATGGGTGTTGTTACTGCCAGAGTTTTTAGAAGATTTTGCTCTTACGTGGTATGACGACCGAGTGAAGAGCAAGACACCTGGTGCAGTTGAGGACACATGGGAGACGTTGAGTAATGCACTCATCGAAGAATTTCTTCCAGAAGAGAGTTATGAGAAGCTCATGGTGGAGCTTACTCATTTGAAGCAACGGGACGACGAGAAAGTTCGGCAATATGCCGAAAGGGTGGATAAGTTGGAGCAACGGTTTCGGACGGTCCTACGGAAGAGTGGAGACAATGTGGAGCTAACGATGGGGAGGATTGGAGCAGTGTTGACCAAGAACTTGGTGGGAGGGTTGAGGCCTTCAATTCGAACCCAAGTGAGGTACGAGAAGCCAGCAACCAAAGCGGAAGCCATCAAGATTGCGACAAACATGGAAGAGAGTTTGGATGAAGGAGATATCATCCAACCTCATCATGCTGCTCTGGTGTCGACTCCGACTCCTGGTGTAGTCACAACGATCGCACCTGCACCATCACAATTGGTGATTTCTTCAACGTCAACTCCTACTCCAACGGTGGTGCCAAGACCGTTTGTCCCAACAACGATGTCTACTGCCACCTCTGATTTTCATGCCGAGCTGAAGAGCATCACCGATACTCTTGCGGATCTCAAGATAAACGTGGTGCAGTTACGAGAATGGAGGAACAAAGGTGGAGGAGGAGGTCAAAGAGGTTACGACAACAATCCCAACCGAGGAAATCAAGGTAACTTTGGAGGCAACCAAGGTAACTTTGGAGGAATCACTTGTTGGACGTGTGGAGGTTCTCATTTCCAGCGAAATTGTCCTAACAACGGAGCAAGAGGTGCCGAAGCCGTCAGAATGAATGTGGGTGGAGGAAATCCATCACAAGGACGAGACAAGGGGGTGGCTACTATCGATGTCGTACGAGATCTCATCTACGAGAAAGGAGAGAGTTCAAACTCTACTCATGCACCGATGGAGCTTTTAGCTCAAGAAAGGAAAAGAACTAGATTTTCTGATGAACCGGTTTTCATGGAGGAATCAACTAGTAGAAGTACTCATTCGAGTAATGTTTCGAGTACACCAAGGGAGCCAAGAAGGAAGCTGGGGATGGCGGATTTCACCATTTCATCTTCCCAAGCGGGATATGATGTGGTTGAAGATGCGGGTGCTCAGAAAGCCAACATCACTGTTGGACAACTGATCGCACTTAATCCCAGCTTACGAAGGGAACTCAGAGGAGGACTGAGTTCTAAGAGAAGCAAGAAGAAGAAACCCAAGAGCAAGACATCAAAGTCTGTGGGAGTTGGTGTGGTGGATGTGCATGCTTCAGAGGTATGCACTAGGGCTTCAAAGATTGAAGTCCGATTGAATGGTCACTACGTCTCTGACGTATTGGTGGATGGAGGGTCGGCTGTAAACGTCATATCGGAGAGGTTGATGAAGAAGTTGGGGATGGAACCAACTCGCCCGGCTAGCATTGTCGTGGGGATGGCTAACAAGCAACGGGTAAGACCTCTTGGTGTGTTAGAGAAGGTGGTCGTGTCTGTGATGGGAGTTCAAACGTTGATGTCCTTTCAAGTGTTAAAGGACTCTAGTTATGATTTGCTCCTAGGTAGGCCTTGGTTGAGAGCTGTGCGCACCACTGATAGGTGGCACAAGGGATACTTACGGATTGGGCCTAGAGATCATAGAGTGATAGTTCCTCTCTCGGGTGTTGGAGTTGTGACTTCTGACTCTGATAGACCCACTAGTGACTACTGGGAATCTGATACGGAGGATGATCAGAGTGTCTCAGAAGTAGATACCGGAGATTCTTACGATCAAGAATCCTCGTCTGAGGACGAAGGATTTGATCGAGATGAATCATTACATCAGCTTAGTGCTATTGATTTGTTGCCTCGACCAGCAGTGGAGAAAGATCCTGACAAAGAAGAGTTGAGTGAGGCAGAGATTGTGAGAAGACTCTCTACCCTGAAGTTTGGTATCAATGTCACTCAAGAGGAAAAAAGTAGATTCCTAGATATATTTCGAAAATATATCCATGTGTTTGCTTTCAGCTACAAGGATTTGAAGGAGGTGACTCTCGAGACTCATCGAATCGAATTGGAGGAGAACGCAAGACCAGTTCGACAGAAGCAGAGAAGGGTCAATCCTACAACAGCGATGATGGTCAAGGAGGAGATAGACAAGTTGAAGGAGGCGAGTTTCATCTATGAGGTGGAGAACTCAGAATGGGTTTCACCCATTGTGATTGTCAAGAAGAAGAATGGTAAGCTGCGAGTGTGCATAGACTATAAGAAGCTGAATGCAGTTACCAAGAAGGATTATTATCCTCTACCATTTATAGATGAGATTTTGGAGGAAGTTGCTGGTCATGAGTGGTACAGCTTTGGTGATGGTTATAGTGGGTATAACCAGATCAAGATAGCACAGGAGTACCAACAGTTGACTACTTTCACTACTCCTTGGGGAACATTTGCATTTCGGGTGATGCCATTCGGATTGTGTAATGCTCCGGCCACGTTTCAAAGGTTCATGAACAAGGTGTTTGAACCATTCATAGGGAAGTTTGTTCGGGATTTCATTGACGATTTCTGTGTGTACGGACGAAAGGAGGACCACTTTGATCATGTGATCAAAGTTTTGCAGCGGTTGGAGCAAGCCAACGCTTCTCTAAATCCAGAGAAGTGCATCTTTGGCTGCGAAGAAGGTCTGCTGTTAGGGCACATCATTTCCAAGAATGGGATTGCGGTAGATCCTGAGAAGGTGAAGAAGATTGTGGATCTTCCATTTCCGATCAATTTGACAAAGTTGAGGCAGTTTCTTGACATGGTTGGATATTATCGTAGGTTTGTCTTTTCCTTCTCAAACAAAGCAATAGCTTTGACTATGTACATGAAGAAGGGAGTTGATTTTGACTTGATAGTGCATGATCAGAAGGCAAAGGAAGCATTTGAGGAGCTGAAAAAGACATTAGTGACAGCTCCTATACTTGCTAAACCTGAGTGGAGTAAAGCATTTATTCTGTATACGGATGCCTCCAATGTAGCAATCGGATGTACATTAAGTCAGCTAGATGGAGATGGGCATGATCATCCTATAGCTTATGCTAGTAGGCAGATGGTTCCAGCGGAGAAGAATTACTCCGTGACTGAACGAGAAGGATTAGTGGTGATCTTTGGATTGAAGAAATTTCGACACTACTTGCTAGGAGGGAAATTTTCCGTAGTCACAGATCACAAGGCTTTAAAATATATCTTTAATAAGCCTAATGCCGAAGGTCGTATTGCTCGTTGGAAGATTCTTCTAACAGAATACGATTATGTGATCGAAGATAGACCAGGAAGAAGCATGCGAATGCTGATCTTTTGTCAAGGGCTTATGATGATGAGGGAGAAGAAGCCGTTTGATGATTCATTCCAGACGAGCATCTGATGACCATCACAAGCATCGAGGAGATACCGGATGAGTACAAGGAAATCTGGAGTTTCCTTGTAAATGGCTCTTTTCCAGAAGGTATGCATACCCGAGAACGTAACGCGTTGATCAAGAGATGCAAACCTTACACATGGTGGAGGGAATTCTATTTCATCAAGGAGCAGAATGGCTTACTAAGGAGAGCAGTTGGTCAGAAGGAGGCGTTCAAGCTGTGATGCACGAGTTTCACGATGGCACTGTTTGCGGAGGTCACTTTGCTGGTAAGATAACAGCTTTCAAGATTTTGGATGCGGGTTATCATTGGAGAGGGATTTTCAAGGAGTGTTTAGACTATTGCAAAACTTGCGACGTATGTCAAGCATTGCTCTGAAGTCTACTAGAACCCTCCGTTAAGATCAATTTCAATATTAGGACCATTTGAGAAGTGGGGTATTGACTTTGTAGGTCCTCTTAATAAGACACCTCGAGGCAATAGATACATTGTAGTCGCCATTGACTATTGTACCAAGTGGGTAGAGGCTAGACCTTTGAGAGAGACCAATGAAACAGAAGTCGGTAGATTCCTATGGGAGAGGATCATCACGAGATTTGGATGTCCGTTAGAGTTGGTCTCAGATAGAGGAGTAGAGTTTGTAGGGAGCATGACTACTGCTATGCTACAACACTTTTCTATCAAGCCACGAGTAACGACCTCATACAAACCAAATGCTAATGGTCTTGCGGAGAAGACCAATCTTACACTTTGTATGATGCTCGCCAAAGATGCTGGTGTTTGAGAACTGCGAAACATACTTGGGATAAGAGGCTACATGCCATCTTATGGGAGTACCGAACGACAACAAAGACTTCTACTAGATACTCCCCCATTTCGACTGGTTTATGGAGTGGAGTCCAAGGTGCCGATCCAATTCGAATTGGATACTTTTCAAACTATTCAACGAAAGTTGAAGAGGTCGAGAGGAGAAGACGTGGTCAGATCAAGAAGGGAGCAACTCATGGAGTTGGAAGAGACCCGAGCGGTAGCAATGATCCGGATGGAACGAGCTCAGGCGTATCAAAAGAAGAGTTACAACAAACGGTTGGGCAAGAGAGAGGTAAAACCTTTTTCAAGTCGGAGATTGGGTTATGTTGTATGATGCTATCAGATTCAAGAGGGCTAGGAAGAAGTTTCTTCCGAGATAGTTTGGTCCTTTTGTTGTAGATAAGGTGTGGAGCAACTTCACATATGACCTTCAGGAGCTGGGAGGAAAAAGATTTGATCGAGTAAACCATGACAAGTTGAAGTTGTTTCATCGACGAAAGTTCTCTCTTCACTCCGAGGACGGAGCGAAAATTTAGTCCCTCTCTGTGCTGGGATAGGTACTACAGGCGCTTGAGGAACCACTTGGGAACCACTATAGGTGCTTGAGGAATCACAATAGGTGCTTGAGGTATTGCAGGAGGAGCTACAGGAACATGAGGAGCTACTCTCTGCTCTGGCAAGGTCTCTGCTGCAGTACCGATCCTACCACGACGTTGCCTAGCAAGAGTAGATACCGCTTCCTCCACTCTTCTCCAATCAGATGTAACTCCTCCTTCAGCTCCTCGATCAGCCAACATGAAGCAAAGTCTATCTGCTGTGAACTCATCCAGAGCCCCCAAAAACAACTCCGTCTTCCTAGCATCCAACGTCAACCTCTCTAGACCAGAAAGCTGAGAATACCTCTTCTCAAACTCACGAATTACCTCATTCAATCCCATGGAACGTCCAGGCTGACGCTCTATCCAATCCATGAGAGTTCTTCTAGTGACTCTTTCAGAGTCCTCTTCTAGAAACTCTTCTCTCAGTGCACGTTCAAACAGAATCCACCCACCTAAATGTCTTCTCTGTAAAACTCTAACCTTCTCTCTCAGTTCAGAGACAACAGTCAACTCAAAGCTTAGAATTACCTCAACTTCAGGTGCCTTGACCAACTCCATCTCACCCACATACTCCCGCAGGTACCTAGTAACATCTCTTCATCAAATCGTCCACATCGACCAATAATTGCTTGTAACGCCTTCGTGGATTTCTGCTCAGCTCCTCCAATTGCAGGCTGCTGTTGAATCAAGGCAGCCAACGCCTGAAGAATCTGAGACGTGTTTGGCTGTGCTGCTGCTGTTGGAACCACCGTAGGTCCTCCTTGAGAGCCAATTCCATCCTGACCAGAAGTCCCTTGGGCAGGAGCACCCTGAGCAGCAGCCGCACTGTAACGACCTATGTTACACATAAGAAGTTTGTCTATTAGTAAGGTGTTTAGTTATAACTAAGTGTTGAGAATGTTTATTGGCTGCCAAAGTACTTTAAGGATGTATCAAGTTAGTCATGACTAGCTAAAAGTTAGTTATGGTTAAACTTAGCTGTACTTTTGGCAGAATTCAGATATTTGCTAAAGAGTGAGCACTACTATCTTGTCATCTTGTCTAAAAGGTAGAAAGGAGGTGGAAAGTATCCCTTATCTCCTTTTTGACTTGATGTAGTGGTTGGATTAAAGTTGTGGACTTTGTGGGCATTAAAAACAAGAAGAGATTCACATGTTTCCTTTTAGTGGGTCCTAGTGTAGAGGGGGGGTGGAAATTCGAGATTCCTTGAGAATATTCCAAAATCCTTCTAGAAGTTGTTGACCTTGAGGAATAAGCCCATGTGAAAAGGTAAAAAGCCCATGTGATCAATGCTTTTACCTTAAGTAATATCTTAGTAAAACCCGGTAAAAGTTAGTTACGGCTGAGTTACCGGAGGGTACCAACGTAAAAACCTAGAATGTATAAATAGAGGAGTAGAGAAGAGCTCCTCATCCTTGTTTTCACATTGTCGTAATGACAACTTGAGTAATATAGAGAGTGTGGGATATTTTTAGCATGTGAGAACTTGAGAGACGTTGTTAGAATGGAGGATTTTTAGTTGATGTGTTTAAGGAGATTTTTAGTTGATAAGTTTGTGGGTGTATGAATGAGTGAACTCAGCATTTTCCCTTCAAGTTCATGGTGTGCTTCCATCAAAGCCATCAGAGTGACCCCTGAGTGAGAGACAGGCCCGACATGTTGCAGATTCGTGGATGACGATCGTGGAGGTTGAGAGATCGGGGGGTAGTGATCGATAGGACCGCGGAGGGTTTACATTTTTGGTTCCGCTGCCGGGACCTCACTTGAAGGGATCATTGAACGATGTTTAGAGTTCAGTTCTATATCGACAAAAGGAGATTATGAGAGAGCACATGGAGAGAACGTTGGGAGGAGAGAGAGCTAACGCGATGTTAGCAACGTTAGAACCTTTCGTGTATCCCGTAGTGATATATGACGCGTTCGAAGTCATTCTTTACATCTTGTTCACTTAGAAAGGGTTTGAGGAGAGTTGAAAGAGTGTGCAACAAGAGTTGTAGAGGAAGGAGGAGAGAAAAGTTATTAGAGGAGATAAATTTGTGAGTTTAGAAATTCTGCTCTCTGGAAAATTTGTACAGTCGCTGTCAACTTTTCTGTGAATTTTATTTTCCTGTGATACTTTCAGTGTTTTAGATTGGCTGATAACTATCTAAGACAAAAGAAATCATAGGAAAAGGTGGTCTAGAGAGGGAGCAATGAATTTTCAAAGTTGAGGGGGTCTATTCGTGAGAGTTGAGGAAT